>JAWWNF010000026.1:1065000-1665000 GCA_034641395.1 Darevskia armeniaca | reverse complement strand
GAAACCAGTGACCCAATAATCTCCACTGAGACTCTTAAACCAAGGGTGAGCGGGACATTAATGGGCCAAAGTGGCCACGAACCCTTGTGGCCAAAATGCTTTGAGCGACTGTTCCTTTAGCATGTACTGAATTAGCATGTACTGAGTTGCCGGCTTTGTGTCTATTTATGAGGCTCGATCCCTGCCTTTTCTCCTCTGGAACAACTGGGTTTCATTCATCTTCTATAATACCAAGTCTTTTTTGTCCTAGCATCAGCCAAACACTTTCTTTCAAACTGTACAGCAAGAGGGGGGGGGGGGACACGGGCATTTCAAATTAAAGGAAACGCTAAACCAAAACAAGAGCACACTTAAAGAAGGAGCTGGGTGGTATATGTAAATGACATGCCCAAGGGATAGGAACAGCAGACTTTAGCTGGCCTTGTAGCTTGCCAATGGGAGAATTAGCTAATTCTGCTGATTCACAGACGGGGCGATTGGCCAAGTTCCTTGAGTTCACAAAGGCCTAGTGGCTACATCATCCGGCGAGAATCTATTTAAGTGCATGCTACTCTGGAAAGCACACAGATCTCTCATGTTCTTGCTTGCAGATACATTGAATTTCCATCTAAATGGGTTGACAAAGACCATCTTTCAGTAGGCTATTTCTCAGCTCCTCTGGACTGTATAAATAACACTTTAACAGACACGGTAGCGCTTCAGGCTTTGCCTGGTTGTTTTTCCAGCATCTATCAAAGGAGCGGTGCAGAGGTTTAGGGTAATAGAACAAAAATGACCGGCCATGATGATGAAATACTCAGTTGCTAACCATATCCTGGTTTCTCCTGCTCAAAAGCTGCCTGTGGTATCCAACTGGAAAGGGATTAAGATGTTTTATATTCTGTCTGAGCTTCATACCAGGATGTGTTTTACTTAATCTGGTTTAGCCACCATGCAGACTGCTTTAGAATTTGTGTGTCCCCCTTTTAATCCCAGCATTCCCTTAAAATTTACTCCTCTTTGGAAAAGAGAGCTAATTCCATTTTTTTCATGCAAATTTTAAAAGTGTGGGATTAACAATACTTAATCATGAGGTGTGTGGAGTTTGTCTCTAGGCTTGGTGCTACGTAGTTAGATGTGTTGTGCAATTAAGGGGAGATGTGATATATATATATAGGACCCTCGTACCTAAGGGACCGCCTCTCCTGGTATGCCCTGTGTAGGACCTTAAGGTCCTCAAATAATCACATTTTGGAGGTCCCGAGCCACAAGGATGCTAGGCTGGCCTCAACTAGGGCCAGGGCCTTCTCAGTACTGGCCCCGACTTGGTGGAACGGTCTGTCACAAGAGACCAGGGCCCTGCGGGATTTGGCATCTTTCCGCAGGGCCTGCAAGACGGAGCTGTTCCGCCTGGCCTTTGGGTTGGTTTTAGTTTAACCCTGATGTTTCATTCCTTTATGGTTTGATTGGTGGGCTACTTAAAAATGAGGCTGCATTTTAAACTTTAAATCATATTTTAACCTGCATTTTAATTGATTGTTTTGTATGTTTTGTTGTGATTTTATTGGTGTTAGCTGCTCTGAGCCCGGTCTTGGCTGGGAAGGGCGGGGTATAAATAAAATTATATATATATATATATATATATATATATATATATATATATATATATATATGCATGCTGTTTTAATGTTAATTGGATAAAGTATGAAGCTTCAGATCAGCTGTCCTCTACAGAACTGCAGATGTCCAGTGGCTTGTCTTCAAACGACCTTATACTTGGCTTCCCTTTGAGAAAAACTGTACACATGAGAGTCTGACTTTGGATGCTTTTAGCTGCACAGCGGGGAGCCGAAGAGAAAATGATTACCTGAAATGCTGTGGTTGCTTTTGCAAGGTGAACGGCACAGCTAAAGTCCCCAGATCCGCTGACGGTATTCAAGCAAACACATGTCGCTGTGAACAGAAAAGCAAACTGGGGGTGAGGAGCCAGGAGGGCTTGCAACTCAGGAAATCACTTCCAGAGCATCAGACAGAGCAGAAGAATCATTGTGGAGCTTTGCAGCGGCAGCAGAGAAACCTAAATTAGCTCAAAAGTGGAAGTGGCATGGTTTTCATACCCTTTCTTCTGACATACTACAATACTGTTAGCATCCCACTCAGGCTGCAAACTTGAGCACAGGCTGTTTAAATCCAGTTGGAGAATCAATCAATCAATCAACTTTATTTCAGCTTTAAGCCCATAACACAAGACAACACAAGAACAGCAGTTACACTCACACAGTTGAATTTAAAATTAGTGGCAATAAAATTAGTGGTAATCAAGACTTAATAAGTATACAAGATAGTGTAAATATTAATTCCAAACAATTTCAATTTCCAAGTTGGAGAATATGATGTGCCGTTGTTCACACTGTTCACAGGTTTATATTGACCCTTCCCATCTCAGAAGGCTAACTACTATTTAATACCCATTTGAACAATGACAGCGTTGTCATACAGTATGTGCAGTGCTTTGTTTACCCAGGGCCGGATTTAGGTTTGATAAGGCCCTAAGCTACTGAAGGTAATGGGGCCCTTTATATGTCCAGCTGTCCTTTGTCAACAAGAAATTGTCACTGTTTTTTGTGTTGAATATTTGCTATATGGCAATTTATGGACCTAATAGGTATCTAAAGCCATTTGCACATGTTGCCATGCCACCAGTCCATTCAGAATGTAGGCGCCCTATATATGTTATTGTTGTTGTTGTTTAGTCGTTTAGTTGTGTCCGACTCTTCGTGACCCCATGGACCAGAGCATGCCAGGCACTCCTGTCTTCCACTGCCTCCCGCAGTTTGGTCAGACTCATGTTGGTAGCTTCGAGAACACTATCCAACCATCTTGTCCTCTGTCGTCCCCTTCTCCTTGTGCCCTCCATCTTTCCCAACATCAGGGTCTTTTCCAGGGAGTCTTCTCTTCTCATGAGGTGGCCAAAATATTGGAGCCTCAGCTTCAGGATCTGTCCTTCCAGTGCTCACCCTATATATAGAAATGAGCAAACCAGTGATATTTTAGGGAGCAGGCTAGCAGGCAGGGCCCATGACTTACATCATAGGAGCCTACACAACACAAAACACTGTTGCTGTATGTAGGTTTTATTTTATTTGTTTTTTTATCTTATATTTTGGAAATGTACATTCAGGTTTTTTTCCCTTTAATTTTTTTGGGGGCCCCCCAAGAGAGTGGGGCCCTAAGCTATAGCTTGTTTAGCTTATATGTAAATCTGGCACTGGGTTTACCCCATAGGAGTGAATGAGAGCCATTCGCTGTTTAAGGAACAGTTAAGGGTTGCAGTCAGGATCTGTCCCCTGCTTCCGGCCCACTTCTCATTCATGTCCCATATATTTCAGTGGAGACTATTCAGAGCAGTCCATACCCTTTGCATAGATGTCAACTTTTCCCTTTTTTGGCGGGAAATTCCCTTATTCCGAATAGGATTCCTCGCAAGAAAAGGGAAAGGTTGACAGCTATGACCCTATGTGCTTAGCCACACCTCTTCTTCTGCATAACCTCCCCTTTGGGCTCATTTCCAGGTGATGCTCAAGTAGCTTGAGAATTAGATTCTAAGTATATAGAGATTCTAGATTATTGGCTCATTAGAATTTGATGTAGGTCACAGGAAAATCACGTACTGGTAGCAATGAAATGGAAAGTGTCAAGAATATTTGATCAAAATAGGACACTTTAGTGCTTGAACGGAATACTAAACTACAGGCTACAAAAATGTGAAATGGATTCGTTTGGTGGATTTCTCTCTCTCTCTCTCTCCTGTTGAAGCCTTTTTGCTTCTCATGGATTTTCTTCCCACCTCCTCAGAAGTTTAAAGGAAGTCCCACTGCTGCTGAGATTCAAGTAGGATTTATTTCATCTGACAGAGTACATACAGTTCAAATACACTGGACTCAGACATCACAGAAGCGTCTTTGATTTAACTGCTAGTTTGCTCCAGAAAAAATTATTTCACCATAAAGGCTCTCACCTGTATCCTTTCCGTAAGGAGACTAATATCAGAACTGTGCCAGCTGCTTCTGTCACAGCAGGCAAGCCTCCACTTTAACAGGAGACGCAAGTCCTCCTCTGGAGTTCAGCCTGGACACATGAGAGCAAAGGTGTGTAGAGGGACGAAGAGCATGTACTGAACTCTCTCCAGCACATAGCTGTCAACCCTCCCCTTTTTTGCGGGAGACACCCTTATTCCAATGCCGTTTCCCGCTGCTATCCCGGATTGTTGATATCCCTTAAATTTCCCGGATTTCAAAGGAAGCAGCTCCTCTCCCTCCCTGCCAGCCAGGGAGGCTCCTCAGCTGCGTTGCTCAGCTGCCAATAAGGAGTCTGAGACCGACTGGGGGCGGAGCTTGCATGCCTTGTGCAGCCAGACCCTCACGCCCAACCAGACAGACAGCCTGCCTGCCGTCTACGCGCTCGCTCTTTCACTCACCCGTTGGCGCGCAGCCTCTGGAGCGCAGGGTGGCGAGGCTACTTGGTGCCATTGCACCGCCCTGGTGGCATCCCTTATTTTCAAATCCGAAAGTTGACAGCTATGCTCCAGCATCATCTGACCCCCATCCACTACTGACCTCTGAAGTTATAACAAGAAGGTCTGCTTGGAAACATATTTACTTGAACCTGTTTACAAGCCTCCTCAACAATCAGGAATCCTGATGTGCTTTGTAAAGGTTCCCAATCTCAAGGAAGCTTGCAAACAGGTTCAGGCAAATGCACTTGAAAGTCCTTTCCAGACCCTTGTGCTAAATATGCGAAGTGTTTTTTCCCCCTTCGGGTGGAGTGGAGCAGCTACATCTGTCATGCCCAGTGGCATTGGGGGCATAGCTGTCAACCTTCCCTTTTTTTGGTGGGAAATTCCCTTATTCCAGCGCCGTTTCCCGCTGCTATCCCGGATTGTTAGATATCCCGTAAATTTCCCGGATTTCAAAGGAAGCAGCTCCTCTCCCTCCCTGCCGGCCAGGGAGGCTCCTCAGCTGCGTTGCTCGGCTGCGTTGCTCACCAATAGTTACAGAGAACAGGATGTCATTAGACAACAGCACTGTTTGTGCTTTGCTTGCATGTAAAATCAACCACTCTGGCCCAGCCCACAAATACACTCCTTCCAAAAGAGTGTTAAAGGATGCAAAGTCTGCAACACGTTTGTATAATAAGTCATTAATGGATGCCAGAGAGCCAAAAGAGTGAACCTGATCAATCCCCCCATAAAGAATTGACGCTTTTGAATTGTGGTGCTGGAGTCCCGTGGACTGCAAGAAGATCAAACCGATCCATTCTGAAGGACATCGGCCCTGGCTGCTCACCGGAAGGACAGATCCTGAAGCATCTCATGAGAAGAGAAGACTCCCTGGAAAAGAGACCCTGAGGTGGGGAAAGATGATGGTGTGTAGCCTGGTGGAAATTAATTTGTAGCCTGGGGGTCTTAGCGCAGCGTGGACTGTCCCCGAGAACCGTAGACTGTCCCCAGGACAGGTGAGGCTGCTGGTGCCTTATTTTCAAATCCGAAAGTTGACAGCTATGATTGGGAGCAGGGCTGACATGTGCACCTTTTGTCTCTACATCCCTTTGCCCTCATGAAATATACTCGGAGTCAAGTGTGAATTTCATGCTCTTTATTCAGCTCATAGTAGCAAGGAATGAACCTTCCCCCAAAACGTCTGCTATATATGCATTATTTACACAATGGCCCCCATGTGATTGGCTGATTCCGGGCTACTCCTGTAGGCCAATCAGGTTGCAGATTCCCTTCATCCAGAAGCCTGATTGGCTGCTCTTGCAGGCCAATCAGGTCGCTGATTCTCTTCCACCTGGAGCTGGATTGGGTGGCTCCTGCGGACCAATCAGACTGCTGCATTCTGGATCCTATTGTTCTAGGATTCAGCTCAGTACATAACACCTCACAAGTCCAGGCTGAAAGCCTGTGGAGGGCTGCTGAATGTAGCAATCTGAAGGCCTGCTTTTGCTAGCAAGGTCATGCTTCCTTTTTCATACCACAAGCCCCTTTTTGCCATTGCCTGTGCTCATTATCTAAAATGCCAGGTGTTCCATCTTCTGAGGTAAGGCAGGTGGCATCTGCAAAGAGGCACTTTTTGTGGTGGCCTGTCTAGGATGCTCTCCTTTTCTGGCAACGAAGTTCGTTATTCTTCCAAAGTTTATTTGTTTGTTTGTTTGATGCCTTTAAGCAGATAAGATAGTATGTTTTCTTTTGCTATGCTTTCAAGTGGTGCTGTGGGTTAAACCACAGAGCCTAGGGCTTGCAGATCAGAAGGTCGGCGGTTCGAATCCCCATGACGGGGTGAGCTCCCGTTGCTTGGTCCCTGCTCCTGCCAACCTAGCAGTTCGAAAGCATGTCAAAGTGCAAGTAGATAAATAGGTACTGCTGCAGCGGGAAGGTAAACGACGTTTCCGTGTGCTGCTCTGGTTCACCAGAAGTGGCTTAGTCATGCTGGCCACATGACCCGGAAGCTGTACGCCGGCTCCCTTGGCCAATAAAGCGAGATGAGCACCGTAACCCCAGAGTCGTTTGCGACTGAACCTAATGGTTAGGGGTCCCTTTACCTTTTACAAGTTTTTTTTTTTTTAAATCTCCGACATGTTAGCAATTGTTGTTGCTACAAGTGTTTATTATATATTCTCTGGTTTTACACTGCCCTGAGAACACTGTTAAGTTGAATGTGCAGCAAGCAAATGCAGAAAAGAATTTTAAAAAACCCAATGGCAAATACACAGGAGACCAGCAATAGGAAAAGAGTGGAGAAAGCTGTTGTGTGGCGATGTCCCTCCCCCCACCGTGAAATGAAGACACAGGACACAAAATTAAGGTTAATGGGCATAGATAGGCCACAACTTTATTGGTTACGAATGATGAGCGTTATTGGCTTTAGGCATTGGAACTAACTGACTATATCCGACTCCAGCCCATTGTGCTGGAAGTCCGGGAAGGGATAGCCACCCAAGGAGAGCCCTGCTGATGCACATCAACTAGGAACTCACCCGTATTCCTTTAACAAAATACCCTTCAGTATTTGGGGGAGGTGATGGCACTTCCTCCCCCCCTTCATTCACCCCGACTGAGATAATCCAATGCCTAACCGCCAAACCCAAAGTTGTGATGAGTTGCTACGAGGTAGGCGAAAACCACCAGGCCATAGCCAATTTGCCAAATGGGAAAAATTCCTACCAGGCCCTTAATGGCGACCAACCGTAGGCGGTGAGCAGGAACAAGAGGGAGAGTTCCGGCCACGCACCCGCTTAAATGCAGCGGGTCCTGCCCCCGAGCGACCTGATTGGTCGCTCAGGGGAGTGACGTGGCCGGAATTCCCCCAATGGCTCAGGGGGATGAGCAGTCATCCCCTGAGCACGTGTAAGGGTCGTGGCTCCCGCAACCCCATTTCCTTCCTATGGGCGGAAATGGCTTTTTCAGGCAGTCCTGCCCAGGCTTCAGCTTTTGGTTCAATATGGTTAACCTCTCCGCTCAAACAGTTTCTTCTAATTCCTGTGCCCTTGCAGCAAAACCATGTACAATGTGGAGGAAATTCCCTGTCCAGAAGCAATATGCAGCTGAACATCAGCAGAGGAGTGCTGTTGTCTGGACTGTTAAGGGCCAGGAAGATGGGAAACAGCATCAAAATGATACAGATATATTCAGGATGTCAAAAATTTGCTGAAAACATGGAGGTGCTTTTTGACACGGATGAAAAGGAACTCGAAACAATGTAATACTTATGAGTTAAGCCCTAATTATAAAACGAAAATGCCATCCCTCCTTTCCCCAGAAGACTGTGTCCTGCTCTGAAATCCACTTCTGCCCTGCCCACCCAGGGAAGGCTTGGAGCTATAAAGCTTTTTACTTGTCAGGTACACTGGTTAGATGTACATTGTGTATGGTTGCTTCATTCTCCATTTCCTGTCTCTCTTAATGTTCCCTTCTTTGCTCATGTCTAAAGAGCCTCCCTGCCCCAGAAACACATTGCCTTTAATGTTTCATTGCAGCTGCAGAAGATTTCGGCTAGTCAGGTAAAGCTAATATTATGAGGACAGGAAATATGCAATATATGGTTAATCGTGACCCTATCAATGATTGGAACTTTGCAGATTATTGCACTCTTAGATACAGGGAGCATAGCTAAGGCTTACACTCCTTTACAGTCATCTAATAATACTAATGGAAGAGAAACGGTAATTTCTGTGAGTAGTTGAGGGCTCTCTGAAAAATAAATTAGCAGCACCTTCAACCAAACTACAATTCCCAGAATCCCTTGGGAGAATGCATGGCAATTGAAAGATGGTATCAAGTTGAGGTGTGCTCCAGTTCTGTATGAAATCTGAGGCATAAGTCAAATTAGGATGCTGCTTCTGAGTGGGTTTTTTGGGTTTTTTGCCCAAGTTGGAGCACAGTTAACAGGCCTCGTCTCTTAGTTGGGGTAGCATCCTGACCCACAAGCTTTGTCTCACTCTACCATGTCCCACAAAAGCCGCAGACTTTATTTATTTGGGGTTAGGGAAGAAAAATCAAGGTTACATAGAAGTGTTACTCTTTTGCAAATTCTGACTTTCCAGAGGAGGACACTGAGAGGAGTTGTGGACTTGTTAGTGTCCCTATCCCAAAGCTTTCTGGTAACCAACAAACAAGACCACCTTTAATTTTCATTCCATTTTTCTGGGGGGGGGGGCAGATTGAGTTTGTGCCAGCAGTGTTCAGAAGAGTATAGTGTTTAGAGCAGGAGTGGCTAACTTTCGATCCTACAGATATTGTTGGACTCCAACACATGTCAACCATACGACCCAATCCATGAAGAAGAAGAAGAAGAAGAAGAAGAAGAAGAAGAAGAAGAAGAAGAGGAAGAAGAAGAAGAAGAGTTTGGATTTGATATCCCGCTTTATCATTACCCTAAGGAGTCTGAGAGCTGGGCCATAAAGAAGGCTGATCGCCAAAGAATTGATGCTTTTGAATTATGGTGCTGGAGGAGACTCTTGAGAGTCCCATGGACTGCAAGAAGATGAAACCTATCCATTGTGAAGGAAATCAGCCCTGAGTGCTCACTGGAAGGACAGATCCTGAAGCTGAGGCTCCAATACTTTGGCCACCTCATGAGAAGAGAAGACTCCCTGGAAAAGACCCTGATGTTGGGAAAGATGGAGGGCACAAGGAGAAGGGGACGACAGAGGACGAGATGGTTGGACAGTGTTCTCGAGGCTACCAACATGAGTCTGACCAAACTGCGAGAGGCAGTGGAAGACAGGAGTGCCTGGCGTGCTCTGGTCCATGGGGTCACGAAGAGTCGGACACAACTAAACAACAACAAAGGAGTCTCAAAGCGGCTAACATTCTCCTCTCCCTTCCTCCCCCACAACAAACACTCTGTGAGGTGAGTGGGGCTGAGAGACTTCAAAGAAGTGTGACTAGCCCAAGGTCACCCAGCAGCTGCATGTGGAGTGGAGACGCGAACCCGGTCCCCCAGATTACGAGTCTATCGCTCTTAACCACTATACCACACAGTTCTCCTCACAGAGCTGCAGCTCTCAGAGTAGTTTAACAGTCAATTCCTCTTTTCAGGGAATTCTAAGAATTGTAGATCTGTGAGTGGAATTGGGGGTTTCCTAACAACTCTCAGTACCCTTAACAACCTACAGTTCCCAGGATTCCTTAGGGCAGGGCTTTTTTTTCAGCTGGACCTCACTGGAACTCAGTTTCAGCACCTCTCAGGTGGGCGCTGTTACCATTCTAAGACAATGAGGGAGGTGTTCAAAGTAAGTTCCAGCACCTCTTTTTCCAGAGGTGTCTTGGGGGAAACCATGACTGTTCTAAAGTGGTACGATACTGTTTTAAATGTACCGTGCAGATGGCACCTTGCTTGGCTGAATCATTTCCAAGGCAGGGGGAATAGGCTGATAGGTTCATGGAAACCATCTGAGGCGTTGCTCTCCTGATCCCAATTTCATAAACAGTGGCTTTCTGGGAACAATTTATTCTGGCACAGATGAACAGATGAAGAGGGAACAATCTATTCTGAGTATATCTTTTCTGGACAAACATTCCCTAGGTTTCATTTCCACAAGCATGGCATTCACTGGGGAAAGGGGGATTTGCTCCTTATAAGAATGCAAATGTCACCAGCAGTGGCACTAAGCAGGGAGAAGTTATGAAGGGCTCAAGTGATGCACAGATTTCGTTCAGGCTTTGTAGCTGGGTATGGTTTAAAAAATAATAATCAAAGGGAACATCATAGCAGAAGTGTGAACCACATACTTCCCTCAGCTTCTGTGGCCTCACTCCCATTTCTCACTCTGTGTGCTTTTGCGAAGGCTTTCTCTAGTTCATTCAGTTGTTTTGTTTTCTGTTGTTACTCTAATAGAATCACCCATCTACCTTTCACAAAAGAAAAATTCTCAAGAGAGGGAAAAATCCCTCAGTAAAGGAAACATGCTATACACATGATAATAATAATAATAATAATAATAATAATAATAATAATAATAATAATAATTCTTTTATTTGTACCCCGCCCATCTGGCCGGGTCTCCCCAGCCACTCTGGGCGGCCTCCAACAGGTATAAAAATACATTAAAATATCACAGGTTAAAAGCTTCCCTAAATAGGGCTGCCTTGAGGTATCTTCTAAATGTCAGATAGTTCTAAATGATCAGAAATGTCCCACCCACCCCCTTCAGAACTTTAAAGAAACTTTTGTGGTAATGTACGGAAGTGAGAGCTGAACCATAAAGAAGGCTGATCGCCGAAGAATTGATGCTTCTGAATTATGGTGCTGGAGCAAACTCTTGAGAGCCCCATGGACTGCAAGAAGATCAAACCTATCCATTCTTAAAGAAGTCAGCCCTGCGTGCTCACTAGAAGGACAGATCCTGAAGTTGAGACTCCAGTACTTTGGCCACCTCATGAGAAGAGAAGACTCCCTAGAAAAGACCCTGATGTTGAGAAAGATGGAGGGCACAAGGAGAAGGGGGCGACAGAGGACGAGATGGTTGGACAGTGTTCTCGAAGCTACTAACATGAGTCTGACCAAACTGCGAGAGACAGTGAAGGATAGGCGTGCCTGGCGTGCTCTGGTCCATGGGGTCACGAAGAGTCGGACACAACTGAACAACAACAAAACTTTGCACATGCTCAGAGGCACGCCACCTAACCAACATACTTGTCTAGGGAGGGGGAATAATCTTCTCTATGTAGAGGAATACCACCACAGAACTCCTTCAAGATGACCAGCCCTCTCGATTTCCTTAATCTGCTTTGTGGCATGTAATGCACTGTGAACTGGTACAGTTTGCAGCACAGAAAAAGTTCGCCATGTTTCCACAGGGATTCCTTTCAGAAATTACACAACATGCTGACTCACGCATCTTTGAAGCGTGAGAAAGTATATCAGCTTTAACGCTGGCAAAAACATATAAAGCACCGAATCCACAAAGGGAATGGTTCTTCTAGTATTGCCAATCTAGAGCAGCATTAGAAATGGCTTCTAATTTCATGGCTGATTTCCTAATTAATATATTGTGAAATCTGTACAGCCCCATTTTGACCGCAATGGTTGTTGTCATTTTTTTTTTGGTTTTTGGTACTCACTGAGAGGCATCTGAAGAGTTGCCCATAGATCTAGTGGGAAAAATGCGAAAGGCATTTTGGAATCTGACGTGGACCAGGATTAACTCTTCCAGAAATAAAACAAGGACAAATAAATATAATGCAATTTCCCTTTTCCACATCGTATTAACCAACCCTTGATTCATAATAAACATAGACTTGGAGACCTGCAAATTCCCATGCCCCCCAGAAGACTCTCTATAAATGATCAGTTGTAATTACTTCCTCTCCTCCTCCAAAAAGCCTCTGCCATCATCTTCGACGTTCTGTGCTACAGGCTGATTTTTGTGGATTATGTAAGGCAGAAGTAAATTATACCATAGCATTTGAAAAGAAAAAATGGCAAAGAATCGATCCCTTTGGATCAATTACAAAAATATATCTTACAGTTAGCATTATATAATCAAGGCGGCAAGCCTATGCACACCAGCTTGGGAAGAAGCCCCACTGAATGCATGGCTGGACCAAAATATTGGTTAGCAGACTACATGTCATCATCATCAATAAAAAAAAACAAGTACCGTATATACTCGAGTATAAGCCGACCCGAATATAAGCCGAGGCACCCAATTTTACCACAAAAAACCTGGGAAAGCTTCATAGGAGCCACTGCCTGCCTCACTCGAGTATAAGCCGAGGACGGCTTTTTCAGCACAAAAAATGTGCTGAAAAACTAGGCTTATACTCGAGTATATAGGGTACATAGCTTCTGAAAGGAATGTATTTTTCTTTTACTTCCCACCCCTCAAGAACTGGAACAGAATCTGAACAGTATATTGGCAGTATTTTGCCCCACTTCCATAAAACACCAGTCTGGCAATTCAAAATAAGGTTTTGTCTTTAAATAATAATGAAAAAAATGTAATGCTATAATGCAGGGGTGGGAAAATGTCTTCAGCCCAAGGTCCACATTGTGTCATGGGCAATATGGCAGTGATGGACAGAGCCAGAGTGGTGCAATAGATATGACTCGTTGTACAGTGGGCAACATTCCAACCAAGAAAGAGCCAGAGGTTTTGATATACATGTCTCTCCAACCAGAGATGGATCTACACACATGGTTTTTAATGTTAAGTGTCAGGGATCTCCCTCCCCCTGCCAGTCCGGCCCTGAGTGTTTATAGAGAGCAGCCCCCCTTGCTGACTACTGACTCATCTGCGAGCGAGACTAGCAGTTCCTCGGGGGAGAGACAGCCAGTGGCTGGGAGGGAAGGAGTGCCAGGGCTCGAGAGATATAGAGACAGGCCTGGCACCAACCAGCCGTCAGGTCCGGCGCAGAGATTACATAGGAGGAGAAGGCGTTTCTGGTTACCCAGACTGTTTTGTTGGCGCCAAAATCGCAGGGGGCCACTTCCGGATTCTGCTAGTGAGTGATCAGACATGATATTATTCAGCTCTGCATTGTACATAATGAGCACTAATTAAACTACTGAAAGGCAGATGACTTGTCTCCCTTATTGAACGACCGGTGAGGGGGAGGACATGACATTAAGGAAAGGTTAAGGAATGGTTTTGATAACCATACGGCCAAATGCCGTTCTATTTTAATGTTCATAATGCGTTATTAAAATGTGAAACCAGAGAGCAACCAGCAGTAGGGAAACAGATTTCTGACTGAGGTAAGAAATGCTTTTTTTTTAAAGTATGCCCTGAGACGATATCTAATATCATTCTAATAACATTAAACAGTTCCTTCCAGTAGCACCTTAGAGACCAACTAAGTTTGTTCTTGGTATGAGCTTTCGTGTGCATGTGCATGCACACGAAAGCTCATACCAAGAACAAACTTAGTTGGTCTCTAAGGTGCTACTGGAAGGAATTTTTTTATTTTGTTTTGACTATGACAGACCAACACGGCTATCTACCTGTAACATTAAACAGGTCAGTGTAGATCCAGCCCAGGTAAACAAAAGGAATCATCACTGTTTCAGCAAGAGAATGGTACTCAAGGAGGCCATGGATTGGGGGCTGGGGGCTGGAAGAAGCAGTGTGGCCTGGGAGAGTCCTGCAGCTCAATAGCAAGGCCTGGATCTTCTGCTGCTCACAATTTTTTAGGCATGCTGTTCTCTTTCATATTCAGTCTTCCAATATGCGTGGACGAGGCAGTCTACACATATGCAAGTTAGCATATGCAAAGCCCTTTGCTAGAAGACTGAAAAGCTACTGTATAAATGTTCCTGTTCTCCAAATAAGACGTCATCAGAGTTGGCAAACTGAAATCAATGACTTAGTTGGATACAACTTCTTATCTTTAATTCCAGGTCAATGTTTGCACCCACTGCAGAAAACAGAGATTTGTATGATGAGGCAGCTAGTCCCAGCAACATATTTACAAACTCGCATGATTCCAAAGATTTAAGTTTTGTGTTTGTAACAGTCTCTTGATTTATGACAACCCCCCGTTTCTCAATATTTGGTTTTGGTTTTGCATCACATACGTTTTCTGATACTGTCTTAAGTTTCTGCTTAGAGCAACTTTCTCCTTTGGGGCCTACTATGCTTCTGCAGTCTATTTCTCACTGATTTCTTTAAAAAAAAGGGTTTGTTAGCATGGCATTTTAAGCATATTGAATTATGGAAGCAATGCCCACGGACAGCTCAGTCATGTGCGTCCATGTGAAAGTTGCCAGAGCACTGCCTGGGGGTGGTGGTGGAGGAAACAAACTATCTGCCTTGAGATACTAAGTTCCTTAAAGTATTTCCTCCTTTAATTTTAAGAATTGGGGAGTTTGCTTTAAAAGCCCTAACAGTGGTCTAGGTGAGTGTCTGTAAACAAAGCCCCCAGTAAATCATTAGATGTCTATCTCCTGAGCCAGTGACAAATACTGAAGCTTCAAAATAACTGGAAAATATGTATTTCAGGTTATATATATTTCCCCCTCTCCATCTAATGATTGACAATATGCCCCAGACCATATGATTGAATAGGTCAGGAGCAAAGATTGTAGGAATGTTTCTTGAAATGAAAAAAAAAATCAGAACAAAGGAAGAATGAATATTGGTTGGAGGGCAAATTGTAATCAAACAGAGACTGCTATATGAAGCAGGAATGGCAGTGACAAACTCTTTCATTCCAAAAACAAAAACAAAAAACAAAAACTCTGGGGGGAAATTAAATTAAACAATACATCCCATCCTGGTGTAGAAAGAGAGAATGCCTTGGCGGGTATACAGAATGATGTCTTCTTTACAAAAGTGCTAAGGAGCGAAAAGTAAATAACTGTCACTCATTACAAGCTGTCTCTCAGCCCGTTAATCAATTAAACATTGTTATAAACTGGGGGTTGCTTTAGCGACTCATTTGTATCTTGCTTTCTCTCTAAAGGGCTCAATGCAGCACACAAAGAGTTGGCCCACTTTATTCTTGCCAAGAGTTCTGCAAAGGAGGACGAAAATGTTAACGGGTCCAAGGCCACTCAGCAAGTGCCGCAGCAAAGTAGTGTTTTCAAGTTGTCGTCTCTCACACTGATCATGAAATGGAAAGTGGCTCCTGAGATTCTAAAGGGGAGGGAGAGCTCACTCATGAAGTTGCCTTTGTGAGATATTAAAAAGGTGAAATGATGACACGGGTGTACATCTCGACAAACTATACAGGAGCGGTCATTTTAGTCTCAGATTCAAAGATCACTGACTTATCAGTGATCTACAGACAGCCACCCAATCTTAAACAACTCCTCACCCACAATAATACTACAACCAGACTTAACACGGACACTGGCACCAGAGCCTGCAATAAACCCAGATGCCAACTTTGCTGCCACATACACCTGGACAACACCATTATTGGCCCCAACAACATCAAACATACCATCTCAGGACTATGTAATTGCTCATCATCTAACATTGTGTATGCCATCAAATGCCAACAGTGCCCTTCAGCTCTCTATATTGGACAAACAGGCCAAACCCTACACCAAAGGATAAATGGACATAAATCTGACATCAGTAATCACAAGACAGAGAAACCAGTAGGAGAACACTTCAATCTCCCAGGACACTCTATACAAGATCTCAAAGTAGCTGTCTTATTGCAAAGGAATTTCAGAAATAGACTGGAAAGAGAAGTTGCTGAATTGCAACTCATTACCAAACTTAAAACCATGGAGAGACTTGGTCTGAACAAAGACATTGGATTCTTATCTCACTATACATGACAAAGCTATTTTTAACCTTCTCACCCCTTGCTTTTTCCTGTAAGACTAATTGCAGTCGTTAACAGTTATCAACAGGTTCACCACAGCTATCAGCCTATATCACCCATTCCCACCACCCTTCTGAGTAATACCCCTCCCACCCTCTCACTATATATAAGGGTCTGGTGACTTCTGTTTCAGTGTATCTGAAGAAGTGTGCATGCACACGAAAGCTCATACCAAGAACAAACTTAGTTGGTCTCTAAGGTGCTACTGGAAGGATTTTTTTTTTATTTTTTATTTTGTTTTGACTATGACAGACCAACACGGCTACCTACCTGTAACTGAATTATCAGGGATTTCCTAGACCAGTGCTGTTGAGGCAAAAGTTATTGAAGAAGAAGAAGAAGAAGAAGAAGAAGAAGAAGAAGAAGAAGAAGAAGAAGAAGAAGAGTTTGGATTTAATATCCTGCTTTATCACTACTGCTCTGGTTCGCCAGAAGCGGCTTTGTCATGCTGGCCACATGACCCGGAAGCTGTACGCTGGCTCCCTCAGCCAGTAAAGTGAGATGAGCGCCGCAACCCCAGAGTCGCCCGCGACTGGACCTAACGGTCAGGGGTCCCTTTACCTTTAGGGTGATGGGGCAGAGGGTGAGGACTGACTCTCTCTCTCTCTCTCTCTCTCTCTCTCTCTCTCTCTCTCTCTCTCTCTGTGTGTGTGTGTGTGTGTGTGAGTGTGTGTGTGAGAGAGAGAGAGAGAGATCTGGGCTCACCATACCTTAGTGTGAAGCGTTTGAAATTGGCAGAGCTCATATCCCAATTGGTCCCTGCACCACTCAAAAAGTGCTTTGTTGCACATGTGAAAATGGTCCCAGTGTACTGTGCAAAGGTATATACACCCTCCCACTGTCCACTGTGTGTAAAGTCCTGTGATTTGCATAACATGTGGCAAGTCCAAATTATAATATATATATATATATATATATATATATATATATATATATATATATATACTGTATTTTTATTGGGTTTTCTGCAAAACATTTGGCAAGTCCATATTATAGTCTTTTTTATATATATAGTATTTTTATTGAGCTTTCTAACAAAAATCACAAAACAACAACAAAAACAAACACTAACAAGTACAACAACAACAACAATTTGCATCAAAACAGTAACATATCCATTAAATTGAATTATCCGAATCTCATTACTTCCTTCCTCCCGCTCTCCTGGTTCCTTAAAATTCTTTTTAAATTACATATAATTTCTACTCCAAATTTCTATTTTAACCTCAAGTTTCCTGTACCATCTCTAATATTACTAGTGTTGTTGTTTTTTAAATCCCGCCAATGTATTAAGATGTTTACAATACTTTTTAAAATAAATAATAAATATTTCCCAGTGTCTGCTGCAAGCATCACCTGCTGGATCAGGACCAAGGACCATAAAAACTACGATTGGCAACATCTTACTCATATGTTGATTTTTGTCCCCAGTACATAGGTCACCAGATTGTACAAACATATCTGGAAATTCTTTCATTTGCATAATGAGCTCTCCAATATGCTAGCCAATTACTTACATAGGACATAAACTGTGTCCTATAAACACTTCAACCTGGGGCAGGGGGGAATTATTCAGGAAAAAAATATTATTCCCAGGGTAGCTAGGCAGGTTGCTTTGCTTCCACTGAACAGTTCTCTGAAAAGCCTCCCTTGAGTTTAAGCCAGTCTGCTTGCAACATTTTCAATTGTTTTATTTCCCGTCTTTTCCCTTTGTTGTTGCTCTAAATTAAACTCTACTGGAAACTGAAGCATTTCATATTATAACAATGCCTGTCAGGAGTTCTTTACTGTGCATGATAAAATGTAAACTCTTTAATTAACTTTTTTGTAACAAGTGCTGGAAACTACTTGAGCATATTAATCAGCACGCAATTTCAAAGTTATTTTGCTCTTTTATTTGTGTTTGCAGCTTCAGTCCTGTTGCTGTGTCGAAGCCTATCACGTTACAGCACAGTCCATTAGTAACGAGTGCTGCTCATTCTGCTTTTTTTCTCCCCTTTCTGAAACAGTTAGAAAATACTGAGCAGCTTCCCCTATCAAATCACTCTGACATGCACTATTTTGAAGCAAATCATTATAAGGTAGAAGGTGAAATACACTTACATGGGCTTCAGAGCAGAATTAAAATAACACTCCCACTTAAAAAAAAGTCCCACCATTATAAGCCTCAAAATTCTACCACTTATAAAAACGATACCTGTTGAGCTAATAGTTTTCTTTGCATAGATGATGTACCTGATGAGGCCTGTGAATATTCCACATTTTAAATCAATACAATTAAAACTGTTGCAGGTACAGCAAGTTTTGAAAGTGTTGGGATTTGACACATTGACCCCTTTTTACTGCATCCCCCCCATAGACATAATGTATATATTGTTCCGATTTTGGTGGAAACTTCTGGGACGATACACTTTCTCAGTGGTGCTTCAAAAGTTACTAAGGTTAATCTGCCCCTTTAAAGCTATGGCAACAGTGACTGGCAAAATAATACTGTGCATGTTGGGTTAGATTTTAGAAGTGACCCCCCCCCCCCGTATTTCAGTGCTTGCAAAGGGAGGTGATAGTTGTTGATTTTTTTGTTTTTTTAAAACATTCTATAACTAATCATTGATTTTTCAAACTTATTATTACAGGTGGGTTTCCTTTTTCTTCTCTGTTCTGGTTAAAGAGAGATCGCGAACGGTCTCAGCCCAATGCAATTGTTCTCAAGTATTTTAAGAAGACTAGAGAAAAGGGTCTTTGCGTGTTCACCCCAAATAACATCACCCCAAATAAATTCAGACAAGATTCAAATTTTGGTTTGGTTTTTGGCAGAATTTAGGCCACAACTTTATTGATTACAGCAAGTGATTGGTTGCATAGGCTCTGGTTCGACTAGCTCCCCGACCCAGGGTTCCAGCATAGGTCAGCCAAGGGTGAACACCTGGATAGCGGAAAGCCGGGGACCTGCTCTATTCGCCACCCAAATGTCCCCCTGGACTCAGGCACAGGCACAACCCCCTCTCAGGGGTTGACCATCAAGTCCCTGGATTCGTTTAACGGAATACCCTTCACATAGGGTTGACGAGAGCGTTTCTCCCATCCCTATCACATGAACCAGTGCCTATCCACAACCTTACAAGTTGTGACGAATTGCTACGCGGCAGGCGAAACCCAAATGGCAACAGCCAATCAGCCAAGTGGGGGAGATTCCTGCACCAAGGAGCAGTAGCAAAAACAACAAATGATCACGGTCTAAATAGGCAATTGGCAATGCCCCAACATCATGAAATAGTTCTGTAACTTCTGAAACAATTCCTGAACTCTGTAAATATCAAGAAAAGTAGTGGGGGGGGGGTTTTTGCAACCAATGATGAAATCCAATTACTAGAGCAGGCATAGGCAAACTCAGCCCTCCAGATGTTTTGGGACTACAACTCCCATCACCCCTAGCTAACAGGACCAGTGGTCAGGGATGATGGGAACTGTAGTCCCAAAACATCTGGAGGGCCGAGTTTGCCTATGCCTGTACTAGAAGGACCCTTGGCAGCTAACTTCAAAGTCTCCATATAACCAACCTCCATATTCTTATGGACGCTTAACTCCAAGCATCTGTGTTCTGCTTGGTCAAAATCTCAGTGCTCCCATATTATGAGAGGTCGTTCAATTTCCCCATTTTTATAAGGGCAGCTTATCCCTGACCTTCAAGCATTTAAATGTTATTTATTTATTTAATATCCCACCCTTCTCCCCCACCTCATTTAATCCCCATAATCAACTTGTGATACAGGGGTAATGAAATAATTAATGACCGTGACTGCATTTACAGAGGCTCATAGAGCGGGCACCTCAACTTCATTCTTGAAAACTCAGTCCGCCATATTGTGGACTCTTACAGTAATGTGTGTTTTAGTTTGAGCGGGTTCTTCAGATTGCTAAGCTAAAACGATGAACTACCAGTTTGTTGTCAGCAGTTCTTGTACCTACCGTCTCATTTATGTTAAGGTGAAGTGTTAGACAACCTGAACAACCAACATGGTATAAATATTCCCAAAGGGGAACCATATGCAGTTCAACATCTCAAGGCTAATGACCAACCCCAAAAGGACAATCGTATAGGTCCTGATGGCTTATTATCCCCTCTTCACATCTTCCTTTGATGTTGTGACTCAGGCATCAGACTACATTTATGTTAGTGCAGTCGAACCTTTATTGCTTGTCTAACAGATTGGTAATGCTAAGTTTTACAGCCCCACAATGTAACGCACCGTTAATCAGGGGAAGATTGGACGGCCTGCCGTTATCCTGTACTTTCAACGGTCTTGAGTTTAATCCAATGTTGAGAACAGTACATCCTTTGCTAGTTAATACTACAAGCATACGCCCGTGGCTGAAATTATGGATTTTCTTTCAGTATTCATCTGTGGGGAAAGTGGAAGACAAGCTTGTTTGTGTTCGTACACACACACTTTGCTATCTCTGCATCTGTGAACTACATCACCAGTGAAACAGAGCCAAAAGCTATCAGTGTCAGTTCCCTAACCTACTGAACATGCCTCCTCAAGATCAGCTTCTCTAATAAACACTGTTCTGACCTATCTTTGCTGTATCTTTGCTTTCCCTTGCCAGATCTTTCTCTGAAACCTAACTTCCCACTAGCTCATAGTAAAGTTGCCATTTTCAGTTCTTGACCTCATCGCTCCATATTTTCCCTGTTGTAGTGGCTTGCATTTCCAGGGCAATATTTAAATGGCGGATTGGCACACGTCCCCTATGGAGAGATGCATATGGTTCACACGGGAGATGCTTGAGAGTTCCTTGTGCACTTTAGCATACAAGTAAAAAGAAGAATAAATGAAAGTTAGGTCTTGGAAAAGAGGGAAAGCATGTGAGAATTGTTGTAAGAATATCAAGGTCACACACACACACACACACACACACACACACACACACACACACACACACATATATATATATATATATGTATTATAATTGTTCATAAGTGTGCCAAGCAAAACAAGGCCACATGTCTGAAGCAGCACAGGAAGACAGGTCTGTCTCCATTTTGACTCCCAAACTGACAAGCTGTTTCTCTGCAAGGAAGGAGGGGTGATTGTCTCAGGAAAATAAAGTGATAAATCCTGGTTTCCTGATACCTGAGTGCCAGACAAAAGGGTGTGATTAACTTGGCTGGGAAACAGGAAAATGTAAATATCTCTTTTGTTTTACTTGATGGGTTTTTGGGTGGAGGGCAAGAGGAGGCATGGGGAGGGTCAAGGATGCTCAGATTACTGCTACCAGACCTCCCCTTTCATGATGTAACTGTGATATATCTGGGAGGTGGTCCTGGGTTACACCCCTTTTTGTTATGTATGTATGTATGATGTATAGGGGGTTGGTCTTGAGCGGGAGGGGGGGGGATTTCAAAAGTCTATATAGGAGCTGGCACACCATTGTTCTGGGTTCCTCCTCCCTCCTCTATTTTGGGAGTGAGGGCCCTGTTTGCAACAGATATAATAAAGATTTTGCTTCTCAATTTTTCTCTGGTTGGCCTCTGTAAATTTACTCCTACCGATGGAGAACCTGGGAAGGCTCTTGTGTACCCCATAAGGGAATAAGAGCAGAATTCTGTTTATTTCAGGATCACAATGCACAAAGTCCCCTGAGGTGAGATCCAGGAGTAGCTTGCTAGTTTGTGGAGAAATGGAAAATTGGACTGACTGAGGTCTATTTGGCCTAATTTTATTCATCCCACAATGAACACAAGGGGGAGGGGGAGTCCTGTTCAGGAATCCCAGTCAATCCCATTTAATGCATTCATGGCATTTGTGAAGGTTTACCTATCTCTAACAAAGGAAGGAGCTCGGTTGGAAGTAACAGGAACAAATACAGTGGAACCTCGACTTACGAAGTACTCGACTTGTGTATTTTTTGACTTACGAAAGGGAAAAAGCGGCCGTGCGCCTACGAATTTTTCGACTTCCGAAAGGAAATCCGCTTGGATTTTAGATGCGGTTTACTCGACTTACGAAGTTTTAGATGGGGTTTACTTGACTTACGAAGGTTTACATAGGGTTTTCTTACGAATTTTTCGACTTACGTTTCCAATGCATTCCTATGGGAATGCCGTTTTTCGACTTATGAAATTTTCGATTTACGAGTGTGCATTCGAAACGCATTAAATTCGTAAGTCGAGGTTCCACTGTATTGGCAGTCACGCTTAGCATTAACCATTTTGTTTTCCCCAGAATCCCCGACCACAGTGTTGTTCCAGGACATCTGGGGTGGTGGTGGCAACTACCATTCTTTGGGGTCTGAACCATTTCACCCCTCTCAAAAACACCTCAAGGCATTCTGGGGGAAACAAAATGGTGGACGCAAGTTATAGCTGTTCTAATCTTGTCATCACCACAGGCAAAAGCATATTTTAAAAAGAAAAAAAAAAACACCACACTTGAAGATGAATGTGTGTACTGAAGAAAACCAAATGTAACCAAACAAAACACAAGACATTAAATGATTCTCCCCCTTGCACATTCCTATTCCATTATTAACCTGACAGATGGCAATAATTGCTGCTTATCAGATTCAAATGTGTGGTAGAAGATAGTGTTAAAGCAATCATTGGCAGCCATCTATACTCTCGGTCTGTCAGGGGCTGTAAGCGTTTTGGGGCAGAGACCATGCCACTTTCGTGTTCTGTACAGATCAGAGTCCCCTTGGTGAGCCAAAGCGGTAAATGACGACAGTAGTAAAAGGTAAAGGTAAAGGGACCCCTGACTATTAGGTCCAGTCGTGGACAACTCTGGGGTTGTGGCGCTCATCTCGCTTTATTGCCCGAGAGCCGGCGTACAGCTTCCGGGTCATGTGGCCAGCATGACAAAGCCGCTTCTGGCGAACCAGAGCAGCCCACGGAAACGGCGTTTACCTTCCTGCCAGAGCGGTTCCTATTTATCTACTTGCACTTTGACGTGCTTTCGAACTGCTAGGTGGGCAGGAGCAGGGACTGAGCAACAGGAGCTCACCCTGTCGCAGGGATTCGAACCGCCGACCTTCTGATCGGCAAGCCCTAGGCTCTGTGCTTTAACCCACAGCGCCACCTGGGTCCCACGATGACAGTAGTAGTATTGGCAATAAATGCTATTCAGTCATTTACATGTCACATTACATTTATATTGCTTGTGAAAAGAGGGGGGAGGGAGATGAAAAAGCAGGATTCCTGCACCCTAATGTCAACAAGCTGCTTTGCCCTTGGCTAAAGCTGCAGAGTAGGGATGCTGGTGGAATTTGCTACAAGAGGACCAAGCTCTGAACTGCCCCATGGCCAGCTTGTCTTCTGTTTGCTTGCAGCAACCTTCTGCAGACTTTTCTTCCTCTTCTTCAATAATAATAATAATAATAATAATGTGATTCAGACAGCTACCACCACCATCAATATTTGATCTTAACTGTGAGCTAACTGAGTGCTTCTGAAATGTGTATTCACATTAACTTTTGCCTCACTGATTCACTGTTGAGGTGGTTATGTTAGCCATTAACCACGATTAACATTCATTGTTTCATTGTTGACCTTTCTCTCACATTTTTGCCCCCTGTGACTAAGCCAAACTCACACAGAAAGCTCAGTCATTGTCTTACATCCTAATGTGACTCTATGGTATTTATTAACGCAACCAAGAATGTAACTACTTGCTTTTCGTGAGTGCTAAAATGCGAGTCTGATACTTACCTTGTTTGCAATAACATTATTAGAAAAGAAATGACGGTTACTGGGGGAAGTGGTCCTTACTTGAACAGACAGACTGTAACCCTGAGGCAAGAAGCATACTTCAATGGGCAATTACTAGCTCTCTGGGTTTTCAGACGGCTCTGAAATCATAATAAAAAATGTAAACAATAACATTATTTTCAAAAAGCTACAGTAACAGATTGGGAATAGTTGTTTTTTGTTTTGCTTTTTCATAGCATTTTGATAGCATTGTCTCTGCACAGACCCACTGGGCAGAGGGTGGGGAGGAAACCTTTTAGATAGGCAAACCAAAAAAACAATGTGTACTGTTGTAAGAATTTAAGAGAGTTATCTAGATAAAGGGTTCGATTCTGGGTAGAATCCTGAACCTCGGCAGGACATTATTTTGAAACCCCTGCCTGCGCAGAAAAGACAAGAGTCCAGACCAGAGTTCTAATGGAAAGCAAGGCGGCTAGTAAGCCTGATCTTTATTAACAAATACTGTTGCAACAGGGTTCTCACTCACCACATGCTGGATGGAGGAGCAACCTAGAACAAAGGTGCGCCCGCCCCTATATAGACATTTTAAATCTGGACCAAGACCACCCCCCAGAAACACCATGCATACGCCATAGGAGGGGTGTAGCCCGAGACCACCACCCCCAGATACATCATGGTTATATCATGAAAGGGGAGGTCTGGTGGCAGCAATCTGAGCATCCTGGACCCTGCCCCTTCTTGTCCTCCACCAAGTGAAACAAAAGAGGTATTTACATTTCCCTATTTCTCAGCCAAGTTAATCACACCCTTTTGTCTTCATCTGGGTTTGTTATCTCTGGAATGGCTACCTGTCTGGCACTCAGGTATCAGGATGCCAGGAATTATCGCTCAGGCAGAGGGAGGGCTGCTGAGTAGCTGGAGGGGCAACCCCCCCTTTGTTCCTGAGACAAAGAAATACATGTGGCCTTGTTTGCTTGGCACACTTATGAACATTTAATATATATATAAAAGGCCTTGATTTCTTATTGCAGTACAATAGTTACACACTATGGTCTAGTAACCTAGAAACCCAGAGGCAGTCCACATTGCAGGGGGTTGGACTAGATGATCCTCAGGACCCCTTCCAACTCTACGATTCTACCGGTATGATTCTATGAAGCAATGCACTGCCAGATACCCTGCAGTCTAAATGCACAGTGGCCTAATATACTTTGCCATTCTTATGTCCAGTATAAGTTCCTGGCATACTTTCTCAAAAGAAATAATTGGTTATGCATGCTGCTGCCTCAAAAAACAACCACCCAAATATACTATATATATATATATATTTTCGACTTCCGATCGGAAGCCGCAGCTGCTTTAGATAGGGTTTTTTTCGACTTGCGAAGGTTTTTTCGAGCTACAAATGCATTCTCCAACGCATTCCTATGGCGACTCGACTTACGATTTTTTCGAGTTCCGACGCTCTCGTCGGAACGAATTACATTTGTAAGTCGAGGGTCCACTGTATGTTTGTGTGTGTGTGTGTGTGTGTGTGTGTGTGTGTGTGTGTGTGTATAAAATTTATTATCTGGTTAAAAACCTTTTTCCAAACAATAGTACAAATTGCATAGTAGGAGCACGACCGAGCATGCCACAATTTTTAAATATATATATGTTTCAGGGAGCACACCAGTCTTATTCCGAGAAAGAACAACTTATTTCCTTGCTTCCTTTTTCGGCAGTTCCGAGGCTGCTGCAGATTGAAGAATATAGGAATAAGCATCTTTTGACCACAAACAGATGGGCTTGATAAAGAAAATGTCAGC
Source organism: Darevskia armeniaca (assembly GCA_034641395.1). NCBI lineage: Eukaryota > Metazoa > Chordata > Lepidosauria > Squamata > Lacertidae > Darevskia > Darevskia armeniaca. The sequence goes on along the minus strand of JAWWNF010000026.1, from coordinate 1,639,664 downwards.
AAAAATACCAAAGCTATGTGTCACAGCAGTTTTCTGACAGATAGAGGGGAAAGGTAGAAAAATGTTCTATCATGTCCAACAAGGTGTTCTTTTTGAGATTTAAAGATCACTGTGCAACTTTAAACGTGTTTGTCACTTTGACTCTGACTGGAACTATCTAGAGCTTCACAAGAACTTTATCAGCTCAGTAGGGGGGGGGCTTGCAAGAGGGGGGCCAGAAGCCCATTCCCATTTATCTCAGCCAGGTTCCCTTCAAAGCCAACAAATAAATTACAGTGTACATTTGATACAAATTGATTTCTTAACTCAAATAACAATGTTGTCCTCCCAGCCAGGCCATGTGTCACTCATTCGCGAGCCTGAGTGAAAGGCTCAATCTGTCTGTCTGACAGAAATAGGGCTTGACGCGTTGCACCAAGGAATGCTAATAATCCAGGCCTGGCCTGGGCCTTTGTGGGCCGGCCATGATAAGGAAAAATCAGCCCATCCTGTCAAATGGTGTGAAGACCCCGATCGGTGTTTGTTCCCCGCAACGCGAACATAGGCCTTGGAGTTGCCTGTCCTATTTCATGTAGTAAATGAGAGGAAAATAAGAAGCTCCAGCCGGTGTGGTTAAGATGCCAGGGTGACTATGATGAAGCTGGAGTGAAAAGGAAAACCCCATTGAATATCTTGAGCTGATCTTATCAGCCGAGGGAGAAATGAGATATTGGCAGGGGCTGTTGAGTTTCTCACAGCTGAGCAGGTTAATAAGGTTGGGAGGCAGGCCACAGGCTAATTGGATTTGCCTTGGCTTGATAAACAGTGGCAGACCTATTGCCAGAAAAACAGAGACAATACAGCTCTCCTCCCCGTCCCCCTCTTTGTTTCTTTCTAAGCCGGAGCAAAGAAAACGCTGCCTCCCCCCCCCTTTTTTTTTTGAAGCTAAAGGTGTCTTCCTAAATTCCCCGATGAAGAGGCCAGCCAAGTCAAACTATGAAACAGTAGTTGTGGAGTGTTCTGATTTTAATCAAACAGCATTTAACCCGGCTGACCCTCCAAAGTCAGTTCACATCAAAACAGAACGGCAAAAGGAGCTAACAAGAAACAGGGAAAAATAACAGCCAATGGGCAGCCGGAAAGACTCGGAATAAACCGGGAACCTGCAGTGTCTTTCTTTGCAGGTTTGCAGGGATTATTTGCATGGATCTGACCCACAGTTGAGGCACATAGCCTTACAAATGCAAAATAATTATTTTCTTTAAAAAAAAATGAAATTATTTTTACTGCACTTTTTTTCCCCAAATTTTTTTATTGGTTTTAACAAAATAATACCATTAAACAACAAACAATATTAAACAAACAAAAAGAAAACAACAATAATACACATAAAAACATACATAATACCTTTTAACCTATTAATCCTTCTTATCATTGTGGGTTGACTTCCTCCCATCCTCTCTTCCTGCGTTCCTTGTATATCATCTTTAGTAATTTCTTGACATCATTGAAAACATTTCTAATTAATTAACCTCAATATCTCTTCTATCCTAATGTCAGTATCATTTATTCCAACAATTATAAACCTTAAATCTATCCTCTAATTCTACACCCTCCCTTATCTTCCAGCTTACTTCTACTCTTTAATATTACAATACTTTTTAAAAATATACGGTACTTTAAATTTCTTCCAGTCTTCCTCCACCACTTCCTCCCTCTGGTCACGAAGTTTCCCGGTCAGCTCAGCAAGTTCCATATAGTCCATCATTTTCATCTGCCATTCTTCTATCGTTGGTAGTTCCTCTGACTTCCAGTTTTTAGCTAACAAAATTCTAGCTGCTGTTGTGGCATACATAAAAAAAGTCCTATCAACTTTTGGGATTTCCTGTTTTACAATTCCAAGTAAAAAGGCTTCTGGTTTTTTTACTAAATGTGTTTCTCAACACCTTTTTCAATTCATTATAAATCCTTTCCCAGAAGTCTTTCACCTTTGGGCACGTCCACCACATAGGGAAAAAGTTTCCTTCTACTTCCTTACATTTCCAGCATTTGTTACTCTGTGCATGATACATTTTTGCCAATTTAACCAGTGTTAAATACCACCTATACATCATCTTCATAACGTTCTCTCTAAGAATATTACATGCTGAAAATTTAAAACCGATTTCCACAGTTTCCCCCAATCCTCCATCATGATGTTGTGCCCCACATCCTTAGCCCAATCTATCATAACTGATTTTACCATTTCATCTTGTGTATGCCACTTGAGCAACAGTTTAAACCAAGTTTCTTATCTAGCTTAAACACTTCATTAATCTGGTAATAATGATATCGTCCAGCCCGGACACTGAGGTCCAGCGCCGAGGGCCTTCTGGCAGTTCCCTCACTGTGAGAAGTGAGGTTACAGGGAACCAGGCAGAGGGCCTTCTTGGTAGTGGCGCCCGCCCTGTGGAACGCCCTCCCATCAGAGGTCAAGGCAATAAGCAACTATTTTACTTTTAAAAGACAACTGAAGGCAGCCCTGCTTAGGGAAGTTTTAAATGTTTGATGCTGTATTGTTTTTAATATTTGGTTGAAAGCCACCCAGAGTGGCTGGGGAAACCCAGCCAGATGGGTGGGGTATCTATCTATCTATATATAAATGTTCCCATTACGTGTGCGGCGGAACCACCGTGCTCCGTAACCGCTGGACCAAATCTCATCAAATTAGGACACAGCGTACCATGACCATCAAGGAAGGATCTGGCATAATAAAAATTTAAAAAAACCACACCTGACATACCTAAAATAAAGAAAAAACGCAAAAAAATCGGCGCGCACATATGACATCACCAGCAAAACAGCACCCTCTAGCGACGGCTATACTGGTACTACAGCTACAAAAGCAAAAAACCTGGCAAAGCTATTACACATCACAGCAAAACCTCAGAGCTCCGTCGACCATTTGCAAGCTCGCAAACCGGTAATTGAAAAGGGGGGGGCGAGAAGAGGGTAATAGAAAAGAGGGGGGGCGAGAAGAGGGTAATTGAAAATGGGGGTGGGGACAGAGAAGGGGCAGACGGAAGTTGAACAGGGGAACTTCTTCAGTTACACAAATTCAGCCACAGCTCTGAAATAGCTAATGACAGGCAGGCCGGTCCCAACCACCGCCGTCGTACAAGGCAGGCCGGACCTCGCCGCCATCAAATGCAGGCCCAGCCCAACCACCGCCCTTAGCCACCCTGCCACCGTGAAAGGCAGGCCCCAGCCCTTCTTCACAGCCGCTGACAACGATGCCGTCAGAGCCAGCCTGGGCCGCCCGCTGCCCACTTCCCCACCGCAGCTGCCATGAAAGACAGGCAGGACACCATCCCCACAGCCGCTGCCGACCCTCTCCTCTCCTACCACCACCCACAGACACAGCCATCAACACCACAGCAATCACACACATAGCCACAGCAAGGCGTGGCCGGGTCAGCTAGTAAATAATACATTATTATTATTATTATTATTATTATTATTATTATTATAGTAAAAGACACTGCTAATGTCACTTCCCTGAAGGAGGAGAGACTCTTCCAGCCTTCAGTAGAGCCCTCTGCTATCTGCAGCTCTACCACCCCTCCTTGGGGTAGGGTCTAGCAGACAGTGAAAGGCTGGCATCAACTGGGCTTTTCAAGTATTCATTTCACACACTCACATAGTCACACACACACTTTGACGATTTGAGACTGACAGAATCACTAAAATGGCCCAATTGCTTTTTGGAGGGAGCACCGGGCTGCTCGTATTACATGTCAGGTTTGGCTCTGTTTGTGTTCACCAGTTCAGGAAAGCTTACTTGTCAGTGTATAATCAGTGGCAAAGTTGTGGCTGTTACTTGAATGAGGTACTAGGGTGAAAACTATTCAAACATATTGAAAGGCACCCAAGGCCACGTGTAGGGATGGAGCAGAAAATTGGTTTTCTTTGCATTTTAATGAGATACTACATAATTCACTACTGAAAAACAGCAACCCTCTGAAACTGGCACTTCTTTGAATTTCTGTAATGCCATTGTCCAACCAATAAATGTGTGCAAAAATGCATATATTAGGTGAAATGCAATGCAAAATACAGATATACAAAATACAAAAATGCACATCAGGGGAATCTGCTTGCAAAATCTGTATTTTAGTGAAAACAACATACAAATATATGCTTTTAAGCAAAACTCGCACTAAAATGAGGACAAATTTTTCTGAAGGTTTTTTTCTTTAAAAAGTTGCAAAATGGCTGTAGAAATGTGAAGGACCGAATTTAAAAATGGAAAATTCAGGGGTGGTGGAACTGGCAAATTAGTTCACCCCTAGCTAAGTAACCTTGCTTTAGCAAGTCCACCTCCCCACCTAATATTTCAGACCAAGTCTGCCACATATTCACTTGGTGACTATCAGGGCCGGCGCTTCCATTTAGGCGAACTAGGCAACTGCCTAGGGCGCCAAAATGGAGGGGGCGCTGGCCAGCCTGCCCCCCGCCGCCGCCCCAACCAGCGGCGGAGCAAGCAGGTTGGGGCGAAAACCGTGGCAGCGAGGGCGCCAAAATGGAGGGGGCGCTGGCCAGCCTGCCCCTCGCCCCCCGTCGCCGCCCGGTGCCGCCCCAACCAGCGGCGAAAACCGTGGCGGCACGGGGCGCCTGGCCGGCACGGGGCGGGGCACCGTACATCATGCGCAATGACATCACGTGGCCCGCCTCCTCGCCTAGGCGCAAAAATTGCCAGCACCGGTCCTGGTGACTATATGTTTTGCCTAGGGACGCGGGTGGCCTCTTGGGCTTGCTGAGCCTCTTGGGCTTGCTGATCAGAAGGTCTTAACCATCCAGGGGTCCTTTACCTTTTTTATATGCTTTGCCTCTGTGTGTTAGTTCTTTCACACATCCAAGTTCATCATTTGATGAATAAACCTCAAACACAATGCTTGAAGGGTCAGTATGGTGTAGTGCTTAAGAGCGGTAGACTTGTAATCTGGTGAACCGGGTTCGCTTCCCCACTCCTCCACATGCAGCTGCTGGGTGACCTTGGGCTAGTCACACTTCTCTGAAGTCTCTCAGCCCCACTCACCTCACAGAGTGTTTGTTGTGGGGGAGGAAGGGAAAGGAGAATGTGAGCCACTTTGAGACTCCTTCGGGTAGTGATAAAGTGGGATACCAAATCCAAACTCTTCTTCTTCTTCAGTACACGCAACATGATAAGTGATGAGTAAGTAATATCTCATTCCATTCAAGTATGTCCCATTCCATCCACAGGGTGAATCCACGGGGAAGGGGGTAGCCAAAATGAATTTTTGTCATATTCTAACAGGGGGAAAGGTGATTATTTCTTGGTATGCCCAGTGGGGACCACTTGGCATATTCAGCTCAGTTTTCTAATCCTTTAGGAAGCTTCATCAGCTGAGCATTGGTCAAATTGTTCTCTAATGTACTAATGCAATCTTTATGCATAATACATTGCACAAGACACTAGCCTGTAGAGAACATTCTCTAAAAGTGTACCTGCTCATTAGCCATTATCAACTTGTAGAATTTCACTTTTAGCCAAAGCTATGAAAAATACATAAAAGAGGAGGCGAATCCTGCCTCTCCCTGGTATTTATTTCGTGGTCCGGAAGCCATGAGGGTCTATACTTTTGTAATACATAAAAGCAGAAATAACATTTAAGAGACCATTCACAGCCTCTTTTATGGAATTCATCAAGATTCAGCAAAACACAGCAAAATGTCCATCACTCTAATGGATGGATGAGTGTCTCTGGAAGGAATTCCTGAATATTACAAGGACCGGGGGGGGGGGGGGGTCCTATGCATCTCAGTGAGATCAGGGTGGAGCATAGACAGAGGGAAAGAGAGGATTTGTGAGGTGTGTGTGTGTACCAGAGCACCATCTAGCATTCAGAACACTGAAAATTACCCAATAATTATGTAGAAAAGGTCTCAAAATATCCATTGCATGGCAATGTCCCTCCCCTCCCCTTGGAAATAATGGCACAGACATGTTGTATAAGTTTAATGGGCAAGAAGACCACAACTTTATTGGTTACGGATGTTGAGTGGTATTGGCTTAGGCATTGGACCCTAACAGACTATATCCGACACCAACTAGTGTGTTGGAAGTCCGGGAAGGGTTAACCACCAGTAAGGAGCCCCAGTGATGTACATCGACTGGAACTCCCCCTGTGATCACGGTTAGGGGCATGCCTTGGGCCCTAACCTCCCTAGGCTTCGGACATGGCCATGCCCCCCAGAATCCTTTACTGGAATACCCTTCAAGATAAGGGACAGGTGATGGCGCTACCTCCCCTCCTCACCTCTATGGAGACTTCTTCCAATGCCTAACTGCCAAACCAAGAGTTGTGACAGATTGCTACGAGGTAGGTGAGAAAACCCATTTGGCTAATCCAAGTCGGAAAAAGTCCTAAAAGGCCCCTTGGCCAACCAAGGCAACCAACCGAAGTCCATAGCAAAGTCAAGAGCTAGACTTAAGGGCGGGATGGTGGGTGAACCTAACAGCTGGGGAACGGGGCAAAGAGGGAGGATTTCCCACCCGCCTCTTGCTTAAAGGAAGCAAGACACACCCCCAGGACGACCTGATTGGTCGTCCCCTGAGCGATGCGGGCGGGAAACCCCCCAATCGTACAGGGCTGAGCTCCCAGCCTCTGTACATGTGATCGGGTCGTGATGCCTGCAATTCCACCTCCTGCTCAGGGGCGGAAGTGGGCTTCCAAATTGAGAAGGGTGGGTTTTGTCCATCGCTCGTTTTGCCACTACTGAAAGAGTATGTCCAAGAGCAGCACTTTATCTCTATGTGTAGGCATAAATGTCAACCATTCACTTCTCAATCAATAACTATTTATTGCTTGAAGCCATAGGCCATTGCAGATAGCACAAAACAAGTAAAAATGTCTGAAGGATATAAATAAAACACGAGCAGTTGAGCTTCCTAATTCTCATTTAACATAAAAACATGGCTAAAACAAATCTATATTTTAAAACTTCCAGTCGACTATTCTTCACTTAGCTTACCTAGATTAGTGAACCAACTTCGCCATCCCCTGACACTTTCTTAAAGATTTGGCTCCAGTTTTCTTAGGTGCAGCTTCAAATAATGCAACTTGGTAGGCTATAAGCCTTTGCAGATGCAGAGTTAACTAAACACATGAGTGCTATATTCTTTGTCACATACACAGCCCAGCAAGACAACGATAAGAATCTGCCAACGGCATATGAATCAATCTGGCTAACCTGATCCAAAAACATACCCACACCCCACTCACAAATGAAAACAAAGTTCACCATAGCCAATCACAAACAAACAACCACACCCTAGGCCAACTCCAACCTCTCTCACCACCAAAGGAATACAAGCGAATAGTAAAGAGCACTCACACAAGCGACGCTGACACAAAACCCCATACATACACCACGTAGAATAGAAGCATTGCCACCCGACCCCACCCCACTCACCATGCCCCCCTCCACGTCTTTCCTCCTTTTCTTCCTTTGTTGTTGTTGTTTAGTCATTTAGTCATGTCCGGCTCTTCATGACCCCATGGACCAGAGCACGCCAGGCACTCCTGTCTTCCACTGCCTCCCGCAGTTGGGTCAAACTCATGTTGGTAGCTTCGAGAACACTGCCCAACCATCTCGTCCTCTGTCGTCCCCTTCTCCTTGTGCCCTCCATCTTTCCCAACATCAGGGTCTTTTCCAGGGAGTCTTCTCTTCTCATGAGGTGGCCAAAGTATTGGAGCCTCAGCTTCAGGATCTGTCCTTCTAGTGAGCACTCAGGGCTGATTTCCTTCAGAATGGATAGGTTTGATCTTCTTGCAGTCCATGGGACTCTCAAGAGTCTCCTCCAGCACCATAATTCAAAAGAATCAATTCTTCGGCGATCAGCCTTCTTGATGGTCCAGCTCTCACTTCCATACATCACTACCTTGCCGACAAAGGACCGTATAGTTAAAGGTATGGTTTTCCCAGTGGTGATGTATGGAAGTGAGAGCTTTCCTTCCTACTGTAACACTAAGGTCTCAACAAATGAAACTGATCTGTAGAAAATGTAACTTGAAAAAAGAGACATTGCGCATACTTTTGTAAGCCAAGAAATCTCTAATTAAAAATGTGTGGGTTTTTTTTTAAAAAAACTAAACACATGAGGAAAGCCATGTTTCCCAAATGTGTGATGAACATCTGTGATTACAGAAATTCCCCACTTTAGATGGTTATTCTCCAACTGGTGGAGATCGTGGTTTGTGTCTGCATAGCCTTACCCAGGCATCCCCAAACTTTGGCCCTCCAGATGTTTTGGACTACAATTCCCATCATCCCTGACCACTGGTCCTGCTAGCTAGGGATCATGGGAGTTGTAGGCCAAAACATCTGGAGGGCCACAGTTTGGGGATGCCTGGCCTTACCCTTAGTCCTGTTCCTTGGTTTGGGCTGAGAATAATGAAAGCAGCAACTACCTCCCAGAGTAGTTTGCTTCCCATACCTTCTGCTCACATAGTAATGCACTGGATAAAAAGCAATATTTCGAATGATCATAATTTAATTTCTCATTCAAACATTGTTCCTTATTTAGAACAAAATGAAGCATTTGCTGATCAGCGTGTCCGCTGCCGGCAGTCACATTTCCAATTTGTGTGTTTAAATTCCAAAGTTGTTGCTGGGGTCTGCAGCTTTTCCGTGATTTTTCAGGAGATGCAGAAAATATCCACTGAGGCTTAGCATTTATTTTCATATCTGAATATATACTCCCCTCATCATTCAGATGACTTGTGGACTGCATATCAGTTGTGAAATGCATGAAGATGAAGAGATGCTATCGCAGGTCCACTTTACAGCAAAATAAATAAATAAAATATTTTTTGGAAGGAGAAATAGGTAAGTGGGATAATCTTTTAGAAGCTTAGCTGGTGTTTAGATCCAAACAAATACATTTGCAACATATCCCACGATTCTAATTCTATGTAAAATTTTGATATTACTTAAATCCATTCATATTTTGATGGAACAAAAAAGAAACCTCACTCTTTGCTCAGCTAATGATAAGGAGCTTAAAGACCCATATCTTTCACAAGGAGACTAAAGCATGTCTTTAAGACAGGAATGCACTAAATTCCACCACTAAAATTTTCAAAGCAAAAGAGGGATATTTCATTTTAATTAAATATTTCTTTTCAATGAAATGCCATTTCTTTGGGTTTTTTTTTCCTTTTTGTGCATTGCCTAACATTTCTTATCACCTCCTTCTTCCTCTGATCTCCAGCTTTAGCACCATTTTTAAAAAGGACTTTAGGCAATTCTAGCCAATCAAGAAGCACAAATGCAACACGATGGCACCAGCTCATTACACAGGGAATCAGACTAAAGTAACAAAGTCAAAACAGAGTAAAAGTAGAAGATGTTGTTCTCACTCCAGGCTAGGCATCCTGAATATATCATAGGACCAATCAAATTAGGATATGAGATACTGTTTTGTTGTCAGGGGCAATATTTCCTGCCCTGGCAAAGAGTTTCTCCCTAAATTTCAGAGTTGGAGGTTGGGTAGTTTGTCTGTGTGTGTGTGTGTGTGTGTGTGTGTGTGTGTACACACACATGCACACACTAGCTCCAAAAGGTGACAGGTCATAAAAGGAACAACTGAAAAGCCTCCCTAGAATCTCCTTCCATTAGGCAGAATACATTTGGATCGAGTGCATCCAAACAGAAAAAAAGAATGACACCCGACAGTAAACTTACACCTTAGCTGTTCACAAGAAACAGCCTGGAATGCCAGCTATTATACGAAAATATTCTGAGATTATTGCATTCGTCATATTTAGGCTGAGGGAAATAGCATTTAAACAGGAAAGTGTTTTCTCATTACTGTATGAAGCGTGAAATTAGTATTTTTCTTTAAGCAATACCTTCCCATCTAGACAAGTTACAGTATGAATAATTCTCTATGACACTATAAAGTAGACATGATGACACCAGAGCTTTTAAGTACATTTTTGATTTAGTAATATTTGAAACCCAGCTTCAGATTCACAGGGGAGACCATTTGTCCCTACTTACAAAGTTACACTTAAAAGAAAGGTTGATGCGAATCCATTGGGGTCAGAAAGAGTTGAGGTAGCGTAACAGAGCAGAAATGGTTCCTAGCTGTTGCAGAATGATATAAAGAAAACATCCAAGCTGAAATATATAAAGTTAAAATGTGCAGAACATATACAATCTTTGCAGCTGGTGGCACATTGAATTCTACATATGATATGTACCTCCCCACCCCCCAGTGCTGTTCTGTAATTGCTGGCTGTCAGGGAAAAAAACAAAAATAGTATTAAAATATGCAGCTGTCATTGCATTCTGCTTTGATATTTTTAAGCATTCAACTTGGACTTCCCCAGACTGGTGTTTTTCCCCCTGGTTGCATTCTGCGCCATGTGTCCATCTGCCTGATGTGGTTAGCATGTGGAGTTCCTTGCCCCCCTGCTCTTTGAACGTGACTATCTCAAGCCCTCCTGAGATTGATCATATCCTGTTGCTCCCAGAGGGAATTGTACGGAGGAAACCATGATTCCCTACTCCCGTGTAAACACCCAGGCTATAGCTGGCTGGATACAGTGGCTTGTATCCAATGTAGTCCTGCCAGCGCAAGGATTCCCATTTACACAGAGAGACTTCTTCTCTCTCCTCCCCCTGTGCACCCCCTAAATCTGTTCTGGGAGATTTCTACAACCCTCTAGAGCAGATTAGAGGAGGGGGTGCAGTGTGCATGAGGGGAGGAATGTATAGTGAACCTGCCTGGTACCTGTCAGGATTGCACCAGATGAGCAGGAGTGGTGGCAAGCCCCCCTAGGCGAAGGGGCAACTACGGAAGAGTCCAGAGAAATGGAGGGATTCTTACCTGAAGAAGACTGGTGGCGACACTCCTCAGAGGAGGAAGAAGCAGATGGGGAAGAGGGAAGGCCAGAACAGGAGGAGGAAGAAGTTGAGCCAGAATCAGGCCCTTGTGAGGAGAGGAGCCGGAGGGCCCCCTCCCCTCCTCCCATCTCAGCTGTAGAGCGTAGAGCTGAGAAACGGAGGGAGCAATTGGAGGCAGTTGCAGCTTGTAAAAGGCGTGGTGATGAGCTGGCTACTTAAGGAAGGTCGGCTGCTTCCCTCACCAGCACCTGCAACTGCTGTGCTGAAGCACGCGGTTGTGCCTGCTCATCCTGCTCCTGATCCTGTGTACCTGACTTTGGCTGGTTCCTGACTCGGACTGCTCCTGACTTCGGCTTCTCTTGACCCCCGGTACTGACACCTGACCTCGGCTGGTTCCTGACGTGGACTGCTCCTGACTTCGGCTTCTCTTGATCCCGGTACTGATACCTGGCTTTGGCACGCCATCCTGTTGGCGCCATAACAGTACCCAGTAAAGTCTAACTGAGGAGTCCTAACCCCCAAACTCTGCCCCTGTGAATGCTCCTACTGAGCCTGCTGGAAGAATGATGGAGTAGATGCTATCGCATGTGATAGCGGTAGCCAAAAATTCAGCATTATAAGGATGTGGGACACAATATAATGCTAGAAGATTGGGAAAGGTTATGGAAAAAAGGGGTTAAGTTTACCGGATGTAATATGTTGAAAGAAAATATGATGAAAATGATGTACAGGTGGTACTTAACACCAGTGAAACTAGCAAAAATGTATCATACGCAGGATAACAAATGTTGGAAATGCAAAGAATGTGTAGGAACTTTTAATCATTTGTGGTGGACGTGTCCCAAGGTAAAAGACTTCTGGAAGAAGATTTATAATGAGTTGAAAAAAGTGTTGAAAAACACCTTTATTAAGAAACCAGAAGCCTTTTTATTTGTAATAATAGGGGAAGAAATTCCCAAAAAAGATGTAAGATTCTTTCTATTATTGGCCCAAAATTGGAAAATTCAGGAGATACCGACAATAGCAGAATGGCAAATGAAGATGATGGACTTTATGGAATTAGCCGAGCTGAATCCGCGACCAGAAAGAAGAGACGGTGGAAGAAGATTGGAAGAAATTTAGAATTTATTTTAAAAAGTATTGTAATATTGTAATATTGATAACTAGGAATTTATTTTGGAAATAAAATAGGCTTGGAATAGAATTAGCGTGTATGTATGTTTAAATAAATGAAATAATGAGAGAAATTAAAATGAGAATTATGGATTCGAAGATAGGTAGTTATGATTAGAAATGAGGAAGTGGGAAACTGCTAACGAAGTAAGAATGTGAAACCCAGAAAGGGGGGGCTTGAGAAAGTCACCTTAGTAATGTAAATTGAAAAATAGAGATAAGATTTATGATTTGTGTTGTTGTTTTTTGTGGTTTTATTGTTGTTATTGTTTCTCATTGTATGTTATATGTTGATGTTTCTGTGCATTATCTATTTCTGTACATTATCCAAAAAAATGGATAAAAATAATATATTCAGCATTATAGATCCAGGGTAGACTAGGAGAAGCTGGATCAAAAGCTAGCCTGTTTCCAGGTTGGGGTGAGCCCTGATTTGTGTCCCTCTGCTTCACCAGCCAAGTGCTAGTGCAGCAAAGAAATGACAAGAGCGGTGGTTGTGAATCTACTGCCCTGTTGGCTTTGGCGGCCAATGAGAAATTGTCATTGACCTCAATAAGATCGGTCCAGCATATGTGAAGGAGCGTCTCCACCCCCATCGATCTACCCGGACACTGAGGTCCAGCACCGAGAGCCTTCTGGCGGTTCCCTCGCTACGAGAAGCCAAGTTACAGGGAACCAGGCAGAGGACCTTCTCAGTAGTGGCACCCGCCCTGTGGAACGCCCTCCCACCACATGTCAAAGAGAAAAACAACTACCAGACTTTTAGAAGACACCTGAAGGCAGCCCTGTTTAGGGAAGCTTTTAATGTTTAATAGACTATTGTATTTTAATATTCTGTTGGAAGCCACCCAGAGTGGCTAGGGAAACCCAGCCAGATGGGAGGGGTATAAATAAATTATTATTATTATTATTATTATTATTATTATTATTTGATGTGCCAACCTCATGGGCACATATGGATAAACCACATGAGTTGCTTGCTGCAGCCATGCTGAATTAATGGTAGGATGGTCAAATGAGGCTGAGCAAAAGGAGCAAAATGGCACCAAGTGAAAGCAGCAACCAACAACACTTGAAGGACAGTTCAGTTCAGTTCTTTATTCGACCGTCAGTCAGAAAAGGTACATTTCCATACAAAATTAAAACTTCTAAAATGTCTAAAAGAACTTTGGAGTAAAACATAGCCAACAATAAAATGAAGCTATACAGATAAACCCATGTCGATGCTGTCAATTTTAATCTTGCGACGCTTAAGAGCTAGAAAAAGAAATTTGGCCACCAGGGAGGCTGTTTTTCCAGTAACATTATTCAACAAATATAGAACCTGCCTTTCTCTGGATAGAGAGCTAAGTTGATATAGGAGTGGAGCTATAAGATTTTGCCTGAGATCTGCATAGAAAGGGCAGGTCAGGAGAATATGTTCGGTGGACTCTACCACTCCCAGGGCACAATGACAAGTTCTCTGAGCGTATGGGACTCCCATGAACCTTCCCCACAATACCGCAGATTCGAGGACATTTAATCTGGCCGCTGTGAGGAGTCTACGGTATTCCACATAGTGGATTTCCGCGAGATAAGGGGCTGGTGTAGCCTGATAGATCTGATCCCCCAGGAACATCCCTGATTTCACAAGGGCCATGTCCTCTTGTCTAGCAATATCACTCAATCTCTGGGAGATCACAGCTCTGGCTTGGCCTTGAAGGACAGAAATGTTGATTTTTGGGCACTTGAAAGGCTCTACTTTCAAGTGAATGCTGGAATTAGAGAATGTTCATAGTAGCCCTAATTATTATCAGCTTGATGTCTCTGGGGCACTGAGGATCATGGGAAAGAGGTGCGGTGGGCAGGCTGCCTCATATCTTTCTACAAGGCAGATATAGAGGAGTCTGGTTTCCACTCTTTTCCATGCGCCTCCTCCTCCTCTTTCTTTCATGGGAACTGTTGAGGTAATTCTCCCTGGTCTCTAGCCTGAATGGTTTTTAAAGATCCCATAGTATCTCCAGCCCAGTAACTCATTCCACAAGCCCCTGAGATCTTCAGATGAAGGGTGGTATAATAATAATGTGTCTTCTTGCCAGTTCCAGTCTCTTTGGATGCCACTCTGAGCCATGGGCTGCTAGCATGACTCCAGGAACAGGACCAAGACAGCAACATAAAGACAGTTTCCTAGAAATGATGTAGTTAAAAAAAACAACCCGTGCCATCTTGAAAGAGAAACCCGGGCTGTGTAACATGATACCATAGGGAGCGGCAAGCCTTAATAACCACAATATACAAACTTTTAATATAATTGGCAAACCCTCCTGGAAAGGTAGAAGTGAAAAGCAGACAGGTGAACAACAGCTGTGGAAAAAGAGGTTTGGATGTTATCGGACTGAAAGAAGATGGCGACTGTCCGTGATTTCGCTTTTGGAATCAGAGTATCAAGGGGCAAGGTGATCGTATGGTGATGAAATATGGACTTAAATCCACAGGGACATTGTTTTGATCTATCTTGCTTGCTGGAATACATCAGAGGCTGTGAAAATATTGGAAGGGTAAAAAGCAAGGACAAATAGTTGATTAGATAACTCCGGAGTTTGAAGCATGGGAAACCTCAAAATAAATTTAAATAATAATTTGGCAGAATTGGAACTTTTCTTTTCTCTTTTTATAATTGGATAAATAATTTGAAATGTAATTTGGAATGTTTCAATGTGATTATGTTGTATTGAAAACCTTAATAAAAATGATTTGGCAAAAAAAGAGAAAAAGACAGCAACATAAAGCGTTTGTGTCAATCTTAAATCTCAGGAGACAATTCAGTGTAAAACATGCTGAACATGCTCTCCACCCTCCCATCCTGTTTGCAGCCCCCATTCCCCCTTACCATGTTTCCATCTACACACAAATGACAGAAATCAAAATCTCCGATTCCATCTTAAAACCTGCCCTTCTCCGATCTAATCCACCGCACCTTTATTCCTTGAACACCACAAATTTCTTGGTGAACATTTGTTTGGTTGGCTGGGGCGGGTGGGGAAGGAAAGATCTCAGGAATACACAGCCAAAAATTTTTAAAGCTGTTTTTCCTCCATAAGCTTCCAGCTCTTCTTGGAGTGTACAGATTCAGGAGGAGGCTGTAGACAGAATTTATAAACCTAACTTGATCATCTTCTAAAGAATTTATGAATCATGGTTAATAATCAGCTTTAGGCACTTCTGAGGGAAGAATCACATTTTGAAGCTACAAAGGTCCACTAAATAGCCCACGGGAAATGACCCTGAATCTCATTAAGCACAAAAACCCACTACAGTAGGACTCTGTGTCAAAGGTAAAACATTCCAGTCCACACTCCCTTTAAGTGTCAGAGAGTTCCTCTTTTTAAATGCTTGATTAAGACAGAAGAAGTGTAAGAGATTTTTTTCTTTCTTGGGGAAACAAAAGTGGAGTCAGTTTTTTGGTTGTCTGTTCAGAAAATTTGCTCTTTTACTCTGGCAACCCCCCTCCAAAAAAATAAAATAAAATTCTTCACTCTCATATTCCTTATTGTCCACCTTTTTTAAACCTTTTATCTTTCTTTTATCTATTTCATATGCCTTTGGCTAAAATCAGAGTTGCCTTCTTTCTATTTCAGGAATCGGCAGAGAAGCATGCTTTATCTTACGTTAGACCAGCCTTCTGTTTTCCTATTTAAATGGCAGATATAGATTGAAAATCAGATTTGGGGGTCAGGGAAATGATTTTGAGTTTATTGTAATTTAGGCCTGCCCGGAAAAAAATTGCTCTATAGAAAAGGAAAGATTTAACAGGTTATCGAGAAGCAGACTAGAAATTGTTTGCCTTCATTACTGAATAGTGTTTAGAGAATTAATTTTGCCAGTTCTCCCCCACCCCCTATTGCTGCATTAATTCCAATTGCTTTTTAATATACTTTTCACATTATGACAATTTTCAGTTCTTGGCATTCTAGTCTGCTCTTAATCAGGATAAGCAATATCTTAAGTGCCTTCCAATTTATTTATTCTTTTTTTTAAGACAATGCTTGCGGTATTGATTGTTCCTATGAACAAAGCATTGGATACAAGCACTTTTCTATTATTTCTATAATTCAATTAGAAAACATCAAAGCAAACATTCTTATATTTTCATTTTCTGTTTTCCTCACTGCTGGAAAACATAGAATAAACAAACTTTTGGTAACCATGACAAAGCGAGTTACAAATCACATTTTAAACTCACTAACTTTATTGGTGACTCCAGTGCAAGAATGGGGGACGCGGGTGGCGCTGTGGGTTAAACCACAGAGCCTAGGGCTTGCCGATCAGAAGGTCGGCGGTTCAAATCCCCACGACGGGGTGAGCTCCCATTGTTCTGTCCAAGCTCCTGCCAACCTAGCAGTTCGAAAGCACACAGTGCAAGTAGATAAATAGGTACCGCTCCGGCGGGAAGGTAAACGGTGTTTCCGTGCACTGCTCTGGTTCGCCAGAAATGGCTCAGTCATGCTGGCCACATGACCTGGAAGCTGTACGCCGGCTCCCTCAGCCAGTAAAGCAAGATGAGCGCCTCAACCCCAGAGTCGTCCGCGACTGGACCTAATGGTCAGGGGTACCTTTACCTTTTACCAGTGCAAGAATGGAACTGCAGTTTTTAAAGAACAGCCTACTTTTCAATTTAAAAAAAGACAATAATCCAGTATAATTCACCATAGTTTACAGTAAAACAGCAATAGTTAGTAAAAAGGCTGAGAACAGTAAGAGGCCATGATGAAAAACTATCACAGCAGAAACTAAATGTAATAGAAGATAAACCTGGGAATAGAAAAATGGACAGTGGTACCTCGGGTTACAAACACCTCGGGTTACAGACTCCGCTAACCTGGAAGTAGTACCTCGGGTTAAAAACTTTACCTCAGGATGAGAACAGAAATTGCACGTCAGCGGCAGTGGGAGGCTCCATTAGCTAAAGTGGTACCTCAGGTTAAGAATGGTTTCATGTTAAGAATGGACCTCCAGAATGAATTAAGTTCATAACCAGAAGTACCACTGTATTTGAATGGCACCTAGAAGACTTCAACATAGATAAAACTCCCTGTAGAGGGAGTTACAGAACCAGGGTGCTACAACCAAAAAGACACTCTTCGTCATTGCCACTTCAGATGGTGGGGGCACCAGGAAGAGAAATCTGCCTCATGGGTGCAGTGACAGAAACTCATACAAATTATTAAAATAAGAAAAGACACTTATGGAGAAATGTTGAAAAGTAAGAATGCATTGCCACCAGTGAGTGGACTTAACATGAACTCTAACCAAAGTTTGCTCCTCCTGAATTTTTCGTCATACTCACTATTTTCATTCTTGAAGTTTCTTTGTTCACAGCTCATATACCAAGTTGGTGTTTGGGCTCTAGTCTGCGGGAAAGGATATATGTGAGAAATCATGTAAATAGCCGTTTTTTATTTACTTATTTCAGAGATCAACCAATATATTAAAAAGACACCCAGTGTGACCTGCAGAGAATTCCTCTGGAGACAAAGAAGACCCATTGCAACAGGGGTTACAATCAGTTTACCACAGATATGTTTGAAGTGTGGAAGAGGAACAATCTGAATCTCCTCCACCAGTTCAGCCCTAGCCTGTGCATGATGGAAAGTCCAATCAAATTTGGTTTATGCTTGAGACCAAGTATATATTGTGGCAGCTCACCTTTGCCATCACAGAGACCACAGACCTTCTGTATGTGGCCCTGAAGACGAAGCTTTGGCTATGGCTCAAGCTTTGCTTTAAACCAGTGGGTATCGCCCCCTTGAAATTGAGGGATGATTTTCAATCATCGTGGGAAAGGGAAGTCACTAATGAGGTTCAATCCTGTGGATTGTCACACCTCTACTTCGAGTCTATGACGTACATTCAAGCCAGAGCTGTGATTTCCCGGAGACTGAGTGATATTGCTAGGCAAGAAGATATAGCCCAGATAAAACCAGGGATGTTCCTAGGAGACCAGATCCATCAGACCATACCAGCCCCCTACCTTGCGGAAATCCACTATGTGGAATACCGTAGACTTCTTACAGCGGCTAGATTAAATGCCATTGATTCTGCGGTATTGTGGGGAAGGTACAGGGGAGTTCCATACACCCAGAGAACTTGTCATTGTGTCATGGGTGTGGTTGAGTCCACCGAACATATTCTCCTAACTTGCCCTTCTTATACAGAGCTTAGGCAAAATCTTATAGCTCCACTTTTAGTCCAATTTAGCTTCCTATCCAGAGAAAACCAGGTTTTATACTTGCTGAATAATGCTACTAGAAATACAGCCTCCTTGGTGGCCAAATTTCTTTTTTAGCTTTCAAGCGTCGCAAGACTAAAATTGACTGTATTGACCTGGAGCTATCTGTCTAGCCCATTTTAGTGTTGGTTGTGTTTTAAAAACCCTCTCAGATGTTTTAACTTTGTATGGATAAATGTATCTTTTTCTGACTGACGGTCGAATAAAGGATGATGATGATAGACCACAGACCTTCCAAGTGTCCCCATTTCCCAGGGACGTCCCTGATTTAGAGAGGCTGTCCCAGTTTCTAATTTGATCCCGGAATGTCCCGCTTTTCTTTAGGAGGTCCCTATTTTCATTGGAGAAAGGTTGGAGGGTATGGAGTTATCGGACCCCTGAGCTGTCTGAAGGCAATCCTGTACAGGTATAGGGGTCCAGCATTCAGGATGCTGCTGTAAAAGCAGGATAGGATGTATTCAGAGGTCCTGCCACCACTGCTAGTGCAGATTTCTGAGTGTGAATGGGAAGAGTTGGCTGGAGCTGCAAGAAGTGAAAAAATTTGAAGCTGCATTTTAACTTTGGAAATTTAGAGTTTGGGTCTGGCTTATAATAGGTTCAGAGATTCCCATTTGGGGGAGTTTACAACCTCCAATTTATTATTATTTGCCATTACTATTTGAATTCAGGCTGATTATTATATTGCAGTTTTGTATTCTGATGCTGTGAATTGTGATGAAATTAGCACAGGAGAAGCCATCAGAGGAGGAGTAGGACCCTGCAAAATCATCTGAGTTCACCCACCATTCCTACAATCCTTTGGTAGTGTCATCTAAACTCTAGGTCAGGGGTAGGGAACCTATGGAGCTTCAGGTGGTGTTGCTCTAACTCCTCTCAGCTCCAGACAAGTATGGTCAATGATCAGGGATGGTGGGAGTTGTCGTCTGGAGGATCACAGGTCCTCCCACCCCCTCTAAGATTTCCATCAAAATCCCTTCCTTTGCTTGAGGAGACTCCAAATTTGCTTTGAATTTCACTTCAGGCTAACACAGGAAAACACTGGCATGTGTTCCCTCCTTGAAAGGGTTTGCTAGTCTTAGCTAAATTCTTTTGGTTTCCCTTGAAATTGTAGTACCTAGAAGAGGCATTAAGCAAAATATTTTATTAGAGGTTAGGCAGAATGTTGCCCTCGAATGCATACATGGCAAAGTATGTTTTGCAACTTTATTTCGGTATCCTAGGATTAAAGAGAGCATATTTCAGAGTACATTTTCTCTAAAGCCATTGCTTAGAGGTTGCTCGGCCAGATGTGAGAAGGAATTATACTGCTGCTCAACCAAAGTTCAAACTACTAAACATTACACGGAGTTCTCAATTCGTCTTCTTCTTCTTCTTCTTCTTCTTCTTCTTCTTCTTCTTCTTCTTCTTCTTCTTCAGTTTCCCATAATCCAAAGTCTATGAGTACTGGAGGGTAGGACCAAAATCAATGGATTCAGGTCATACGTTACAGGAAAGGAAGATTCCGACTAAACACCAGGAAGAACCTTCTGATGGCAAGAGTTGTTCAACAGTGGAAAAGACTCCCTCGGAAGGTGGTGTACTGTCCTTCCTTGGAGGCTTTTATGCAGAGGATGGGTGGGGCATCTGTCATTGATTCTTTAGTTGATATTCCTGTATTGCAGGGGATTCAGATATGGGGTCCCTTCCATCTCTGCAATCCTTTGATACTGTACCATGCCCAGTCATTGGCCATGTGGCCATGCTGGTTGGGGATGATGTGATTTTGAGTCCAACAAGATTTGGAGGGCAACACATTGGCTACCCCTGGTCTCGGGCATGGCTCATCAAACTCTGTAAAACAATACTTTATACGTGTATAACAGGTTTTATACATGTATAAAACAGATGCGGGTGGCGCTGTGGGTTAAACCACAGAGCCTAGGGCTTGCCGATCAGAAGGTCGGCGGTTCGAATCCCTGCGATGGGGTGAGCTCCCATTGCTCAGCCCCTGCTCCTGCCCACCTAGCAGTTCGAAAGCACGTCAAAGTGCAAGTAGATAAATAGGTACCGCTCCGGTGGGAAGGTAAAGGGCATTTCCGTGCGCTGCTCTGGTTCGCCAGAAGCGGCTTTGTCATGCTGGCCACATGACCTGGAAGCTGTACGCTTGCTCCCTCGGCCAATAATGCGAGATGAGCGCCACAACCCCAGAGTCGGTCACGACTGGACCTAATGGTCAGGGGTCCCTTTACCTTTACTAAAACAGAACAGGTTTGCAGGCAGTTCATAAAAACCATTCAAAATACGATTATGTATATATATTCGCTATTACCCACTTCCAAATAGTATATATGAAAAGCATACTTGTCCCAATATGGGATCTAGTTAAAAGTCTGCCCCTGAAATTAATCTCAAGGGTTTTTTTTTTAACAAATAGAAAAGCTAAAGAGGTCAATTGGTTATGTAGTCTGCAAAGAATCAAATGAGCAAATAAGTCTTTTTAAATATACATAAACAGTCTAGAAGAAGAAGATTGAGCAGAGTCTGTATAAATAAGCAGATAAAAGCTAAAAGGATAATGAAAGTAGCTAAAGAATAACATTGTATGCCATGTTGCATGGGATATTTCAATTAAGGGCTCTTCAAAAATGTCTGCAATAGAGACAGGGGTCCAAAGGTTAAATTGCCCCATTAAAAATAGTTATCAAGATTGGAGACAGAGTGTAAGGAAATAGAAGATTTGTAAAAGCATTTATTGTTTTGTGTTATCATAGAAAAAAGGGCAAAGATAGAGAACTGCTGAAAAGCACCTTTGCAAATCCTGGTATGATGGTGAAGTAATAGGTACCATTCAAAGAATACTGAAAATGGATTGACTTTACTAATCTCTTCAAAGAGTTGTGTATCCATTGAAGTGAATGGGGAAGCCCTTTTGGGCAAATGAGTTTTAAGTGCACATCAAAGCATACACAGAGTTCTTGATTGGGGAAGTTTACTAGCAAATTTGGTTCTTCGTTTATATGCATTAATGCAGACGAACAGAAACCTTGTGTGATATATCTGTTGCTGGGGCCTAGGCTGTACTATTTTAGACAGTTGGGGTGTTGTCAAATGTTTAAATGATTTCAGGCATAAAATACAACCTGCACATTTGGATGAATGGCAAAATCTCTCCATTTGTCATCATTCTCGTCTGAAGTGTTGTTGTTGTTGTTTAGTCGTTTAGTCGTGTCCGACTCTTCGTGACCCCATGGACCAGAGCATGCCAGGCTCTTCTGTCTTTCACTGCCTGGCGCAGTTTGGCCAGACTCATGTTGGTAGCTTCAATAACACTGTCCAACCATCTCGCCCTCTATCGTCCCCTTCTCCTTGTGCCCTCCATCTTTCCCAACATCAGGGTCTTTTCCAGGGAGTCTTTTCTTCTCATGAGGTGGCCAAAGTATTGGAGCCTCAGCTTCAGGATCTGTCCTTCCAGTGAGCACTCAGGGCTGATTTCCTTCAGAATGGATAGGTTTGATCTTCTTGCAGTCCATGGGACTCTCAAGAGTCTCATCCAGCACCATAATTCAAAAGCATAAATTCTTCGGCGACCAGCCTTCTTTATGGTCCAGCTCTCACTTCCATACATCACTATGCCCCATTTCTGCAACAGTCTGCTGTTTTTAAGTGTTTTTAAGTGAAGTGAAGTTTTATGTGGACTCATAGGAGAAGTCATTCCTAAGGTACCTTGATCCCAGATCTAATCTAAACCAGTTGTCTAATCCACTGGTTCTCCAACTGTGTTCCAGAGAACTGATCTCAAAAATAACTTTCCCACCCACCACTGACCTTTGTCCCTGGGGAAAGTGAAGTCCAACATCTAGAGGACCACAGATTCCCCATCTCTAGGGCTTTGATCCTATGCACCTTATTTGGGAATAACCTCAATTAAAATCAGCGGGACTTACTTCTGAGTAAATATGCTGAGGTTTGCATGCTTAGTCTCACATGACTTAATATAATCCCAGTTTGTTTGTTTGTTTTTTATCAAGCAGGAAGAAACCAAACTGCCTCTTCAGCAAACTAGAAATCTGAATATTTTATTAAAGGATGGCTGGAATTGTCAGGAAAATAGCCATTGCCAGCCATGTCCACTTCTTTTCAGAGCTCAACTGTTCTCTTCCTGACATTTTTAGTGAAGTCGAGCAATATCCTGATACCAGGCTTGATACCAATTGGCCCGGTAACATTCATCTTAAGATGACATCTGTTGAGAATTTTTTCAATAACTTAATGGTTATAAAGCATGTGAGGAAGAGGATAATGGATGGATTATGACATAAAAATGCTAAAGCCTTTGTGGGGAGAACGGCTGCCCATAAAGTTTGAATTTGGTAATTCAGACTAATGCAGTTTGTCGTCCTCTGGAGAGAGGGCAATAATGGGGAGCAATATCCTCTTAAACACTGATGCATAACACATTGTGCCAGAGTCATGAGGCACTAAGCAATATTGTGACGCTGCAGGGAACAGCGGAAACAACTTTCCTAGAGATTGGAATGCAAAAGTGGCAGTCAAAGCTTCCCCCTAGTCTTTCTCTTTCCCTCAGCTTTTTGAATGCTGCCAAAGAAGATCCCAGGATCCAGAAATAATTATAATTTCTGGAGGAGAGGTGTTCTTCTTAAATGAGAGTCATGGAATGGAGCATGTGTTTCAGACTATAAAATACATTCTGAATTCTTGTTTGTGTCCGCTTGTGGGAAGAAAACCTGTATGGAGACTGTGAGTGAGAATAAATCCATAGAATCATAGAGTTGGAAAGGACTTCAAGAGTCCAACCCCTTTCAATGCAGGAATCTCAGCTAAAACAACAATAACAACAAATTTTAGGATCACTTTGAAAAGATTGGGAGTGATTTGTGATAGGCTACTGTCAGGTTCTCTTATCGGTTGTTCAATAGTAACACCAAGCCATCTTGTCTTTAAGTCTCTTTATTTCAGTGCAAAGCTATTTACAGTGCAGAATTCAGTTTATCATGTCTGCTCAGTCACTAGCAGAATCCGGAAGTGCCTCCCTCCTGTTTTGGCACCAACACCAAAGCCTCGGCATCCTGAATTGCCGCCTTCTCCTCCTACGTGAGATAGGCGGCAGAACTGACGCCTCCCCCTCCGAGCGAGTCTGCTGGGTGGTGCCAGGTCTCCCAGCAACTCCCTGGACACCTGGCACTCCCTGGCTCCCAGCCACTAACTGCTCCTCCCCCGAAAAGGGGCTGCCAGATTCACTCGAAGATGAATCTGTCATTAACACAGGCTGCGGGTCCCTGTAAGCACTCAGAGCTGGACTGGCAGGGGTGGGCAGATCCCTGACAGCTAGATTCATCAATGTACAGGAAATGTCACTCCTTCCCATAAGAGTCTTCATTTTCCATTACTCAACCCAACACTTCCAGTGCTTTTTTTCTGGGGGGGGGGGTGCATACCCCTAAACATTTTATGAATCTAAGTTTGGCCTCATTGATGGGCAGTATTTCAATATGAGTAGGAAAAATGAGAGTACCCCTAAACATATTCCTTCCCCCCCCCTGAAAAAAAAAGCACTGGCTGCATCCAAGTGGATACATATGATTGTGACCACATCATGTCTAGTACTTGATACCTGGCTGGCTGAGAGGATTCAAGGAGAAATAAAACAGAGAAAAGGCAAGGGAGGGAAGGGATGGGGAGTTACAAAAAAGGTACGTATGGGGTTGAGGCTGGAGGGGCTTTGAGTCCCCTTCACTACTTTTGAGGTGAAAAAGAAAATAACCAACATGGGGTACATCTGGCTTTGCATTAACCCAAAGAGCCATTTTAGACAAACCTACAGGCTTAGGGTGGCGCTGTGGGTAAATCCACAGAGCCTAGGGCTTGCTGATCAGAAGGTCGGCGGTTCGAATCCCCGTGATGGGGTGAGCTCCCATTGCTCAGCCCCTGCTCCTGCCCACCTAGCAGTTCGAAAGCATGTCAAAGTGCAAGTAGATCAATAGGTACCGCTCCGGTGGGAAGGTAAACAGCATTTCCGTGCGCTGCTCTGGTTCGCCACATGACCTGGAAGCTGTACGCCGGCTCCCTCGGCCAATAATGCGAGATGAGCGCCGCAACCCCAGAAGCCGTCTGCACCTGGACTTAATGGTCAGGGGTCCCTTTACTTTTACCTTTACAGGCTTTGTCACATTGTATAAGATTCTAGGCTGCATCAACAGAAGTATAGTGCCCGGATTAAGTACTATACCTAGAACAGCAGTCTTTCCACTTGGGATGTGGGAGGAATCCATCCTTTTTGGATTCTACAGCAGGCTCACCTGATCTGATCGAGGCAGATCATGACTCAAATTAGATCAATGGCCTGATTGATTAATTAATTCAGAATCTGCAGCAAGCAGATTCCTTGGCCGAGGCACCTCCTCTGTCCCCTGCCCCCCAATATTATTTTATTTTTTGTAAGCTCTATAAATTGAAATGGACATCCACAACTTGAGTGGCTAGCTTACCGGGCTCTTTGCTGCCATGCAGTTTGAATGTGCATACGAGAGTTGCCCCTGGGACTATGGGTTGTACTACTCATCCATGACCCATTTCAGGTATCAGCATAATTCCTTAGATTTTCCCACAGCAGTTCCATAGGTATGTGGGCTAGGAAAACAACACCATTTGATTAGACATGTGAGAGCTGAAAACTTTGCTGGCACTCTTCTAGTTGTGTGCTGAGTAGAGGTGTGCATTTGAAAGAGAGAGGATGCAAATCATGATGTGATGCAAATTGTGTAATCCTTTTACCATAGTTCGTATCAAATTAATGTAACGGGGGGAAAACCACCAGTCTTTTCTGTGCTTAAAAAAAATACAATGAGAGAAATTACATGGGATATATGTAAATCTTTTTATGTTTTCTTTATATATAGTCTCATAATCCCTTGAATGAAAATCTGCAGCATTGTTCCATTGCCAGTATGATGTCTACAAATGAGAGCTCAGGGAATAACTGGAGGCTTTCTCCTGAATGTTGCCAACAAGACACCGTGGACTCCAGTATGAGCTTCTGAATGGAAGGGAAGATTTATTGCACAAAGTCAGGGCCAGCCCACCCATGAGGTAAGGTGAGCTGACTGCCTCAGATGGCAAGATTTATAAGGGCAGCAAATTGTGAACTTATCCCCTCCCCCTTGTTCCCAATATATTCACTTACCCCTTCTTCCTTGGTGGGGAGGGAGACACCATTTTGTGGTTTGCTTGAGGTGCCAAAATGTATTGGGCCGGCCTTGCACAAAGTTACTTGTTGCTCTGTAGTTAATGTGGAAGAATCCACCTCTTTATGCTGACAGACAAACATGGAAGAACAGAACACATAAGCAAATAACCCTAAAACTCAAGCTAGTTGAAGACTAAG
Organism: Darevskia armeniaca; assembly: GCA_034641395.1. Lineage (NCBI taxonomy): Eukaryota > Metazoa > Chordata > Lepidosauria > Squamata > Lacertidae > Darevskia > Darevskia armeniaca. The sequence goes on along the minus strand of JAWWNF010000026.1, from coordinate 1,613,946 downwards.
GTATTGTGAGCTGTAAGCCAGGAAGTCCCCAATGCAAATCTTACTAGGTGGCCTCAGACAAGCCTCTCTTGTCCACACACACACCCAGTCTGAAACATGGGGATAATAATGGTTACCTACCTAGACAGCATCTTAAAAAGCAGAGACATCACCTTGCCGACAAAGGTCCGTATTGTTAAAGCTATGGTTTTCCCAGTAGTGATGTATGGAAGTGAGAGCTGGACCATAAAGAAGGCTGATCGCTGAAGAATTGATGCTTTTGAATTATGGTGCTGGAGGAGACTCTTGAGAGTCCCATGGACTGCAAAAAGATCAAACCTATCCATTCTGAAGGAAATCAGCCCTGAGTGCTCACTGGAAGGACCGATCCTGAAGTTGAGGCTCCAATACTTTGGCCACCTCATGAGAAGAGAAGACTCCCTGGAAAAGACCCTGATGTTGGGAAAGATGGAGGGCACAAGGAGAAGGGGACGACAGAGGATGAGGTGGTTGGACAGTGTTCTCGAAGCTACCAACATGAGTCTGACCAAACTGCGGGAGGCAGTGGAAGACAGGAGTGCCTGGTGTGCTCTGGTCCATGGGGTCACGAAGAGTCGGACACGACTAAACGACTAAACAACAACAAACCTTTTTTTTTAAATGGATGATCAAGATAATAGGATTGCCGTTTCCTCTTAGCCGCTAACCCTACCCTGAGAGGTGGAACCTCCACTCTTAAAGGAGCCCAGTCTGTTTAGAAGTCATTGAGATTCCATGGCCAAGCCTACAACTTTCACCAAGCAAATTAGCTAAGCAAATGGAAAGAAACTGAAACACTGCAATAGAATATGCGTCTTCTAGCCAGAAGGCAGGGACTACTCTAGTACATTTAGAATTAAGCAATCATCTCTAGAAGCACAGTCATTACCAACACTTAATGACTACTTTGTTGGTTAACAGCTCAATGTGAAGTTGAGGATTGTTAACACTCCATCAAACTCCTTGTTAAGTGTGCTATGTTTTTATTAGATCACACTTGGATTGCAGCTGGAAAAGCTGTGGGGGGAACTGGGTACTCCCGAGTGTTTAGTGACTAATGTTTTCTCTTTGCTTTTTTCCTTCAACTGCTAAGACACATGGCACATTCCATTACGTGTGCATAATAGCTATTACCTACAGGCGGCCAGTGCCCACCCAATTTTACTTGAGATGAAGTCAGACTCAGTAGCTTGGTGGCAGAGCACATGATTTCCAGGATGAAGGCTCAGGGTCATTCCTTGGCATCTCAGGGTTGGACAGGACTGGGAAGACTCCTATCTGGAACCCTAAAGAGATGCTGCCTGTCTGTGAATATCAAAATAGATAGACCAATAGCCTGTTTTGGTATAAGGCCGCAGTGTTCCACTCTACTGATACACACACAACTTGCCATTTAGGATGAAATAAGATCAATCTTGGGGACGTGGGTAGCGCTGTGGTCTAAACCACAGAACCTAGGGCTTGCCGATCAGAAGGTCAGCGGTTTGAATCCCTGCGACGGGGTGAGCTCCCGTTGCTCGGTCCCTGCTCCTGCTAACCTAGCAGTTTGAAAGCACGTCAAATGCAAGTAGATAAATAGGTACCGCTCCGGCGGAAAGGTAAATGGCGTTTCCGTGCACTGCTCTGGTTTGCCAGAATCGGCTTAGTCATGCTGGCCACATGACCCGGAAGCTGTCTGCGGACAAACGCCAGCCAATAAAGCGAGATGAACGCCGCAACCCCAGAGTCATCCGCGACTGGACCTAACGGTCAGGGGTCCCTTTACCTTTTAAGATCAATCTTATTCAATCTTACATCAAGTAGTCAGAAAGCTACTTTAGTGCATACATAACAAAGCAGATATAACTAGGGTTGTTCCACCCTGTATCTGCAAACAGAAATACAATTCCCACTTAACTGTAGCAGTTAATGGGAGCCCCACTCATGAGAGCTAGTGCTGGGAAGCAGGGAAGCCAGAGGTTTTATCCTCCACATACAGTGGTACCTCGGGTTAAGAACTTAATTTGTTCTGGAGGTCCGTTCTTAACCTGAAACCGTTCTTAACCTGAGGTACCACTTTAGCTAATGGGGCATCCTGCTGCTGCTATGCCGCCACCGCACGATTTCCGTTCTCATCCTAAGGTAAAGTTCTTAACCCGAGGTACTACTTCCAGGTTAGCAGAGTCTGTAACCTAAAGTAACCCGAGGTATCACTGTACCTAAGGCCACCTGGAATGCTATGTTGGCATATGGACTACTCCACAGATGCCATAGAACCATTGACTCAGTTTATAGTCTCTAGTATGTATGTTGTATAAAGTTCTAATATAAAGAAGAGATCTACACAAAGGCTCCACTCGTACTAGCCATCCACTCCTTTTCAGTTTCATGGTGGACAGAATTGAACTGATACAATTATTGAAATGTGCAATCTCTGATTTATACTAGGGTTATACATGGTGGGGGAGGGGTGAACTTGATACTTGAACTTGAGCACAGAGTTCGAAAGATTCAAATAATGTTGACAGCTGAAACAACAACAACAATCTTTATTATGGTCCAGAGACCCAACAATTCATTACAAAACAGTACACAATTTCGACAGCCCGTCTTCAGGTTACACAAGCATTTTGTTCGACAGCTGAAACGCTGCATGGAACCCAAGAAAAGGACATTCAAATGTGCTGCATTTGCATATCAAAGCAAACAAGCAAACAAGCAAACAAGCAAGCAAGCAAGCAAGCAAACAAACAAACAAACAAACAAACATAAAGGCACATGTGTAAGATGAGGAAAACATGTTTTGGCAGTAGTGCATGGGGAAAGGATATACGTTTTTTACTTGACCACAAGCTGAACAAGCCAGCAATGTGATGTGGCAGCTTAATAAGCAAATGCAATCTTAGATAGTACAGTATTTACAGAAACATAGCATCTAGGTAATTAGATGTAATAGGCCCACACTATTTAACATAGTCAGGCCACATCAGAAGTACAGGGTCCAGTCCTGGGTGCCACGTTTTAAGAAGGGCATTGACAAACTGGTACAAGTACAGAGGATGTTGAAGGGGTCTGGAAACTGGGTGTTTCAGTTTAAAGAGCAAGGATTTGAGACTGAGCAAGGATTTTAATCCGAGTATCCTTGATCAAAAGGAGTGTTTTGTTTAACACATTGGGAATGTTCTGATTTCAGTCTTATGTAAGGTAAAGGTAAAGGGACCCCTAACCATGAGGTCCAGTCGTGACCGACTCTGGGGTTGCAGCGCTCATCTTGCATTATTGGCCGAGGGAGCCGACGTACAGCTTCCAGGTCATGTGGCCAGCATGACTAAGCCGCTTCTGCTGAACCAGAGCAGTGCACGGAAACGGCGTTTACCTTCCCTCTGGAGTGGTACCTATTTATCTACTTGCACTTTGATGTGCTTTTGAACTGCTAGGTTGGTAGGAGCAGGGACCGAACAATGGGAGCTCACCCCGTTGCGGGGATTCGAACCACCGGCCTTCTGATCGGCAAGCCCTAGGCTCTGTGGTTTAACCCACAGCGCCACCCGCGTGTTCTGATTTCAGTCTTATGTAGCAGTACTTTATTTTTTAATAAGAATCCATGTTCTTATAAAAAAAATTAGTTTAAATTTGCAAAGTATACCTGCATATTCAGGATCTCTTACAAGTTAAGGTTTTAAGTGTCCTGAGTTTGCGCTCTTGCCCAATAATGTAAGATGTCCCTTGCCGGATCAGACCAAAATCCGCACAGCCCCGCATTCTTTGTCTGAACCCCACAAACCAACAGGTGCCCCTTGGTCTATGAGAAATTGGCCAGTGGTAAACATCAGACTGCCTTTCTGCTTACCCCGTGCTACACCACACTGGTGTAGTGGTTAAGAGCGGTAGACTTATAATCTGGTGAACCGGGTTCGCATCCCCGCTCCTCCACATGCAGCTGCTGGGTGACCTTGGGCTAGTCACACTTCTCTGAAGTCTCTCAGCCCCACTCACCTCACAGAGTGTTTGTTGTGGGGGAGGAAGGGAAAGGAGAATGTTAGCCGCTTTGAGACTCCTTAGGATAGTGATAAAGCGGGATATCAAATCCAAACTCTTCTTCTTCTTCTTCTTCTTCTTCTTCTTCTTCTTCTTCTTCTGTGCACAAAGCGCAGGGAATATTAAAGCTTTGATATGTTGAGAATGCTGGTTGGCAAGGGAGCAATAAGACAACCGATACCGTTGTGCCTGCTGAATAATCGCAATAATCATGCCGGAGTCAAACAAATTCCATCTAATCAACCCAACAACTTATTATCAAAAAGAATCTATTTCTTTGTCAAATCTGTCAGAGCAATCCGGAATATATTATCATATTAATGTCATGACTGGGCTCCTCTGGACCTCTGAGTTTTATTTGTTGAAGAGCTTCCTGGGGCGGTTGGAGAAACAAAGAGCGCTCTTTGGAACATGAGGCATTCAGCGCCAGAGTACAGATGGGCCCCGGCTCTTTGTTCCTATCTGCCTGGGAGGCTGTTATGGGAAGCGGCCAACCTGCAGTCTGTCACAGTGAACATTGTTCAGTCATTGTGTACTTTTAATTGTTACTATGTACATGGAATCCAAAAGGTCGCTCTGGATATATAGTACAAGCGCACGGAGGCCTTTGCCAGACCAAACAGCTGTCCCGCGGTGCTCCCACATTCAGCTCCCGTCACCTTTTGCTCAACGAGAAAGATCTCCCTGACACACGACAATTCAAGCAAAAGATTTATTTACTAAACAGTCAATAAGGGAATCTTCGAAATGTCCAAGCGTTGACTGCTCAACTCTTTCCCAAATGGTGATTATTTCTGCACCAGTGATACCATAGAACGTGAAAGCTTAATTGAAAAGTCCAGCAGGGGGGGGGGAATGGTACAATCCCAGCTTCAAAAGACCTTACTGCTACTTTTGGAAAATTGCATATATTACGGGGAGAGAGAGAGAGAGAGAGAGAGAGAGAGAGAGAGAGAGAGAGAGAGAGAGAGAGAGTTCACTGGCTCAGCCGAACTATTTCACTGTAACAAAAAGATAAGATGTTACTAACGTGGCCAAGTGTTGTCATGGGGTGCATTCAGACAAGGCGATTACAGTGATACCTTCGTTTACAACTATAATCCGTTCTGGAGGTCCGGTTGTAAACCAAAACAGGTTGTAACCCAAGGCGCGCTTTCCCCAATGGAGCCTCAAAATATATATATATATATATATAATGGGTTGTAATCCAAAAAAACGGGACTCGGGTGGCGCTGTGAGTTAAACCACAGAGCCTAGGGCTTGCTGATCAGAAGGTCGGCGGTTCGAATCCCCGCAACGGGGTGAGCTCCCGTTGCTCAGTCCCTGCTCCTGCCAACCTAGCAGTTCGAAAGCACGTCAAAGTGCAAGTAGATCAATAGGTACCGCTGCAGCGGGAAGGTAAACGGAGTTTCCGTGCGCTGCTCTGGTTCGCCAGAAGCGGCTTAGTCCTGCTGGCCACATGACCTGGAAGTTGTATGCCGGCTCCCTCGGCCAATAATGCAAGATGAGCGCCGCAACCCCAGAGTTGGTCATGACTGGACCTAATGGTCAGGGGTCCCTTTACCTTTTAATCCCAAAAAAGGAACACACACTTCAGGGTTTGACATGGTTGTAATCCAAAATGTTTGTACTCCAAAACAGTTACAAACCAAGATACCACTGTATTGTGGCCAGTTTTCTGGTTATAATGCTAGGGCTTCTGCCCTGGTTTCTAACATTGCTTTTGTAGTACATTACCTGTTGCATTCAGGAACTGTGGCTTTTCGATTGGTATACCAACATGTCACACTAAATTTAATTCATACCCGTGAGCTTTGTGTGACACTGTAGTGGACATCATCGAACATGTCACCACCTTTTATGCGCATGTGCACTTCTGTCCCCGCATGATTCACCCGTGAAAGCAATAGGAAATAACTGTATGCCAGAATACCACCCCTGATTTTGTCATGTGGGTGGCAGTTGCGTGATCTGTCAAAACCACGGGGGAAATTACGGTGCAAAATCACTGCAGTTTCCCAGATTGCAAATTATTTTTGTTCTGGAAGCAATTAATGCAAAAGTGGAATAATGCAAACATTATCAAATAATAATAACTTGAAAGACAGCTTGCCCGCTATTACTAATCTGTTGCAGAAGAATATTATACCGGTATTATAGGTCCCATTCATATATCAAGTGGCGATGATATGGAGATACAGCAGGTCCAGCAGTGTCTTTTGTGAACTAATGTGAGCCCCAAGCAATGCCCTTACAGTAGGCTGGATTTCCATGGTGAAAATACAGTAGTTTCTCTGGAGGTGAGTCAGCGTGGCAAAGATTTCATGAAAATAGAAAGCTCCTACTGGTGAAATTGCTTAGAGACACACTGAGGAAAAACAGGTTCAGATCGCTGCTCAGCCATGAAGCCACAGGGGAACCTTGAACCATTTATGATCTCTAAGTCTAAACCTGCCTCACAGAGTTGATGTGAGGATAAAATAGAGAGAAACCTGTGCACATGACTCCAAGCCTTGTGGATAAACACTCCAAGCCTTGTGGATGAGCATTTTGATTTGTATTATTTATTCTAATGAGAGAAAGTTGGGCTGTAAATACAGAGTTGGGCCCAGGCTAAAATAATTGCACTAAGTTCTCATTGGTAGAAATAGAAATTATGTTAAGACTAACTTGGCCTGGAGCCAACCCTGTATGTATAATTATTGGGCACAGGGTATTTGTTCCTGCATGATTCACACGTGCAAGTCTATCACCCAGTAACTTAGGAACTGTCAGCAGGGCTACTGGGAACTATTTTGGTTCAAATTCCTGCTTGGTCATGAAACTCAATCCCAATCGATATACTGTATAAGGTTGATAATAAGTGTTGGAAGTGCAAAGAGAAAGAAGGTACCTTTTATCATATGTGGTGGGAGTGTAAAAGGGTGAAAGGCTTCTGGGATACGATATATGGTGAAATTAAGAAAATGTTGAAATATACATTTGTTAAAAAACCAGAAGCATTCTTATTGGGAATTATAGGTACAGGTATTAAAAAGCAATATTTTAAGCTCTTCCAATATGCAGGGACTGCGGCGAGAATGTTAATAGCACAAAAATGGAAACAAGAACAAACACCGACAAAGGAAGAATGGATTGTGAAACTAACGGAGTATGCAGAATTGGACAAGATGACAGGGAGAATCCGAGAACAGCAGGACCAGAAGTTCATCAAAGACTGGACTAAATTTGCAGACTATCTAAAGGAAAATTGTATTCAATTGAATACTTTGGTAGGATTGCAAGAAGCTTTGTAGAGTAAGGAAGAAATATTGTTGTTAATACGAAGATATAGTGATTAATTTTTAGAAAGTAACAATATAAAACAATGATTGATTTAAGAAATATAGATATAAGGAATAGATATTAGAATATCATGAGGAAGGTTTGACGGAAGTCACGGCCGTAAAAAGCCAAAATGGTATAAGATGTGAAGATAAATATGTGAATTTTATTATTGTATTCTTATAAAACTAATAAAAAATGATTTAAAAAAGAAAAAAGAAACTCACTCCCGATTGAACCTACGTCACAGGATCACTGTAATGATACAATGGAAGAATTTCCCATGCGCTTCCCCCTGCGGCTTGGAGGAATTATAATTTAATAATAAAAAGGAGAACAATCATAAATATTAACTTGTTACTACGTTTTAACTTGCATGCAAGGGAAAGCTCACTGGATGGTTCTGGACCAGGGGTCGGCAAGGTTTACCTCGGCTGGGCCGGTTCACTCCAGCGCAGATCCTCCCGTGGGCCTGATCACGCGCCCACCTGGGATTTTCAGCGTCTGCGCAGACGCAATTTCTGGCACCAAGGAAGTGAGTCCCTGCACTGCACTGCGCTGGTTTAGCGCAGTGCACAGGGACTCGCCAAATGGGCGGCTCAGTTCGTCGGTGGCTCGTGGGCTGGTTAAACGCCCCCCGTGGGCTGCTTGTGGCCCATGGGCCTTAGGTTGCCTACCCTGTTCTGGACATAGCTGTCAACCCTCCCTTTTTTTGCAGGAAACTCCCTTATTCCAATGCCGTTTCCCGCTGCTATCCCGAATTGTTGATATCCCTTAAATTCCCCGGATTTCAAAGTAAGAAGCTCCTCTCCCTCCCTGCCGGCCAGGGAGGCTTCTCAGCTGCGTTGCTCGGCTGCCAATAAGGAGTCTGAGACCGACTGGGGGCGGAGCTTGCATGCCTTGTGCAGCCAGACCCTCAGGCCCAACCAGACAGCCAGCCTGCCTGTCGTCTACAAACTCGCTCTTTCGCTCACTCATTCGCGCGCAGCCTCTGGAGCGCAGGGTGGCAAGGCTACTTGGTGCCATTTCACCGCCCTAGCGGCATCCCTTATTTTCAAATCTGAAAGTCTGGAAAAATCCCTTATTTTCAAATCAGAAAATTGACAGCTATGGTTCTGGACCAATCTCTGCCTATTCCACTTGACAGGTCTATTGTGAGGACGAAATGAGAGGAACCTGATACACCACCTTGAGCTTTGTGAAGGAAATCAGAAATAGAAATATGGCTGGCATTTCTCCTTTAATGGCAGATGTGCAAGGCTACAATCCTATCAGTGCTCACCTGAGATCAAGCCCCACTGAATACAGTAAGACTTACTTCTGAGTAAATTTGCATAGGATTATTTTATTAGGCTGAAATCCTATGCTCGTTTACCTGGGAGTAAGCCCCACTGAACTGCAGTTAATCTGAAAAGAACTACATTGTTAGTTTTTTTCTGTCCGCATAATAAAGAAAAGCTTCCTTTCCCAGCATTGGTTACATTCCCTGTTTATATTTTACTGTCTGAATGAATTTTCAACTTTTTACATCATTTGATGTTGTGCAGTCCCCGGCAAATACTCCATTAGACTCAATCAGCTTTAAGCTAAGATTTTAAAGCAAGATCTAAGGAGAAATTATATTGTAAAATTAGGTTTTCAGTTGGCAGGACTTTATCTGTGTGGACACTATTGTGCACAAAGTGAATTTTACTTAAATCCATTCACTTAATGACAAAACACAGCACTGAAATGTATATCTCAACACAGCAGGCATTAATAAATAATGACTATTAATATAAACTAGCAAGCTATAGTTGCTCAAGTTCAATTTAATTGAATGGGGAAATATTTAAATATTAGTTTCTTGCATTGTCTTGTACATAGAATCCAGGTTCCTTTTGCCCATCCCCTCCCCAAGAGAATTTTGCAAATTATGTTAAACTAGTTAACAGCCTTCATTTCTGATTGGCAAGAGAAGAGATGGAGTTTTCTTGTCCCTCTCCTCTTACTCCCCTGTCTCTTTATCCATCAGTGAGTCCATTGCTTCAGGAAAAACATGGGCCACAGGGCCTGAGCAAACATTTTCACCTAGCCCAGCCCTGAGTGGAAGTTGGTGAAATGTGTCTGGAATGAAAGGCATGTTTTGCTCCCACCCCATAAAAACCTAGATTAGCAATTTAGCCCCATTAATTCTGAGCGACCAGTTTCAGTCTGGCTGGCAGACATCAGTCCTAAACACACTCCAGAATCTGGGCCTTGCTCCCCAAACCCTCTTAACCATGGGCTTGGGCCAAGCTAGATCTGTGGTCAGGCAAAGAATCGTGGACATAGAGAGACAACAAGACTGTGCAAGGGTTCCCGATTATAAAATCATAGAAAACAGGAGATATGTAACCACTCCAGCAACACATCTCTACTTCCTTACGTCCAGAGATGCAAGAAGGGCTTTCACTCTCGCCAGAAGCTCGGCCCTGCCCTCACCGGTTCTGGAAGGCTCCTATGGAAGAGTCCCATATGCACAGATACTTTGCACCTGCCCATTAGGGGAAATAGGAAGCCCCGAACATATATTTTTAGATGCCCTCTTTACGCCGAGATTCGTAGAGAAACCATCGATCCTTTGCTGAAGAGGCTTGTCGATCTCACAGACAAGTCCAAATTAAACTCGCTCCTCACAGGCAAAGATCATAAAACGACCTGGCTGGTAGCCAGATTCTGTGCCCAGATTTGTAAGCTCAGATCATACTCTAGAATAAAATAGCTTTCTAGGGAAAAGCTGAAGCCCCTTTTGGAGCGCCTTAGGATCAGTTTCTTTATGGTAGTCCAGATCTCAGTCATACGGATGAGAAGATATACCGTATTTTTCGCTCCATAAGACGCACTTTTTTCATCCTAAAAAGTAAGGGGGGGTGTCTGTGCGTCTTATGGAGCGAATGTGTGGTCCCTGGAGCTGAACTGCCCAGGGGCAAAAGCAGATCGTGCTTTTTTTAAAAAAGAGAGAGAGAAGGGGGTGTTGAAAGGAAGCCCGCCGAGCAGCTGCTCAGCAAACGATCGGGGGGGGGGAGAGATAAGGGAGAGAGATTCCAGCCCCGCCCCCTTGCAGAGGGAGGCTGTTTCCCCAGCGACATGTGACTGGCTGATTAGATTATCTGTCTGGAAACTGTAGAAATGGCTCCCTTTACTGAAGCTGCAGAACTGTGAGTTAAACCCCATAAACAGGATTTTTTCCCTTTGCAAAGTAAGCTCAACAACTTTGAGCTGATCCTCAAAAATGGGGCTTTTCTCCTTTGCAAAAGAAGCTGCAGAAATTTGAGCTGATCCTCAAAAAAATGGGGCTTTCCCCCTCTAAAAACTAGGTGCGTCCTATGGTCAGGTGCACCTTATAGAGCGAAAAATACGGTATATCAACCTTTTATGCTCTTCCACACCCGCCCAATGCTCCTATCCCTTCTTTTAGATTCTTTTAGCATCTTTTAAATTCTCATAGACTTTTATATTCACCTTCTGTTTTAATACCTTTTAGCTATCCAAAACGCTTATCAGATTTTAAATGACTGTATCCTATCCTTTTATGCTGGTCTATGACCGTAATAAAGATTTGAGTTTGAAACAATAGAGAATTATTGCTATTATATTTATTGCATGTATTGCATTTATATCCCATCGCTGGACCTCAAGTTGGCACACATGGCTCTCTCCCTCCTCATTTATTCCCCTCAACAACCCTTTGAGGTAGATTATGCTGAGAGGTGGTGAGTGGTCCAATGTTACCCAGTGAGCTTTCTGGCTGAGTGGGGATTCGAATTCTGGTCTCCCAGATCCTAGTCCAACACTCTAACCATGACACGACACTGGCTCAACATGACAATTTGTTGAGAGAACTGGACAGAACGTTGCGATCTAGCTAATATATGGGCCAGTAATGGGGCGGCCATGTTCACTTGACCTCCCAACAGCTGAGTTGCTACTGGTTTTACTGGGAAGAAAAGTGGGAGCAGGAGGTGGCAGGAAGGTTGCTGAAGTGCAGAGGCACTGACAGAGCCAATCCAGAGCTCCTGCGTGTGTTTGCACCACACCAACCGAGCCCCCACTTCCACTCTCCCTTACAAAGCGGGTTCTCCTTCATGGAGAGCACGTGTTGCGGTGGGGGCCAGCAAGTCACCCCTCTGTTGCTGGGCGGGATCGTATAGATGGCCACTGCTGTGATTGGGTCCTGGGTGTCGTTGGGGAGATTTCCATGTTGCAATTTGTTGATGGACAGCCCAGTGACTATATACTGTTTGGCTTGCAGCGTGTTATTCCTCTTTGCTGAGTGCATCGGATCACCCGCCCTCCCTTCCCTATTTTTAGGCCTCTGCGTTGACCTTGCTATGCCTGTCATGGGGTCGTCTGCTTTTGGGGCAGGGGCCTGGTAGGATTTTTTTTTCCCATTTGGCTGGTTGGCTGGTGCCATCTGGTTTTTGCCTACTGAATAGCAATTAGTCACAACTAAAAGGTTGGCGGTTAGGCATTGGTTATATTATTAAATTGGTTGGTGGAGGGGTCAGGGTTGGCTGAGGCTGCCCCTCCAATGCTGCTGCACGGGGAATTCCGTTAAAGGAATCCAGGGGCTCATCATGCTTTTGTCCATATCCCCTGGTCGGGGGCCAGGGCCACGCAAGAGCCCCTGGGAGCATTTGGGGAGAGGCGAGGGTCAGACCCCTGGCTCCCATTCTCTCCCCAAAGTGTTCTCCCTTTACTGACAAATGTCAGTTCTGTCCCCAGCGGGACAGATAGTCGGAACCAATGCCTATGCAACCACTCACATATTTTGTATTTTAATAAAGTTGTGGCCAAAATCATGCCAAAAACCTTAAACTTAAATTTCTGTCTGAAGTGTGATTTATTTGAGGGGTGGTTTGGGGACCTCGACACGCAATAAGTATCAGTGACTGTAGGATATGATCCATGAGAAGCAATCAAGTACAACATTCCTTATAATGCTAGAGAAGACATGCGAGGGAATGTTTGGTCTAGCCAGTCGAAACTTCCTCTTCCTCCTGGCTGGAGCATCCTTCCTTTTGCATGTGATGGAAGGTGGGCGTGACCTTACCTGTCCAGGTAACAAAAGGACAAGTCACGCAGCACACTTCACTCCTTTTGACTTCCTTCTTTATTGGACCAGCTTTTAGGTAGGACTGCTCTGCTAGCTCTCAGCTAGCAGAAGCACTGGGATTATTCCCCCAAATGGGGTAGATCCACATGTACATATTTGTAACTAAGTCTGCCTTCAGGAATCCAACTGTGAACTGATGTGAGTAAACTTCTTTAATTGACTTTGAATAAGATTGTCTCTTCTTGATTCTTTTAAGAAGGATTCAAGGGAATTTACCAGGAACATACAATTCAGTCTGAATTGTATAATGGTGAGAGGCTCACACAAGCCTGCAACCAGCTATCTGCAGTGCATATAAAAGGGGAATGTAACTCTGCTCCATAAAGGAACTTGCTTGCGCAAGTTAGGAAAGATATTAATAAACAATATATCCTCTCCTGCCACCCTGAACATTCCTACAGTGACTCTGCTCTCCGGAGGTCAGGTGAGCACTGCTATCGTCTCCACCCTGCTGTTAACAACAGACACATTTTTAATTGTGCTATTTTAAACTATTGTTACTACCGGTAGAGTTTCACAGTAAATGAGAAAAATATTTCCCCTTCTTGAAGTCAACACAGGGGTCCAGCGATGGAGGAGCAAGAGAAGAGGCCTTGGTGAGCTGACCCTGGTTGCTTCAAGGGGCCCAGGACTAATGTTTCCCTCCTTCCCTTGCTTATGAGCTTGAACAGGTACTCTTCCCACAGGAGATCTACATCCCTCTTCCCAGGCAGCAGCTTCTTCTTCATTTCCAGACACAAGTTAAGCTGTAGTTGAACTGTAACTACCTTTAAATTCCTGGATTTTGACACTTACGGCATGTTGCACATTGAAAGAAAACTATATGAAAATGATGTACCAGTGGTATTTGACTCCTACTAAGTTAGCAAGGGACGCAGGTGGTGCTGTGGTCTAAACCACTGAGCCTCTCGGGCTTGCCAATTGGAAGGTCGGTGGTTCGAATCCCCGTGACGGGGTGAGCTCCCGTTGCTCGGTCCCTGCTCTTGCCCACCTAGCAGTTCGAAAGCACATCAAGTGCAAGTAGATAAATAGGTACCGCCCCGGCGGGAAGGTAAATGGCATTTCCGTGCACTGCTCTGGTTTCGCCAGAAGCGGCTCAGTCATGCTGGCCACATGACCCGGAAAAACTGTCTGCGGACAAACGCCGGCTTCCTCGGCCAGTAAAGCGAGATGAGCGCCGCAACCCCAGAGTCGTTCGCGACTGGACTTAACTGTCAGGGGTCCTTTACCTTTAAGTTAGCAAAAATGTATAGGACAAGTTCAAATATTTTCTGGAAATGTAAAGAAAAAGAAGGTGCCTTTTATCATATGCAGTGGACATGTAAGGTAACAAAAGCTTTCTGGGAGATGATACATAATGAAATGAAAAAAAATGCTTAAAATAACTTTTGTTAAGAAAGCAGATGCTTTCTTACCAGGAATTACTGGTACTGATATTCCAAAGGGGCACAGAAGACTCTTTATGTATAGAACAACAGCTGCCTGGATGCTATTAGCCCAGAGATGGAAAGGAAAAAAAAATCCCTACCAGAGAAGAATGGCAAACCAAGCTGATGGGCTATGCTGAGATTGCAAAGCTGACTGGAAAACTCAGAAACCAAGAGGATAAAAACTTTATAAAAGAATGGGAAAAATTTATAAGTTACCTAGGAGACCACTGCAAGCAGATGGAAACAAGAGCAGGATTTTGATTCACTTGTAGTGGGGAAAAAATGGATATGGATAATATGGTTTGATATAAACATTGCAGTACGGATGAATATGCAGTTGTAGATGCTTAAAATAAGACTCCAAGGAAGGGATGGATTCAGAGAATCTCTTTATACAGATATGTTTTTACTAGTTTGTGTTTATTTGTATTTTATATTTATAAAACCAATAAAAATGATTTAGAAATAAATAAATAAATCCCTGGATTTTGCATACCTTTTCCTGACCATATACGTAGCTCCCGTTGCCTTAAGGGCAGTGAGCGAGTCACCCCTTTATATTCCATCTCCGAAAGGACATAAGCAGTAGCACTAATGCTTTGAAATTTACTAACATGGCTGTCTTGTCCGGCCTCTTTCCTCTGTGCTTTAAGCATTGCCAGCATAATACTAAAAAAATAAAAAAATAAATTCTCCCAGGTATTTGAATTTCCTGAATTTGTCTGCTGTCCCAAGACTTGATGATGGTCTTGTCCTTGCTCCTTTTAATTTCATGTTACAAATGTATTGCTTAGTTTTAATAAAGTCGTTAATCCAGTACATTATTAGTACATAGATCCTTGGGTTGGAAAAAGCGATGCAAACAAAGATGTTAGCAGGATTGCAGCCAAACACTGTTTGCTGTGTTGTGTTTGGTTGTGTTTGGTTTGTGTGTTGTTTTTGCCATCCTGTGTACACACAGCGTCTCCCTTCGTATTCTCAAAATGGAAACTGGGCAGTGTAAAATGTGGTCACATATTTAACAAGATTGTCTTTTAATTGATCTTGTGCAACGAGTTTCAGTCTTTATCTCTCCAAGCCACCAAGGCATCAGGGATTGATTTTTTATTTTTTTTATTTTTTGCCCCTGTATCTCACTGCGAGCTATCTAATTGTTAGTGAAGGTTGCATGAGGAAAATGCATTGCCAGATTTTGTCCATCATGAACCCCTTACTAGGAGCAGTCAAATTCTATATCATAAAAATGAAATGGGATGTCTTTGTAATAATAATAAAAAATATGACATCTTACTATGCTAGTCACAGGGCACATACAGAACAATTCTCTATTTTTCCATTTACTGATTATTACATCTTCATCTTATCTAATCTTTCAAATCAAACTCAATTATTTCCCCTGCATACAGGTTGGGTTTTCTTCTCTTTTTTTAAAAAAGAATATTTGAGTGTACCCTTGGCATTTTTAAAAAGGTGTTTTGCATTTGTCCAGAGAAAGCGAGAAAGAAAGAAAGAAAAAAGAAAGAAAGAGGGAGAGAAACTCTGCAGTGGGCAAACTATATCAATTAAAAATTATGAAGGAAAGAAGCAGACTTTCATGTGCAGCACATGTCCCTGAGCAAGATTAGCATTGCTGTGAGCATGTTGGACTAGTCAGTTCATTGCCTGAGGAGAGTTTGGAGGCAAAATTCATCGGCACAGCTAGTGCACTTGAAAGACTCCAGCACAGGGCTGTGTTCCTGGCCTAGCAACAGCAAAACACCTGCTTGAAGTTGAGAGAGAAAAGCAAGCTGGCTAGAGTTCAAAAGAACGGAATGGTAATCACACATTGCTTAACAAAAAAGTGAATTACTGTGTTCCTTTGTCAAGAGGTAGCTGATTTGCATAGTATCTTCTTGGCAATGCCCAATGGGATGCAACTTTCGAGATGTGCACGGTCAAACATTAAAACAAACAAAAAAGAGCACTTGACGCCTGTGTAATGCTAACACATTTGACTGCATACGGTTTGTGTTAACAGCTTCCTAGTGGCTGATATAGACAAGGAGAGACAAAAAGCTCCCGCTAGCTTCTTTCCGCAAACCCAGCCCCAATGATAGATTTCTGCTGAACAGTGATTGTCTTAATGTACTTGACAACTAATTGCTGTATATGAAAGCAACTTGTTTTCTTTGGGGTTTTTTATTTTGTTTTATTTTACATGGAAGTGAGAAGTTTTAGATTCCGGCCGTAAGTGGTGCTGTTGGCTACATTGGCTTTTTTTTTTTTGAAATTGTATTGGCAAACAAAAATAAAATCTCTGTAACATCTGACAGCACCAGAACCCTGAATATAAGCCACCATAATTTCATACAGGATGCCTTTTGTTCTATAATTCAATTTCATGTGCATGCTTTGGGATTATTTTTAGATTAGTTTTCATACCAAATGTTGTCGAGGCGGGTGGGGGGGCCAGAGGCAGATCTGCCTCTGCTATCTTGATGCTGTTAATAAAGTAGAGGAGAATAAGAGAACGAAAGCAGACAATGCAATAAAATAAGAATGACAGTAATATTTCTGGAATGTATTTAGGACATATTAATATTACTATTTATTGTTCTTATCAGCAGAAATACATATGTGACCATGAACGCCCAGCATTTGGTGAATGGCAACATTCTCACACGAATACAGAGAATACCAAGTGATTTTTTCTTGAATCTGAGCATTCGCTGCACCAGGAATTGCAGGTGTTAAAAAAAAATACAACCCACACATTTGTGCATAATGTACAGCTAATTGCAGATGACCTTTCTATGATGTATTGGTTTCAATGGGATCTCCTTTCAAAGGCATATTCCTATGCTGGTGCACATGCCGCATGTAAATACCCGTTTAAAAACATGACCAGAGCTATCTCACTTAAGTGGCAGCCATCATTCACTGGTATATCTCTGTGATTTGGGACATTCACAAAGGGATCACTAATACTGACGTTCTGATAGTGATGAATGTTCAGACATTCACTGTCTGTATCATAATATCTATTAATCTATGCATGCATTTATTTAAAATGAAAGCATGCAGTGTTTTTTTTCTGGGGGGACCCCTAAACATTTTGTGAATCTTTGTACTTTTGTCCATTTAGGTAAAGGTAAAGGGACCCCTGACCATTAGGTCCAGTCGCAAACGACTCTGGGGTTGCGGCACTCATCTCGCTTTATTGGCCGAGGGAACCGACGTACAGCTTCCGGGTCATGTGGCCAGCACGACTAAACCGCTTCTGGCGAACCAGAGCAGTGCATGGAAATGCCGTTTACCTTCCCGCCAGAGCGGTACCTATTTATCTACTTGCACTGCTTGCTTTCAAACTGCTAGGTTGACAGGAGCAGGGACCGAGCAACAGGAGCTCACCCCATCACGGGGATTCGAACCGCCGACCTCCTGATCAGCAAGCCCTAGGCTCTGTAGTTTAGATCATAGTGCCACCTGCGTCCATTTACTGTATTTATTTCCCGGGATTTGAACTATAAAATGGTCATTTCCTTGAGTCAAAATGAGAGTACTCCTAAACATTTTTTAAAGGGGGAAAAAAAGCACCAAAAGCACATATCAATAAAAAATACATGCACACCATTATATACATTATAAAATATACATGTCTGGGTATAGTAGCAGATGTGTGGAAAGTTAAACAATTGACTTTGCAGTCAATGAGAGTCACAGCATAATTCTAACCATGTCTACTCAGAAGCAAGTACTACTGAATTCCATGGGGCATACTCCCAGGTAAGTAGGGCTCAATTTTGCCTGGATGATTCCCAAAATAAATAAAGAATCTACACCACACGTTGAAGAATGGATATGTGGGGGGAACCATTATAAAGAAAATATGCAATGATAAGATTCTCTTTTAAAAAAAAAAAGGATTCAATACACCTCACACAATTTTTCAGCTGATAGATTTATGGGTGTTTTTTTAAAAAAAATAAAGGGAAAGGAAAAGGGAGTTAATCAGGTAATAAAGGTGAGAGGGAAAACAGCACTCCATACATTTTTAAGAAGAAGAGAAAATAGAAGGTGAGGCAGAAAAAAGGCTCTATCTACAGTCTACACATGTCACTTTTATTTCTGTTTCACTTTCATGGCTTCCCGCAAAGATTCCTGGGAATTGTTAGAGATTTGGAGGCCCCCTCACAGAACAGCCGTTCTCAGTGTTTTCAGTGGAGAGGGAATAGCTGTTAAACCATTTAAGTCTGTTCTATTGATAGCCCCCTGCCAGCGAGAGGAAGCAACTTCTAAGCATAAGGGCCTACAAGGAAAAAAAGGGGCAAAAATGAAATATTGATGGAGAAACTGAGCAGAATGAAGACAGTGGGTAAGCAAGCTCACGGGAAGAAATGAGAGAGGACAAAACAGTAACAAAGTAAAGCACGGAGAAAGGTTTGTGAGGAGGATTTGTTTGAAATTTGACATTGAATAAAGGTGGCATGTGTAGATTGTAGATATACTTCATGAGATGGTTTCCAACTTCAATTAATAGGAATTTAAGAAAGCATATATCCCAAGACTTGGGCTCTTTGATCTCTAATTTGAAGAAGTGCACTTCAGTTACTGACAAACTATGAGGAGATTTGGGGTAACATCCTCCTAATTCTGAGATTTGGAAACAGATGACATACCCTCCAACTTTTGTCCAGTGAAAATAGGGATGTCCCATTCTATAATGATTTTTTTTTTTTTTTTTACCATTTATACCCCACACATCTTACTGGGTTCCCCCAGCCTCTCTGGGCAGCTTTCAACATATATAAAAACATAATACATTTTTAAAACTTCCCTATACAGGATTGCCTTCAGACGGCTTGGGGGTCAGATAATATGAAACATAGGCTGCCAGTTCCACAATAACTTACTGACTTCAAGGAGTAATACAGTGGTACCTCAGGTTACATATGCTTCAGGTTAAGAACTCCGCTAACCCAGAAATATTACCTCAGGTTAAGAACTTTGCTTCAGGATAAGAACAGAAATTGTGCTCTGGCGGTGCAGCGGCAGCAGGAGGCCCCATTAGCTAAAGTGGTCCTTCAGGGTAAGAACAGTTTCAGGTTAAGAATGGACCTCCGGAACGAATTAAGTACTTAACCAGAGGTACCACTGTAATGACAATGAAAGAAAAGGTGGTGAAATGACTGGGTCAGTTGGCCATATTTGATGGATCTCTTGCCTAGATTCAACCCCTACTTCAAATACACCTCAAACTTTTGATGCTTTTGAATTATGGTGCTGGAGGAGACTCTTGAGAGTCCCATGGACTGCAAGAAGATCAAACCTATCCATTCTTAAAGAAATCAGCCCTGCGTGCTCACTAGAAGGACAGATCCTGAAGTTGAGGCTCCAGTACTTTGGCCACCTCATGAGAAGAGAAGACTCCCTAGAAAAGACCCTGATGTTGGGAAAGGTTGAGGGCACAAGGAGAAGGGGATGACAGAGGATGAGATGGTTGGACAGTGTTCTTGAAGCTACTAACATGAGTTTGGCCAAACTACGAGAAACAGTGAAGGATAGGCGTGCCTGGGGTGCTCTGGTCCATGGGATCATGAAGAGTCGGACACGACTGAACGACTGAACAACAACAAAATTTAGTAACAATGCTAACCTTGCTTTTATAGACTCACAGCACATAGGCCATACATTCTAGGTCAACCATATACACATCTCTTGCTACAAGTGGGTTCATACCTGTTCACCAACCAATAGGGGAATGGACTACTGAAATCAATGAAGTCAACTGTAGGCCTAACCACCATAATGGTGTCTTTTCAAAATTATCTCTTTATTACTATGTTTTGAAAGCTGGAGTTTCCTCAAAATGGGAATAAATCTTGAAGACAGAACCAATTTATTCACATCTCTGAAACTTTGGAACAAGAAGATAGGGAAGGCTGCCAAAAAAAAAAAATCCACTAAAAAAAAAATCTGCAGAAATAATTTAGCTCTCTTGTCATTGCTGACTGACAGCTCTAATAAATTCCTACATTTTAAGCAGTCTTACATTTCACATGCATTTGCTCCCTACTCCTGTGCAGAGTGGAACATCTATTGTCAAATGCATAAAATAACATTAGAAATGCAAACTTAATGTAGTCCATGGTAATGTGTTATTTAAAACTTATGAGCCCGAATAAGGGCTTATTTCTTCTAAATTGAAATTTATAGTTTCATTTTAGAGTGCTAACTTGAATACTGATGGGGCTTAGACATGTTGCCATAAAATGGGAATGAAAAACAAAGCAAGTAACTATCAGGCATAAAACAGCCATTATGGAAATGTAGAGAAGCTTTCGGGAAAAAGTGGGTTCTAGTTACCTATATCAGTGATAAAGACAACAGCAAGGGAGAATGTCGATTCTATGCCTCACCAGTATTTGCAAAGGATTGTCCAGGACTAGCTTTAAAAATTACACACAAATTAAGGTGATTTCCCAAATTGCATCTGTGCCACTAAGTGAGAGTAGATCCCTGTGAACTCAGCCCAAGTCAAAAGAGAAATAATTGGGCTAAAGAACTGGAAAGTGGAGAGGCCCCTTACATGAGCAGAAATATCTTCCATTTCTGAATGCAGCTCTGTGGAACCAAGAAAGAGAAACATACCGTATTTTTTGCTCCATAAGACACACCTGAACATAAGACGCTCCTAGTTTTTAGAGGAGGAAAGGGGGAAAGCCCTGTTTTTTTGAGGATCAGCTCAAAGTGGTGCAGCTTTTTTTGCAAAGGGAAAAGCCTTGTTTTTTTGAGGATCAGCTCAAAGTAGTGCAGCTTCTTTTGCAAAGGGAAAAGCCCTGCTTTTTTGAGAATCAGCTCAAAGTGGTGCAGCTTTTTTTGCAAAGGGAAAAGCCCTGTTTTTTTGAGGATCAGCTCAAAGTGGTGCAGCTTTTTTTGGCAAAGGGAAAAGCCCTGTTTTTTTGAGGATCAGCTCAAAGTGGTGCAGCTTTTTTTGGCAAAGGGAAAAGCCCTGTTTTTTGAGGATCAGCTCGAAGTGGTGCAGCTTTTTTTGCAAAGGGAAAAGCCCTGTTTTTTTGAGGATCAGCTCAAAGAGCTTTTTCAAAGAGGAAAAGCCCAGTTTTTATGGGGTGCAACTCACAGTTTGCAGCTTCTAGTCCTACAGGTAAGGGAGCCATTTATACAGTTTCCAGACAGATAATCTAATCAGCCAGTCACATGTCGCTGGGGAAACAAACAGCCTCCCTCTGCATTCAACAACGGAGGCCTGGGCAAGGGGGCGGGGCTGGAAAGCGAGCCTTAGCTCTCTCCCCATCGCTTGCTAAACAGCTGTTCAGCGGCTTCCTTTCCACACCCTCTTCTCTCTTTGTAAAATAAAGAGCACAATCTGATTTTGGCCCCTAGGCAATTCGGCTCCAGGGACCATGCATTCGCTCCATAAGACGCACAGACATTTCCCCTTACTTTTCAGGAGGAAAAAAGTGCTCACTGGCTCTGTCGCAGACATTGTTGGTCTCAACCCCAAGGAGCACTAAACAAAACCAAAGCAATAGTCCAGGGATGGCCTTATGCAGGTAGGAAACAGTTCAGTCCTAAAGCACGCAGTGGAGTGGAGTGGCACCACCCTTCCAAGTCTGGCATCACTGCCACTTACTAGGATGGGGGCCCAGGAAAGGGTGTGTGTGACCAAGTTGAAGCTGTGTGGGCACACCAGCAGATGATTGGTCCCACCAGAGAACCCACACAACCCTGCCCTCACCCCCATCCTACCCCACCCTTGTAAGTGGCAGCAACACCAGTTTCAGGAAGATAGCCCAGATTGGCTATTGTTGCATGGGTTGTAGTCTGACTTAGAGTTGACATGGGACAAATCTTAACTATGACCCCAGACATTTGGGTCCGCTGGGGTAGGTCCAGCCCCACGTCCTATCATGATATTCTTGAGTCCACGTCGGTTTCCAAGAATTTGAACTCTGAATTACAGAGGTTTGTAAGTTCAACTGCTCCTGATATTGTGGGAAGAGGAAAACTTGCCAGTCAATTCTGACATAGAATGACATGTTCTCCACCAAGAAGGAAACAGTGTAGCTTCATATACAGCAATGCATCACACCCTTGGGAGTTCCTGCAATATACAGTGGTCCCTCGACTTACGAAGTACTCGACATCCATATTTTTCGACTTACGAATGAAAAAAAGTGGCCGCACGCCTACGAATTTTTCGACATCCGAATGGAAATCGTTGCCGGTTTAGATGCGGTTTCCTCGACTTTTAGAATTTTAGATGCGGGTATTTTCGACTTACAAATTTTTCCGAATATTTTTCTCCCAATGCATTCCTATGGGAAATCGACTTACGATTTTTTTTCGACCTACAAATGTCCATTCGGAACGGATTAAATTCGTAAGTCGAGGGACCACTGTATAGACTCTTTCTCCATATACACCATAAATACACCAAATGCATCATAATTTCATGCATTTTTCTTATAAAATGCTGCTCTGTTTGTGTTTGGCAGTGAATGTTTGGAACACACGTCTCTTCATTTTCAGATTTACCTATCTCAAAAATGTGCTTCCAAGTTGAGATGCCCATACCTTCATCTGAATTATCATCTAAATTGGTTACGACATAAAAGGAGATTCAAGGTGGAAGATGGGGGTGAAGTATGAAACAAAAACAAGTTGGTTTATTCTCATAAGCTGGAAACAAGGCCACCTGAAGCATTATAATTGTAAACACTGCTGTTGACTCTTATGGTAACCTAATGCAATATTAATAGTGGACAGATAAGGTGGGGGGAAATTTGTAACTGTGAATTCTTGTAACTGTGGACATCTCCATCACTGTGGGTTTCACTGAGACAGCTCTGGCCTAATTTCATTTGACTTTGAATGTGTGCAAATCACAGGGAAATATGAACTGACTCCAGACTGAGAAAACCAACAAAGACAGAAAATCATTTTCAAATTGCATCCTTATCAATATTTTACTAAGCCTGGATGACTAAACATCTAACATCTTCCAAAATGCAGGACACCGGTTTCCAAGAATTTGAACTCTGAATTATAGAAGTTTGTAAGTGCAATGCTGACTGTCAAGAATTTTAAACCGGAAATGGAAATCTGTTGTTAGTTCATGTGAATGCACCTTGCATGAAATTAACAATTACTTGCCTGAACTTAGTACACTTGGGTAGCAAAAGCTTTTCCGATAGCTTGCAATAAATAATGTTTTGAAAAACCATTTATTTTATGTACTGTTCCCTGCCTACAGTGTACTAATAGGCTATGCAATCATATATCTACTTGGAATTCATTAACATTGACATGACTGTGACCTTGAATTTACAGATCAATGTCATGATACTATTAAAGTCCTGATACCCAGAAGCAAAAGGGTTTGCTTTTGTTCCAGCCTCAATCGCCTCTTGAAATCCCTTTGGTGATGCCTCAAAAGTTTGAGAGCTTTTTAATGTTTCTCCTACTGCTAAGAAAAACAGAAAATGGACTCCAGCCTTAACCTTTGACAGAACGAGTCCCCAATTTGATTAGTTTAAAGTATTCGCCAAATTAGGGCATGAGATATCAAAGGGTTTTTAGAATATTTTGCTTTGTATGAAATTTCTCTGCGATGCAGGAAAGCAAACTGGATACATCTTATATAAAAGTGCGTAAACTAACATTCGTTTCAAGACAGCAGAGACATGGAGGATATTTTGCCTTCAGCTTTTGTATGCATAGTGTTTAACAAAGAAGGGTGGCACTTGGAAATGCCAGCAAGAAACAACAACAACAACTCAAAAAAAATACACAAGATGATAAAGGCAAATTAGACAGTGAAATCCTGACACATTTTGACATAGCTTCTTTAGGAGATCAAGGTTTAAAATAGAAAAATATGTGATTTTATATATTCATATTTTAAAACCATTGACACTGTCCATTTGCTATGTTGACTAATTCCTCGCCCCCTTCATTTTTGTCAGCACTTAACAGAATTAGTGATCTAGAAGCAAACAGGAGGTCAAACAGGCTAATTTGGATCGGGAATTCAAGAGAAGCTCAGTTTGGGCTAGTGCCGAGCTAAAATTTTCCAGATAATATTTTTTCGACATTTTTTTCTATAAGGTTCTTTAAAAAAAACCCTCCAGCAAAATTTCTCAGTGTCACCATTAGAGAATTTTAGTTCAACTGTGGCTCTGGCTTTAATACTGTTTAATATTATTTGAATATTGATGAAGGAAGTATTGGAATAGACCTTCCAGTTTAGTTCACTGCTTCCGTCATTCACCAACTTGAACTACCAGTCAAGTTTCGACCATCATTAAGTGAGCAAAATATTTCAGAAGAGCATTTTCTGGTGGAGAGGGAACTGTTGGATGATTTGGATTTGGATATGATATCCCGCTTTATCACTACCCGAAGGAGTCTCAAAGCGGCTAACATTCTCCTTTCCCTTCCTCCCCCACAACAAACACTCTGTGAGGTGAGTGGGGCTGAGAGACTTCAGAGAAGTGTGACTAGCCCAAGGTCACCCAGCAGCTGCATGTGGAGGAGCGGGGATGTGAACCCGGTTCACCAGATTATGAGACTATCACTCTTAACCACTACACCACACTGGATTTCATCTCCCCACAAGAATATTTGGCATCCCTGCCCCTCACAACATTTCATCACCAACTAATAGTTTGGGGAGTTTGGAGGCACCATTTTCATTCAGACCTAGTTTGGGCCTGAGTAACATGAGGTTCAGAGAGATGCCAAGACACAGCCAGCAAATATATATATATATATATATATATATATATATATATATAATAAATCTCAAAATGGACAAAAATACAAAATGAATTAACTACTTTCCAAAAAGAAGTGTAGCTTTGTTGTTTAGTCATTTAGTCGTGTCCGACTCTTCGTGACCCCATGGACCAGAGCACGCCAGGCCCTCCTGTCTTCCACTGCCTCCCGCAGTTTGGTCAGACTCATGTTGGTAGCTTCGAGAACACTGTCCAACCATCTCGTCCTCTGTCGTCCCCTTCTCCTTGTGCCCTCCATCTTTCCCATCATCAGGGTCTTTTCCAGGGAGTCTTCTCTTCTCATGAGGTGGCCAAAGTATTGGAGCCTCAGCTTCAGGATCTGTCCTTCCAGTGAGCACTCAGGGCTGTTTTCCTTCAGAATGGATAGGTTTGATTTTCTTGCAGTCCATGGGACTCTCAAGAGTCTCCTCCAGCACCATAATTCAAAAGCATCAATTCTTCGGCGATCAGCCTTCTTTATGGCCCAGCTCTCACTTTCATACATCACTACTGGGAAAACCATAGCTTTAACTATATGGACCTTTGTTGTCAAGGTGATGTCTCTGCTCCCTCATGGATCACTGCCTTGTCGTGGCGAAGGGGCTTGAATAACTCAGAGAAGCTATGAGCTATGCCGTGCAGGGCCACCCAAGATGGACAGGTCATAGTGGAGAGTTTTGACTAAGCGTGATCCATCTGGAGCAGGAACTGGCAAGCCAATCCAGCATCCCTGCCAAGAAAACTCCATGGAGAAAGACAACAGGCATATAAAAGTGTAGCTTACCGAGGTGAAATAGGCTTGTGGCACAAAACAGATAGATTGGTATAAATACATCATAAACAAATGCAAAAAAATAGAATGAGCATATTCTCTCTTATATGCTTAATCTGTACCAAGATACCCCTGCCACATTGACATATGAGTGGCTTGTGGCGGGGCACTTCCTCCATTTTGTTATGATGAATTGATAAGTTGATACTTCACTCAATCAAAATGATCATTTTAGTGCCCCTCCAAAGGACTTTATGGTGGGTGAGACGCTTTGAGAGTACCATATCCCACACCACTTGAAACCAGACTGCTTGCAAAGGGGAAGGAACAGATTTCCAATGTATAGCCTTTGCTATTCAGGTGGCCACCAAGAGCAATGATACTATTTTTTGTTTGACTTCAAAGAAGTTATGGAGACAGCAAAGGTAAAGAGGAAGGCTCAAGACTAGAATCCCTGAATCTCCCCCACATTCCCACCACATATGAAGGAAGTTGCCTCTAAGACCACAACTCCACCAGCAAAGGGGGAAACAGATATATTAATTCTGGAAAGCTGAAGTAGTGACAAATGCCATCTCAGGAGAACTTTAAGCATAGCCTCCTGAATCCTGGCGAATATTGTTTTCAATGCCATCTCAGGAGAACTTTAAGCATAGCCTCCTGAATCCTGGCGAATATTGTTTTCAATGGAGTTTTGAAACCCTATTGGCTTCTTGTGCCATCCGATCAAATCTGGAGGGAGGGGAGAAGGAACCACAAATTAGCACTCTCTCTCTCTCTCTCTCTCTCTCTCTCTCTCTCTCTCTCTCACACACACACACACACACACTGTTGGACTCCTGTGGTAAACTGAAGGCAAGGCATTTTTCACATGAAATTTATAAGTGAATAGCTGGAAACTTAAAACATGGCCACATTCTTCTTAAGCATACTTACTTGAAAGTTAACTCCATCAGCACATACAGTGGTACATCAGGTTACAGACGCTTCAGGTTACAGACTCCGCTAACTCAGAAATAGTACCTTGGGTTAAGAACTTTGCTTCAAGATGAGAACAAAAATAGTGTGGCGGGGCAGCGGCAGGAGGCCCCATTAGCAAAGTGGTACCTCAGGTTAAGAACAGTTTCAGGTTGAGAACGGACCTCCGGAACGAATTAAGTTCTTAACCCGAGGTACCGCTGTATACTAAAATTGTAACAAAAGCTTACTCAATCAAAATCAATAGGAAGGTGACAGGGATGTCGACTAGGGAAGGAGTGCTACAGTGTTTCTGCCCCTCTCCTTTATAACACGAGGGCTTGCAATGCATTAATAAAAGGACCATTGGGGAACAATGTCTTATTTGGCTTTTGTTTCTAACTGAACAGTCAGATGGGCAGGGTACAAATATCATCATTATAATTATTACTGATAAATGCAGCAGCAAAGGTGAAAGTTCAATCTGTTCAGTCACATGGAAGAGCATATACCAAATATATTCAAATACTGTATATTGTTTGTTTGTTTGTTTGTTTATTAATAATTACTGACCCATTATCCTAAGGTCCCAGGGTGGGTTACAACAGTAAAACACAATATTAAAATAACTTACTGTCCACTTAAGGGACGTGGGTGGCTCTGTGGGTTAAACCACAGAGCCTAGGGCTTACCAATCAGAAGCTCGGCGGCTCGAATCCCCGCTACGGGGTGAGCTCCTGTTGCTCAGTCCCTGCTCCTGCCAACCTAGCAGTTCGAAAGCACGTCAAAGTGCAAGTAGATAAATAGGTACCGCTCCGGCGGGAAGGTAAATGGCGTTTCCGTGCACTGCTCTGGTTTGCCAGAAGTGGCTTTGTCATGCTGGCCATATGACCTGGAAGCTGTACACTGGCTCCCTCGGCCAATAATGCGAGATGAGAGCCGCAACCCCAGAGTTGGACACGGCTGGACCTAATGGTCAGGGGTCCCTTTACCTTTACCTACTGTCCACTTTCTGAAACCTTAAAAAACACCCACAACAACAACAAATTATTGCAGTTTTCCCTGCCCCCGATTCAAAATGTTGAAGAAGAGAAAAGCGTTTATTTTACTTCATCTCCTGTGCACATATTAAAAAATTATCCTATGTTCAGAGTTTCTGAGGAAAAAATCATTTTCAACATGGTGTTCATTCCTTGCAGTTTTGCTACACAGGAGTGGCCTCTTTATGTACAACTAGAGCCACAGGCAGTATAAATAGCCCTATTCTACGTTGCTCTGCGATGTCCCATATTTTATCGCGGTTAGTTCAAGGATGGTATTAAAGCCCTTACCTAATGCCCAGAAGCACAAGGCAATGCTCTCTTGTCAATATATATTGCCACATGAGGAAAAGAGAGAAGGCAGCAGAAGCTTTCACTGGCCCTTGCTTCAGCCCCAGCAAATGATATTTTCCCTCCCTAAATCAGGTCTCCCTGTAGCATCGTCTCCAGACTCCATGTTGATTTGTTCCGCTTACACTGTTTGAATTTCCTAATAAGGACTGAATAGCGGATGAATGTTTTCGATAAGTTACTTGAGAGTTATCTGGCGAGTGTGTTGGTTCGACACAGAATGGCCTTCAGAGCTGCACAGCTTCTGAGTTCCTCACAATGAGATGGAGGCTGGCGATTGTGCCGATGAACTATTTCTAGGCTAATCTTTTAAAGCTTTCAATGGAGGGATGGAAGAGGGGGGAAAGTCCAAATAAAATAAAATAAAATAAATTGCAAAAAGGAATGGGAGGGAGGGAGGGAGTGGGGAACGTAGCAGTGGCGTTCAGGCCTGTCATCACGGCAGTTGCTGCCCCTGTCCGTGTCTAATGTAAGGGTTATGGAATATCATAATCCCCTCTCTGAGCTCCTTTACAGCAGCAATGATGACTAAATTTCTTGTGTCTTATCACACTGTCACAGGCCCGAACCAGGAGTAGGAACTCTGAAGAAAACACAGCATGGAAAGGAGAGAGCAGATGATCAGATTAACTTGTATTGGATTTTTTAAAAGCAGGGCCACAATCTAACCGGAACAGGCTGGATTCGGGGGCCTATGGAGATTTAAGCCATCTACAGCCTCCCCCTGTTCCCCCCAACTCTTATCCCTCTCAACATTTACTTATTTTAAACATACAGAGATACAGATATTGTTCTATCTATTCCATCTCCCTCACCACTCAACCTATCCCGATCCCCTTTAGACATTTAAAGTCATCTTCCTAGGAGATGGGGTTAGCAGTTAGCAATTCAGACCTCACAAGGGGGGTATCTAGTGGGCAGAAGGATTTCAAGGGGCCTTGAAAAACATCAGAGCTTGGATCAAAAGGTAACATTTCTCTTGGTATTCAATCACGCCGTCTTTGCCCTGTGCAGAATCTTCAGCGGCAGCAGATAAAGAAAATCTCTGTTGACTGTATCTGCTATCTCCAGGCATCTGAATGGTGTCTGTGGGCCAGATTGTGGAAAAAATATATATACGACAGACCAACTGCAATGATTGGGGAGCAAGGAAGTGAGCTCCCTAGGGCAGCCGATGCAAATGGCGTCATTCCTTGATAAGGAAGAATTTAGTCCTCTGATATACTTTGGCTCTGATCCAGCAGAGCATGCTTGGAGCAGCTGAAGCTGTGTGTGTGTGTGTGTGTGTGTGTGTGTGTGTGTGTGTGTAACCCCTTTACAAGAAATGATTTCCCTCCAATCAGATGCGTGGCAGTGGGGAGGGGCAGAATACAGCCCTCTGCTTTCCCTACCAAACAGCCGGTTGCGTGTCGAGGTCCCCAAGCCACCCCCCTAAATAACTCACACTACACACAGTAATTTAAGTTTAAGGTTTTTGGCATGATGTTGGCCACAACTTTTATTAAAATACAAAATGTGAGTGGTTGCTTAGGCATTGGTTACAACTAGCTGCCCCCTCCTGGGGGCAGACTGACATCTGCCCGGTTAGCGGAAGTCAGTAAAGGGAAAACACTTTGGGGAGAGAATGGGGGTCAGGGGCCCAGGCCCTCACCTCTCCCCAAATGTCCCCAGGGGCTCTTGCGTGGCCCTAACCCCTGACCAGGGGAACGGACAAAAGCATGATGAGCCCCTGGATTCCTTTAATGGAATTCCCCGCGCAGCAGCAGCATTGGAGGGGCAGGCACAGCCAATCCTTACCCCTCCACCAACCAAATTCATAACCAATGCCTAACCGCAACCTTACAAGTTGTGACTAATTGCTACGCAGTAGGCGAAAACCAAATGGCAACAGCCAATCAGCCAGATGGAAAAATTCCTACCAGGCCCCTGCCCCAAAAGCAGACGACCCCATGACAGGCATAGCAAGGTCAACACACAAGCCTAAATAAAGGGAGGGCGGGTGATCCGATGCACGCGGCAAAGAGGGCCGCGTGCTGCGTGCACTGGGAATATATAACCTCTGAGCTGTCCATCAAACATTGCTACATAACATTCTCCCCAGCAACCCGCAGGGCCCAATCACCTGCCATGGCCATCTATCCTAACCCGCCCAGCAACAGTGGGGTGACTTGTTAGCCCCCACCGCAACACGTGCTCTCCATGAAGGAGAACCCGCTTTGGCAGGATTTCAGGTTTCTTTACTTTATTTCTTTTTATGTACATGTAGCCTCACTTGTTGGATCCTTTTGTATGCAGCGCTCATCTGCGCATGGAATTCCCCATCCAGCTAGGAACTTAAATAAAGAGGGATGCTTCCATGTTCCCATTGCCCCTAGCAACTGGGGCAATTGATTGTACCAGCACAAAAGATAAGCTATCAGCAGTGTGTTTTCATGAGTTGATTAAATTAACATTAATTTA
This sequence comes from Darevskia armeniaca, assembly GCA_034641395.1. Classification (NCBI taxonomy): domain Eukaryota; kingdom Metazoa; phylum Chordata; class Lepidosauria; order Squamata; family Lacertidae; genus Darevskia; species Darevskia armeniaca. The sequence continues at coordinate 1,583,662 of JAWWNF010000026.1, read as the reverse complement.
ATACTAGGGAAGCTATAACTAGATGATGTGGTATGATAAATAGATTACATTTTTTTTAAAAAAAGAAAGTAATGCAGAAAGTAAGTTTGTGGGTGCATTTGTGTGTTTCTCTCTTTTTCTCTCATGCACAAATCCACAGACCATTATTCAGGATGCATCGGTTTACGTTCTGGCATCTAAAAGCTAATATCAGAATACATACTGATCCATACTGGATCATGGCCAATAGATAACATGCAATGGTAATTAGTGTTTGACAGATGACAGTTTATGTAATTTTGTATTCAAAGCTTACCAAAATACAAACAATCAAGATCCCCCCCCCCCAAAAAAGAAAAATCTAAAGCATTTGAATGTCAATTGCTGTTAGGTCAAAATTCCATATTCAAATGCATCTTGATTTTATTTATTTTATTGTTCTCAAGTTCTTAATAATTAAATTGGAAAATTAGATAAATTTTGAATATTTACAGAAACCTATTTCACCTCTATCAGCTTGAGCCTATACTTTCATACCAAAGATACTAAAAATGAAAAACAGAGCTCCAATGCTCTCTCATGCCTATTTTTATTTGATGTTCATAACTGGAACTTAGACTACATGTATGAATATTCATACAATTAAATATGTCTGCAGTGGGACCTCTCAAGGAAGAGAACATTATTGGTGGAAAGCCACGTCCTGTACAAATGAGAACTGTGTTATTTAAAGCCAAATTGTGTTATTTAAAGCCACACAAGGTCAGCTTTAACTTCCATGCCTGATTTTTTCCAATTGGTCACAGTTATCTTTCCAGGCAGTTAAGCCATTTCCACCCCCTTTTTGCATATTTTCATGCCCCTTCTGAAAACGCTTTCAGGCTTCTCTGAGATGAATGCCATTTATAGGAAGGTCAGAAATATTATTTTCCAAAAATTATACGGAAGAGCTGCCCGGCTTGTCGAAGTAGTGTAAATGGGAACAAAGTTGACTGTCGGGCTACATAAGCAAAAAAAGGGAACACAGCCTGAATGGAACACTTGATGCAAAAGACCATCCACATTTCTGACAAACAATAAGCAGCTAAAACTTGCCATTGTTAAATTGGAAATAACATTATTTTTTAAAAGAAGGAATGTGTTGTTGTTTAGTCGTTTAGTGGTGTCCGACTCTTCATGACCCCATGGACCAGAGCACTCCAGGCACTCCTGTCTTCCACTGCCTCCCACAGTTTGGTCAAACTCATGTTGGTAGCTTCGAGAACACTGTCCAACCATCTTGTCCTCTGTTGTCCCCTTCTCCTTGTGCCCTCCATCTTTCCCAACATAAGGGTCTTTTCCAGGGAGTCTTCTCTTCTCATGAGGTGGCCAAAGTATTGGAGCCTCAGCTTCAGGATCTGTCCTTCCAGTGAGCACTCAGGGCTGATTTCCTTCAGAATGGAGAGGTTTGATCTTCTTGCAGTCCATGGGACTCTCAAGAGTCTCCTCCAGCACCATAATTCAAAAGCATCAATTCTTCGGCGATCAACCTTCTTTATGGTCCAGCTCTCACTTCCGTACATCACTACTGGGAAAACCATAGCTTTAACTATACGGACCTTTGTCGGCAAGGTGATGTCTCTGCTTTTTAAGATGCTCTCTAGGTTTGTCATTGCTTTTCTAAGGAATGTGTTAGGGACCATAAACTACCCAGCAGCAAGGGCCTCAGTGAGGAGGGAGGTCTGCAAACACTAAATTCCTTCACCCAGCTTAACTCTTCAGCTAAGGCAGAACCGACTGTGGTTGTTCCCAACATTTCTCTGGATGACCCTTTATTGTATTCCTATGCCAGCCACTCATGCTCCTTGCCCCAAAGCCTAATGATATTTTCTGGCCTTACCAAGGTAGGCTCTAGCCCAGGGGTCAGGAAACCTTTTTCAGCAGGGGGCCGGTCCACTGTCCCTCAGACCTTGTAAGGGGTCGGACTATATATATATATATATATATATATATATATATATATATATATATATATATATTGGGGGGTGATGCAAGAGTACCACGAGCCCCAGTGGCTGCTTACCTGTGTCTTGCGAGCGGCAAGGGCTGGCGGCGAAGACACAATGGGCGGCGCCAAAAGGGCTCCAGAGAGGGGCTACTTAAAATGGTGGTCGCTCGAGGTCTGCTGCTGCTGCTGGCATCAACAAAGCCCAGCCCCCTTCCTCCTCTAGGCAGGGCAGGGAGAAGCCAGGAGGAGGGAGGGAGGAGGTGCTGCGGCCGCCACCGTGTGAGGGAGAGGGAAAGAACGTGCGCCTTGGCGATCCACACGGCAATTCCTGGACTGCCCGCAGGCCGGAACCAGAAGGCAATTGGGCCTGATCCGGCCCATAGGCCTTAGTTTGCCTACGCATGCACTAGCCTTATTGCCCAGGAGACATGGTTGTCAGGAGTCCACCGACAATGGTTGATGTTCCCTACTGTGTTGATGCTCCTCACATTGCTGAAATACCCACTCTTCTTACCCCCTGTGCACAAAATTTTATTGCTATTTATGTTGCCCAGCAGCCCCTCATAGGTGTTGTAGAGAAACAAACACTCCCATGCACCCACCAAGTTGGCAGTATAACTTGTGATTCAGCCATATTGAGAGATGGTTTATATAACACTTTTCCTCCAATAAAGTGGGGAAACATGAGAAATGTTTCTTCACGTGCCTGTATCACACATTATCATGGAGGTGTGGTGAGCTGCTTGCACTTTCTCCCCATGCAAAAAAAAAGAGATGCATGTATTACTTTGGCTGATCAATGTGGTGTGGGAATTTCATGTTAATTGGGGAGCCAGATCTGCACATGTAAGGAAATGTTATACAAACTAACAGTGTAATCCTATACACATCTTCTCAGAGGTAAGTCCCATTGAACTCATTCAAGTAAACGTATATTGGATAGCATCCTCAGTCATTTCAGTGAAATGCATGGACCCACACAATTCTTGGGAAAACTGAACACCGGGTTGCAAAATTCCTTGGTAGTGGCTCGTTTCTGTAGCTGAAGAATCTGTGTGCATGTGATGATGCCATCACATGAACACCAGCAAATCCTAGTTAGAAAAGATGCCTGCGGAATGGCAGGCAGACAAGAAGGATCTATCAGGACCTTGGATAGCACACTGGGAGATAAAGTCAAGCAAAAGGGTAACCAGCAGGGCCTATGGTAAAGAGATGTTGCAAGAGCCAACATGTTCTGCAAGAAAGATAGGAACTGAATAACTAAAGCAGGCATAGGCAAACTTGACCCTCCAGATGTTTTGGGACTACAACTCCTATCATCCCTAGCTAACAGAACCAGTGGTCAGGGATGATGGGAATTGTAGTCCCAAAACATCTGGAGGGCCAAGTTTCCTGACGCCTGAACCAAAGGCTCCCATGAGCCCAAATTATCCATTGCATCACTGCATAATTCACAGCTCTGGTTTTGTTTTCTTTCAATCGACTTCCTTTGGGAACGGGGTAATTCTGTCCTGTGTTGGTGCCAGGTATGATGGGATCATTTATTCCAGGTTTCAGGAACCGTTTTCAGCCCAAGGGTGATATTCCCTTATCAGCAATCTTCCACGAGCCACATGACCAGAAGCAAAAGTGGGTGGGGCAACGGATGCATCTCTTATGCAGTAGGCTTCATTCCAGCCCCACCTAAGTCAGAGGCCTCTACAGACACACAGCTGTCCACCCTGCATCCAGTCAAGCAAGAAGCATTGGCACAGTCCCAGGACACATTCTAGCCAAACAAAACTACCGTCTTTCCCCCTTTTTAAGACACCGTCTTATAATTTTTTTTCCTCAAAAAAACACAGGGTGGCTTATTTTCGGGGGGATGTCTTATTTTTATTATGCCAGTATGGTACGGTACAGCCTCCCCCTGCGCGCTGAGCAGGCGGGGCAGAACTCCGCAAGAGGTGAGTTTCCCCCTGTGCCTCTTGCTGGTTCGCTGGCTCCCTGCGCACGGGGAACAGGCGGGGCAGAAAGAGGCGTCTTCCCCCCCGCGCACCTCTCCCTGTGCACTAAGCAGGTGGGGCAGAACTCCACAAGAGGCGTGTGTCCCCCCCCCCCCCCGTGCCTCTCACTGGTTCGCTGGCTCCCTGCGCACGCAGGAGGGGCTGAGGAGGCGACGGGAACAATGGCGGCACCATGGCTTACTTTTGGGGTACGTCTTACTTCTCACAAAGGTAAAAAAAACCTGCCATGGCTTACTTTATGACTACGTATTAAAAAAGGGGAAACAGGGTAGAGGGCGCAGAGTAAGACAAAAAGGACTTTAGTGAGGGGTGTGGCCTGTGGAGAATACCAAGGACTACAGAGACTACATTTGGCCTTCAGGCCTGAAGTCCCCCAACCCCTGATTTGATTCATTTGTAGTGCATAAATTGCAGGCTGCATCACTGTATGAATCACTGCTTTGGGCATGCATTCTTCTGCTCAGGAGTCATAGGATCATAGAAATGTAGAGTTGGCGGGGACCTTGAGGGTCATCTAGTCCAAGACCCTGCAATGCAGGAATCTCAACTAAAGCATCCAGGACAGATGGCCATCCTACTGTGATGGCCTGGGATTCAGACTCAGATGCTGAACCTGAGGGAGCCCAGCCTGCACAGGATTCCCCGCCTCCAGAACCAGCAGAGCCGGGGCTAGGGCCTGAGTCTGAAGGGGCCTCACCTGTGGTGGATCCTCAGGTGCAGGCATCTGCTGAGTCTGCTCTGGCTCCTGATGGGATGGAGGACCCATTGCCTGCAGGTGCTCCACTCCCAGCCCCGCCAGGGGAAGCTGAGGTTGCCTCTGGGTCCTGTAACCCTCCAGCCTCTCCTGAGCTGCAGAGGCTCAGGGCAGAGAGGCGAAGGGAACTAAGTTCCCGCAGGAGGAGTGCTTGCCTCCAGGCCAGGAGAGGTGAGTCACCTGAGGATCGGAGCTGCCCTATGCCTTGGGGCAGATAAAAGCCGGCCAGCCCCAGCCCCAAGTTGCAGGAGCAACATCGTTGGTGACCAGTTCCTGCTTGAAACCTGTCCTGCCTGAGCTGTCCTGCCTGAGCTCCTGACCCACCCTGGTTCCCTGCTTGCCTACACGTTCCTGACTTAGCCTGACTCCCTGCCCTGCACCCAGCTTCAGTTATTACGGACTGCCTTTATGTTGCACCTCTGACCATGGACCGGACTTGGACCTCGCCTTTCGGGTAACCCACGGGACCAGCACACCTACCTCTGCTTTAAAATCTCCAAGGAAGGAGAGTCCACCACCTCCTGGGGGACTCCCTTCCACTGTCTAACAACTCTTTCTGTCAGAAAGTTCTTCCTGATGTTTAGTTGGAATCTCCTTTCTTGTAACTTGAAGGCATTGGTTTGAGTCCTACCCTCCGGAGCAGGAGAAAACAAGCTTGTCCCCTCTTCCATGTGACAGCCCTTGAGATATTTGAAGGTGGCTATCATATCTCCTCTCAGTCTCCTCTTTTCCAGGCTAAACATACCCAGCTCCTTCAACTGTTCCTCACAAGGCTTAGTTTCCAGACCCTTAATCATATTGGCTCCTCTCCTTTGCACATGTCCCAGCTTGCCAATATCCTGGCCCCCAGTCATGCACATTGCAGCAAGTTATGTAATCACACCGGAGGATGGGCTCCTCTGTGAGTTCCGATTTGCGTATTCTAAAAACAGACCTTTGGGGCTTATTTATTTATTTATATTAGATTTCTATTCTGCGCTTCATCATAAGATCTCAGGGTGGTTCACCGAGTAAAATGCAGGATAAAAACATGAAAACAAGTAGAACAAAACAGCAAAACGATAACCCCCCCTTCCCACAGACACATTTAAAATGTTGTATAATACTAATCACCTCAAGGCCTGGTTTAAGAATAATTAAGCATGTTAATTCCAATTTTAATTCAGAAAGAAATGTGTTTCATTGAGAATAACTTTGGGGAACACCGGCTTAATCAGTAATAAAAGTCAAACTACCCCCCCCCTTTTGTTGCATTACAGCCTGGCTTTATTTCTTAAACGAATATTGATGCATACGGTCACACAGTGTCACCAGTATAGGAATCTAAGACTTTCTAGAACATACATTTTCAATAATGGTGGAACTCACAGCTTGAGAATGCTTTCATTTATATATATCTTTATTTTTTTGTAAAGGGAATCTTGGCATGAGTTAATTCTCAGTTATCCCTTTGAGACTGCACTGTATCATTGCACTTTTGTCCTTCTAGGCAATGACGTTTTATGAGTCATTTTTGACACACACACACCCTTTGTTATGTTTTCACTTTTTAAGCAAATCAATAAAAAAGGAATAATAATAACAAAAGTCAGCCTGAGAACGATTGCATGAAACCAGTGTTGCCAGACAAATAAAAAGAAAAGAAAAACCCCATAAAGGGAATATGTATTTTATGAGAACACTATTAATCTGTGAGATCTTAGAAAATCCATGCAATAGCTACTATATTCCAAACAATGGTTAAATATATGATTTTAGAAATTTGGGGAAATATCAGCGAATGTTTGTATTCTAATTTATTTAAGTCTAGACTCTCCCCCCTCCACTCTTTTTGAATGTGAACACGTTATGTATGACATTACCTTGCAAAACTATATATGAGCGTTCCTGGCTGTGAATCATTCACATTATAGATTAAATATGGCAGGTGATTGTGAAAATAGACTTCTCTGCACATTTTAAGCTTGGCCAGGTCAGTGTCATGTTTGAAAGTAAACTGGGTCACATTTTTCAACTTTCTGGGCAAAGAATGCCTCCCCCCCTCCAATGGATGGAGCTTTAGAACCACAACAATATGTATTCTAAGAGGGTATCAGAGTTAAATTCCTGGGAGGAAAGTTTAATGCAATTTAGCTACCCATTTACATCCTCTTATATCGAATGCTAAACTCACACAAATAGAGAGGGAGACTAAAGTCTAACCTAATTTTTTTACAGCTAACTGTAGATCAAGTTTCCTATAGATTTGCTATAAATCTGGTACATAGTGGTAGGGTTTCTACAGAATGAGGTAATAACATTCTAAGAAAGTTTTAAAGGATGTAATCTCAATCAAAGGCCACCCACACTGGATTTACAGGAGGTTTTTAGTTCTGAAAATTTAGTTCTTAAAAAGTAGCTTTCTCTTGTTCTTTAGCTAAATGGTGCAGGGTGAAATTATTTCAGGTTTTAAGACCTGAAGGTAAATGTGGAGGGGCAGAGGGGGCCCAACCCTTTTAATTTTTTGCAATGACCTTCTTATTCATTATTTTAGTGGGAACATAATTTGGAACAGGTGTGTGTTTGGGGGGAGGGTCAGAAATCAGTTGCATAACTATTAATAGCACCCTACATTTCCTCCTATACCTTATGCCATAGCTGTCAACTTTCGGATTTGAAAATAAGGGATTTTTTCAAACTTTCGGATTTGAAAATAAGGGATGCCGCAAGGGCGGTGCAATGGCACCAAGTAGCCTCGCCACCCTGCGCTCCAGAGGCTGCGCGCGAACGGGTGAGCGAAAGAGTGAGCGCGTAGACGGCAGGCAGGCAGGCTGTCTGGTTGGGCGCGAGGGTCTGGCTGCACAAGGCATGCAAGCTCCGCCCCCAGTCGGTCTCAGACTCCTTACTGGCAGCCGAGCAACGCAGCTGAGGAGCCTCCCTGGCTGGCCGGGAGGGAGAGGAGCTGCTTCCTTTGAAATCTGGGGAATTTAAGGGATATCAACAATCCGGGATAGCAGCGGGAAATGGCATTGGAATAAGGGAGTTTCCCGCAGAAAAAGGGAGGGTTGACAGCTATGCCTTATGCTTTCAAAAAGTTTGAAAGCAAACTCTACTTTTGAGTTCAGTTTTCATTTGAGCTATTAAGCCAAGTTCCAAATTTAAGTTGCTGCTGCTGCTGCTGTTTATTTTTCAGTGCCAAAGAACATCCAAAGCAGGGAACAACACATTAAAATACAATGGGAGGAAACAGCCAATTGGAATCTTAAAAGATAATGATATAAAATTAGCAAGGCAGCAGATAGTATAAGAACTTCATTTGAGCTGTGCCTTTCAAGGTGCTCTGAAGCCCTGAGATGGGTGTGCTAGAGGGATTAATCTGTAGATTTGGAGTATGGTGTGCACACTGAACAGAATGTGGATGAAATCCCGCTCTATTTTCTTTTTCCACCAGACTCCAAGAAGATTGGATGTAGGCTAACAAAAAATGAAACTCAAGCTTGGTCAGCAGGGTAAAAGGTGAAGAAGAAGAAGAAGAAGAAGAAGAAAAAGAAAAGGAGTTTGGATTTGATATCCCGCTTTATCACTATCCGAAGGAGTCTCAAAGCGGCCAACATTCTCCTTTCCCTTCCTCCCCCACAACAAACACTCTGTGAGGTGAGTGGGGCTGAGAGACTTCTGAGAAGTGTGACTAGCCCAAGGTCACCCAGCAGCTGCATGAGGAGGAGTGGAGATGCGAATCCGGTTCACCAGATTTCGAGTCTACCACTCTTAACCACACTGGCTCTCAAGGACCCCTGGACGGTTAAGTCCTGTTAAAGGTGACTATAGGATTGCAGCACTCATCTCACTATCAGGCCGAGGGAGAAGGTGTTTGTCCACAGACAGTTTTCTGGGTCATGCGGCCAGCATGACGAAACCGCTTCTGGTGAAACGGGACACCATGATGGAAGCCAGAGAGCATGGAAATGCAGTTAACCTTCCTGCCGCAGCGGTACCTATTTAACTACTTGCACTGGCGTGCTTTTGAACTGATAGCTTGGCAAGAGCTGGAACAGAGAAACGGGAGCCCACCCCATTGCAGGGATTCGAACCGCTGACCTTCTGATCAGCAAGCCCAAGAGGCTCAGTGGTATAGACCACAGCGACACCAGCATAGGGTGTCAGCAGGAGACCTGATCAAGGTAAGGACATTTCTCCTGTTACCGATGGGGTAGCACACCTTCAGAAGAATGAAGTGCACATTTGGGGCCCTGCTTTGTTCCTGGATATCCATCTGGTGGCTGTAGTCATGAGACCACCTCCAACACTATTTACATATTGTGGAGGGGGGTCAACTGAAACACCTTAAAAGTTTTGTTTTCTTTACTTTAGACTAAAACCTTTTATTCACCCAATCCTTTTACCGCTGCCAACGTGTATCTAAATACCAAGTAAATCATCTACCCCAGTTCATTCACCAGCATCTTTGGATAAGCATGCTTAAGAAAGAAAGAGAGAGAGAGAGAGAGAAAGAAGGAGAGAAAGAAAGAAGGAGAGAGGGGGGAAGGATGAAATGGCCCAATGGGATGAAACAGAATGTCCACTGATTTGGCCATCAAGTCCCACCAGTTTTCAACACCTGTGCCTGACTGCAAAGACAGAATCTCTCCCCCAGAGCTACCTGTGTTTTGAAGAAATGTAAAGTGACAGTTAAACATTCAGGCAGCCACCTGCTGATCTTTTGTATATAGAAGTCAAGACATTTTATAGATGGTTAGCCCTCTACATCTAGTAGTGTAAACTCCGTTATACATGAAAACAAATCTTTCCCTCAGAAATTCATTTTTTGGTGGGAAATGTATCTGCAATGTTAAAAAGCATCGGGGAACAAGATGGTGGAACTTTGTAGAACGCTATAGACCAAGGAATCAAAGAAGAGCACCACTTTCTGAAGCTACCTTCAAGGTAGGACTGAAGCTAGCACCACATGAGGCTACCTATTCCCTTCACACCCATATACTGTAGTTTAGGAGGACGTCATAGTTGATATTACCAAAAGCTGCTGAAAGATGCACCAAAAGCAACAGGGATGCACTATCCCAATTTAGTTTCATGTTTTGGCCTTCTACAAGATGGATTCTCTCTCCATGGTGATACACCAGTCTCTCACTTTTGGGCATCAACAAAAGACCATTTGATTTCAACACACATTTTAAGGTTTAATAGTTTGCTGTTTTTAGCGGATTGCAACTTTCAGTGTGCTATGTTGTTACTTTATGTCTTTTTGATGTTTCCATTGTTCCACTTTCCTAGTCGCTTCAGGTGTTTTACACAGAAAAGTTGAAGAATCAATAACTGAATGATTAAAAATAATAATAAATAGTAGCTACACAGAACCTCCATGCTCAGAGGCTGTGCACTGATACATGGGGCAAACAACTAAGGCAGGCGGATGTCTTCATGGCCTAGAAGTTAGTTGTGTGGCTACTGTCGTAATGCTATCCTAGGTAGATTTTTAGTCTGATCCATCAGAATTCAGACTTTGCTCTTTTCTTTGTTTTTCTTAGCATGATTTGAGGTGCATTTCCAAAAGCGCTTAAAAAAATTGTATTCATGTCTTGTACCTTCTCCAATGGGGAGAGGGCCATACCATCCTCCAACTACCAGGCAGGAGTAATACATTTGCTGCAGTCTTAAAATGAACCAGGAGACACAGCCCCTCAGTGAAAAACACTGTCTCAGCAAAAGTAGAGGCGAGTCAATAAGTTAATGGCATGAATCAATGAGAAAGATTTGGGCGAGATCTTAATTAAAGGAACAACAGCTGATACAAATTATGTTTCCAATGTATTGATAAAGCAGAAGGCAAAAGGTTGAATGGGGATGAGTGCCGATCAATTCTTTTAACATTTGAATTCCTTTTGATCAGACATCGTACCAGGATATTGTGTGTCTGAGCATGCACACAAATTCATCAAATGCACACACATTATAATTATTTCAGGAGGACTTGTTATTGCCTTCTTTTTAATACTTTGCATCTGGAATGTTGGTCATTCGACTCATGTTGGTAGGTGACTTCAAAGTGACACCCACTTTGGCAAGGAAAGAGTTCGCTTCCCCTTAAACTGGCTGATATTCGACCATGCCTGCTATTCTAAAGCTACACTAGACAGTTCATATATTAGACATAATGACATCCATGTTATGTATTGAAATGTAAAGATGGATATAGTATTGATAAATAGGAAAATGTCAGAACTAAATATAGGCGACTTTTCCCTGACCTACATGTGAAGCTGAATGAAGTGGTAGAATCCAGAAGTGGGCTGTACCACTTCAGGGCAAAGTGGGGGGAAATAAAAAAGATTTGAATGTTGCCTTTAATGAAAAAAACTATTCTTACAAGGAAAAAAAATAAATACATTGAGGAGAAAGATTCCAATGCAGCCCACTCCTTGCTCATTTTCAACTTTGCAGGGATATATAGAGGGGGGGGCCGTTGGGAAATTTGAAAAATATGATCGCACACCTGCAGTTTGAATTATTATAGTACATTGTGCCAGCTCAGAACCTACCCCTTGTGCATTGCTGCAAGTAAATTTCATAAGCAGCCAGCAGGTTTGCAAACAAGGTCAGTGGATCAGTGTCAACAGGGTGACTGGATGCTGGAGCTGATGATGCACAACTGGATTAATACTGCTCCTGTGCTTTTCTTTTTTAATGGAAGACTAGACGCACAGTTAAAGCTATGGTTTTCCCAGTAGTGATGTATGGAAGTGAGAGCTGGACCATAAAGAAGGATGATCGCCGAAGAATTGACGCTTTTGAATTATGGTGCTGGAGGAGACTCTTGAGAGTCCCATGGACTGCAAGAAGATCAAACCTCTCCATTCTGAAGGAAATCAGCCCTGAGTGCTCACTGGAAGGACAGACCCTGAAGCTGAGGCTCCAATACTTTGGCCACCTCATGAGAAGAGAAGACTCCCTAGAAAAGACCCTGATGTTGGGAAAGATGGAGGGCACAAGGAGAAGGGGACAACAGAGGACGAGATGGTTGGACAGTGTTCTCGAAACCACCAACATGAGTCTGACCAAACTGCGGGAGGCAGTGGAAGACAGGAGTGCCTGGCGTGCTCTGGTCCATGGGGTCACGAAGAGTCGGACACGACTAAACAACTAAACAACAACAACAAGATGCACAGTTTCGCATCCAGATTCACTTGAGCTTTGGATGCCGCAGACCAGGAGTCAGCAACCTTTTTCATCCATGGGCCGGTCCACCGTCCCTCAGACCATGTGGTGGGCCGGACTATATTTTGGGGGAAAAAAATGAACGAATTCCTATGCCCCACAAATAACCCAGAGATGCATTTTAAATAAAAGCAGACATTCTACTCGTGTAAAAACACCAGACAGGCCCCACAAATAATCCAGAGGTGCATTTTAAAGAAAAGGACACATTCTCATCATGTAAAAACACGCCGATTCCTGGATCGTCCGTGGGCCGGATTGAGAAGGCCCATAGGCCACATCCGGCCCATGGGGCTTAGGCTGCCTACCCCTGCCGCAGACTGTGTTCACATCAGGTATTCTCCATCCATTAGAACAATGAGTTAGCAATAATGATGGGCTCAATTCACCTGACCGTGATCTAGGTACATGGTGGCCACAGGAAAAGCCAGTTGGCCACCACTGTATTAAGTTGCAGCAGGTCTACCCTACCAAGCCAAAGGGCTTATTCACACCCCCATTCCCCCCCCCCCCCCCGCTTTCCCCTGGGGAAACCCGATCTTTAGTGCTGAACCAGAACAACTGCCAACTGGGTTTTCTGTGGATTGCTGTTTGTTCTATGGAGGAAAGTGGTGGGGCAAAGACAAGGCCACTTGGATCCGTGCCTAGAAAGTTTGGGTCAAGTGGGAAACCTCTTGGACTCATGCGTTCGAGACATGGAATACACTGAGGTCCAGCACCGAGGGCCTCCTTGCGGTTCCCTCACTGCGAGATGCCAAGTTACAGGGAACCAGGCAGAGGGCCTTTTCGGTAGTGGCACCCGCCCTGTGGAATGCCCTCCCACCAGATGTCAAAGAGAAAAACAACTACCAGACTTTTAGAAGACATCTGAAGGCAGCTCTGTTTAGGGAGGCTTTTAATGTTTGATGCACTATTGTATTTTAATATTTTGTTGGAAGCCGCCCAGAGTGGCTGGGGAAACCCAGCCAGATGGGTGGGGTATAAATAATAAATTATTATTTATTATTATTATGGAATAAGTGGAAGTGTGGATGACCGTGGACTGCATTCGTGTTTTTGCATTCCCAGGCGAGTAGCTAAAAAGGGTTTAACAAGCCCTTGTAGACTTCCTGAATGCTGAACCTGAGTATGCCGATATGGCTGATAATCCAAAATCTGCATTTTTACCAAAGTCACAAGAATTCCTTAATGGTTCCCACCAAGGATCATGTACAGATGTACTTTGCTTCTTGAACAGAATCCATTCCGGAAGTCCATTTGACTTCCGAAAATGTTTGAAAACCAAGGAGCAGCTTCCGATTGGCTGCAGAAGCTTCCTACACTCAATCGGAAGTCGTGGCAGCTGCGTTGGACATTCGGCTTCTAAAAAACGTTCCCAAACCAGAACACTCATTTCTGGGTTTGCGGCATTCGGGAGCCAAAGCGTTCGAGTCACAAGGTGTTCCAGAACCAAGATACGACTGTAGTCTGAAATTATTTGCAAGAAGCCTAGCAACCGGAAGGTACTAGGTGGTCCACTGGGAAATTGGTCACTGTTGTCTACCTTCTGTCCACCTCTGATTTAAGTGGCTTGTGTATATATCAAATGTCTGGTCACATCACTGTGCAATAAATCTGTTTAAACACCAAAGCAACACTTGCAAATATTAGTTCAAAGGCCAGGAGTAATTGGATAGGAAAGAACAGATCCCCCCCACTCATACTGAGCTTCCCTATTTCCTACTCCCACCAGAAAAAAGAAAACAAAAGGATGTTAAATTAAGTTGTTAAATGGTTTAAGGATTTGATATCTTTCCCTGTTAATTTAAAGGACCGAGCAACTGCTCATTCCTTTTCATCTTCTTAGCACAGCAGAGAATGACCTGAAAGGTCACTGAGGATTATCTCGGTGTCTTTCCCATTCCATCTTACGTTATTAGTTTACACTGCAAATGAGAAACTGATGTCAGAAATATGCCAAACAGCATTTATAAATATAGGGAAAGCCTGGGTTGGGGCTTGGTGTAGGTTTCCAGCCAGGGGCCTCAGAAGCAATTACTAATTGTGATACGTGCTGCAAGGTGCAAACTACTTTGGGGAACAACAACAAAAGGGAGAAAGAAAGGTTGAAAAAATAGACATGCAATTTCTGAATATGAAATCCACACCAAATTAAGATAAAGCAGGTTCTCAGAACTGAAGAACATTAATGGTATTTAATGCAACTTCAAAACATGGTAAACTTGCTTTAATGTTGTTTGACATGTGTTGTGAAGGTTTTAAACAATGCAATAATGTCTTACCCTTCTTTCTCTTTATTTGACCATTTACTCTGACTATATTATTTTGGGGGTAGGAAAGGTAGTCAATAGGCTGTGTTTGGGAAACTGAAATATACTCGGAGTCAAGTGTGAATTTCATGCTCTTTATTCAGCTCATAGTAGCAAGGAATGAATCTTTCCCCAAAACATCTGCTATATATACATTATTTACACAATGGGCCCCATGTGATTGGCTAATTCCGGGCTACTCCTGTAGGCCAATCAGGTTGCGGATTCACTTCATCCAGGAGCCTGATTGGCTGCTCTTGCAGGCCAATAAGGTCGCTGATTCACTTCCACCTGGAGCTGGATTGGGTGGCTCCTGTGGACCAATCAGACTGCTGCATTCTGGATCCTATTGTTCTAGGACCAATCGGACTGCTGCATTTTGGATCCTATTGTTCTAGGAACAGAAACCTTCAGATTTTTGTCTGGGAAAAGCTTCTCCCAAGCATCCACTGTCCTGGAAACTGTCATTGGTTCCCCTTGTTTAAAGGGGAAAGTTATATTTTTTAATCACATCCACATTCATTAGTCACTGACCAGCAAACCTATTAAGACCATCAACTGACTTGTGGGGCAGCGCAGTGGCTGCCATGACTGGAGGAAAGAGGCAATCCTTGCATGAGATCTTCCCAATCTAAAGTCTGTTTTAGCCATGTTGGGTGTTGCAGTAGCCAAGACAAGGAATGCAAGTTGGGTTGAGTGGCAGTCTTCTTGTGGCTCCTTCTTTGTGGCCCATTTAGAAGGTATCACAGCTTGGGGGGATGGCCAAGAAAACTCCTAGTGCCTGGGCCCCAATACCAGCTACTGACCCTGAACCATTCCCAGAGAAGAAGAAGAGTTTGGATTTGATATCCCGCTTTATCACTACCCGAAGGAGTCTCAAAGCAGCTAACATTCTCCTTTCCCTTCCTCTCCCACAACAAACACTCTGAGGTGAGCGAGGCTAAGAGACTTCAAAGAAGTGTGACTAGTTCAAGGTCACCCAGCAGCTGCATGTGGAGGAGTGGAGACACGAACCCTGTTCACCAGATTATGAGTCTACCGCTTTTAACCACTACACCACAGAGGGCCTGTGGGAACTTGAGACGATGACATATTGAAGAGAGTGTGGAATTCAATTGTCCCAGCCACTTTTCACACATAGATGCACACAGAAGAGTTATTCTTTCAGTCTTCTGGAAACTGTTTTCCTGGGGCATAGCAAATATTGGGAGCCTGTCATTGTCTGTCTTGAGCCAGGAGGCGGGGATCTGGAAAAAACTTCTGTTGCTATACAGTATACACCTAGTGGCTACATCTTTCTACAGTAAAGCCCAGGGTTTGCATACCCATGCAATTCATACCGGGCCCACAGGGGCAGGAGAGAGAGGGAGATGCCAGGATCTGCCTCACCAAGACCAGCATCGAATTATGCACATATACCATACTATCCTGCTTGTTGGGATGAGTGAAGCTGGTGTGCTGATCCAATTATGAAGCCTGCTCAGGGCAGCCTTTTCCTCAACTTTTTCCAGGGCCCTCTGGGTGGTAGAATTAATGGTGGCAGCTGATGGCTAAGGTCAGGAACTCAGCTCACAGGTTATCCATGCAGAGAACATCAAGTTCACTATCCACCACTCAAAACCTGATCAGAGCACATAGGGAATCACACTAATCCTCTCAGCATCCTCAGTAGCTGTACCATGCCCTTAACAATGAGATTCCCTGGATCAGGGGCAATTCTTCATCCACTAGCATGCTATGCCTTACGCAGAATCAAATTGCCAAGGTTTCGAAGTGATACTTGGAAGAGGAGGACCTGCCACCAAATGAGTTTGACTCACTCCTTTAGGATCAGAGCCACTACTTGATGTTATGATTTTTGTCCAAGCCGAGCGGCATACAGCTGCAGCGAGGATGGTTTGACATTTGCTTGTCTCACTGAGCTGTGAGAAAGCTGCCTTATCTGTTTTCCTACATGGAATGTTTACGTTTCACTGTACTATTGTAATCCTAGCCTTTGTGCTCTCTCTCCTGGCTAGACCTGAAGCTGGACGGACACTTTATGCCAACTCTGACTTACTGAGATGGCAGCAGAGATTCTCTCTGCACTTTTCCTATAATAAATAGTTTAGCCTTAATTATTGGCTTGTGTGTGTTGTTCTTCATGCTGGGAACAATATGACTGCGCCACCGGACTCTCTGTAGCCGGGGATGTGCGCACACGGCTTTGCTCTGGCTTTGGGGCAATCTCACAAACTGCCCCAGGTGGGGTACATGTTGACAGTGGTAGCAGAGGATGGTTTCAACACTTCCATGGTGGAATGGGGACTTCAGGGATGGCAGATCAAGGAAGGCTGTGGTGTTTTGGGGGCCTACAAAAGGTATATTCACTTACATCACTTGTTCAGTAGCAAGAATCCAGCCAGGATACCTCAGAGACACCTCTGTCTAATCCAACCTTCCCCCAAGCCCAGCAAAAAGTGGGTTCAGATTGCTCTGCTAAATGCCATGAATCTGCTTAATTCTTTTGAAAAGCAGAATAAGTGGTCACCACCACATCTTGTAGTGATATGCAGTGTGTGAATAAGAACTACTTTCCCCCTCCTGAACCTACAGTTGGCCAATTTCACTGGGTAGCCTACAGTTTCAGAATGGAGACAGCAGGGGGAATCTTCCCATCCACTCTTTCCAAACTGTTCATCATTTTGTAAACTTTTTATATATTTGTCCCCTGTTAGCAGTCTTTCTTTCTTTTTCTTTTTGGTAAATTTAACTTCATTGGGGTATCATTTTTCTGCTAATCTGAACATTCACCAAAAGCAGGCCTGCAACCCAGCAAATGGCATCTGAGACGAAATCAACCATTTGTCAAAATAAATAAATGAACCCACCGCCCAAATTTCCATCAGTAACATACAAGCGGTAGTCCCCTACGAACCAAACATGAGCGATGGGGATTCAATTTCTTCATGATCACCTCTAGTTACTGAGCAGATCCGCTTGATAAATATGTTATGTTTAGATGATATTGCCCCCGACTATATTACTCTAATAAATCATAAAGCATGAAGGTCACACATTTGAATAAAGATGCTGGCGCTGCTGGCACGCTTCCCTTTTTAACCTAGTCTGTAATGAAGTTAGAAGTTAATGAAGTACTGTGGCACAGAGATGACACAGACACAACACGGCCGGTGATTAATGTAAATGAGCCGGTAATATGAAAAGAAACTTCACATGCTCCCTCCTCATAAACATAGACGAATTCTTAAGATGAACTGCAGCAACAAGGACAACAAAGATAGTAGGAAATAAGCTTGTTAAGTCCAAGACGCAATCTCTTTCATCAATCTGGTGGGTTTCTAAACATGGTTAATATCTCTGTGCAGCTCTTGCTGGGATGTTCTCCTGCATATGCCCCTCTGAAATGGATGTAAGGTGGCCACACACACACACACACACACACACCCAAAAAAAGAGAGGAAATACAATAGGGTGGCATAAAATTGGCCTGTGCTCTCCTGATTCAGATGGAACAGAGAGATAGAGCTGAGTGTCATCCACATATTAGGGACACATCACTCCAGATCTCCCAAGGACAGCTCCCAGCGGCTTGATGTCCCTGTTAAATCGTGTCAAAGAGGGCACGTGTTGCGGTGAGACCTGGAGACCGATCTCCTGTGTTGTGGGTGGGGAAGATTGGCCAGCCACAACATCCGATTGGAAGGTCCCTTGATGTTGGGTTCAATCTGGCCAATGGGGTGCAGTCCAAACAGATCGAGGGACCTATATATACTCATGCACGTGACCCAGAGCTTCTGTCAGGGTTGCACCAGATGAGCAGGAGTGGTGGCAAGCCCCCCTAGGCGAAGCGGCAACCACGGAAGAGTCCAGAGAAATGGAGGGATTCTTACCTGAAGAAGACTGGTGGTGACACTCCTCAGAAGAGGAAGAAGCAGATGGGGAAGAGGGAAGGCCAGAACAGGAGGAGGAAGAAGTTGAGCCAGAATCAGCCCCTTGTGAGAGGAGCCGGAGAGCCCCCTCCCCTCCTCCCATCTCAGCTGTGGAGTGTAGAGCTGAGAAACGGAGGGAGCAATTGCAGGCAGTTGCAGCTCGTAAAAGGCGTGGTGATGAGCTGGCTACTTAAGGAAGGCTGGCTGCTTCCCTCACCAGCACCTGCAACTGCTGTGCTGAAGCACGTGGTTGTGCCTGCTCATCCTGCTCCTGGTTCCTGTGTTCCTGACTTCGGCTTCCCAACTCCTGGCTTCCCCCTGACCTTGGCTTCATGACTTCGGCTTTCTGACTCCTGGCTTAATCCTGACCTCGACTTCCTGACTTCTGGCTTGAACTGACTTTGGCTGGCTTCTGACCCGGACTGTTTAACCTCGGCTTTATCAGACTGACTGCTGCTCTTCAGCGCGCCAACTTGTTGGCATCCTAACAGCTTCCTCTTTCGGCTCATGCATCAGAACACCCGCCCACCTTTCTCTACTTTTAGGGCTTTTGTGCTTGACCTTGCTATGCCGCCATGTGTCTGTCAGCATTTACCACGCCTGGGGTAGGTTGTGTGACTGCCCCAAAGCCAGAGCAAAGCCGTGCACTCATCCCCGGCTACAAGGAGTCCGGTGGCGCAGTCATATGTGATTGTTCCCCAGCTGAAGAACAACACACACAAGCCATGAATAAGGCTAAACTATTTCTTGTAGGAAAAGTGCAGAGAGAATATCTGCTGCCAGCTCAGTAAGTCAGAGCTGTGAAAAATGCATCCGTCCGGCATCAGGTCGAGCCAGAAGAGACAGTACAAAAGTACTGAGTACAATAGTACAGTGAAACATAAACATTACATGGAGAGAAAGCAGATAAGCCAGCTTTCTCACGGGTACAGGCACAAGTCACATTTGCCTCGCTGTAGCTGTTTGTGCTCAGCTTGGACAAATATCATAACATCGTCGTCTGTTGTTGGGACGGGCACAGCAGGAATTTCCCCCACTTGGCTGATTGGCTGTTGCCATTTGGGTTTCGCCTGCCACGTAGCAATTCGTCACAACTTGTAAGGTTGCGGATAGGCTCTGGTTCAGGTGATAGGGATGGGAGAACGGTCTCACCATCCCTATGTGAAGGGTATTCCGTTAAAGGAATCCAGGGACTCAAATGGTTTGGTCAACCCCTGGGTGGCAGACATAGTCTGTTCCCGGCTTTCCGACTATTCAGGTGTTCACCCTTGGCTGACCTATGATAGAGCTCTGGGTCAGCGCTACCTGCAAGGGTGCAGGGAGCTAGTCGAACCAGAGCCTATGCAACCACTCACTTTCTGTAATCAAAGTTGTGGCCTAAATTCTGCCAAAAACCAAACTAAAATTTGAGTCAAGTGTGAATTTATTTAGGGGGGAGGTCTCTGGGTCTGAACACGCGAATAACAGGGGTGGGGGGTGGGGTGGAACCCTACAGGACACCAGAGGACAATTCTCATGGCACTGAAAGTAGCTTCCCATTACTACTTTCTGAAGGTACAAGCAGAATCACTCAGCATCTCCCTGAGTTCCTCCAGAAGAATACCACGGTCAACAGTCACAAAAGCTGCCCAGAAATCAAAGAGAACGAAGAGGATTGCCCCCCCCCAATTTCACTCCCAACAAATATCACCAACCAAGGTGGTGAATGATCTCCCAAGCATGGCTGAAGCTGTACCACCACCAACCTCTCAAGCACCTCACCCAAAAAGGAGATCTTCGCTACTGGCCAGTAGACAGTGACCGGAGAAGGAATTACTGATGGGAGAAATGCAATAAGAAGAAACACCATGGTGCATCTGCAGTAGCTCAACCAGACACCTTCATCTGCCCCAGCTGCAACAAAACATACCTCACCTGTATTGGGCTCTACAGCCACAACAGTTGCTCTAACTCTCCAGCAGTTTGATTTCAATCCTAAATCACCCTCCTCCATTGTCTCCTGAGACAGATGGATGCTAACCAACTGGGGTACCAAAAGCAGCTGCCCTACTTGAAAAGTTAACCACATTGTTGTTCCTATACACTACAGAGTAATCAAAAATTAGGGATGCACAACACAGACACATGACTTCACTGAGCCTACTCTAGCAATTAGAACTCTGTGGTCCTTAACCCCTTTATATATTAACAAACAAATACGCATTGTTGTGTTTGAATGCTAAATTCTTCCACACATCAAAGAGTTGTTCTAGTTTTTCTGAAACTCTTTTGATTTCTCTTAGAATTCTTAAAATATTTCACTTGACAAGAAACCACAAAACGTGCTTCTAAATTCAATGTTGCTGGTGTGTCACCTGTTGAGAATTTTTGACCAGACTTATCGTTCATTATTGATGGTTGCTATGTTTTAATTGCTTTTGTGAGTTTTTAACTTGGTTGTTAAGTTTCCTAGAGACTTTCCTGTGTCAGGTGACTAACAAATCATGGTCATAATCATATCTCTTTTGACCTCCCTTAAACCCACAGAAGAAACACCCAACCACATTTAGAATCTTTAGTGGGAAATGTGATTGGTTACAATATCATCAGCTGAATGATGTTTTTAGAATAGATAAAAGAAAGAAAGGGTTTCACTACTGAACTATCGAGGAAAGACAACAAGATACCTATTAGGGCAGATGAAACTATTGGACTACGCAGGGATCGCAAGATTAACCAGGCAAATCAGAAATCAGGAGGATCAAAACTTCAACAAGGAATGGGACAAATATATACTGTATTTGAAAGACCACTGTAAACACTTGAATTCTTTGGCAGGCTTTAACTCTTGCCATAGCTGTCAACTCTCCCTTTTTTTGCGGGAAACTCCCTTATTCCAATGCCGTTTCCCGCTGCTATCCCGGATTGTTGATATCCCTTAAATTTCCCGGATTTCAAAGGAAGCAGCTCCTCTCCCTCCCTGCCGGCCAGGGAGGCTCCTCAGCTGCGTTGCTCGGCTGCCAATAAGGAGTCTGAGACCGACTGGGGCCGGAGCTTGCATGCCTTGTGCAGCCAAACCCTCACGCCCAACCAGACAGACAGACTGCCTGCCGTCTACACGCTCACTCTTTGCTCACCCGTTCGCGCGCAGCCTCTGGAGCGCAGGGTGGCGAGGCTACTTGGTGCCATTGCACCGCCCTCACGGCATCCCTTATTTTTAAATCCGAAAGTTGACAGCTATGACTCTTGCAATGATACATAGATTTTGGATACAATGGAGGATTGCAAATTAGATGGATTTATAATATGCAGTTAAAACAAAAAAGTTATTTAAAGAACCCACGGAGGGGAGGAGGGAAGTCTTGAGATTTGGAAGCATCTTGTGTAAGTTTTATTATTTGTAATAATAATACTACTGTGAATGAATTTGTAAAAATCAAATATTTTAAAAGACACCCCCCCCCCAAAAAGCCACTCTTTAGGGGGGAAATTATGACAAAGCGTTCCCATTCTGCTGCATTGCATAGGTTTGGGAAAGGCTTTCAACTTTTTGCATGAACTGCAAAATGCCTCCCTACAACCCAAACTTCCAAATAGTATTTTCTGCAGAGCAAAAGAAAGCTGGTGCAAGATTTCTCTTTGAGAGTAAAAATGGGCCATCCAAGCTAGTGAGCCAGTGCAGCATATCAAACAGCAAAGCAAGTGTCAGCTATTCCTTTTAGGACCAGCTCACAGTGTTGAAGTCTGTTAAAACTGTCCTGAATGTGACAAAGGAACACAAGAGGGCTTTGATCAGGTGAGTGCATAATATTCATAACCGTCCTGCAACTCCATGGCTAGATCGGCAGCAGTTTCTTCATCACACTCTCTTAAAGTGGGGGGTTGCCAGTGCAGCACCCATGGGTGCACCTGCAAATATTCCCTCCGGTGCCCACAAAAAGGACCCAATGGGTCACAAATAAACACTTTTGAGGGGACCCAATAACCACATTTGAAAACCCAGCCAGAAACCAGACTTCAGAGTTTGGGCCACCCGTGTAGACGGAGCACATCCCTTTCCAAAATCTACTGTGATTAGGGTGACAGCCTCTCTTTCCATTGCGTGGACAGGTGGAGTCCCCCCAACCCCAGGCGACCACCCGAGCGGAATAATGACTCAAGACAATGTGCTATGGGATTAAAATTGGCCACAACTTTATTTAGTTTCAGATGTAGGGAGACCTTGGCTCAGGCATTGGGCGTTTATCCTTCCCAGTCCCCAGCCGGGGATCTGGGAGACATCAGGGTTATCCAGAATGTGTGGGGATTAGGCTGGCTCTGGAGAACATATGTTCAAGCAGAGAGCCCCCCCCCCAGTTTCGCCGCCATCGCAGGGGAGAGCAATGACAACCTCTTGGCGTATGGACAATGCCTCCCCTCAAGACCCCTTTAACGGGGAACCCTGGGATCACCGCCGCAAGGGGGGTGTGGGTCACCACTTCATGTCTCCCCATTAAGGAAGATAGACTAAAGGATTCCGCCCAAGGCCTGAAACTGCCAAAGTTGTGACTTTTGCTACGGGGAAGGCAAAACCTGCCAATGCAGGAAAATTCCTTTCCAGCTCTTCAACAGCGACCATGTCATAGCAGCACCCGTGTACCTATGGAGAAGAGGTTAACCTGCAAAAAAAGGCTTAACTGAGAGAGGGCAGGCTGGGAGAAGATCTGGAGCCAACTGACGCTTCACAGGTAAGATTCACCTTCCGTTGTGTAGGCAGGGCGGTCCCTCCCCTTACCTGGCCGATCCCCTGGCAATGCCTCCCCAGGTGGGATTGGGCGATTGGCTGAGGTAGGAGGAGACCTCCAGGTATCCAGCCTGGGGAGGGCAAAGCCAGCCGGTACTACCCATAGCTGTCAACCCTCCCTTTTTTTGCGGGAAACTCCCTTATTCCAATGCCGTTTCCCGCTGCTATCCCGGATTGTTGATATCCCTTAAATTCCCCGGATTTCAAAGGAAGCAGCTCCTCTCCCTCCCTGCCGGCCAGGGAGGCTCCTCAGCTGCGTTGCTCGGCTGCCAATAAGAAGTCTGAGACCGACTGGGGGCGGAGCTTGCATGCCTTGTGCAGCCAGACCCTCACACCCAACCAGACAGCCTGCCTGCCGTCTACGCGCTCGCTCTTTCGCTCACCCGTTTGCGCGCAGCCTCTGGAGCGCAGGGTGGCGAGGCTACTTGGTGCCATTGCACCGCCCTCGCGGCATCCCTTATTTTTAAATCCGATAGTTTGCCCTCGCCAGTGCTGTTAGGCTCCTTTGGAAAGATCCCATATGAACAGAGAATCTGCCCCTGCTCACGGGGGGAGGTGGGCAGCCCATTGCATCTATTTTTTAGATGCCCTCTGTACGATAAGGCACGAAAAGATACCATCGCCCCCATTCTGGAGAATCTGGCCGACCTCCCAGAGAAGACCAAACTTAATGCCCTACTACTAGGAAAGGAGCAAAAGCTAACTCGGACGGTAGCCAGATTCTGCTCGCAGATCGGCAGGACCAGCCCTCCCTCTCAGAACAAGTCATCCAACGAAATAGCAAATTCGGTGTTGGACCGTGGGAAGTAGTCCCTTTGTTTGGATATAAAACTGAAGATCCAGAGCAGTACCTGGGAAAAGGCCAGTTGGATTCCCACTCTGAAAACATAGCCCCTCCAAACTCATAAGACTGTTATAGCCACCCCGAGTTTCAACCCCCATAGCTCTGTTAAGCTTTTCTAGGTTTAATAGCTGGTATATGACCGTAACAAAGTTATTGTTTGTTATTGTATTGCAGGCGCAGACCATCCCCTGATTTGAATTAGTCCGTAAAAAAACCTAAACTCGGTTCCATGGGTAATTCTGGGTCACTTTTCTATGGGAGCGTATCTTAAGTTTTAAGTGCCCATACACTTTTTGCATCTATAAATTTTAATTTTACTGTTGTGTATTGTTTTAAATGTTTGTTTTATATGCTTTATATGCTGGTCTCTGACCGTAATAAACTATCTATCTAATCCGATAGTTTGGAAAAATCCATTATTTTCAAATCCGAAAGTTGACAGCTATAGTACTACCAGGATCCGCATTGGGATCCGGGGGCTGCGTGCGACCACACAAAAGGCGCCCCCCATTTGATGTGGGGAGCAGTCATTCTGAGAAGGAAAAAGACAAGGGTGAAGGAGGGAGAGCGCTCTGCAGAGACAGAGTAGTGGCCACCGACCTTTAGGTCTGGCCACTCCTAAAACTGAGGCACAAAGCCTTTGGTTTTTACGCTGCATGGCCAGCTCACTTACACTGATTACTTCTGAATAAACATGTTGAAAAGAAACAGGCTAACGAAACCTTAAAGCTCCTCCAGTGCTAGAATCCTACAGTAGACCCCCAGATGCATATCCATTTCAATTTATATAAATATATAATATACAGGGATTATTCAAAATTCTAGCAATCAGATACCATCAGGGAAGAAAAATAGCGACACGCTGAACAGAGACCACTTAAAATGCACTGTGTCTCGATAATAATATAATATTTCCACAACTGTTTCTGCTTAATGAAAATAAACATAAAACATTCCCTTCTCCTCCTATCAAATTCATTTCTTTGAGCGACAAAATGACAAAATGATTAGCTGTTAATAAGGAGCCGGTTTAAAAGATTGACTGACACTGCATTACTCATTTAATTTCCGTTTCTCCTAGGTTTTCCCCCACCTTTCTCCCAGCACAGAGGGAATTAATATTATCACATCAAAGGCCTCCCTTTAAATGGGGGAGAAAAAAATCATTTAAAAAGGACATGGGCTGTGATTATTCAAACTAGGTTATTTGCACCGTGTGTGTGTGTGTGTGTGTGTGTGTGTGTGTGTAGTATAAAACGATATCATAGTGCAACTTAATTTTGCTCCAATTGCTGTCAGTCACTAATAGAAGGAATTTACTTCCGTTTTATCAATGCTATTGTGTTCCATCAGATTTATGGGATGGGGGTATGTGGCATTAAACAAGGAATCTGATAAGAAAGATATAAACATTGAGTCAAAGAAGATAGATCGCATTTCCAACATGGTCTTTTAAAAATTATTCCCACCCACCCACCCACCCTTCAGTTCCAATCTCTGTTCCTCCACCTGCCCCCAATTCCGTAATTTCCACCCCCCTTCAGACATACATGTACAAACAGATCAATAAAGGAGAACACATGTGGGTGGGTGCAGAACACAGAATTTGACTTTCTTCTTCACGTACACTTAGACTTTTTGCATTTCGTGAAAGACAAATTGTGCCAGGCATGATTGACCACCTAAAGATGCATCAAATTCTGCAAAAGGTTGTAACAATGGGGAGAAATTATGAGTGGCACAACCCTTTGGCCTACCAGCAACCAATGATCTATCAGCATTTAGGTTCTGGCATATTGAATTATATTCCTCTCCAACTGTGTCAGGGCTTGCATGACAACAAACAACTTGTCAAGTATTTATCCTTCCTTCTTGAGGCTGGGGGGGGGGAGTGGGGGACCCAAGAAGGAGGGGGGAAGCCCTGACAATAGAGAGAAAAGGGGATTTAAGGGGGAAAGACCAACCACAGCATGAAATATGAAACATAAATCACAGAGGTCAGGGAAAGCAAAAGAACGTAGTTACCCAGGCTCCAGATGGATTAAATAAAGTGTGTCCTGAGGGGGGGTGAGGGGAGAATAATACCAGGACAGAATGCTCCTGTGTCAAAAGGTTTGCGGACAAGCCTTGTTAATTCAGAAAACAGCAGAGTTAAATTAGTCTGGGTCCCTGTGAAAAATCAGTGCTACGTATTGTGCCGGGGAGATAAATTCTCGCTCGCTCTCGCCACTATATTTGCTGCTGACAGGTGACTGCTGCGAGTAGTTCATTAAAATGTCCCATTCATGGAACTTTATCAGAATTTATAATGCTTCCTACGGACAACAGGGTCAAATGCAATAATTAAGAAAGACAGTGAAGAAACCAAAGTAATTATTCACCTCTCACCTTTGTTAAACAAGCCCGGGATTGGAGCAGTTTTAACTTAGGCATGTGCTTGCAGCCACCTCGGGGAATTCAGTAGTCTTTTGGCTTCCCTCTGAAAATCTTCAGAAGTTATTAATGTGGAACCTCCACATTTGCTGCAGGCAAAATTTAAGTGAACTTGATCAGATCCCTCCTATATTTAGGAAGCAGAAATGGTTTAAAGGAGTCTGAGACTGACTGGGGGCAGAGCTTGCATGCCTTGTGCAGCCAGACCCTTACGCCCAACCAGACAGCCAGACTGCCTGCCGTCTACACGCTCGCTCTTTCGCTCACCCCTTCGTGCGCAGCCTCTGGAGCGCAGGGTGGCGAGGCTACTTGGTGCCATTGCACCGCCCTCGCGGCATCCCTTATTTTCAAATCCAAAAGTTGACAGCTATGCTTGGAGCCACTATTTATATTAGTGGTGGGCCTCTTAGAGGTTTTATTACAAACAAGTGCTTGATACATTTTGTTAAATTAAATTAACAAATGAATAAAAACCACACACCCCCCCACAGAATTATATTCAGGGATCCATTTGCTCTACCCCCCGCAAAAGTGGCGGGAAGGGGTTTTTGGAAGAGTGGGAAATAGCCCCCTCAATTTTGGGGGCTTGGTGGGTTGTGAATGACAGCACTTACCATGCTTAACTTTATAAGGTGGTTTTTCATCTAACTCCTCAAAATTACAATGGTCTCCTGCATTTCCTTTACACAGCCTCCTAAGCTCCTAGATGTTGCAAATGGCTTCATTTCAACTCTGCCATATTGTACCACTTCTCAATGGCTTCATCTCAGGGCAACTTCTCATCAAATTGTTACCCTCCCTCCAGTCTGGTCAATGGTCAAATAAGAAGGAACCCTGCCCATGTAGTCATGTAATTGGCCCATAGCTGTCAACTTTCGGATTTGAAAATAAGGGATGCCGCGAGGGTGGTGCAATGGCACCAAGTAGCCTCGCCACCCTGCGCTCCAGAGGCTGCGTGCGAACGGGTGAGCGAAAGAGCGAGCGCATAGACGGCAAGCAAGCAGGCTGTCTGTCTGGTTGGGCGTGAGGGTCTGGCTGCACAAGGCATGCAAGCTCCGCCCCCAGTCGGTCTCAGACTCCTTATTGGCAGCCGAGCAACGCAGCTGAGGAGCCTCCCTGGCCGGCAGGGAGGGAGAGGAGCTGCTTCCTTTGAAATCCGGGAAATTTAAGGGATATCAACAATCCGGGATAGCAGCGGGAAACAGCATTGGAATAAGGGAGTTTCCCGCAAAAAAAGGGAGGGTTGACAGCTATGAATTGGCCCTGTCCATAATATTGGAATAACAATGAGGAAAAAGCCATAGAGAAGTAGTTGTATTGCTGTAGTAACATATGTCAGAGGCCTTCACATTTTTTGAGGACAGTGGGGAACATTGGCAATCTAAAAAAGGCAACTGAGCAGTTAAAATGGAATAAGGATAGAAAATAGAAAAATGCCAGGGCTTTTTGAGATAGTGAAGTAGGAGATTATATACAACTGAATAATCAAAAGCTACTACTCAGAAAGAAAGGTTATATTTACTGTTTCTTGTTTCCAGTGACACGCTGGCATCGAAAATGTTTGTCTAATGCTCAGACCCACCGATTAACCAGCTACAGCTGGGTGAACTATTGACTGAACTAAGTAAAAGTTAAAGTACTCTTTTTTAAAAAAAATACCAAGAAGCCTGGCTGTCTTAGATGAAGATATTTTGCTGTTTTTGATACGACTGTCGATAAATAATCCATCACAGAAGGCTGGGGTGAAGAAAGAAATTTAAGTTCTGGTAACTGTGATTTTTGCAAGCGCTTTTTCAGAGTCGGAGCCAGTGTGATAAAGTGCTGTTCCTTCCTGAGAAAAAATGTTTGCTTACTATTTCATCATCCCCTGGAGGCACAGAGAAAGAAAATAAGCACATCAGTTGTCATTATGACAGGATAAAAGGGGAGCCATCATATTTCAATAACACAATGCGATGAGGAGCCCCATCGAGTGATGAATTATGGACTCTTCTCTCACACACTCAACTGTAAGTTAATATTATCTCTCCAGAATAATTAGAGTGAAGTTCAATTACTGACCCTGAATTACCATGTGGGCCACACCATGGGTTTTGACACAGGGGTTTACACATTTATCTTTTCACCTAATGCACCGGATCTGCATCACAGTGGTGATTAATCTTGCAGGGCCCCTTCAAGCTCACACAAGTTTTTGCATGGATTGGCCGGGTCCTCGAAGTCCCCCGAGCACAATATAAATGGGTCTGCAATTCATGCCCATTTTTATGTTTTATGAACATGGTCACGTTTTGAAGCTAGTTGGTTTCTTCCTCTCCCACCTTCCAAGTGGCTATTAAAAATAGAGGGTGCCATTGCTTATAGAGGTAACTATATCCCTCCTTTTTCCCACCCCATGTCATCAGGGAATTCCTCCAGTGATGTAAGATATTCTAACAAGACATCATCTGAACAAGACAATTGCCTTTCTATATGCATGCAAAGAGAGAAGTATTTGCTGCCTTTCCATAATGCTCCCGAGAGATCTATTTGTTTATCCCAAGGCTAGGCCATTCCTTTGACCCAGGAAGGCAATATAGCACAGTGTCAGATGCACACAAACCTACTGAAGGCAGTGGTCTTAAACATCTGCTACACGGTAGCTCAGGGGTCAGCAAACTTTTTCAGCAGGGGGCTGGTCCACTGTCCCTCAGACCATGTGGTGGGCCGGACTATTTTTTTTTTTGGGGGGGGATGAACGAATTCCTATGCCCCACAAATAACCCAGAGATGCATCTATATATATAAAATCGTTCAAGTTGGATGTTTGTTAACAATCGCCTTTCTCCGTAACCCCTTGATCGATTCCGTTCAAATTTGGACACAATGTTCCATGCCCATATGGGAGTGATCATATATACTTACATTGCACAAATACCACACCTTTCCCAGGTAAAAATGTGATTTTGTGCAAAAAAAATATAGCGCCCTCCAGTGGATGTTAAACAGCACAGCACAACACACCTGTTTCTGACCCCTCCTCCTTTCCTGACATCACTACCACCATCCAATCAACAGACAAACACTTTCTCTTTCATACTGTATCTTACTTTTGCATTTCACCAAATCAGCCACAGCAAGGCGTGGCCGGGTCAGCTAGTTGTCTATACAGTGGTACCTCTAGTTATGAACTTAATTCGTTCCGGAGGTCCGTTCTTAACCTGAAACTGTCCTTAACTAGAGGCGTGCTTTCGCTGCGCTGGCGGCACACAATTTCCGTTCTCATTCTGGGGTAAATTTCTCAACTCGAGGTAACTCTTCCAGAAATATTTTTCCTCTGGAACTTTTCTTTCGTATTGCTTTCTGACCTCTCCTAGAGCACGTATAAAAGCACAGTATATTCTGTAAAATGGCTTTACAATGTAAGCACTGGAATGTATGCCTTTCCTGCCTGTGTGTGTGTGTACATTTTACTAGTTCATGCCATCCTGTATAAACATCTTTTAATGTAACTTACGGAACGCAAACTACTACAAATTACCATAGTACGCCACATGCTCACTAATTCAGAACGACCCATTTGGTAAACATTTATGACTTTTCCATTTTAAGCTCTGCTTTATAAACTGCTAAAACTTTGTAACAGCCCAACCTTGCTCCAATTATTAAATCTTGAAAGGTTTGATTGTCAGAAGAAGTTATAAATGAGATTTGGGGTTTCCCTCCAACCCTCTATATTTATTATAAGGGTAACACAGTGCAATTTGCTCCCTGAAAAAATCTGGCACGTTGAAACTATTCGTTTTTGTTGCCGTACATATAATCTCTGTTACTGGGGCATTGAAAGTTGCCTTGCCAAGATCAGGCTAAGGTACATTTACCCCAGCATTCCATTAGTGTTTTTGATCTTTTTGTCCGTTTTCTTAATGCAGAAGGGTTCAAACACAGCTGGTGTCATGGGGCAGTATGGTGGGTGCCTGCTGAGGGTTCACACAGCAGCAGGGGTGCAGTGAGGAGGGAGATGGGGGGGGAGCCCACGGAGGCTAGAAATCTAATGGAGCTGTTGCTTCAGCAGGAAATCAACTCAGACGTAGGAGAAACTCAAGATACACGCTGATCTACCCACACTTAAGACACTATATGGGTGGCTAATACCCCAGAGGACAGGATCACACTTCAAAATGACCTTAACAGATTAGAGAATTGGACCAAAGCAAACAAGATGAATTTTAACAGGGAGAAATGTAAAGTACTACACTTGGGCAAAAAAAATGAAAGGCACAAATACAGGATGGGTGACACCTGGCTTGAGAGCAGTACATGTGAAAAGGATCTAGGAGTCTTGGTAGACCACAAACTTGACATGAGTCAACAGTGTGATGCAGCAGCTAAAAAAGCCAATGCAATTCTGGGCTGCATCAATAGGAGTATAGCATCTAGATCAAGGGAAGTAATAGTACCACTGTATTCCACTCTGGTCAGACCTCACCTGGAATACTGTGTCCAGTTCTGGACACCACAGTTCAAGAAGGATACTGACAAGCTGGAACGTGTCCAGAGGAGGGCAACCAAAATGATCAAAGGCCTGGAAACGATGCCTTATGAGGAAGGTCTTAGGGAGCTGGGTATGTTTAGCCTGGAGAAGAGAAGGTTCAGGGGTGATATGATAGCCATGTTCAAATATATAAAAGGATGTCATATAGAGGAGGGAGAAAAGTTGTTTTCTGCTGCTCCAGAGAAGCGGACACGGAGCAATGGATTCAAACTACAAGAAAGAAGATTCCACCTAAACATTAGAAAGAACTTCCTGACAGTAAGAGCTGTTCGACAGTGGAATTTGCTGCCAAGGAGTGTGGTGGAGTCTCCTTCTTTGGAGGTCTTTAAGCAGAGGCTTGACAGCCACCTGTCAGGAATGCTTTGATGGTGTTTCCTGCTTGGCAGGGGGTTGGACTGGATGGCCCTTGTGGTCTCTTCCAACTCTATGATTCTATCTGAGAAACATAGAAAATACAAGATCTATTCATACATTTTCTACACATTAGCATGACCTCTAAAAAAACTAGCTGACGAAGATATCTACATCGAAACAGGGCCCTCTTGACTTCGGCTCTATATAAAACGGCCTCTCTGAATATTTCTGAATATGGACTGATATATATTCGTTATTATTCAAAAACTTAGTTTGAAACTGTAATTCTTGCTTAAGTTTGCAATCTCTGTTTAAGTTTGCAATCTCTGTTTAAGTTTGTGCTTAAATTTGTAATCTCTGTTTAAGTTTGTGATTCTTATCAGAATACACACTTTTGTTTTTTTTTTGACTTGCGAGTAGGATTTATTCCTATTATTGAAATTCATACTGGCCTGAGTTCTTGGTGTGTTTTTTTCTTGGTATAATCAATAACAAGAACTCCAATTTATTCAACGTTAGTATCATGGTTCAGAAAAAGACAGCAAAAATGATCGGGTTTGAAGCAGTCCCCCTTTGAGGAAAGGTTGCAGCACTCGGGGATTTTCACTTTAGCAAAACAGTAAGAAGTGGCACGATGCAGAAGTTTATACAATTATGTAGGGCGTCAAGAAAGTGGGTAGAGAAGAGCTTTTCACTCTCACTCATAACACTAGACCTCGTGGACCTCCGATGAAGCTACATGTCTGCAGAATTAGGATGGAGGAAAGAAAGTATTGCTTCACACAGCGAATAGCGAACACAATCTGCTCCACTGCCAATTCCCTATGTGCTGGGCCCGGGGGTAATCCGACAAACAAGGTCCAGGCCCGGTCCAGAATCTGAAAGGGCATCGAGGAGTAAGTTCGACAGAGCCAAGGCGGAACATGAGGCAAGGACCAGGCAAGGACAGGTACAGGATTTCAGGCAGGATCTTGCTTGCAGCAATGTTGCTCCCGCAACCTGGGGCAGGGTCCGACAGCCTTTTATCTTTGTCGGGGCAACGGCCGGTCCCGGTCCCCCGGCGACTCACCTCCCTGTTTCGCCCGAAGGCGAGCACTCCTCCTGCCAGTACTCAGGTCTCTCCTTCTCTCAGACCTGAGTCTCTGCAGCTCGGGAGACGCCGGTGGGTTACTGGACCCAGGGGCCGCCTCAGCCTCCCCTGACCAAACCGGTAGTGGAACAGCTGTAAGTGATGGTCCAGCTGAAGGCAACGAGGTAATCTCCGCATCTGGAGCCAAGACAGGCTCAGGCCCCTGACTCGGCCCAGCTGGTGTTTGCTGCAGGGGAATCTGTGCAGACTGGGACTCTTCAGGATCAGGCCCTGGACTTGGTTCAGATGATGTCTGAGGCAGAGGATCTGGTGTAGACTGAGACTCCTCTGGTTCTGAGTCCGAGCCCGAGTCCCAGGCCATCACAAATGGCCACCAACTTGAATGGCTTTAAAATAGGATTGGACAAATTGATGGAAGATAAGGCTATCCATGCCTACTAGCAATTATGGCTGTGCTCTGCCTTCATGGATAGAGGCAGTGGTGCTTCTGAATACCAGTTGCTGGAAACCAGATGCCTCAAGGATGCTTGGATTCTACCTGTGGGCATCCTAGAGGCATCTGGTAGGCCACTAAGAACAAGATGCTGGACTAGATGTAGTCTCACCTACAGCTAATCATGAGCACCACAAGCAATGATGCTCCTGCCTGGCTTGGTGTTTCTTCTACTGCTATAGACCTGAGAATCCAGGAACTGTCCAGGAGCTGAGGCAGCTTTCAGGCCTGGGGCACAGATGTCTAGATCAGGGGTCAGCAACCTTTTTCAGCCGTGGGCCAGTCCACCGTCCCTCAGACCATGTGGTGGGCCGGACTATATTTTTTTGGGGGGAATGAACGAATTCCTATGCCCCACAAATAACCCAGAGATGCATTTTAAATAAAACGACACATTCTACTCATGTAAAAACGTGCTGATTCCTGGACCATCCGTGGGCTGGATTGAGAAGGCGATTGGGCCGCATCCGGCCCACGGGCCTTAGGATGCCTACCCCTGGTCTAGATCTTTGGGTTCAATGGCATTGATAAGGAGAGAAAGAAGTACTTTGCTATCCTTTGCTCAGTGCTCTCCACACTGGCTGGATTTTGATAGGTGGTCTGAATAACCCACCTGTTACATCATCATGTGATCAACATATGGGTGGCCTCACATACGTCCCCCCACTACCACCAAATTTGGTCCACAAAGCAGATCCTAATAAAAATCTGACCCATGAAACTGATACAGTTTCCCATTCAACTCATTCCCAGAGCATGGAGCCTGATGTGGCCACATACCACCACTCATGTACAAGTGAAAAGTTTCTGCAGGTTTGGATAAGTACAAAATTTCAAGTTTCCTGAAGTACAAAAATAACTTTGAGGGGAAAGCTGAAACGCCAGTAGGCTTCCCCCAAATGCTGAACGAAGCCTGGGGGCAGGAAGTAAGGGGAATGGAATGGAGTATCCTGGAAAATCAGAAGGTCAGCGGTTTGAATCCCTGTGACG
Source organism: Darevskia armeniaca (assembly GCA_034641395.1). Classification (NCBI taxonomy): domain Eukaryota; kingdom Metazoa; phylum Chordata; class Lepidosauria; order Squamata; family Lacertidae; genus Darevskia; species Darevskia armeniaca. The sequence goes on along the minus strand of JAWWNF010000026.1, from coordinate 1,549,980 downwards.
GGGTGAGCTCCCGTTGCTCGGTCCCAGCTCCTGCCCACCTAGCAGTTCGAAAGCATGTTAAAAAGTGCAAGTAGATAAATAGGGACCGCTCCAGCGGGAAGGTAAACGGCGTTTCCGTGCGCTGCTCTGGTTCGCCAGAAGCAGCTTTGTCATGCTGGCCACATGACCCGGAGGCTGTCTTCGGACAAACGCCGGCTCCCTCGGCCTATAGAGCGAGATGAGCACGCAACCCCAGAGTCGGACACGACTGGACCTGATGGTCAGGGGTCCCTTTACCTTTTTATCCTGGAAAATGGCACACACCTGGCTGGCTGATACCTTGATCAGGAGTGCTTCACACAACAACATTTTGTTGCAGTGTCAACTTATAATTTCTCATCTACTGGATTTTTAAAGTCTAAGCTTTCTCATAGTTCTTCTCACAAATACTGCATTGGCTACAATGAAGGTTGGAAAGGAAAGTTCCCAACCCAGATTTCTTCTGTTGGAGGTAGCAGAAGATACAACTTTATTTACCAGGAAAAGGCCCCAAACCGGATTCCTTGAAATTTATTCTGGGCTTAGGTAAAGGTAAAGGTACCCCTGATGGTTAGGTCCAGTCGTGGATGACTCTGGGGCTGTGGGGCTCATCTCGCTTTATTGGCCGAGGGAGCCGGCGTACAGCTTCCGGGTCATGTGGCCAGCATGACTAAGCCGCTTCTGGCGAACCAGAGCAGCGCACGGAAACACCGTTTACCTTCCCGCCGGAGTGGTATCTATTTATCTACTTGTACTTCGTGCTTTCGAACAGCGAGGTTGGGCTTAGGCAGTTCCATATTGCCTATCACTCACATACAATTCTTTTTATTCTTCCTGCTATCTCAATATGACACTGAGGTCTGAGTGCATATGTTTCCAGGTAAGCCCAGCCTCAAACTGCAAGATACTCCCACAAAGCTACCCCCAAATAATGGGTGTCTAAGAGATTCATGTTTCCCTTTGTTTCTCTATTTTGTTACCAATGAACAATTTTGAACTTCTGAGTACTGGTGAAACATTAGGGAAGTGAAACATCATTTTTCTTTGAAACAAACATATTATTTATCATCAATTATGGGGTAAGAGTCAACTGTGAAATTAAGGAAGACCATCAATACATCCTTTGATTATATTTTACTAACTGACGCATATCGTCACGTTTCAGAAAATTGAAATCAGCACCACGAAACATATGTCTAAAACTTGTAAACTTTCAATAATTATGGTCTGACATCTCTGTTTTTATGCAAAGCTAACAAGATATTGTCATATTAAAAACAGCAAATTCAATCCACGGCTTATGAAATGCATGGTTTTTTTTTTTAAAAAAAAAATAAAATAAAATAAAAGACATGCTTTAATTATTTCAAGAGTGTCCCAACCAGCTTACCATACTACTGGATATTGCATTTGTTTAAAACTCAATCATGCAAAATGAAGACTCGATTTGAAAAATTTTAATAAAGATAACCAGACTATCATTATATCATTTGAATGCTAATCGGCGCTTTCATTCAGCGGTGGGAACTCCGATAGTGTCAACTTTGCTGGAGGCTCTTTATTTTGCAATAAAAACATTTACATTCTAATGATTTTATTAAACCATAGTAGCTGTCAGCATCCCCAGATGACTTCCCTGGCAAACTGTATCAGTTATCAACTCATATTGCCTTTATCAAAACCACCCAGTGGTGAGGCTGGGTCTGCCACAATGAGATGTCTATTTCTCAGAGAGCTGGTATTTAATCATTCCTTCTACACTATTGTTCTGCTTACGGCGCATAAAGAAGTGTTTCTAATAACCCCAGAGTGCTACTGACAGTGAACCAAAGTATCAAGACTATTTGTCTTGCTTACATTCTTTAGAATCTCTCTCTCTCTCTCTCTCTCTCTGTGTGTGTGTGTGTGTGTGTGTGTGTGTGTAACCTTTGATGTTGTTGCAGACTGATTTGCTACAACCTTTCATCATTTAAATGCTCCGAATTTCTTCTTGATGAGTGGTAAGGCTCACCCGAGATAGCAATATTATTCGGGCTCGATAAAGATATCACAAACACTGGAAAAACCAGTGGACTCTGAAATAAAGCTGACCTTAGCAGCAAACCATGGGGGGACGGGTGGAACGATTGCCGATTGTTCTTGTAACAAAGAAAATAATCATTGCATAGGGGGAGCAGGACAAGGGGGTGAGAGCTTTGGGCATAATAATAACCTTGTAAACCAGGAGCACACAGATCTCGATAGCTTTTGGCAAATGGCACCCTGTTTGTTGTCTGGATTGCATGTAGGGAGCAGTGAACGTTTGCCATTCTCATTTCCTTTATTTCGAAATAAATCCATTTTGAAGTCTACTCTAAGATGCCCCAAGGGCTTCCCCACCCCCTCCTATCTTAGGGGGTGGTGGTGGTCGGGAGAACCCCCAGAACAGTGTACAGGGAGAGGAGAGGATGGATCTTTCTACCTGGCAAGCTGCAATGTTTGCACAGACAGAATAATTGGAAGTTGAATTTACAGGTAGGTTGGTCTGTCATAGTCAAAACAAAATAAAAAAATTCCTTCCAGTAGCACCTTAGAGACCAACTAAGTTTGTTCTTGGTATGAGCTTCCGTGTGCATGCACACTTCTTCAGAATATCACCCTCCGTTTCCAACAGTGGTCAGTTACCCTTGGAAGTTACAAAGCAGCATAGGAGAACCCCCTAGGATTTGTTCCCTGCACTTGGTTTAAGGCTACTTCTATACACTGAGGTTCCCCCCTTTACCTCAGAGGTTCACAGAAGCCTCTTCCTTCATGAATTTGTTTTAACCCTTTCTAAAAGCCAATTGAAGATGAAGGAACACAGAGCATGGGTATGTTGCATTTTAGAAAATAATAATTCAGTTCAAAGCAATAAATGAAGTGACTTTGATTTTTGGCTTTATCTCTTTCACGCTAACTTATGGTACCCTCTCCCAATGTAAGGTAAAGGGACCCCTGACCATTAGGTCCAGTCGCGGACGACTCTGGGGTTGTGGCGCTCATCTCGCTTTATAGGCCGAGGGAGCCGGCGTACAGCTTCCAGGTCATGTGGCCAGCATGACTGAGCTGCTTCTGGCGAACAAGAGTAGCGCACGGAAACACCGTTTACCTTCCCACCGGAGCAGTACCTATTTATCTACTTGCACTTTGACGTGCTTTCGAACTGCTAGGTGGGCAGGAGCAGGGACCGAGCAACGGGAGCTCACCCCGTCGTGGGGATTCAAACCGCCGACCTTCTGATCAGCAAGCCCTAGGCTCTGTGGTTTAACCCACAGCGTCACCCGCGTCCCTCCTCTCCCAATGTACCCCTAGGCCATTTCATAAAATTTCTGTTTTCATGCCTGACCATAATGATAATGCCCTTGGCCAGCAAATAGTTAGATCAGCATCTTAGATCAGCTTATGAGACGCCATTCAGAGGGCTGCAGCCTCTTCGGCTACAAGAATCAGACTTTCTCAGCACATGGGAATATAGGAAGTAGCTTTATCCTAAGTCAGCCCATTGGTTCATCTAGCTCAGTTCATCTAGACTTCCCGAGGTTTTAGGCCTAGGTCTTTCTCAGCCCTGCCAGGGGATGACAAGGATCAAACCTTGGACTTGATGTTTGTGCTCTAAGGGGTGGAAATGCAAGGAGGCAGATTCCAGCTAAATATCAGGAAAGCTTCTTAATGGTAACAGTTGTTCAGAACGCTCTGCTGAAGAAGAAGAAGAAGAAGAAGAAGAAGAAGAAGAATCATAGATTCATAGAATCATAGAGTTGGAAGAGACCACAAGGGCCATCCAGTCCAACCCCCTGCCAAGCAGGAAACACATCAAAGCATTCCTGACAGATGGCTGTCAAGCCTCTGCTTAAAGACCTCCAAAGAAGGAGACTCCACCACACTCCTTGGCAGCAAATTCCACTGTCGAACAGCTCTTACTGTCAAGAAATTCTTCCTAATGTTTAGGTGGAATCTTCTTTCTTGTAGTTTGAATCCATTGCTCCGTGTCCTCTTCTCAGGAGCAGCAGAAAACAACCTTTCTCCCTCCTCTATATGACATCCTTTTATATATTTGAACATGGCTATCATATCACCCCTTAACCTTCTCTTCTCCTGGCTAAACATACCCAGCTCCCTAAGCCGTTCCTCATAAGGCATCGGTTCCAGGCCTTTGACCATTTTGGTTGCCCTCCTCTGGACACGTTCCAGCTTGTCAGTATCCTTCTTGAACTGTGGTGCCCAGAACTGGACACAGTATTCCAGGTGAGGTCTGACCAGAGCGGAATACAGTGCTACTATTACTTCCCTTGATCTAGATGCTATACTCCTATTGATGCAGCCCAGAATTGCATTGGCTTTTTTAGCTGCTGCATCACACTGTTGACTCATGTCAAGTTTGTGGTCTACCAAGACTCCTAGATCCTTTTCACTTGTACTGCTCTCAAGCCAGGTGTCACCCATCCTGTATTTGTGCCTTTCATTTTTTTTGCCCAAGTGTAGTACTTTACATTTCTCCCTGTTAAAATTCATCCTGTTTGCCTTGGCCCAGTTCTCTAATCTGTTAAGGTCATTTTGAAGTGTGATCCTGTCCTCTGGGGTATTAGCCACCCCTCCCAATTTGGTGTCATCTGCAAACTTGATCAGGATGCCCTCAAGCCCATCATCCAAGTCATTGATAAAGATGTTGAATAAGACTGGGCCCAAGACAGAACCCTGTAGCACCCCACTAGTCACTTCTCTCCAGGATGAAGAGGAGCCATTGATGAGCACCCTTTGGGTTCGGTCAGCCAGCCAGTTACAAATCCACTGAATGGTAGCATTGTCTAGCCCACATTTTACCAGCTTCAATCCAAACTCTTCAAGAAGAAGAGTTTGGATTTGATATCCCGCTTTATCACTACCCGAAGGAGTCTCAAAGCAGCTAACATTCTCCTTTCCCTTCCTCCCCCACAACAAACACTCTGTGAGGTGAGTGGGGCTGAGAGACTTCAAAGAAGTGTGACTAGCCCAAGGTCACCCAGCAGCTGCATGTGGAGGAGCGGGGACGCGAACCCGGTTCACCAGATTACAAGTCCACCGCTCTTAACCACTATACCACACTGGTTCTTTTCTTTACTGGAGATATTTGAGCAGAGCCTGGACAGCCGTCTTTCATAGATGCTTTAGTTGCATCCTGCTCTGTAGCTCATCTATTGAGCTGGGTTGGATTAAATGACCTCTATGGAATATTCGAATTTAAGGAAACATTGCTAATTTGAATGTGTTCAATTTGAATATACCCTGTTTCTCCTAAAATAAGACGTAGCCATAAAATAAGCCGTAGCAGGATTTCTACTCATTTGTGAAATATAAGCCATAGCCCGAAAACAAGCCATACTGTGTGTGTTTTTAGGGGGGGGAATATAAGACGGTGTCTTATTTTAGGAGAAACACGGGTATACATGAAGTAAATTTTGTGGGTTATAGGCATCCGTCTGTATCGAGAGACAATGGAATGCACTTCTGGGAGTGAAGTCAAATTGCTGTTTTAGCATATACCCCATAAAGTAAATATTATTAATGATAAATATTGGTTGCCTTGAAGGACCGCTTCAAAAATGGAGTGAGGAGGGTGACCGTTTCCAAGCCCTATACTTTGATGTGATCTACTGGCAAGTTCCATTGCCACCCTATCTCTCTTTAGGTTGGAACTTGGAACCTCTCAAAGGGAAAGAGTTGATGCAAGAGCCACCAGTTGCTGACACCTCTAGTATGCCTTCATTGCCGTTTCAGTGAGGAAGTGAGGATGATACTGATCTAGTTCCAACCCTTTTGTTTGGGATGAGCAAATCACTCCATCAGGAATCATCCGGGTTTTCTTGCGTTATTTGGCCTCCATTCAAATATGTGGGAGCTTTGGAAAAATCTATTCAGTTCCATGCAGCTTCCCAGAAGAGCATTGTGTCGGATTGTGCCCATATTTACTTTCCATTCATCTTATGCCTTGACTGTGATACAAGCTTCTTCCAAATCAAGAAATAAACAAACAGCTGTCTAGGATAGAGTCAGAAAATCAATTTGTCTGCCATTGAATTTACTTCGGATTTTCCCAGTACTTCTTAGTGCAGAATTCTCTGTACAGCCATTTGAACCTGTCCTGCTCACTTTATGTTGAAGCATTATTGACCTGACCCCTTTGATATATCAGTGTTGGAAAGCATGCAGTCTGACAAGGGAGGTCCAGAAACAGACAATGTGTGTCAGGCAGAAAAGCTGCTATTCCAGCATCACCCCACCTTCCAAAACGTACAAGGGAAGATTGCAGCATCATGGGAAATGTGTGTGTGTGCGTGCACATGCACGCGCGCACACACACACACACACACACACCTGGTACATGCTGGTTTTTTAAAATTGTTCTTTTGCCACGTTTTAAATACTTTGGTCATGCAATCAATTTTACTGATGGGTGAATAATCATCTTTATAATAAAGTTAAGTGGAATTATAAACAGTCAATACTCAGTCACAATATATATTCTCACCATGTACCAACAGATTCACCCCGAAAGGTAGTTTCAAATATGAATTCCTTTGTGATTGAAGGCACCACATCCAGTTCTAAAGAGCCTTAGAGGTTATAACTGTTTCTTGTGATCAGGCAGCTGTGAGTTTGTCCCAACTCATATTGGGTTCGTTCAGAAATGAGCCGAGTTATTTTCCAAAAACTAGGAAGCCACTTAGTTCATCTTCCAAGCCAATCTGTAATTCCCCAAACACCCTTTGCCTCCCCTTAAATCCTTATCATACTGGGAGGTGGAAGCAGCTGTGGCACAAGATGCCCATGAGGCAGGGCACCCTCGCCCCTCCTCTGTCTCCATGCAGTGCTCTTGCTCCCGCTGCCTGAAGCTAAGGCTTTAAGGGGAAAGGGGAAGGTGTTTAGGAAGGTGTTGTAGGAGTGAGGAGCTAGTGGCAGGAGTGTTTGGGGGACCAGGAACAGCTGGTGAGGAGGGTGGGAGGGAAGCTGGGAATATCCTTTACGGCTCAGATTTTAATCCAAGCCAGAGAAGAAGTTTGGGGCTTATAAAGCTCACCTCTCCTTTGGGTTCACCTTCAGTTGGATGCTGCTTTCCACCAAGGCATTCAAAGTGGCCAGCATAAGTTTTCATTATATACTAGCTGACCCGGCCACGCCTTGCTGTGGCTGATTAGGTGAAATGCAAAAGTAAGATACAGTATGAAAGAGAAAGAGTATGTTTAGTTACACCTTATCTCATTGAAGTTCAGTCTATGTGTTCTCTGTTTGCCCCTCCCATTTTTGTCTTTGTTTCTACAACTGTTTATTATTCTTATTAAACCGGGAAAATTGTAATTCCTCCCGGCGTGGCTCTATACCTGCCGGCAGAGCCAGCAGTAGTGTTTGTGGGCGGTTTGTCTGTCGATTGGATGGTGGTAGTGACATCGGGAAAGGAGGAGGGGGGTCAGAAACAGGTGTGTTGTGCTGTGCTGTTTAACGTCCACTGGAGGGCGCTATATTTTTTTGCAGAAAAACACATTTTTACCTGGGAAAGGTGTGGTATTTGTTCAATGTAAGTACATATGATCACTCCCATATGGCCATGGAACGTTGTGTCCAAATTTGAACGGAATCGATCAAGGGGTTACGGAGAAAGGCGATTGTTAACAAACATCCAACTTGAACGATTTTATATATATAGATTTCTATGTTAAGAAGGTGAGCTAGGCTGCCCAGGGCAACCTGTAAGTTTTATAGCTGACTGGTGGGAATGGCTGGAATCTCCTGGATAAATGTTGCTAGTCACGCATATTCCTTCCTTGCTTCACCCGTCCAATGCAGTTTGTTGGCACCCCTACTCAGCCTTGATTTGAAGAACCTGGATTTTCAGCATTCAAGCCTCACATGCTAGCTGCTATATCTCACTGTTTCTCATCTCCTTAGAAGCTTATTAATCTTTAGCAGAAGGGACAGCTTGGATAAAGCAGCTCATACCATCGACGGAGAAGCTTCTAGGAACCAACAGGGATAGGTCCTTAAGCTAATTGCTTCAGGCTTTCATGACATTCAGCTCAGTACATTTACAGAGCTGAGGCAGACTTGCCTGGCTCCAGGTTACTTTTAAACATTCTCCTATTTATCATATTGGAAGTGAGGTTTGGTTTGTTTCCTTAAGCTGTGCATAAATCTAATAAAGCCAATAAGCCACATACAACAATACATCTTCTACCACACTTCAATACTTTCATGCTACTTCATTTAACTTAATATTCTGTTTCGGAAGAATATATAGACACAATAGATCATGCACCAGTTTAAATCATTTCCACTGTGAAAGCCTGCAGTTATTTATACGTTCTTCAGCTCCCCAAGTGAAAGGACCTCTTGAGATCATCAGGTGATTCTGATATATAAAACAAATTAAATATCCTTCAATTATCCGTGCAACAAATTTCTTATTAACAGCCCAATTTGCATTGGAAAACAGGTTGTTTATAGAAAGGTAGCAAGAATCACGGTAAGTAGCATTACCATAATGTGTTATGCTGATTCATAAACGAGGCACAGGTTTGAATGGAAGAGCATGAGACTACAGGAACTGTTGTGCTGGGTGATCAGACCAAACGACACATCAGTTGAATGTAGTTATTACACACAAATACGTTCATATTAATTCAGTCCTTTATTAGATCATCTCCTGTGCTCCACTTATTCCCCAAAATTACCTTCTGTAGAGTGTATGATTTGTTTTGTGTATATTTGTAACTTTTGAAAATTAATAAAAATGTTTTTAAAAATTAAAAAAAAAAAACAAAAAAAAACAAAAAAACAAAATTACCTTCTGTAAATGAATTAGCGACTGCAGTCATACTACAACCCTAAAAAGATTTCCTTAGGATTTTGTCCTGCAGGGAATTCAGTAATCAATCAATCAGGTTTCTTGCAGCTTTAAGCTCATATGCACATACAAAATAGACACAGCCAGTATTGGGTAGATACAACCAGTAATATATACATATAAAACATATACATAAAAAAAAACTTTCAAAATTCCTGTAGCATTCCATTTCACCTCTTATAAGACAACACAGAGGTTAAAAATCTTGCCACTTGCAAGGATACGGTCGAATCAGTATCTTGCAGTAATAGGGTGAGGTGGGTCTCCACTGGAAGACTGGAGAATTTCTGGACTAATGGTCTCAGAAGGTTTGTCCGGGCAGCACTATACAAGGGGCAAGTAAAAACTATATGCTGAAGGGATTCTATCACCTTGTTGTCGCAAGAACATAACTCAGAGACTCGGCCCTTGGAGAATCTATGGAAAAGGACCCTAGAGGGAAAAACGTTAAACCTCGCTTTGATAAACGCAAAGCGATGGCTAGCATTTTTTTTTTAAAAAAATAATTTTTATTGGGTTTTACACAATACAAACATCTTATCACATTACAATAACACACATACAACACAAAATACACAAACACAAAATATACACAATCCTCTTAATTTCCCTTTCTTCTTTCCTTAACATTTTGGTTTGACTTCCTCCTGTCTTTCCCTCTGCATTTCATTGTATATCATCTTAAGCAATTTCTTCTCATCATCTAATGTTATATTCTTATTGCTAATGTTTCTTGTAATACCTTATCTCCTATATCTCTTTACATCTTCTATATTACTATCTTAAGCAAATCTTATATCTTATCTATTTACTATCTTCTTAAACCTTATCACTTATGTCTTCCTTACTCAAGTTCTATTTTAACTTATCTAATCACACATCATATTTTCACTTAATCATTCTATATGCAATTCTGTAAATTACCCTTTCTTCCAGCATGCGATGGCTAGCATTTGAGAGGGATGTTAAATAAGTTGGTACTTGCTGAGTAGTGCAAACTCCCATGTACCGGGGTGAACATACCCCCCCTCCCAACATAAGCTCACATTGCAGTCCATTATCATCTAGTCTCTGGTTGATGAATTTTTTAGCTGTCAGACTTTAAAAGATCTAGTGGGGAGATTCCAAAAAGCAAGAGTTTGGCATGGATCTTGCTGGCCCAGGGATTGGTGAAATTATCCCGCCATAGCAGGGAATTCAGTAAGGCTTACCTCTCAAGTAAGTGTGTAAAGGATTGCATCTTTCTTAAAAAGCATTCTTGTCACCTGTGTATCTAGAGACGCACTGTTTTAGAGAGGGTAATGTTATCAGAAGGTATAAAAGTGGCATTTATGTGTGTTCAAATTTCCATTAAAATGATTTACAGGAAATTTGATGTCCATTATCTATCATTCTTGCATCACTCTTTCACATTTGCAGTATTTAAAGCGAATAACCTCGGGAGATTTTGGGCCACGTCTTCCTTTGGAAACTCAGAATTCTATCCTTTCTACTTTTCATTTTTTGATATATAGGGCTCTCTGTTTGTAAGCCTGTAGAGGCATGATCTATTGGCCTTAAAGCTGCCGGTGGCTCCGTCTTTCATTTAGGGGAAAGGAGATCACATACATAATAAATAAAGGTGGCTGGCATATGACACCTGAGTTTTGGAATCTCAGGATAATTCTCATAAAAGTTTGTGGATAAAGGATGGGTGAGCCTTACTTGTCCTAGCATTACTATTCAGGAGATTGCATGCAGGAAGGCGAAATAACATCCAAAGGATTCAGTAATTTAGGTTTGCTGTGATCAGGACCGGTGCTGGCAATTTTTGCGCCCTAGGCGAGGGGGCGGGGCACGTGACATCATTGCACATGACTACGGTGCCCCGCCCCCTGCCCGCTAGGCGCCCCGCGCGGCCGCGATTTTTGCTGCTGGTTGGGGCGGCACCAGGTGGCGGCGGGGGGCGAGGGGCAGGCTGGCCAGCGCCCCCTCCATTTTGGCGCCCTCGCTGCCGTGGTTTTCGCCCCAACCTGCTTGCTCCGCCGCTGGTTGGGGCGGCGGGGGGCGGGGGGGCGGGGGCAGGCTGGCCAGCGCCCCCTCCATTTTGGCGCCCTAGGCAGTTGCCTAGTTCGCCTAAATGGAAGCGCCGGCCCTGGCTGTGATCACCAGTATATTGCAACTTACAGAACTGAGCCAACTTTTGCAAACCTGCTGAAAGAAGGACAGAATTTTGTAGCATAGTGGCTTAAGCTACAAATCAGGACCTCCGTCTCACGGAGGTAGCCTTAAACAAGCCACTTACTCGTAGTGTGTCATGTAAGCGCCATCAACGTGAAGATAATACTTATATATCAGGTGGTTGTAAGAATCACAATAAGATAGTACATGCAGAACTATTTGGACAGTAAAGGTAAAGGGACCCCTGACCATTAGGTCCAGTCATGACCCACTCTGGGGTTGCACACTCATCTCGCATTATTGGCCGAGGGAGCCGGCGTACAGCTTCCAGGTCATGTGGCCAGCATGACTAAGCCACTTCTGGCGAACCAGAGCAGCGCACGGAAACGCCGTTTACCTTCCCGCTGCAGCAGTACCTATTTATCTACTTGCACTTTGACGTGCCTTCGAACTGCTAGGTTGGCAGGAGCAGGGACTGAGCAATGGGAGCTCACCCCGTCGCGGGGATTCGAGCCACCGACCTTCTGATCGGCAAGCCCTAGGCTCTGTGGCTTAACCCACAGAGCCACCCGCGTCCCTTATGATTAGCATTAGAGCAGGTGTAAAAGTAAGCCACAATTGTGCCATGCTTAATGCTGATAAGGGGAGGGAGAGGAGAAAGTGCACTTGAAAAAAGATGGGAGATGGATAAAGTGCCATCTCTCCAAGATCACATATTCATTAGGCTGTCATTTCAAAAGCTATCATTTCAAGAAATACTGTTATTGCTTTTTTGTTTATTTTTTATTTTTTAGAAATCCCCTATTTCTCTGTCTAAGAGAATAAGCAAAGTCAACAATATGCACTGGAAAATGCTTATTGTGTTTGCATCCATATGTTTTCATAAATAAGAGACCATCATAAAAATGCTGAATAGAAGTATGAATCACGCCTCAATCTGGAAATGTAATCTTCTATGGGTGCACTTAGAGTAAGTGCTAACTTAATGCTTTTCTCAATTACACAGCCCCTTAGCTGGGGTGCAAGTGGGTGGTTAAGAAAACGACAAACATCTGTATGTGCCTTTAATATTTGCAGTGGTATACAGTTTGGATCTTTGCTTGAGAATAAGAAATGCATATATTTTAAATTTAAACGAGGCACAGATTTCTTTAATCTACATACACACACCTTTTCTTAAGTATAGGCTCAAAACAGAGCTATTCATTGCGAATAAATTGGATTGCAATAGTTTGTTGGAAGGGTGGAGATCTTTGTATATAAGAGAACTTCAGCTTTACACTGCGAGGAGGTTTAAAAAAACAACACCTGTTCAGTTTGATTGGCTCTGCCATATTTTTCCAGAAGTCCATGAACCAGAACAGTGGGTTAAATGGAACTTGACCTGACACATCCAGGTAGACTGATAAACTCAGCTGAAAGCTTTTCGTCTTGCAGCTGATGCTAGGTGAAGCATATATGACAAATTATAATGGCTGCTGGGTAATAGATTGGCTCTAAGAGCTCAGTATTTGTTCACCCTCTGTCTCTGTCTAGTGCACAACATGCAGCATGTAACTTTTTCTTAACAAAGTTTGGCCTACCCCAACGGTCCTGGGACAGGTCCCCTCTGCTCCTACCTTCCAGGGTCTGTAGAACTGAGTATGAAATATGCTGTTACAGCACTTGCGATTTTCTTTTCAGGTGATGAATGAGGGTAAGGAGGCACCAGAACACAGCATTCTCATATAGGGAGTGCAGCTGGATAAGGGAGAAGCCAATGGCATACCCTCCAACATTTCTCTGATGAAAATAAGGACATCCTTTCCCATACCCTCCAACATTTCTCTGATGAAAATAGGGGTGCCCTATTCCATATCCTTCAACATTTCTCCAGTGGAAATAGGGACAACCTAAGGAAAAGTGTTCAAATCCCCGCAACAGGGTGAGCTCCTGTTGCTCTGTCCCTGCTCCTGCCAACCCAGCAGTTCGAAAGCACGTCAAAGTGCAAGTAGATCAATAGGTACCGCTCCGGCGGGAAGGTAAACGGCATTTCCGTGTGCTGCTCTGGTTCGCCAGAAGCGGCTTAGTCATGCTGGCCACATGACCTGGAAGCTGTACTCTGGCTCCCTCTGCCAATAATGCGAGATGAGCGCTGCAACCCCAGAGTTGTCAGCGACTGGACCTAATGGTCAGGGGTCCCTTTATCTTTAAGGAAAAGTGAGATTAAATAAGAAACTGGGACAGCTTCTGTAAAACTGGGACTGTCCCTGGAAAATAGGGACATTTGGAGGGTCTGCAATGGTAAACAGACTGCAAACAGGCAAGAAGACCAGGCAAAATAAGAGAAGAGGAAGGTAAAAGAAATGGGTTTGAGGTACACATGGAAAAGGATGTAGAAGTCATGCCTCGGGATGAAATACAATGTTGTCAGTTCCCCTTCAGGAATGGTGTTCTGTCCAGAAGGTAAAAGGTAAAGGGACCCCTGACCATTAGGTCCAGTCATGTCCATTCTGGGGTTGCGGCGCTCATCTCGCTTTATTGGCCGAGAGCCGGCGTACAGCTTCCGGGTCATGTGGCCAGCATGACAAAGCCGCTTCTGGTGAACCAGAGCAGTGCACGGAAACACCGTTTACCTTCCCACCGGAGCGGTACCTATTTATCTACTTGCACTTTGACGTGCTTTCGAACTGCTAGGTGGGCAGGAGCAGGGACCGAGCAACGGGAGCTCACCCCGTCGCAGAGATTCAAACCGCCGACCTTCTGATCAGCAAGCCTTAGGCTCTGTGGTTTAACCCACAGCGCCACCTGGGTACCTTTTGTCCAGAAGACATGTCTGCTAACATAATAAACAATCCTTTATTGCCCTCTTTTTAAAAATAAGAAGATTGCTCTAGATAGAACTTAAATAATGTTGTCAATGACAAACAACTAATAGTTTATCTAAACTTTGTTAATATTTTTGGAAACAGCGTACCTGTTTCTCACAGAAAATTCCCTTATTGATCAATTGTTGAATGGTTCAGATCATGGATAGACAAACTAAGGCCCGGGGGCCGGATCCGGCCCAATCACCTTCTAAATCCAGCCCACGGAAGGTCTGGGAATCAGCATGTTTTTACATGCATAGAATGTGTCCTTTTATTTAAAATGCATCTCTGGGTTATTTGTGGGGCATAGGAATTCATTCATCCCCCCCCCCCCCAAAAAAAAAATAATCTGGCCCCCAACAAGGTCTGAGGAATAGTGGACTGGCCCCCTGCTGAAAAAGTTTGCTGACCCCTGGAAGATTTTCCATGGCCACTAAAGGGGGGGGGGACACCTTTCCTTTCTCAGAATTTTTAATCTTGTATATCATCACAGTTCTTGGGAAGTCTGCTGTTTCACATGTCAAGTGTGGCACCAGAGCTCCTTCAGTGATCTGTGAAGACAACCCATTATTCTGCTTTGTCAGCTTACCTCTCTCACGCAAGCACACATAAAGCAAACCGAAAAGATGGATCTAGGGGTTGGCTGGCTGGCTGGCTGGCTGTAAGTCACTTTGGGTTGCCCTGGGCAAGAAAAAGCAACCAACGTATTTAAGAAATGAAATAAATATTAAAGTTGAAAACTCAGTGGCTGAGCGAGGCAACCCACCTGTTGGAAATCAGTGCTGTGTATGTGCCACACAAACTGCCCTACATCCCAATATCTAGCCTCTAGCCCTCAGCTGGAGTTGAGGGCACTTTCCCATTGCCAGTACTGAAATAAGATTCAGTTGCCAGTCCGGCAACATGCCTTGGGCTGGCCCTGAGCCACTGTTAATTCTGCTGGGGAAACAGTTGCCCTTCTTGAAAACAGTTCCCTCTCAGCTGCTCATGCTTCCTGTTTCATTCCCCTCTCCTTGAATCCCTGTAAAATGTTAATGTGATAATTTCATCAGCCTCCCTTCCTATGAAGTAAAGAGCACCCTGAGACAAAAAAAATAAGTGCAGAAATTTGTCTGGCCAAAACAATCTGCTTAGCCTTGAACTGCACAGTCTCTCTGGGACTTTGTTTGGTACTGGATTTCTTGGTTTGCTTTGGCTCAAAATTGATCGTCGTTGAACCCTGCCTTTTTGTATTTTTACAGCACTGGCCTGTGTGTGTGTGTGTGTGTAAGAGAGAGAGAGAGAGAGAGAGAGAGAGAGAGAGAGAAAGAGAGAGAGAGAGCACATTTTAAAAAGATATTTTCAGTTTCAAAGAAAAGCCCCAGGCTTTTATACCGTAGGTGAGTTGTGAGTGGCATAGCTAGTTTTCAATCTTTTAAATGGGAGTCATTGCCCTTCCTCACACTCCAGAACCTGTTCCCATCTCCGGCTTAGTGAGAGACTGTGTCATACGGCTCAGTTTTCTTTTTCTCTTTTTAAAAAGGCCTTGATGGCACAGGCTGCCCCTTTGGTATGAATGAGGAATATGAGACGGGAGGCTGGGTGGGAAGTGACTGGATTAGACTTGGACTGAGTAAATGTTGATCTTTCCTCACCTGCTCCTGACAAGTCTTCACCTCACTGAAACCTTTTTATTAAATTTTAATCAAAAGCACCAAAAAGAATGTGGATTGTAAAACAGCTTGCTATGTAAGGGACTCTGCTCGCTGAGAGAGACAGATGTTTAATGCACTGCAACAGAAACAGCGTGTTTAAGAGCACATATGTATTTGTTTTGTACCTTAAGTGATAAGTGGAATTTGGTCTTAAAACTAAGCCGGCTCTATTTTTCATTGGTGTAAGAGGTTACATGTAATACACTAACTTCACACAGTAAGGCCAGGCGCTGGTGTGTAGCTTCCTCAAACAGCTGCTCAGGCGATAGCACCCCACAGAACCTACCACCAATGTCTGTCCCAGGTAAAATAACAGCTGTCATACTAGATCCTGGCAGTTGGTATCTTTTATTTTCAGCAAAGCCCAAGCCCTAAAGGTGGCTGCCACCATTTCCCCACCACGCAATAACTCCCGAGGCATTGTGGAGGGAAAAACATTGACCGATGTTGAGAGTTGCTAAGTGTAGTCAAGCTAAGCCACCAAAAGCAATCCACCACTATAGGATGGGGAGGTCTACAGTATTTTGCCACGCTCCCCCTGTGGGATGCAATCCATTGGTGCAGTCAAATGATACTTTCCTTATTTCCCAAGAGTGGGCATCCCACCCCCCTGCATGAAATCTGGGAAATGGGCATGGCTCTGGTTGACTCTATAAAAGAGCCAAGCAATGCAGCCATTTTCTCACTCGCAGTCTAGTTTTGCCTTTCTATTGTCTTGCTGTTCTTTTGCTGCCATGCTGCTCTCCTGCAGCCATTTTGTTGTCTTAATGTAATTTTGCTGTCTGCTGGCTCTCAGCCAGCAGCACATGAGTTCAGTCTCCATATGAGATCAGCTCACACTCTGTTTATTAGGTAACTACTAAGAAATTCAGGGATCAAATCGTGAACTGAAATGTGAGTAAACTTTTTGTTGCTTTACTCAGAAAGACTCTTGTGTCTTTATTCTTTTAAGAGGGGTAAAAGGGGACACCAGGAACAAACTTAGCTATTTTGTTGTCTTAATGAAATTTTGCTGTCTGCTGGCTCTCAGCCAGCAGCACATGAGTTCAGTCTCCATATGAGATCAACTCACACTCTGTTTATTATGTAACTACTAAGAAATTGAGGGATCAAATTGTGAACTGAAATGTGAGTAAACCTTTTGTTGCTTTACTCAGAAAGACTCTCGTGTCTTTATTCTTTTAAGAGGGGTAAAAGGGGACACCAGGAACAAACTTAGCTAAGGGATTCAAGGAATCTGCAAACTAGCTTCCAGCTATATCGAGGGGAATTTGCTTTGCTACATCTCTCCCTAGCGTGAGTGAAGGAAGGATAATATTTATTCAATATATCCTTTCCTACAATCCTTAACATTCCCATACTCCCCATACCCTTACAGGTAGAAGAGAGTTTGGAAAGGTTGTCACTTTCTGAGTGTGTACACACACATGTGCGTTCTTGAGCATGGCATATGCACATGAAATCTCCTTTCTGAAGACATTGTACTGAAACGTTGCAAAAAAAAGAAAAGAAAAGAAGAAGAAGGTTGCAGAATCATAGAATTGTGGAGTTGGGAGGGACTGCGCCACCCATGCTCAAATCCAAAAAGGCTGTCCCTCTTGCCACCAACTTTATCACTGCCTCACACCTTTGTCCCTTGAACTCATGGAAGGCAGTAAACTGGGTAAAGCTGATTTGTTGGAGCGGACAAGAATTGACAGGGTGCTCTAGCTTGCCCTTGCGTTCTTGCCTGCATGTAAGAAGAAAAACCCACTAGGCCAGTTTCACGTCAATGACATTTCCATTGATACCCCTGTTTTATCTGGACTGAGCTTCAGCCCATTACTGATTTCAGATGGTTATTCAGGACATGTACAGCCATAGCTAGAATTAACAGAAAAAGAGAGCTAAGAGTCATCACTATATGGATAGCACATTACTGCATGTCTCTGGGGAAGATCTTCCATTCCCTCCCCCCCCCCAAAAAAAACCTACTGTATCTTGGTTTTCACCAGCAAAGCCACAAGTTGGCCAGCTCTGTAACCCCTGAAGGACTGCTTCTTCCAATGAATGAATGAGTGAATGAATGAATCTTTATTTGCATCAGCCACCAGCCATAGCAATAAAACAAGCAAAATGCAAGTACCGGTATACAGCGGATAAAGGTAAAAAGTCAATTATATAAAAAACATTTTGGGGGTTTGGATCAATAGTCAAATAATGGATCTTATTCTAATTGCCCTGGCTAAAAACTTTGCGACCTTTGCTGTCACCTGAAGGATTTCTCCTTCCAATGTGTGCTGCCCTGGAATGAATTGGGAGGCAACATTGAGCATCACCATCATTGTGGTGGTGCTCTCCTGTAGAATTTCCCCACAAAGGAGGTCCATCTGATCAACTCACTATGGGCAGCAAAAACATTTTCCCTTAGAGCGAAAAAGATCTGTTTTACAGCGATAGTCAGTGTTGTTGTTGTTTAGTCGTTTAGTCGTGTCCGACTCTTCGTGACCCCATGGACCAGAGCACGCCAGGCACTCCTGTCTTCCACTGCCTCCCGCAGTTTGGTCAGACTCATGTTACTAGCTTCAAGAACACTGTCCAACCATCTCGTACTCTGTCATCCCCTTCTCCTTGTGCCCTCCATCTTTCCCAACATCAGGGTCTTTTCCAGGGAGTCTTCTCTTCTCATGAGGTGGCCAAAGTCTTGGAGCCTCAGCTTCAGGGTCTGTCCTTCCAGTGAGCACTCCGGGCTGATTTCCTTAAGAATGGATAGGTTTGATCTTCTTGCAGTCCATGGGACTCTCAAGAGTCTCCTCCAGCACCATAATTCAAAAGCATCAATTCTTCAGCGATCAGCCTTCTTTATGGTCCAGCTCTCACTTCCATACATCACTACTGGGAAAACCATAGCTTTAACTATATGGACCATTGTTGTCAAGGTGATGTATCTGCTCCCTTATGGATCACTGCCTTGTTGTGGCGAAGGGGCTTGAATAACTCAGAGAAGCTATGAGCTATGCCGTGCAGGGCCACCCAAGATGGACAGGTCACAGTGGAGAGTTTTGACTAAACATGATCCACCTGGAGAAGGAACTGGCAAGCCACTCCAGTATCCCTGCCAAGAAAACTCCATGGCAGTAGTCAGTAGTTGATGCATTTTGAGTTTACCCTGGACTTGGCCTGCTGTTTATGTTTTATACTAAAAATGTTTGATCATTGTTAAATGTTTTTAATCCACAGGTTCTTACACACCTTAAAGGCCATTTCTGGCTTATTTACAGCAGCAATCTAGCTAGAGTGAGTGACGGTAGACATGCCTGCCCTCAGTGCAAGAGCCAGGGGTATAATTTTAATCCAATATAGATTGACATATTGCCGTTTCCTTTCTGTATGGAATTACTGAGCATCTTCTCAAGATGGCAAATGGCCCTCCATATCCTAGCTTCAGAGGATTAGTGGGGGCAGAAGGCTAGGCAGAGTAGCACCTTTATAGCATTTCTTTGGCTACTTGCTTATAGCCTAACAATGTGAAACACATTAAGGCTGCAATCCTACACCATTTATCTGAGAATAAGCTCTTTTGAAGCCAGTGGAATATTGCTGATGGGGGGGGGAGGGGAAAGTCAAAGAAACAGGCAACCACACAAAAGCTGGCTCTTTTGTATTAGTCATGCACAGATAATGATGCCAATGAAATCATCCATCTTTCTCAGTGATACATCTCTGTGTTTGTATCAGAAACACAGCAGCATGTTTATATCACAAAGTTACAATAATGTCCCACTGTGTTTCAAATGTTCTAAAGTCTGTTAAAAGTATAATTTGGCATTATGAATATTAAAAAAACATATAAAACATATTAAAAAAACATAGGTTCAAAAATTATCCATATCTTATTGAAGTGGCAGATATTTACAGTCAATAAACACACTACAAATTACAATATGTATAAAAGTATCCAAACTCTAGGGTGCACACACACACACACACACACACACACACACACACACACGGAGGGAAAATATCTGGTATCACAAATACTTTACAATCCACCCAAGAGTGTTTTTTGGCATGGAAATAGGAAATGATTTGGAAAGCATTAATATAATTCTAAAATTCCTGAAAGCACTAATGTATGGTATTTGATGTTCAAGTGAACCTTGAGCCACTCCCCTCCCTCCTCATTTTTGAAAGTATTTAACATGGAGAAAGAATAAAGCAAAGGAAAGTGTTGGACAAATCACAGAAAAAAAAGCACAGGGAGCAGGTGGTGGGCAGAGAGACACTCTGTTCAAAGCTCATAGAATTTTAGCAAAATGCTATATTACTTAAAAGGATTAAAGGAAGGTGTCAAATATTCTCCAGTTTCTATTCTAAAGTTGAAAACGTCTATTCTGGTGGAGTATGAATATTTCCGGATAAATATTATTTCTAGGTAAACATTGTCTGTTGCCGCATGCACACACACACACAAACACACACCTGGCACTCGGAGAGCTGATTTACCAGGATGCAACTCCAATATACACATGGGCAGGATGGATCAACTGGGTCTTTAATGTGCAATTCATAACATGCACAAAGAGGGTGTTGGCTATGTGAGAAAGACTGACATAATTGGCTGTGTCTTGTCACAGTTCTGCTATCTGTGTGCCTGCCCATTCCACGTGGGGATGCTCCATTGTGAAAATGGTTCCCTGTGCTTCAGGGCAGGTCTATGGGAAGGGTGCTTATTTTCCTGGAAATGTGTTCACCCCACTGAAAAATACATTTTTCGAAGTGGAAATAGGAGCTAGAACATATTCAAACATCATCCTAATTACTTTTTTTTTTAATTCTTCAGGATGTGCATGTAAGAGGGGCCTAACATGGCACAATCCACAAGTGATTAAGTCCTGCTGGTTTGGACTTCTGTGTGAATTTATTATTTCGGTCACAGACCAGTACCAGCTAACATACAATGTCAGGGAAGTCATAAAACATGATAGGGATACATTTGAATTTGCAATTGGGTATAGCAGGGACAATACAGATATAAAGGTAAAGGTAAAGGGACCCCTGACCATTAGGTCCAGTCGTGGACGACTCTGGGGTTACAGCGCTCATCTCGCTTTATTGGCCGAGGGAGCTGGTGTACAGCTTCTAGGTCATGACAATGCCGCTTCTGGTGAACCAGAGCAGAGCACGGAAATGCCATTTACCTTCCTGCCGGAGCGGTACCTATTTATCTACTTGCACTTTGACATGCTTTCGAACTGCTAGGTTGGCAGGAGCAGGGACCGAGCAACGGGAGCTCACCCCATCGCGGGGATTCGAACCGCCAACCTTCTGATCGGCAAGCCCTAGGCTCTGTGGTTTAAACCACAGCGCCACCCACATCCCCCACATTAAAATAGCATGGAGGAAAATTCTTTAGCGTGATAGCTAAATGGAACCTCCAGCTTCAGAGGCAGTATACCTAAGAAACAGCAAGGTGGAGCTATTGCCTCCATTCCATGATTGTGGCCTGCCCAGAAGCATATCAGATAATCCATAATAAATAAATAAACCCAAATTAAAAAGGAATGAGCTTTCAACAAGATGCTGGACCAGTTGCAACTTCTTATGACACTTCCTATGAGCCTGGTTCTGTAGAATCACTGTGTCCACGTAGACCCCTCAGTGTTTTGGGACATAGCTGCCAACCCTCCCTTTTTTTGCGGGAAACTCCCTTATTCCAATGCCGTTTCCTGCCGCTATCCCGAATTGTTGATATCCCTTAAATTTCCCGGATTTCAAAGGAAGCAGCTCCTCTCCCTCCCTGCCGGCCAGGGAGGCTCCTCAGCTGCGTTGCTCGGCTGCCAATAAGGAGTCTGAGACCGACTGGGGGCGGAGCTTGCATGCCTTGTGCAGCCAGACCCTCACGCCCAACCAGACAGACAGCCTGCCTGCCGTCTACGCGCTCGCTCTTTCACTCACCCGCAGCCTCTGGAGCGCAGGGTGGCGAGGCTACTTGGTGCCATTGCACCGCCCTCTTGGCATCCCTTATTTTCAAATCCGAAAGTTTGGAAAAATCCCTTATTTTCAAATCCGAAAGTTGACAGCTATGTTTTGGGAGCGGTTCTGCCCCCTTTGTGTGGGTTTCCACATGTGTGTGCATTTTCTTTCCCATCCCCTTACAAATAAGACAAGGGTCTCTTTCTACTTGGTTTCCATTTAACCGGATGAAAAGCCAGCGTTGCTGGAACTAGAACCCAGCTCATTTGTATTGAATTATTAGTACAAATACTGGGGGTTTAAACTATTTTTGTTTTGATGACAGTTTACCACCGATACTACCTCTGGGACAAGGACCTATCTCTTTCATGTGTGCTCCCTTTATCACTGACGGGTCAAAATGACGGATTGGTTTTGGCCTTGGCTTGAAATCCCTTGTCTTGCTTTGCTTTGGTGCATATGCTGCAACCAATAGATACCACGACGGAGCTCTGCGGTCTTCATTTAGCAGCCTGAACAGGCGCTGACAGACAAGGGAGGTGACAGGCTGCCCTACTGTCGAAGCAGGAAGATACAGTTACATGTGAATTTGCTGTCTTTTAAAAGGCCTGAATAACTGCAATTGTGTGCAAGGGGTCACCTCTGGACTCGGTTATCATTCTGAAGAAAAAAGAAACCAGGCCTTTGTATAATTCAGGCCTTTGGGTCTTTGGCAAACTGATTTCCTAGGAATGTCTGGCCAGTGGAAGTCTAAACCGCTGTCATGAAAGGGCAAAGGCAAACCAGTATTAACACCTCTTACACTGCAGCTGCACGCTGGCTTGGCCTTTGAAGTTTTAAATTATTGTGAAGCAGATTTACCTCAGTGAGACCCTGGTCCTACCTAAACTGTTTGCTTGGAAGGGAGTTTAAAGTAAAGGTAAAGGGACCCCTGACCATTAGGTCCAGTCGTGTCCGACTCTGGGGTTGCAGCGCTTTATTGGCTGAGAGCCGTCGTACAGCTTCTGGGTCATGTGGCCGGCATGACAAAGCCGCTTCTGGCGAACCAGAGCAGCACACGGAAACGCCGTTTACCTTCCCGCCAGAGCGGTTCCAGGAGCTGGGACCGAGCAACGGGAGCTCACCCTGTTGCAGGGATTCGAACCGCCGACCTTCTGATCAGCAAGCCCTAGGCTCTGTGGGTTAACCCACAGTGCCACCTGGGTCCCTTTATGGAAGGGAGTTTACACAGAATCAATAGGTTGTGCATGTCCACACAATCTGTTCAGGATAAGGCTGTGGTTTTCATGTAAAAATGTTATTATCAAAGCTGTATATGCAACATCTTTTAGGATCACTAAGTTTCTCTTCTTCGGTAGAAGAACACTCATGCAACTAAAGTCAGGTTATTTTAGGTTATTTTAGTGATTAAGATTTAACACACACAGTATTAATATTGGCTGTTCATTTGATGTCAATCCTTTTGCTACCTTTCTGGCGATAGAACCAGGAGCAGTTAAATAAGGCTCTGTACAGGGTATGCATGCCAAAGGCACAAACCCCTTCGCTTAGAATAGGAGGCCAACTGTCCTAAGGCAATACTGTTGCTATTTACGCAGTGTCAAAAACATAGTGGCCTCTAGGAAAATTCTCACAACCGTTTGCAAGAAAGCTGCGCAATTCTGAACATATTCAAGAGCCACCCCTTAAATCTCCATTTTGCTCTTCCCTCACAGGATGGAGGTGGGTACTGGAATGATTCCCCCGTCACATGGCAAGCTGTAGTGCGTGCGGTCTGCCGTTCAGCAAAATAAATCAGGAATCGCATGGGGTTAGCACAAACCCTTGGGCAAGCTTCAAGGAGTTCTTTGGATCCCAGCCGCTGTAAGCACAGAAAGAAGGCGGCGAAATGGCCAGGACGCAACTCCCCTTATTTTTCATATCTTGGCTTCTGCCTCTCCATCTCCCTAGGCTGTGGCCTTCCTCAAAATGGTCACCGCCCCCTATTGCTTTCATGAGAACTGCTCATTCTCAAGTGGAAAGTGATGCTGCCCCAGGCAAGATATAATCACTTGACAGGAGAAAGTCGATGCCAAGGGACTGTTATCACATTGGAGTGGCTTGCAGACAAGCAATTACAAACAGGACCAGCTGCATCGGTGTAATGAGCAGACAGTGACCTTGTGTCCGCCCCGCCCCCCACAATACACACACACACACAATGTCAGCATGTTGGGACTAGCAATCTACCCCTTTTAAAGGAAAGCTGGATTGCGTGTCGAGGTCCCCAAGCCACCCCCCTAAATAACTCACACTACACACCGTAATTTAAGTTAAAGGTTTTTGGCATGATTTTGGCCACAACTTTTATTAAAATAGGGACCCAGGTGGCGCTGTGGGTTAAACCACAGAGCCTAGGGCTTGCTGATCAGAAGGTCAGCGGTTCGAATCCCCGCGATGGGGTGAGCTCCCGTTGCTCGGTCCCAGCTCCTGCCAACCTAGCAGTTCGAAAGCACGCCAAAGTGCAAGTTGATAAATAGGTACCGCTGCGACCGGAAGGTAAACGACGTTTCCGTGCGCTGCTCTGGTTTCACCAGAAGTGGCTTAGTCATGCTGGCCACATGACCTGGAAGCTGTACGCCGGCTCCCTCGGCCAATAATACGAGATGAGCGCCGCAACCCCAGAGTCGGACACGACTGGACCTAATGATCAGGGGTCCCTTTACCTTTACCTTACTCTAATCCAGTCTATGAGAGAACACTAAGCTAAGCAGAGGCATAGGAAGGTCAGATGGTACCCGGTGCAGAAAATTTATTGTCACCCCCCCCACACACACATTGATTTATTTATTTTTTGCCTGAAAAAATGGTTTTACGTTATTTCCTATTTTCTTACAAAGGAATAATAATAAGTAAAAATAAACTTTTATTTATATCCCGCCCTCCCCGGCCGAAGTCGGGCTCAGGGCGGCTAACATCAGATACATAACATTGATATAAAATCAAACAATCATTAAATTACCTCCTAAAAACATGTCAAAATCAAATTAAAGTCTAATTAGATGGCTTTCCGCAGGGTGAGGGTTGGGAACAGTAAGTGCTCCACTGAATTGAAATTTCAGCCTTCATGACATAGGAAAACAGCCAAGTAAACAGCTATTTTCGTGAAGGAGGGTCAAGATATTAACTGATATGCATGAAATTTCATATATAGCTATATAATCCCTAGTGTAGTAAGATAAGACCTTTGGAGCAGGCATTTTCAAAAAGAAAAAAAAGTTTTTTATGAACCACCCTAGTAGGGCAGTAATTGTTCCTTGATAATTTGTCACCGCCTCGATGATGGAACCTGGGGCGGCCCCCTGCCCCCCACTTCCTACGCCCCTGCAGCTAAGTAACTTGATAGTGTGACTTCCCCTGTACTGATATCTGATTTTGATTCCTAATAGATTTCATTTATTATTTCATTTATTACAAAAGGGGAGGGGGGCGCTCTTGAAGCAGCTTATGAAAGCTAAAGACCCGTGATGTATAACAGTGAAAATGTTTAACAGCAGCAGCATGTCAAGATTATTCACTTCATCACTCCAAATTCACCATCTTCTCAACAGTCAAAACCCTCCCTAAGAAGAGAAGGTTTCACTAATCTCTTCAAGGCAACTGGAAAACGGATATGCTTTGGAAAGGAATTCAACAACTCAGTGGGGCCATCACCAAGAAGACTCTTGTTTTAGTTGCCTAGCAATAAAAATCAGAGCTTTTGCTGAGCATTGCTCTTAAATTGATTTTATCCTGCTTTTCCAATTAAACTTTTTAATCCATGTAATGGAGTATAGTAATTGTTGTTTGTTTTATTACATTTATTTATTTGTTAGATTTAAGTGGAAAGGGATATTTTATAGAAAGTGGTATATAAACTTTTATAGTAAATAAAGAAGCTGGCGCTACATTGCACAGTTACACGGTTCAGTTTAAAAGTTGGCAACCTGAATAGTGTTATAATTCTATGATTGTGAATTGAGGAATTGGTCTATTCAATAAAACTTGGTAATCGGCATTAGGGATTGGTGGAATTAGCTCTGGAAAATAATGTCTGTGTTTGAGAAACCAATTTCTTAAGCCAAACGAGCACTATACTTGCATTAAAAAATAAAAACCAGCATCTCATAAAAACCATGTCTTATGCAAAGGAAAGCAAAGTCATTTCCCCTTCTTTTTATTAAATTTCAATTTCTTGAATAATACATATCAGTTTACTGTTTATCAAAGGTCACATGAAATTTGTATGAAACTGAGTTCATTATCCAAGGCTTAAATCTGCAATTAGAGTGGTATGTTTAGCTTGAAAATTAATATCTCAGGCATTAAGTGCAAAAAAAGATGGAGGGCGGGAGGGAGTGAATAAAGAAAACACATACTAAAAACTTAGCAAGAAAATTATTTTCAAAATAGCATAGAATGATATTTGTCCTGAATTTGGACAGAAGCTATCAATATTGTTATACATTCTTTCTACAGATGGGGCAGAGGGGTTAAAAAATAAAATATCTTTATTTTCCATATTATAAAAAATCCACTAGAAGAAGGCAGCATGACTTGACTTGTGAAAGTGAGTGCAATGGGCATTTATCCCATGCAAAAGTTGTGATCAGATACTGACCGTCCACTTTTATTACCATTTATTTATTTACTTACTTATTTACTTACTTACTTACTACATGGACAATATATCTATATATAAAATACTATCCTACAGGGATGCGGGTGGCGCTGTGGGTTAAACCACAGAGCCTAGAGCTTGCCGATCAGAATCCCCGTGACGGGGTGAGCTCCCGTTGCTTGGTCCCAGCTCCTGCCCACCTAGCAGTTCGAAAGCACGTCAAAGTGCAAGTAGATAAATAGGTACCACTCCGGCGGGGAGGTAAACAGAGTCTCCATGTGCTGCTCTGGTTCGCCAGAAGCGGCTTAGTCATGCTGGCCACATGACCTGGAAGCTGTCTGCGGACAAACGCCGGCTCCCATGGCCTATAGAGCAAGATGAGCGCCGTAACCCCAGAGTCGTCCACAACTGGGCCTAACGGCCAGGGGTACCTTTACCTTTACCTTTACTATCCTACCGGGAACTTGTAGTCCTAACATTTGATCATTTATTTTGAAATAAAGTCTTCCTTGTTCTCTGCTCACCCTTCTAGCTTCCCAAAGTTCATGCTATCCTTAAGGTAGAGGAGAATAGACCCCCCAAAAATGGCCTTTTCTGAAATGCCCGACAGTTGGCTGCAGAACCCGTATCGGGGTAGGCATTGGAGGGCAACTGCCAAGGCTCACAGCTCATCAGGTGATCCACTGTCACCCCCTAGAGTTCCCTGGTCTTCCTTTCCTCCTCCTGGCCATTACTGCCCCCTCTATCTTGTCCTCATGCAAGCAATAGCATGAGATAACAGACTGTGTCCTCCACTAGCAATGTGCTCAGGGCAATTATATGGATTATGCATGGAGATGGATTGCAGCCACTGCAGGTAGGTCCATACAAGGAAAGGGCTTGTTGTGCGCACCTTGCCCAACGTGGAGCCAACGCTGGTTGGCTGCCAACAGGGGACAAAGAAGGAGGAGATCCTGGATGGATGGATGGGTCCATATTGACATCTCTTTCCTGCCTTGGGGTGGAGGAAGAATCTGCCCGACTTGGACCCCAAAGCAGACTCACCAGATCAGATCAACGACCCACTTCAGAATCTGCAGTCTGGTGGATGCTTTTGTGAAGCAATATGACAATAGTATCAATGCATTAAAAAAAACCACTTATTTTGATTGAGTTTGAGGTTGAATCCTGACAAGACAGAAGTATTGTTTTTGGGGGACAGGGGGCGGGTGGGTGTGGGGGGCTCCCTCGTCCTGAACAAGGCAACTGTGCCCCTGAAGGACCAGGTGCGTAGCCTGGGAGTCATTTTGGACTCACAGCTGTCCATGGAGGCGCAGGTTAACTCTGTGTCCAGGGCAGCTGTCTACCAGCTCCATCTGGTACACAGGCTGAGACCCTACCTGCCCACAGACTGTCTCGCCAGAGTGGTGCATGCTCTAGTTATCTCCCACTTGGACTACTGCAATGTGCTCTACGTGGGGCTACCTTTGAAGGTGACCCGGAAACTGCAATTAATCCAGAATGTGGCAGCGAGACTGGTGACTTGGAGTGGCTGCCGGGACCACATAACACCGGTCCTGAGAGATCTACATTGGCTCCCAGTACGTTTCCAAGCACAATTCAAAGTATTGGTGCTGACCTTTAAAGCCCTAAACGGCCTCGGTCCTGTATACCTGAAGGAGCATCTCCACCCCCACCTTTCAGCCCAGACACTGAGGTCCAGCGCCGAGGGCCTTCTGGCGGTTCCCTCACTGCGAGAAGCAAAGCTAGTGGCGCCCGCCCTGTGGAACGCCCTCCCTTCAGATGTCAAAGCGATAAACAACTACCAGACATTTAGAAAATACCTGAAGGCAGCCCTGTTTAGGGAAGTTTTTAATCTGTGATATTTTAATGTATTTTGATATTTGTTGGAAGCCGCCCAGAGTGCCTGGGGAGACCTGGCCAGATGGGCGGGGTACAAATAATAAATTATTATTATTATTATTATTATTATTATTATTAATTCTAAACTTCTAAAGAAACAATATCCAGCAGTCCCCAATTGGGCGCAGCTGGCACACAGAGCTCCTTGCCCCCATGTACTTTGAAGGCCCTGGGCGCTACAGAAGTTGGTGGCATTCTGTCACTCTCAGGGGGAATTTTGGGGGAGGGTAGACTAGCTGCCCCAGGGAATCCTGTACAGTTCCCACTGAATCAGGTTCTGTCACTTTCCAAATTGCATTATAGACATATCTTCCTTCTGACCACCCCTCCCTCATTCTCTCTCCCTCTCTTGGTCTTGAGCTCCACTGGAACTTCAGCAATTGAAAGTTATATTCCACTCCCCTGCCAATTATACAGTGCTGGATTTACGTGTAAGCTAAACAAGCTATAGCTTAGGGCCCCACTCTCTTGGGGCCCCCAAAAAAAATTTAAGGGGAAAAAACTGGGTCTACATTTCCAAAATATAAGATAAAAAACTAATAAAATAAAACCTACATACAGCAACAGTGTTTTGTGTTGTGTAGGCTCCTATGATGTAAGTAATGGGCCCTGCCTGCTCCCTAAAATATCACTGGTTTGCTCATTTCTATATGTAGGGTGCCTATACTATCAATATACTTCTTCTTAATTGTATTTCAGTTCAACAATTACTTTGATAAAATACATATTTTGTTATGTGCAAATGGCTTTAGATACCTACTAGGTCCATAAATTACCATATAGTATATATTCAACACAAGCCTCTCCTGGTATGCCCCAGGTAGGACCTTGAGGTCCTCAAATAATAACTTTCTGGAGATCCCAGGTTATAAGGATGTCAGGCTGGCAGCTACCAGGGCCAGGGCTTTCTCGGTTCTGGCCCCGACATGGTAGAATGATCTGCCGCAAGAAACGAGGGCCCTGCAAGAGCTTGCATCCTTCCGCAGGGCGTGTAAAACGGAACTGTTTCGCCTGGCTTTTGGGTTAACTTGAGGGTAACCCCTGACGTTTCTATTTCGTGGTGATTGGTGAGCTACTTATAATGAAGTGGCTTTTAAATCTTTTAAATTTTTAAACTTTAGGCTTTAAACTGTATTTTAGATTTGTATTTTTAACTGTTTGTCCTATGGTTGTGTGGTTTTATAATTGTTAGCCGCCCTGAGCCCGGTCCTGGCTGGGAAGGGCGGGATATAAATAAAAGATTATTATTATTATTATTATTATTATTATTATTATAAAAAACAGCGACAATTTGTTGTTGACAAAGGACAGCTGGACATATAAAGGGCCCCATTACCTTCAGCAGCTTAGGGGCTCATCAAACCTAAATCCGGCCTTGCAATTGTATACAAGCCCCCATATGTGCCTTAAGTAGCAGCCCAATTCAGCATTTCCAACACTAGCTGTAGAACAACGCTTTGGACATGTGGACAGAAAGGCGGGGTCCCTGGTCGTGTTACAACCTATGCATGTTTGCCCATTGATTTCACTGGAAGGAGAATTGAATGCGTGTCGGATAGCAACAAATAATGCAGCCATTCATCACTCAGGTCTCGGCTTAAGAAACCAGAGGCACTTGAAGCTCGCCCATTGTAGTTATGAAAACTGGGAGAAGGAAGCATTGTTGATAAGGGTATGATGTATTGCCTCATAAACAAATCCAGACGGAGACCTTTTTTTCTGGCACAGTAGTCTTTTTTATAGCCATTTTTTCTAACCCCTCCCCCCACCTCACTGTTTCTAATTTATTTGCCATAATATCATTCAAGGCTTTATAAAGATATGAAAAACTAAACAAGTCACAGTTTCCTACAGGAGCTTACAAAGGGGATAGTGTGAGAAGCCCAGCAGTTAAGACACAAGCGAAAAGACTCCTGTTACATTATTTCCACATGTTCTACTTTTTTCATAATAATGCTCATGAATATCTATTTTTTTTGCTATGTCGGGCTAGAATGGGATGGTTAGGAGACACATGGCTACCACAAGATCAGCACCCTTCTGTCATTTCCTCTGTCACCTGGTAACATCTAGTAGTAGAAAAGGCATGGTGTGATACCGGTATCACTGCTCAGTGAGTCTTCAGCTCTGCTGCACAGCTCAGGGACAGAAGAGAAGCTCATCGTTTTAGAAGCAGCCAGTCTCACTTGCACAATGTACCATAGCTGTCAACTTTCGGATTTGAAAATAAGGGATGCCACGAGGGCGGTGCAATGGCACCAAGTAGCCTCGCCACCCTGCACTCCAGAGGTGCGCGCAAATGGGTGAGCGAAAGAGCAAGCGCGTAGACAGCAGGCAGGCTGGCTGTCTGGTTGGGCATGAGGGTCTGGCTGCACAAGGCATGCAAGCTCCGCCCCCAGTCGGTCTCAGACTCCTTATTGGCAGCCGAGCAACGCAGCTGAGGAGCCTCCCTGGCCGGCAGGGAGGGAGAGGAGCTGCTTCCTTTGAAATCCAGGAAATTTAAGGGATATCAACAATCCGGGATAGCAGAGGGAAACGGCATTGGAATAAGGGAGTTTCCCGCAAAAAAAGGGAGGGTTGACAGCTATGCAATGTACTTGAGTCAATTTATGCAAAAATAAATAAACAAACCCAACACCTTAGTTCACAAATGTCTAGCATACATGAATAAACATATTTCAGAAAATGCACGAGAAAATAGCCAATGAAACCAAAAGACGGACATTCTGTGGTTTGAAGAAATGATGCGCAAGTTTATCAGGACCTAAGGTGTCACACTTCCTCTTTCTCCCTGGATGGAAACTGATAGTATTGCTGCTTCTCAGCAGAATGCAGCTTGCGATACTCCTACAAGTCAAGTCAAGTGAAGAAAGCCCTCCAGGGAAAGCCATACAGGATCTCCATCATTAATGAATTAATTAATTCAGATTCTGGTGTAGAAGGTCTAAGTCATTCCATTGACACTAGTGATGTACTAGCAATTCATCAGAATATTTTTCTGTTTCTGAAGACCCTCCAGAGCTTCTGAAACCATGGTTTATGGTCTCGGCGGCCACTCCCAGTCACCAGTCTAGCTGCCGCATTCTGGATTAATTGCAGTTTCCAAGTCACCTTCAAAGGTAGCCCCACGTAGAGCGCATTGCAGTAGTCCAAGCGGGAGATAACTAGAGCATGCACCACTCTGGCGAGACAGTCCGCGGGCAGGTAGGGCCTCAGCCTGCGTACCAGATGGAGCTGGTAGACACCCGCCCTGGACACAGAGTTAACCTGCACCTCCATGGACAACTGTGAGTCCAAAATGACTCCCAGGCTGCGCACCTGGTCCTTCAGGGGCACAGTTACCCCATTCAGGATCAGGGAGACCTCCATACCAGCCCGCCTCCTGTCCCCCAGTAAGATGGTAACTCATGATGTCTAAAGGAAGCCTTCATGAAATAAATTTCTCCCCTAGACACCCTCTCTTTAGAGGCCAGTGGCCTTTGCTTTGGGGCTGTTCCAGTTACATACATGGCATGCCACATTGCCACAAGGAAGAGGTTATATCATTTGTAGCAATTAGTACATGAGCTTAACTGTTCCCGGCCAAGAAAAAAAAGAAATCGCTTGTGCTAAAACAAATTATACTTCTAAGTTCAAACCCAAAATCGTTTCACGAGTTCTTTGCCTGCAGGCTTTAGCTACAAACCCCGCACAGAAAAAAATCAAGAGGTTTATGGGTTTCTGTTAATCTTAGACATTATGTCATTATTCAAAATATTATATACGGCTACTCTATGTGGGTGCATTGGTGTGTGTGTGTGTGTGTGTGTGTGCTCGCACGTGTAGACACATTCAGACCTCGTTAACTGGTCATTTGGGGAAAGGATATAGGATACCATGCCCATAATGTTTTGCGAGAATGATTTGAATGGAATTTAAGGGGCTTTTAAAAGGAGGAAATAGGCAAATGTGATTCACTGTGCACAGCTCAGTCTCCAGGCATTTGTTTGAACTGTAGCTCGTGTGTGTGTGTGTGTGTGTGTGTGTGTGTGTGTGTTTTCAAGAACAGAACTGGATAGAAGTACAATTTATTTCTAGTTCCTTGGGTTCAGGAGGACCCCACCACCACCTCCGAGAGCCGCAACCAAGTCGGCGGGAATCCTGGACAAAGTTCCCTCTGGTGGGCATCCTCTTCTGTTTGTGGGCCATAATGGGCTGACCTCACAGCAGCATCTTAAAAAGCAGAGACATCACCTTGCTGACAAAGGTCCGTATAGTTAAAGCTATGGTTTTCCCAGTAGTGATGTGTGGAAGTGAGTGCTGGACCATAAGGAAGGCTGATCGCCGAAGAATTGATGCTTTTGAATTATGGTGCTGGAGGAGACTCTTGAGAGTCCCATGGACTGCAAGAAGATCAAACAAGGAGAAGGGGACGACAG
This sequence comes from Darevskia armeniaca, assembly GCA_034641395.1. Taxonomy (NCBI): domain Eukaryota; kingdom Metazoa; phylum Chordata; class Lepidosauria; order Squamata; family Lacertidae; genus Darevskia; species Darevskia armeniaca. The sequence goes on along the minus strand of JAWWNF010000026.1, from coordinate 1,517,452 downwards.
AGGACAAGATGGTTGGACAGTGTTCTCGAAGCTACCAACATGAGTGTGACCAAACTCATTTCTCAGCTGAAGCAATGTTTTTAATTGGGGGTGGGTTTTTTTAAGCCAGCAACTGTTTTTTAATTGTACTCAGACCACCCCTCAGTCCAAACTCCCTGAAATGCTGCGTGTTTTGATTTCGATGTGTAATAATTGTCAAGTTTTCAAAATATTTTTTATCTTTGGATACGAAAAGGTCATGCCTTAAAAGTTTGAGAATGTTTTGATAGAAATCAATACAGTGAAGGTCAAGCTCTCCAAAAAAAACATATTTTGGATGTTTTATTTATTGGCCTTACAGAATTACAAATGACTCACATGGGATAAAAACGAAAATTGTAATCCAATGTCATGTCCTTTCTAGAAGAAGAAGAAGAGAAGAAGAGTTTGGATTTGATATCCCGCTTTATCACTACCCGAAGGAGTCTCAAAGCGGCTCACATTCTCCTTTCCCTTCCTCCCCCACAACAAACCCTCTGTGAGGTGAGTGGGGCTGAGAGACTTCAAAGAAGTGCGACTAGCCCAAGGTCACCCAGCAGCTGCATGTGGAGGAGTGGAGACGCGAACCCAGTTCACCAGATTACAAGATGTTGCTTACTTATGAAACAATTTGCACGTGTTGCATCTCTATGCAAGAGTGAAGAGAAGCTTCCACTACATGTGGTGGGGATGCAAGAATGTGATAGGAATAATGGAAGAGTTGTTTCAAGTAAACAAAATAGAATTAGACCCAGTGGTGTGCTTGCTAAAGTTTGCTCAGAATTGTGTGTCATTTGAAAAACAAACCCTAGTCATACTTGTCCCCACTATTGCAATAATAGTTTTCACAAGTACATAGAAAAGTAATCGAAGTCTCACAGAAGCAGAATTACTATGAAATATATGGGATATCGAAATAATCAAATTGACTTAAAACACACATGCACCATGAACTATGGAAAGATTTTGAACAGTTCCAGCAATTCAGGAGAACGGGGAAAGAAATCCTGGGTTTAAAAGAGCAGAGGAAGATTACATGTTATTTGGGGATTCAAATTGAGCATATAGAACCAGTTAAGCTGTAAAAAAGAAAGAAAGAAAGAAAGAAAGAAAGAAAGAAAGAAAGAAAGAAAGAAAGAAAGGTATAAATATTTGAGGATTCTTTCTATATAAATTGCAATAATGTCATTAAGGAAATGCGTGTTTTGGGGGTGTTTGCAGCACTTCATACACATTAACCTGTAGATCAGAGGTCTCCAAACTATGGCCCGGGGGCCGGATACAGCCTGAGGGTCTCATTTATCCGGCCCCCGGTCACCCCCACCGCCTGCTGCCTCCGCTCGCTCTTACCAGCGCAGTGCAGTGTGGCTGCCCACTTCCGGATCAGAGTATCACCGGAAATAGCTTGTGCGCATGCGCAAACGTTATTTCCAGTGCACATCCGGGTCGGAGGAGGCCCGTGCACATGCACACAAGCTATTTCCGGTGCTCCTCCGACCCAGAAATGCGCCAGAAATAGCATGTGCACACGCGTATGGGTGCGCGCTCCCCGCCCTCCGGCCCACCGCACGATTGGCGTTGGAGGCACCGGCCCGAGGCGCAGTAAGTTTGCCCACCCCTGCTGTAGATCCTACGAGAATCCTGTAAGACCCATCGGTGATATTAACGCCATATTTCAAGGAGCGGCAAGGAGGCTGGAAGAGAACCATTTGGCAAAGGCCACCTTCTCTATTTCCTGGGTCTTACTTCTGAGTAGACATGTATAGAATTGCACTGTTACTGACTTCCCTTTAATCTGAGAGTGTCTGCAGTATATAATTCATTCCACCAATGCCAGAGGTGAAAAGTAGTTTGTCTCCTGGCTATCCTAACTTTAAAAAGATATGTTGAAAGAAAGAAAAAGCTCAAGAAAAGCAAAACCTCAAGGCCTGGGGTAAAGCAGCCGGATCACTGTCTTCCATTACATTTTCAAGTAGTTTCAAAACTACTGCAGAGAAGAAAATATGGGCATTTGCAGCTGCTTCAGCATGTGGCCAATTCTGGCCAGTTTGCTATTCAACCTGCATTTACCGCATCAGGCTAAAGTTTCCAGAGGTGGGCTGAATTCAAGGGCGAGGCTGGCTAAGTTGCAAGGTCTGGTTACTTGCCTATGTTGGAGATTCATTCCCCGTGTGCAGTCATGGGTTTATTGTCTATCACATGACTGTGTGTTTTGATTCCACAGGAATGGGATGTGACGTAGACAGGATGTTTGTCTTACTGTGTTCCCTGAAGTGGGACTATTGTCCTTTGTCCTTTACCCGCCCTGTGGAACGCCCTCCCAGCAGAGGTTAAAGTGATAAACAACTATCCTACATTCAGAAAATACCTGAAGGCAGCCCTGTTTAGGGAAGTTTTTAACCTGTGATTTTGATGTATTTTAATATCTGTTGGAAGCCGCCCAGAGTGGCTGGGGAGACCCAGCCAGATGGGCGAGGTACAAATTAAAAATTATTATTATTATTATTATTATTATTATTATTATTATTATTATTATTATTATATTTGCTGTCTGATGCTAGAGAGAGAGGGAGCCATGTTGAAGTGCTCTGTGTGTATTTATATGTAAATAAAGTAGATGGTGGGTGGCGCTGTGGGTTAAACCACAGAGCCTAGGGCTTGCCAATCAGAAGGTCAGAGGTTCGAATCCCTGCGACGGGGTGAGCTCCCGTTGCTCTGTCCCTGCTCCTGCCAACCTAGCAGTTCGAAAGCACTTCAAAGTGCAAGTAGATAAATAGGTACCACTGCAGCGGGAAGGTAAACGGCGTTTCCGTGCGCTGCTCTGGTTCGCCAGAAGCGGCTTAGTCATGCTGGCCACATGACCTGGAAGCTGTACGCCGGCTCCCTCAGCCAATAAAGTGAGATGAGCGCAGCAATCCCAGAGTCAGTCACGACTGGACCTAATGGTCAGGGGTCCCTTTACCTTTACCTTTAAAGTAGATTAGGCAAGATGCTGAGTTGCTGAGTTCTGTTACGCAACTGCGCAAACCTCTGCAGATCCCTAAGTGTGCTGATGTCTTCTGGCATCAGTCACTGTGATGTTCGGGCTGAGGAATGCTTTTGAAGCTCCCGAACGATCATCCAGGAGGGAGGGAGGGAACATGCCAGTCGGGCATGTGTCTCTGCCAAGGTCCTACTCGTGTGTAGGACATCTTGACAGCCTAATGTAAAGACCAACTCTGAGCATGGACAATGGATGGAACCACTGGTTAATCTCCTGTGGGAGACATTGTGGGAGACATACCCTGTTTCCCCTTTTTTAATACGTAGTCATAAAGTAAGCCATGGCAGGGTTTTTGTACCTTTGTGAGAAGTAAGACGTACCCCAAAAGTAAGCCATGGTGCCGCCATTGTTCCCGTCGCCTCCTCAGCCCCTCCTGCGTGCGCAGGGAGCCAGCGAACCAGTGAGAGGCACAGGGGGGGGGAACGCACCTCTTGCAGAGTTCTGCCCCGCCTGCTTAGCGCGCAGGGAGAGGCGCACGGGGGGGGGGAGACGCCTCTTCCTGCCCCACCTGTTCCCCGTGCGCAGGGAGCCAGCGAACCAGCGAGAGGCAGGGGGGGAAACGCGCCTCTTACGGAGTTCTGCCCCGCCTGCTCAGTGCGCAGGGGGAGGCTGTACCGTACCATACTGACATAATAAAAATAAGACATCCCCTGAAAATAAGCCACCCTGTGTTTTTTTGAGGGAAAAAAATTATAAGACGGTGTCTTAAAAAGGGGGAAAGACGGTATTCTTTTTGACTCTGCATAGTGTCAGCGGTGAACAGTGATCCTTTTTGGTTCATCTGTTTAAAAATGCCAGGGGATGATACACGCCGTCCACCTTTCTTTATATTTCAAGTTTTTGCAGCCTAACAAGCCCCAGTAGTGAGAGACAACACCGGTGCTTCGTCCAGAGCCCCACATCAGTGGAACGGGGGGTCCTCGGGAGAGCTACAGCCCGTCAGTTCTTCTGCTGATCTTCTCCAAGCAAAACCAAAGTTAAGGTCAACCTCTCAATTGTTGTCTTCTTTCTGGAGCAAATTGCATTTGGTGTTGTACTAATAAGTTGGATATCATTATTTCCTTTCAGGTTAATTGCTTAAGAGCTTCACCATTATTTCTAATCCAGTGGTCTTGGATCATCATAGGAATACCACTTTGATCGTTGCCGATGTTCACACTTTGGATGCTGTCTAAATAAGATTTGCCATAAACAACAGTGATCCCTGGGTATTTTGTGATATTTGACTTGATTTGCAGTCCTTTGCAAAGCAGACAAAGCATGCTTGAACTTGATAAATGCCCTGACATTTTCTTCCTAAACAGCTTTTTGCTCTGTCAACAAGATAACACTCTGAGGATACTCATTTAAAAGCAATATATTGCCTATAAAATAAATATTCTTCATATATGTGTGATTAATTTCTGAAATTTACTGTTCAATGTCTGGTTTACAATAATATTTTCAAGCTATTTTTGGAGTAGATTTGTTCAGAAACTTAATTGGAAAGGTAGTCTATTTTCATCAGTCTATGCTGGTGGAAAGTAGAAAAATATTTATTTTAATTTGGATTATGGAACTAGTATGTGTTGATATATGTATAGTGGAAAAGTGACAAAACCCTGGTTTTAATTTCACACATTTTACTGTGTTGGGTTACCTTTTGTAACAGCTTATGCCAAACTATGAGGACAGAACTGATAAATCCAGCAAGGATTTTGTGATGGATTCCCACTATTTTGTGTGTCAAAAGTCTAACGATGTGCAGAATTCAATGGCCAGGTTGCTCACTGGGGCAAGACAGTTTGGGTATTTTACACCAGTCCTGATCCAACTGCACTGGCTACCAATTAGTTTCCGGGCCCAAGTGCTGATTTTGACCTACAAAGCCTTAAATGGCTCATGACTGCAATACCTCAAGGACCACCTCTTTTCTTCCTGGACCCTGAGATCATCTTCTGAGGCCCTTCTTCATGTGCTCTCTCTGAGAGAGGTCCAGAGGGTGGTAACACAAGAAGGGGCCTTTTCTGCAGTGGCTTCCCATTTGTGGCATGCTGGGAGCTTAGCTTCTCCATGGCAGCAGGAGGAGGCGGCAGCCACAGAAGCTGCATCACATTTGGCTCTGAGCTTGGATTTGATTTTTATTTTTTATTTTTTTAGCATTGGGGACCCCATCGCTCCCAAATATGAAGAGCCCTGCGGTGGGGCAAGGTCTTAGACTTGCTCTCCAACTTGGATTATTATCTGAGCCAGGGAAGAACACCCCCCCCCCAAAAAAAGAAAAAAAATCAATTGGTGGGTTTTGGCTTGCAAATGTCCCAGTTTATAATTTTCAGGAAAACTCACATGCCAAATTATCCCCCACCCTCAAATTTGAGGGCATATTGATCTCAACTTACTTGATAAACAGCTGATGAGAAACTTAATCAATATTATTATTAAAAAGGTCCACCAGAGATTGTATTTCTTGCGACAACTAAGAAAATTTAATTTGCCCCAAGAATTGTTGATCCAATTTTACAGAGGTACCATTGAAACTGTTCTCTGTAATTCTATTACTGTCTGGTATGGCACAGCCTCTAAGCTGGATAAGAAGAGGCTCCAATGAGCAGTAAGAATTGCAGAGAGGGTAATTGGTGTTAGTTTGTCTCCAATAGAGACACTTTATGCTGCTCGAGCCAGGAAGAGAGCAGAGAGAATCGTTGCAGACCCTTTGCATCCTGGTCATCACCTGTTTGATTTACTTCCTTCCGGACGTCGTTACAGGACTTTATACACAAAAACGTCTAGGCACAGGAATAGTTTTTTTCCTTGTGCCATCAAACTGTTGAATTTGTAGTTGTGTGCGGAAGGGAGGTCAGTTGGTGGTATGGGGTTCCTTTGTTGTGCTGTTGTAGCATGAGGGGAATAGTGTTTAATAATAAGAAGAAGAATTTTATTATTTGTACCCCGCCCATCTGGCTTGGTCTCCCTAGTCACTCTGGGTGGCTTCCAGCAAATATTAAAATACATTAACATGTTACAGATTAAAAACTTCCCTAAACAGGGCTGCCGTCAGGTATTTTCTAAATGTTATGTAGTTGTTAATCCCTTTGACCTCCGATGGGAGGGCGTTCCACAGGGCGGGCGCCACTACCGAGAAGGCCCTCTGCCTGGTTCCCTGTAGCTTCGCTTCTCGCAGTGAGGGAACCGCCAGAAGGCCCTCGGCGCTGGATCTCAGTGTCCAGGCTGAACAGTGGGGGTGGAGACGCTCCTTCAGGTATACAGGACCGAGGCCGTTTAGGGCTTTAAAGGTCAGCACCAACACTTTGAGGTTTGTATGAGGTATGTTTTTCTTACATTGCAATGTAGTCGAAGCAAAATTCCAAGTATGATTGATACTTGGCCAATAAAATTATTCCTTATTATTCCTTATTAATTCTATGTTAGGGAACTTAACTTTGCATTTAAGGATGGTGTCTCTTTAAAAAGAACACTAAGTGAAGTCAAACCAATTGTTATCAGTCTGAAAAACTATCCTACAGTATATCTAGACAAACCTTTCAAGTACTCCAGTCTCATGTACTTTGGTCTTTATTTGCATGCAATTATTGTTTGCATTTTTTTTTAATGACATACTCAAAACACCAATGCTGCTTGCAGTAAAAATTTTTTGCTTTTATTTGTTCCTAATATAAGCCCTGAAAACACAATGGGTCGGTCCATCCCCCCCCCCCGGCATCTTCAATGTACTCCCCCAAGCCAAAAGTGTTACTCATTTACCTTTTCCTTTTCGGATGCATAAGCATCTTTCTAAAGGACTATTTAAGGGGTGAAGAAAACCACTTTAAGAAGTGACTCTCCGGGTCAGAGCTGAAATCAGTGCATACAATAAGCAATCTCGCAATTGTGAAGTAGGAAAAAGGGACGAGAGGGGAAAGTGGAGGGAATGCTAATGAGGTCAGAGGTCAACACTGTGATCTCCTTGCAAACTCTTTTCTCTTTGGTGTTATGGAATTTGTCTTTCATTATGCTCCCTGAATACCCTGCCAGAGCTTCCGGAAAAAGAGTCTGCCCTAAACAAAGTATTGTGTAGGTAAAAGCAGAAACTGGCTGATCTATAGTATGTCCTTCCCGCAGCTCATTTATTTGACTGAGAGGTCTCCAGAACTGTAGAAAACCTCCTTGAGAAATTTTGCACGCCTTTGGCTTCCTTCAGAATGTGCCTTCCCTGTCAGAGGCAAATAATGGATGGGATATAGGCCCCATGGGAACTACATTTCCCATAGTGCGCATAGCTGTCAACCCTCCCTTTTTTTGCGGGAAACTCCCTTATTCCAATGCTGTTTCCCGCTGCTATCCTGGATTGTTGATATCCCTTAAATTTCCCGGATTGCAAAGGAAGCAGCTCCTCTCCCTCCCTGCTGGCCAGGGAGGCTCCTCAGCTGCGTTGCTCGGCTGCCAATAAGGAGTCTGAGACCGACTGGGGGCGGAGCTTGCATGCCTTGTGCAGCCAGACCCTCACGCCCAACCAGACAGACAGACAGCCTGCCTGCCATCTGTGCGCTCGCTCTTTCGCTCACCCGTTTGCGTGCAGCCTCTGGAGCGCAGGGTGGCGAGGCTACTTGGTGCCATTGCACCACCCTCACATCCCTTATTTTCAAATCCGCAAGTTTGGAATAATCCCTTATTTTCAAATCCGAAAGTTGACAGCTATGATAGTGCACCATAACCAGGACATGCTTCTGCTACCAGATAGTGGCTGTGATTATGGCAGAGAGGGCTGGTGGCAGAATGAGCTTATTATTAACCGGGTCAAAACTTTGGTGGGACTTCAGCCCAACTTCTGTTTATTTATGAGGCACCTTATAAACTAATTTCTCTAGGTTTACAAATAAAAAGAGAATAAAACCATGACAAAAAGTGCCATACTACAGTCGTACCTCTTGTTACGAGTGCTTCAGGTTGCGTACAGGTTGATCGCCGAAGAATTGATGCTTTTGAATTATGGTGCTGGAGGAGACTCTTGAGAGTCCCATGGACTGTGAGAAGATCAAACCTATCCATTCTGAAGGAAATCAGCCCGGAGTGCTCACTGGAAGGACAGATCCTGAAGCTGAGGCTCCAATACTTTGGCCACCTCATGAGAACAGAAGACTCCCTGGAAAAGACCCTGATGTTGGGAAAGATGGAGGGCACAAGGAGAAGGGGACGACAGAGGACAAGATGGTTGGACAGTGTTATCGAAGCTACCAACATGAGTCTGACCAAACTGCGGGAGGCAGTAGAAGACAGGAGTGCCTGGCGTGCTCTGGTCCATGGGGTCACGAAGAGTCGGACATGACTAAACAACAACAACAACAACATTAGGCAAGAGCAGGACTGGTGCTAGGGGTTTTGGCGCCCTAGGCGAGGGGGCGGGGCACGTGATGTCATTGCGCATGACGTACGGTGCCCCACCCCCTGCCCGCCGGGCGCCCCGCACCGCCGCGATTTTCACCGCTGGTTGGGGCGGCACCGGGCGGCGGCGGGGGGCGAGGGGTAGGCTGGCCAGCGCCCCCTCCATTTTGGCGCCCCCGCCACCGCGGTTTTCGCTCCAACCTGCTCGCTCCGCTGCTGGTTGGGGCGGCGACGGGGAGCGGCGGGGGGCAGGCTGGCCAGCGCCCCCTCCATTTTGGTGCTCTAGGCAGTTGCCTAGTTCGCCTAAATGGACGCGCCGGCCCTGGGCAAGAGAGGTTTGTCTCTAGGTAAATGCAGCTGGAGTATGCAGACTGATGATTCATTAACTGGAAAGATCTCTCTCAGAATGATATGAAACTTGAGAACCGAGCATCTTTTTCAGGAGGTGGGGTCAGCAGCAGTGTAGATGTTCAGATGCTGAGGAACTTTCTCTGGGACCAGAGAGAGGAAAGGTTTTGAACTGTACTGAAGACTTAAAGAAGACTGGACTGCATTGCTTGCTGTTTGAGAGCAATGTGCTATTTTGTATTTAGTAGAGTTTATTTGTAACTAAATACTTTTTACAGTAAAGCTTAGAAACTCATTCTGACGGTGCAGAGCAAACTCATTTCTACTCTGAACAAAGTCCATAGCTGTCAACTTTCGGATTTGAAAATAAGGGATCAGCAGCCTCACCTGTCCCGGGGACAGTCCACGCCACGGTAATCCCCCCAGGCTACAAATTAATTCACACCAGGCTACGCACCATCATCTTTCCCCACCTCAGGGTCTCTTTTCCAGGGAGTCTTCTCTTCTCATGAGATGCTTCAGTATCTGTCCTTCCGGTGAGCAGCCAGGGCCAATGTCCTTCAGAATGGATTGGTTTGATCTTCTTGCAGTCCAGCACCACAATTCAAAAGCGTCAATTCTTCATGGGGGGGATTGATCAGGTTCACTCTTTTGGCTCTCTGGCATCCATTAATGACTTACTATACAAATGTGTTGCAGACTTTGCATCTTTTAACACTCTTTTGGAAGGAGTGTATTTGTGGGCTGGGCCAGAGTGGTTGATTTTACATGCAAGCAAAGCACAAACAGTGCTGTTGTCTAATGACATCCTATTCTCTGTAACTATTGGTGAGCAACGCAGCCGAGCAACGCAGCTGAGGAGCCTCCCTGGCCAGCAGGGAGGAAGAGGAGCTGCTTCCTTTGAAATCCGGGAAATTTACGGGATATCTAACAATCCGGGATAGCAGCAGGAAACTGCGCTGGAATAAGGGAATTTCCTGCAAAAAAAAAAAAAAAGAAAAAGAAAAAAGAGGGAAGGTTGACAGCTATGACAAAGTCCAGGGCAGCAATTCCATCTGCAACATCTCTAACAGTGCTCAGTCGAAAGTTAGGAAGCAATCTGAACTCCTGGCCGAGGAAGAATCGGCCTGAACAGAGCAATGGAGCCACCGCACATCTGAAGCACATCTGTGATTGTGAATATTATTCAATTTTTTGTTGTGCCAACTTCATCTGGTCTCCTACCCCTCCCCCCAGCAGCACAAATTGGGGTTTAGGATTGCTTTCCACAGCTGTGCACATTTTAGAAACTGTTACAATTAATGTTAACAGGCCAGATTCTGCACACAGAAAACTTCTAGTTTGAGTTCTCCCTGAGATACTAGGTTTCTATATGCAAGGATTTTTATTTCATTTTATTTTGAATAGAGAACCAGTCTGAATAGAGGACCAGCCTGAAGTGCTCTAGTCTGAGTTCTCCCTGAGACATTAGTTTTTATATGCAGGGATTTTTTATTTCATTTTATTTTGAATAGAGGACCAGTCTGAAGGGATGAAGTCCAGAAATAGGTTTTCCACCTCATTGCTAGACCTCAGTTAAAGGATACCTTAACTTAAAGGACACCATCCTATGTACTACTGTGATAAAGAATCACAAAATTGGATTCAGTTTATCAACACTGGCAGACTTTATTATTTGAGTGTTGCAAGCACATATGTGCAAGTTTCATTGTTGGTTGGGTGTCTTTAATGCTCTATTTTCACCCACACCTGGGATCTTTTTCATTTTTATTGCTCTTTTCTAAAGGAAACTATTGGATAAGTGACACATTAACATTTTAAAGGCAAATGATTCAGGGAAAATCTTTCAGAATGAGATTTTGCAATAACTAAAAATGTAATATAGTAAATGTCATGACTTCTGAATTCCAGTTGTATCCAATCTAAAATACAGCCTTCCCAAAATTGGTTTCATTTGAATGAAAACATCATTTAGAAATGGCAGGCTGTGTTGTTTTAAGATTAAAACAAATATTATGCGTTACCTAGAGCACAGGTTATTCTTGGCTATTATTAGATGCACAGAGAATAATAAATTTGGAAATATTGAGGCCTTTAGAGGGCTATTTATATTTGATATACCTGGGCACCATTTTTATTAGTGTCTTTAGCAATCAGCTTGGGGAACATTTAAAAATATCTGCCACTTACATAATGTGTTAATTTAAGAAGACTTTCAAAAATGTGTGTGCATACCCACCAATCCCCCAGTATGAACCTGTGTCTTTACCAGTAGGCTGCAGTGTCTTTTTATGCTTTACTAGCTGACCCGGGCCACGCGTTGCTGTGGCTGATTTTATGCTTATTACAATCAGCAGCAGCAGCAGCCAAAATAAACCCCCACCTACCCCCGCCGGCATCGTGTGCACTCTGCACGCGCTCAGGTACCCTCTCGCGGCCTGTGGCAGAAAAAGCCAAGGAAGGAGGCCTCTGACGCTGTCTGAGGGAAAAGTACTATGGAAACGCACAGATAAAAAACACACATCGGGAGATCACTGAGGGACGATCACGGTGGCCATTTCCCAGCATGCCTTGCCTGTGGCCTTTTCAAGGGGAAAAGTGCTAGTAACCCTCTACAGAGAGGATTTGATTCCATTTCCCAGAGTGCCTTGAGCAAGCAGTTGGTTGGGATAATAAGCCCAGTGTTTCCCAGCATGCCTTGCAGTTTGGGCGAAAGAGCTTAGTTCACCCACAGGGCGCCTTGACTCCATTTCCCAGCATGCCTTGCTGGTCCGGCCTAGTTAACTGCGAGAGGCAGCGGCCTCCATTTCCCAGCGTGCCTTTGACAAAAGAGATATTTACATTTCCCTGTATCCCAGCCAATTTAATCACATCCTTGTCTGGCCACTAACACAATCAACCCCTCATTCCTTGCAGAGAAACAGTTTGTCAGTTTGGGAGTGAAAATGGAGACAGGCCTGCCATTGCTAGAGGGCGAGGTTTTGCTGTGATGTCATATGTGCGAGCCAATCTCTTGCTTTTGTAGCTGTAGTACCAGTATAGCCGCCGCTAGAGGGCACTGTTTTGCTGGTGGTGTCATATGTACGCGCCAATTTTTTTGTGGTTTTTCATTATTTTAGGTATGACAGGTGTGGTTTTTCTGAATTTTTATTACGCCAGATTAGAATGCCATGGTAATGGAAACTCTGTGTCCAAATTTGATGCGATTTGGTCCAGCGGTTACGGAGCAAGGGTGTTTCGGACAAACGCGCAATGGGAACATTTTTAGATATATAGATTATATTGTTATTTTGGAAATACCTTTTAGAATGCCCTTGGTATTACTTGGGCTTCATGTTTAAATTCATTTGCTTTATATTTTGTTTTCCTATGCAAACCTCTGTTTGAAGGGAAAAAATTATGGGATGCAATGGCCCATAAGCAGAGATTCCAGAGTGGCTTGAGGCCACCTCTGGAAATTTTTGAAATGGAGATAGAAAAGAGCCAAGAAATAGAATGGACAAGCAAAGGAAGCCCGTTGTAAGAAGAAGGGAGGGAGTCATCTCAGGGTGACGGCAGAAAAGCATGCAGAGTACCTTGGAAGTCAAAAGGAATCCATTCCAGAAGTCCATTCGACTTCCAAAATGTTTGGAAACCAAAGCGCGGCTTCTGATTGGCTGCAGGAAGCTCCTGCAGCCAATCGGAAGCCGCGGAAGCCCCGTCGGACGTTTGGCTTCCAAAAATAGTTCGCAAACTGAAACAGTCACTTCCGGGTTTGCGGCATTCAGGAGCCAAAACATTTGAGAATGAAGCTGTTCTGTAATCATGCAATTGCATAATCCATTTAGAAAGACAGAATGTTGCTTGGGATCTTCACTTCTTCAATGTGGTGGGAGATCTATGGCCCACATTGGCGATTGTCAGGTTCTCTTATCGGTTGTTCAATAGAAATGCCAAAGCCATTTGTCTTTAAGTCTTTTTATTCAGTGCCAAGCAATTTACAGTGCAGAGCTCAGTCTTATCATGTCTGCTCAGTCACTAGCAGAATCCAGAAGTGCCTCCCTCCTGTTTTGGCGCCCACACCAAAGCCTCGGCATCCTAAATTGCCGCCTTCTCCTCCTATGTGATATCTGCGCCGGAACTGATGCTTCCCCCTCCGAGCGAGTCTGCTGGGTGGTGCCAGGTCTCCCACTATCCCCTTGGACACCTGGCACTCCCTGGCTCCCAGCCACTAACTGCTCCTCCCCCGAGACGGGGCTGCCACTCGAAGATGAATCTGTTGTTAACAGCGGTTGCGGCTCTCTATAAACACTCAGAGCTGGACTGGCACGGGCGGGCAGATCCCGGACATCGATAAATATTTGTGTTTACTTTGGAAAGGGATCGGCTGTGCTACAATTGCTTGCTGGCAGTCACATTTTTAGCTATGCTGTCAGGTATGGGGACAGATGGGTCTGGTTTGGGGAGGTAGGTGCCATTTGGGCTGCATATCTTGCAGCAAAATTTCTTGGAAGATATTTATGGTTTACATTCTTTTTCCCAAAGAAAAAAGAAAAGCACAGAATGCACTCACTTTGGGCAACACTTGAAAGGAGTAGCCTATAAGGATTATGTACCCAGCTAGAAGAGGGAAGAATGCAAGGGAGAATCATAGAACCATAGAGTTGGAAGAGACCACAAGGGCCATCCAGTCCAACCCCCTGCCAAGCAGGAAACACCATCAAAGCATTCCTGACAGGTGGCTGTCAAGCCTCTGCTTAAAGACCTCCAAAGAAGGAGACTCCACCACACTCCTTGGCAGCAAATTCCACTGTCGAACAGCTCTTACTGTCAGGAAGTTCTTCCTAATGTTTAGGTGGAATCTTCTTTCTTGTAGTTTGAATCCATTGCTCCGTGTCTGCTTCTCTGGAGCAGCAGAAAACAACTTTTCTCCCTCCTCTATATGACATCCTTTTATATATTTGAACATGGCTATCATATCACCCCTTAACCTTCTCTTCTCCAGGCTAAACATACCCAGCTCCCTAAGCCGTTCCTCATAAGGCATCGTTTCCTGGCCTTTGACCATTTTGGTTGCCCTCCTCTGGACACGTTCCAGCTTGTCAGTATCCTTCTTGAACTATGGTGCCCAGAACTGGACACAGTATTCCAGGTGAGGTCTGACCAGAGCAGAATACAGTGGTACTATTACTTCCCTTGATCTAGATGCTATACTCCTATTGATGCAGCCCAGAATTGCATTGGCTTTTTTAGCTGCTGCATCACACTGTTGACTCATGTCAAGTTTGTGGTCTACCAAGACTCCTAGATCCTTTTCACATGTACTGCTCTCAAGCCAGGTGTCACCCATCCTGTATTTGTGCCTTTCATTTTTTTTGCCCAAGTGTAGTACTTTACATTTCTCCCTGTTAAAATTCATCTTGTTTGCTTTGGCCCAATTCTCTAACCTGTTAAGGTCATTTTGAAGTGTGATCCTGTCCTCTGGGGTATTAGCCACCCCTCCCAATTTGGTGTCACCTGCAAACTTGATGAGGAGAAGGATGAGATAGATCCACTGATGGGGGAGCTGAGTCTGTGTGTCTCTGTGTTATGCGTCCGTCAAGTGTGTGTGGTTGTGTGTGCATGTAGGGTCTGTTGCCCACTTTTGGAAGTTGACCTCCAAGAGCCTCCCACCCCACCAAGACACAATTCAGCTTTTTGAACCCGCAATTTGTGCACAGTAGATCAAAAAATTAACTTCAGACGATATATTTATGGATTTTTTTTAAAAAAAATCCCTCCAGTAGGTCCTTTGCTATAGACTCATCACTTGGCTTTTGCTTCTGTGGGATGCAAGGTCACATTGAGTTCAAGCCCTTTCCCCCTTCCGTCTCTTGGGCTGACATCTTGCTTTCCTTTTCTACTATTAGTGGACCTATAAGGAGCTGAGGAGGGATTCCCAGTTGCACCCTTTAACAAAGCCAGTTCTCCTATCATCTCAATGACTGTCCTTGGGGGTGTGACCCCCTTTCCACTCCTTGTAGTGTGGAAACATAAACAAGGACCATCCTTTTGTTCTCCTAATTGGATTAATGGCAGGTGGTGGTTTGGAAGTCAGGTTTAATTTCATAAAAGACCAGCAGGAACTGCTTAAAGACTAGTCTCACCTGATCATTCCAATAATTTCAACCAATATAGCTATCTACATGGGCGCTCAGTTTGTGTCTTCAGTACATTCTGTAGACAAAAATGTGGGCACAACGGGGGGAGGGGATATGCATAAGGAAAATCTGTGAGATTGTCGAATTCCTTCACAAAAGACAGATCACCGAAGCTCATTTCAGATGTAACCAATTCCCAAGGCAACTCCTATTGCGTAGTCAAGCAAAAATGGAAGTGGTTTATTAAATACGGCGAAGGTTAGGATGACAGATAAGCTTTAAAGCCTAACCATCAGCACTAACATTCAAAGGTGCTGAACTTGCGATCTTTCTTCCATTTCCTCCCTCCACCGACACCTCATCACAGATAAATATTTGTGCAAACACAAGATTCCCCCAGTGAGTGATAAGCTGGGACCTGGACAAAGGTTGGTACTGCATGAAAAGTTCACGGGATGATGGATGTGCCAAGGAGGGTGAAGGTCACTCTGTCAATGGTACACAACAGAGGATTATGGGTGTGAATGGCTCACAAACAGCTTGGGATGCATTGTTTACACAATATCTCTAGAATACATTTTTCCTACATTGTCTAGAGTGCTTGGCTGCATGACACGGATGTTACATCTTATTATAACATGTCATATGCTGTAATGTAGAGAAGGCCAGCTCGGAGCTTGAGGCAAATTTACCTGCCCCCTAGCAGCCTTACTAGTTTTTATTGAAGGCTTGCTGCAAAGTTTGTTCACCGTTTCACTTAGCTATGGAAAAGTTCTGGCTTGGCTTGGAATGGGTTCATCTCAAAGATGACAGAATTCAAGTGTAATCCAACGCAGGGTCCTAGTTTAGCTCATTTAAATTTGGCCACTAAACTAAAGATCCTACGTGCTCCTGGTGCTTCCATGGGGAACAAAATGGGGTCTGCAGACCTGGGTCTGAGTTGGAGAAGTGTGTGTGTGTGTGTGTGTGTGTGTGTGTGTGTGTGTGTGTGTCATAGCTGTCAACCCTCCTTTTTTTTGTGGGAAACTCCCTTATTCCAATGCCGTTTCCCGCTGCTCTCCCGGATTGTTGATATCCCTTAAATTTCCCGGATTTCAAAGGAAGCAGCTCCTCTCCCTCCCTGCCGGCCAGGGAGGCTCCTCAGCTGCGTTGCTCGGCTGCCAATAAGGAGTCTGAGACCGGCTGGGGGCGGAGCTTGCATGCCTTGTGCAGCCAGACCCTCACGCCCAACCAGACAGCCAGCCTGCCTGCCATCTACGCACTCGCTCTTTCGCTCTCCCGTTCATGCGCAGCCTCTGGAGCGCAGGGTGGCAAGGCTACTTGGTGCCATTGCACCGCCCTCGCGGCATCCCTTATTTTCAAATACGAAAGTTGTTTAAAAATCCCTTATTTTCAAATCCGAAAGTTGACAGCTGTGTGTGTGTGTGTGTGTGTGTGTGTGTGTGTGTGTGTGTGAGTGAGAGAGAGAGAGAGAGAGAGAGACTTAAAATCTTGCCTTTTTTTGAGGTAGGCTTTTACAAGCCCCCAAACCTCTTATCAAAATGTGGCTTGAGAGAGTTTTGTCAGCGATTCTACAGATGCTCCATATTTGCGAGTGTATCACTGAGTTTGGGGATATTCATAAATTTGATCTGAGTCTATGTGGATGACAAAAGAGTCACATTCACCTTAAAGAACAGTGATTTTATTCTGAGACATGCTCTCATGTTTTTGACACATGCCTCTAACAAATTTGGCTCACCTCTGGCCCATGAAAGCCCATCTCATAATAATTTTGTTAGCTTTTGAGATGCCACAAGATGCTCTGTGGTTTTTCAGCAACAGATTAGCATGGCTGCCTAGCTCTGGAAGATGTGAATGTCAGCATTTACCAAATTCCAGACATTCTGTGCAATGTCCAGTATATATTTTGTGATTTTGTCTTTTCATTATGCATTTGGATGTCTCTTAAGATACTGTAACCAAATTTTGCACAACGGCTCTTGAAATGAAAGAGCAAGTTTTCATCTATACAATTGGACACCATTGTGGAAAACTGCATAATAATAATTTTATTATTTGTATCCCGCCCAACTGACTGGAGGGGATGTGGGTGGCGCTGTGTTTCTAAACCACAGAGCCTAGGGCTTGCTGATCAGAAGGTTGGCGGTTCGAATCCCTGTGACGGGGTGAGCTCCCGTTGCTCGGTCCCAGCTCCTGCCAACCTAGCAGTTCGAAAGCACGTCCAAGTGCAAGTAGATAAATTGGTACCGCTCTGGTGGGAAGGTAAACAGCATTTCCGTGCGCTGCTCTGGTTCACCAGAAGCGGCTTTGTCATGCTGGCCACATGACCCAGAATCTGTACACCAGCTCCCTCGGCCAATAAAGAGAGATGAGCACCGCAACCCCAGAGTTGTTCGCTACTGGAAAACGGCCAGTAAACAGCTATTTTCGTGGAGGAGGGTCAAGATATTAACTGATATGCATGAAATTTCATATATAGCTATATAATCCCTAGTGTAGTAAGATAAGACCTTTTTAAAAAAAGTTTTTTATGAACCACCTTAGTAGGGCAGTAATTGTTCCTTGATAATTTGTCATGCCCCTCCATGATGGAACCTGGGGCGGACCGCCCCCCCTGCCCCCCACTTCCTATGCCCCTGACTGGCTTCCCCCAACTGGGATGGACACATCATTGCAAGGAACTTGCAAAGCATGGGGTAGGGTTTGATATTATTTCAGGATGAGCGCCCTGTATTTTGCCTCAGGGTCTTGGAGTATGCCTTTATTCGTGTTTCATTCCCCATGTTGCTTATATTAATGCGTTCATATGTACGGAATTGGGCCAGTTCCTTAGGAAGGAACAATTGAAATGTAATGGTGTTTCTCATCGTTCGTAATAGTTTAAAGATCTCTCTGGGGAATGGCAGGACCTTTTAAAGTCTTCTAGTCTAGTCCCATGGCAATGTTGGATTGTTCTCTAATATACATCTACTAGTGCTTTGTCCAATCTTGTTTTAAATATGTTAATTGATTGGGATTTCAGCATTACCTTTGGGAAGATTATTCTAATAAATCTTGTTGTCAGTATGTGGTTGCTTCCCCCGCCCCCTCCACTCCCTACCCGATAGTCAGCCTACATTCATCGCTCCCTTTCCTTGTCTTCCACGTAACACTGAGCAGAATAATCAGGAAATGTTTTGTAAAATAAAATGTGTGTGTGAGGGGGAAATCTGGAAAAATTAATAAAAATGTAATTACATTTTTACTAGTTCGCTTTCCTAAAGAGTGTGTTCTTTAAAGGTGAATTCACAAGTAACATTTGGCAGCAATGATTGCTTGGTTATTTTAATATGCAACCACTATTACAGAGAGTTCTCTCTTATCACATCAAGCAATCACCTAATAATGGAAGGCAAGCTGGCTGAATAGCATATCATGTATACGCTCTCACTTAAACTGACAGTATGGAAACACTCAGAGCCATCTGGGAAACTCTGCTAATAGCAAGTAGTGCTGGGGTACGATACGGATGCGAAAAAGTTCCCCATTTATTTTCACAGATATCTCAGCCTTCCCAAACAGTAGCAGAACATGCTTGAGACACTTATCCCAAAAAAGCAGATATGTGATTTTAAAATTTAATTCCATGTCAGAATTCCGAATCATGATTGCACAAGTGAAATTGGCTTGTGTGTGTGTGTGTGTGTGTGTGTGTGTGTGTGAATCTATTCAGCCATTACAAATAATGGCCAGTCTCTCAATCTTGCAGCTTACTGAACAGTTTTGCATTATATTTTTAGGTGCACAGCCAAGTTTTTGGTATTTTTAAAGTGTGAATGAATGAGGTGGACACATTTGGAAATTTGTGGCTCATTCAGTGTTATTTCAGGCAATGGTCAGAAGTAAATGCTGCTTCATGTACAAATTCTGGACTATGTCAGGGTTGCACCAGATGAGCAGGAGTGGTGGCAAGCCCCCCTAGGCGAAGCGGCAACCACGGAAGAGTCCGGAGAAATGGAGGGATTCTTACTTGAAGAAGACTGGTGGCGACACGCCTCAGAAGAGGAAGAAGCAGATGGGGAAGAGGGAAGGCCAGAACAGGAGGAGGAAGAAGTTGAGCCAGAATCAGGCCCTTGTGAGGAGAGGAGCCTCCTCCCATCTCAGCTGTAGAGCGTAGTCCCATCTCCCCAAAAGGACCCAACTGGGGCTAGATCTGACGGAACATGAAAGAATACGGCAGTTCAAACATGTTTAACAACATTAATTACCTGGACAGAAGTTTAAGGGGAAAACTGTTCTAGTGTAAAGTGACTATATATCTTTACAGATGTACACTAGAGTCAAGGTGAATCCACTTCTCAGGAGATGGAAAAGAGACTATACTGCACACATCACGTGTGCAAATACACAAAGCTGCCTTTAAAAGCATCCTTACAGTAAAGGTACCCCTGACCGTTAGGTCCAGTCACGAACGACTCTGGGGTTGCGGAGCTCATCTCGCTCTATAGGCCGAGGGAGCCGGAGTTTGTCCGCAGTCAGCTTCTGGGTCATGTGGCCAGCATGACTAAGCTGCTTCTGGCGAACCAGAGCAGTGCAAGGAAACGCCGTTTACCTTCCCACCAGAGCGGTATCTATTGATCTACAGTGGTACCTTGGGTTAAGTACGCTTCAGGTTAAGAACTCCGCTAAGAACAGAAATTGTGCTCTGGCGGTGCAGCGGCAGCAGGAGGTGCCATTAGCTAAAGTGGTGCTTCAGGTTAAGTACGCTTCAGGTTAAGAACGGACCTCCGGAACGAATTAAGTACTTAACCCAAGGTACCACTGTACCTGCACTGGCGTGCTTTCGAACTGTTAGGTTGGTAGGAGCTGGGACCGAGCAACGGGAGCTCACCCCATCACGGGGATTCAAACTGCCGACCTTCTGATCGGCAAGCCCTAGGCTCTGTGGTTTAACCCAGCGTTCTTCAACCTTTGGGTCCCCAGATGTTGGTGGACTACAACTCCCATCATCCCTGACCATTGGGCTAAGATGACTGGGGATTATGGGTATTGGAGTCCAACAACATCTGGGGACCCAAGGTTGAAGAGCACTGGTTAACGCACAGCGCCACCCGCATAATCACCCCCAAAGCAATGCAAGGACAGTGTTCTACCAGAAAACAGAGATTCTTCTTGATGCGTAAGAAAGTGAGAGCAGATCTTGCAAGCCCTTTGTTTCATAAGGTTCCCAAGAAGTCATTTGCTGAAGTTCATACTTTGTAATTAAGCAAAGGATCAGCTCATGCTTGCATCACTGTTGTGATGGAAAGGAAAGCTCAGCTGTGGAATGTAGCAGCATTTGCTCCCACAAAAGAACCCATTCAATCCTATCAGGACGTAACTGGTAAAGAAGATTGCATGTTAACTTTGCTCAATCTGTGTGGATAAATGTTAACCATTCTCAGCCAAAGAACCATCTTTTTAATTCCAGTCAAGTGAGAAAACACCTCAACCAGCATGCACATTGGCAAATCATTCAGAAGATTAATGCACTCAGGACCTCTACAAAGACTCTGCGATGTGTATTAGCATTATAGATTTTAATGTGAAATGATGTCAGTCTTTTCTCGGCCGCATTGTAGTGCAAGGGCTGCCATCTGTTTATAATAATGAGCCTGACAATCCAGCTAAATGTGATTTGCTGCTTCTTTTGCCAACATAATGGCCTGGATATTGATCCCAATGGTGGAGCAGTTGCTGTGATTTCATTCAATAGATGAGGAGGGCAGGGTGCAAAAGGGGAACTGCCCAGGCCTCTGGTGGAATGTCAGTCAGCAAAAAAATTAAAAAGAAAGAAGAAACACTAATTATTGTTTTACATTCACAGCTGTTATCACAATCTGACATCAGCCAACTGATGTTGAAATTATGTACAAAATATATAATAATTGGGGATGTGTTGGGGAGGGGCAACCACTAAGAAATGTTTCTATTCTTATAAACATTCTTATCACATAATTCCTCAGATATTTTGCCAGAGGAAGAGGAACTAGAGCTGCCAACTGACCTCATCTAGTTGTACTTTTAATAATAATTATAATAATAATAATAATAAATAATAATTAATAATAAATTTTATTTATACCCCGCCCTTCCCAGCCGAAACCAGGCTCAGGGCGGCTAGCACCAATAAAATTACAATAAAGTATAAAAGAAAGAAAAACAGTTAATTAAAATACAGGTTAAAATACAATTTAAAATTTTAAATGCCGCTTCACTTATCGCCCATAATCAAAACCATAAGGGGAGGAAACATCAGACTGAGTCCAACCCGAAGGCCAGGCGGAACAGCTCTGTCTTGCAGGCCCTGCAGAAAGATGTCAAATCCCGCAGGGCCCTGGTCTCTTGTGACACAGCGTTCCACCAAGTTGGGGCCAGTACTGAAAAGGCCCTGGCCCTGGTTGAGACCAGTCTAACAACCTTGTGGCTTGGGATCTCCAAAATGTTATTTGTGGACCTTAAGGTCCTCTGCAGGGCATACCAGGAGAGGCGGTCCCTTAAGTACGAGGGTCCTAGGCCGCATAGGGCTTTAAAGGTCAAAACCAGCACTTTAAACCTGATCCTGTACTCCACCAGGAGCCAGTGCAGCTGGTAAAGCACTGGATGAATGTGGTCCCTTGGCAAGAACCCCGTAAGGAGCATTCTGCACCCACTGGAATTTCTGGGTCAGCTTCAAGGGCAGCCCCGCGTAGAGCGAGTTACAATAATCAAGCCTGGAGGTGACCGTCGCATGGATCACTGTGGCCAGATCAGTGCGAGAAAGGTAAGGGACCAACTGCTTGATATGTCGAAGATGGGAAAATGCCACCTTTGAGGTGTAGGTCCATATGCAGAAGCCAACGGGTCTTTTGAAGCTTTGAGATAAACGTTATTAGCACTTAAAAATATTCAGTGGAAGAGGTGTCAGTAAACACTTACGTGATGTCAAGGGCCACAAGCCAAGCACAGAAGAGATGTCAAAATAGTTTTAATGTTGATGGTGCAAACTTTGCAAGCCTCTGTTTACCCGAAGTGGTCTTGGGAACTTTGTGGCCAAGGAATGCCGGAGGGATTACAACTGAATAAACTTCATTTGTCTGATGAGAAGAGACTGGGCTTTGAACAGACCTTTCAAGGCTTCTGTCCAATGGAGTTAAAGGGGGGGAAATTGGATGATTTACAGCTGTCACTGGCATATGTCAATAAATACCTGATTTATGATTATGCCCCCGCAACACATCACCCAAGCCCTCCCTCTTTTATTTGATTTAATAGGCCTTTTTTTCAATGTTAAAAAAAACAAGATACAGTAGTGGAATATATAGCTATATAAAACATTTGTACGCAAGCATAAAATTATCTTGAAGAATCAAGGAGGACAACCAACAGCACAAACCACTACTTTTCAGAGTTTCTTGATCAGCAGGAAGAGGCCAGCTGTCAGCCTTCCAGAATTTAGAATTTAGATTAGCTGTGAGGCCACACTTCTGTTAAGGCTGCATCTGGTTAGGAAACAAAGAACAACCTGCCTTTGGTTGCTCTCGTAATGTAAGTACAATAACAGCATAGGTCATTAACACTCTTAAAGATAAGGGCTCCTCTTTCCAGGGAATGTACCCATGGGAGCACAAGCTATGCATACAGGAAGTGCTATGCTGAATCCGTGGCCCTTCCATCTTTCAAAGGTTCTGGTAGCAAGTGAGAGGAAAGGCCTGAGTCACCGTCAGATAAAAGTGCAGATTATTTGGGAAGGTGGAAAGTCAGCTTCCTAACGTGGCAACTTTAGGAAAACCATTTGATTGGAGGTGTTTCCGCTCCCCCATACATTCTGAGAGGCAATTCCCAGATGTGGGAAATTACACTTTCTTGGTAGGTTCAATGAAATTCCTTTTTGTGCCGACTCCAACTTTACAGTATATATCAGAGTCAACATATTGATGAGCCGATGTCTTAAAATAGCAATAATGATACCCTCCTGTGTATATACTGCTTGGAGGATGATGGATGATGCTTGCTCCATGAGAGCTAAATAGCAATTAGCAGTAGTTGTGTTTTTGGGTTCTAAAAACAGAGTGCCTGAGATTAGAACCATAGACCAAAGAGAGCTTATTGCTTGTACAGCACAAAGGGTCATCCCCATGCTCCTTTAAAGAGAGGGCATCGTAGAGTTGTCCCAACACAATGGACTACATATAAACCATAGAACATGCCTTGCCCCATTCCTCAATGTTTGCCTCCCTCCACATTGCGGTAATGTGCCTTTTCTGGTCAACATATATCAAAGTCTATATTTATACGCCTTAACTCTACTGTTAGGAATCTGGGGTTATGCCTGGCTGTCACAGCCCAAGACTAAGGAGGTGTTATGCTGGCATGCTATGCTGGCATGAGAATGACTCCATTTCCATAAGACAGCATCCCAAAATCTCTAAATGTATCCTAAATCTTGGGGGGGAGGCTGTTGAACATCAGAACACCACATGTACGTAGACGTGGTGTCGGGGATCTGCCCACCCCTGCCAGTCCAGCTCTGAGTGCATACAGGGACCCGCAGCCTGTGTTGATGACAGATTCATCTTTGAGTGAATCTGGCAGCCCCTCTTCGGGGGAGGAGCAGAAGAAGAAAAGAGTTTGGATTTGATATCCCGCTTTATCACTACCCGAAGGAGTCTCAAAGTGGCTCACATTCTCCTTTCTCTTCCTCCCCAACAACAAACACTCTGTGAGGTGAGTGGGGCTGAGAGACTTCAGAGAAGTGTGACTAGCCCAAGGTCACCCAGCAGCTGCATGTGGAGGAGCGGAGACGTGAACCCGGTTCACCAGATTACGAGTCTACCGCTCTTAACCACTACACCACACTGGCTCACAGTTAGAGCAGTTAGTGACTGGGAGCCAGGGAATGCCAAGTGTCCAGAGAGTTGCTGAGAGACCTGGCACCACCCAGCAGACTCGCTCGGAGGGGGAGGCGTCAGTTCCGGTGCCTATCTCACGTAGGAGAAGAAGGCTGCAATTCAGGATGCCGAGGCTTTGGTGTTGGCACCAAAACAGAAGGGAGGCACTTCCGGATTCTGCTAGTGACTGAGCAGACATGATAAACTGAACTCTGCACTCTAAATAGCTTTGCACAAAATAAAGAGACTTAAAGACAGGGTGGCTTGGCCTTACTATTGAACAACCGATAAGAGAATCTGACACGTGGCCTTGACAGGATCCAGTAAGCGTGGAATTTTTAAGGAGATGCTATAAGGCCATAGGAAAGGTGAGTTTAACCAAAAAATATATATGCAACAACACATTAGAATCCCACATGAATCAACGTTATATGTATCAGAATGATCAGTACCACTTCAGTTTAATGCATTTCCCCCTAAATTATACCATAAAGAGGCTGATACATGAATGACAGTTTACTAACAGGGCTGAAATGTTTAGTCAGTTCATTGGTCAGATTAGTCAATTGAGAATCTTCTGCTCAATTTAAAAGATGTTTCCAGTTAATTGGGCAGCACTTTTTTTTAAAGGACCTTCAGATATTTTTAATAGAGGTAGATGTTGGGAGTGGAAGGAAAACAGGAACTCCTCCCCATACTTGGCAGATCAGCAGTGGTAAATAGGAGCTGGTTCTCCACATACAAAGCAGGGGTAACTCTCCACAGACATCCATACATTTCCTCTCCTTTGTTCAGTCTGAAATGAGTAGAAGCTAAACTCGTGTGGCATTTCTTCAAGTTCTTGCTGCTGGACTGCAGCTTTCTGCATTAGTGATATTGGGTTTCATGGTGCCATGCCTAAGGGATAGCATTTTGCCCAGGTCCTGATGCTTCTTTCTCCCTGTCACTTGAACCAAACTACACTTCAAGACCTGCTCGCTCTCTCTTTTTTAAAGGCTGCTTTCAGTTGCTGCTCTGTTTCTCTGAAACAATGGCAAGGATTAACATTGTCTATTCACTGTGGAAGATGGGCTGTCAAGTAAAGGAAGACAAATGTGATGTCCTGATTGATTATTTCCTCAGATACTAAATCAATGAGCTTATTATCACAGTAATTATGTTACTAATGTAAACAGATGCTGTGTGTAGACAACTGGTTAATAAATAAGCACACAGTGTTTCTTTTTAGCTTGTTCTTACCCCCAAACCTGCGAAATTTGTGATTCTTTAATCTGTAGCTAATATACCATCAATGCCTTATGTAATTGTTACTCCATATGTTTCAGCTCTATTTTATGACAGAAACGCCTTGGACTGCTTTGAAGGATAGCAATTCCTTAATCTATCCATGGAAACAGGACCAGGCATGACGAATGTGGTCTCTGGGCTACTCCCAGTGGCAGCACTGCCTATCCCATACTGTTCCTGTTTCCATAAGTTCCCAGAGCACTTTGCTCTCCCACATTCCCAGCCTGTCTTAGTGACATCTATGCTGGCTTGGGCATGGCTACAAAATAGAAGATGGCAGGATCCCTAAGGACGTGCTCTAAGGGGACTTGGATTCGGACACCAGTCCCATTGGTGGACCAACTCTGCATTACAAGGATGCCTGCCAATGTGACATTAACCCCACCGTGTGGGAATCCTGTCAGTGTTGCACCAGATGAGCAGGAGTGGTGGCAAGCCCCCCTAGGCGAAGCGGCAACCACGGAAGAGTCCGGAGAAATTGAGGGATTCTTACCTGAAGAAGACTGGTGGCGACACTCCTCAGAAGAGGAAGAAGCAGATGGGGAAGAGGGAAGGCCAGAACAGGAGGAGGAATAAGTTGAGACAGAATCAGGCCCTTGTGAGGAGAGGAGCCTCCTCCCATCTCAGCTGTAGAGCGTAGAGCTAAGAAACGGAGGGAGCAATTGGAGGCAGTTGCAGCTCCAAGTTGCAGGAGTGGTGATGAGCTGGCTACTTAAGGAAGGCCGGCTGCTTCCCTCACCAGCACCTGCAACTGCTGTGCTGAAGCACGTAGTTGTGCCTGCTCATCCTGTTCCTGGTTCCTGGTTCCTGTGTTCCTGACTTCGGCTTCCTGACTCCTGGCTTCCTCCTGACCTCGGCTTTGTGACTTCAGCTTCCTGACTTCTGGCTTGAACTGACTTTGGCTGGCTTCTGACCCGGACTGTTTAACCTCGGCTTTATCAGACTGACTGCTGCTCTTCAGTGCGCCAACTTGTTGGCGTCCTAACAAATCCCTTGCAGATTACCAAAGTGACTGGAGATAGACAGTCAGGTCCTGTATCCACAGCAGTGACTGTGGCGTTCGTACAGAGCCCCCGGTCGTTTCACGGACTATTGACCTATATACCACTGCTTTATTCTTCCACTGCCACCAACCAGGTTTCTTCTGGTGAAATACTGAGTCTCAGTCAGGTTGTACGAAGATTGAAGTTTATTGAAGAACAAACAAGTTTTAAATATATTCAGAACGGTTTCTGAACCTTAAACATTTATAGAACAGGAAAGATGGAGACCGGCAGCAGTTTTTTTCAGAGCACCAAAGGTCAGCTAAAACAACTGCCATTGCTCATGGACCATATACGCCGATTATCTCTGCTCACCTGTTTGGCCAGTTTTCCTATTGTTCAAAACGCTGTTTGAATAGAGATGACAATGGTTCAGGAGAAATACACGTGTACGCCACAGGATATGCTGCTTCTATCCTGTCACCTTTAACTCTCTTAAAAATTATCATTTGTCACAAAGCCTAAGCCATATATGCCATTTTAGTTCCATGACAGCGGTACCCTTGCAGCCAAATGAGATTATTATTTGATGTTCTCACTTTGGTTTGTGAAGACGTTGAGCTGACCTGTTTCAAAGTTTAAAAACCGGCTAGTGTACAACACAATAGTTGGGCAGAAATGTGATTATGCAGATGAGTTTGTTAACAAAATTTACACATAAATGAGAACATTTTCTTCATCCTAGCTGCTGTAACACAGAAACACTGGGAAGTAAATTATCTGCAGAAGAGTACAAGATAAAAAATGTATTAGAAGCTGTAAGAACTAAATTGAAATGTCAAACATAGTTACTTATATAAAAAAGCAGGTGATAGCCTCCTCGTAAGCTATCTATTTTTTAAAAAGAGTAATCAAAATGAACTAGACTGACTTCAGTTTTACTACCAATAGTTCTGGCTCAGATTCACAGGATTTTGCCGCCTAGTTACAGAAGTCTCCCTCGCCCCTCAGTGCTCAGTGTTTCATTGAAAAAAGAAAAGAAAAAGAGATTATACAGCTCCATAACTGCATTAAGAAAGACAAAGCAAGAATTTCACGGGATCTATGTTTCCGGGCTGTACCATGTCACACTGAAACCGGGTGGGGGTGCGGGTGGGGGTAACATTAGCAGAACCATCTTCCTTTCACCAGCATTTTGGTAGCTTATCAGGTCAGGTGGGTCAGGGTGGCACTAAGTCAGTGCCGGATTTATGTATAAGCTAAACAAGCTATAGCTTAGGACCCCACTCTCTTGGCCCCCCCCAAAAAAAAATTAAAGGAAAAAAAACAACCTGAATGTACATTTCCAAAATATGTTGTTGTTGTTCAGTCGTTCTGTCGTGTCCGACTCTTCGTGACCCCATGGACCAGAGCACGCCAGGCACGCCTATCCTTCACTGCCTCTCGCAGTTTGGCCAAACTCATGTTAGTAGCTTCGAGAACACTGTCCAACCATCTCATCCTCTGCCGTCCCCTTCTCCAAAATATAATAAATAAATAAATTCCAAAATATAAGAAAAAACAAAAAAATAAATTCCAAAATATAAGAAAAAAACAAAATAAAACCTACATACAGCAACCATGTTTTGTGTTGTGTAGGCTCCTGTGATGTAAGTAATGGGCCCCGCCTGCTAGCCTGCTCCCTAAAACATCACTGGTTTGCTCATTTCTATATATAGGGTGCCTACATTCTGCATGTGCAAATGGATTAGATACCTATTAGGTCCATAAATTACCATATAGCATATATTCAACACAAAAAACAGTGGCAATTTGTTCTTGACAAAGAACAGCTGGACGTATTACCTTCAGGAGCTTAGGACCTCATCAAACCTAAATCTGGCCCTGCACTAAAGGTTCAGGGCTGTAAAGCCACTTCGATGCTACTTTTGGGGCATTTTCAGCTTTAAAAGACTGAATTCCATACCAGCAGCCTGAAGAAGTACAGCCAGCAACAGATCTATTGCATGAGGCTAATTTGTTTTCCAGTCCCTTCATTTGCTGGCTCTCTCCCTCCCACCCTGCAAAGGTAATGTTCAGAATGAGGTGGGAAGAGTTCGTCAGGCAGCTTTTCCAAAAACAAAGTTGTGCAGCATCTGGAGATGCTGACACTGGAAGGAGTGCCAGCAGAAGACTTTTTGGTCCCTAAAGTGGAGTCCCAACTCCACTTCCTGTCCTGCTTGTGTGTTTCCCAATCGTTGGCCATTGTTAGAATGGGATGCTGAACTAGATTGGCTCTTAGGTTTTGTGGCACCATTTGGATACCAATGGCATGCCAAGGCCCCATGACCCACAGTTCCCTCATGGACAATAATTACACGGACATGATTCTTTTGGTTTATGGGTTCAAATAGGCCACATCTTTATTGGTTACAGATGTGAGCGGTTTGGCTTAGGCATTGTGTGGAGGCCAGGCTATATGTTGACTCACTCCTGTCTGCAGGGAGTCTGTATAAGGGTAAACCACCAATAGGGGGAGCCCTATCACGTACATCAAATAGGGCCCCAACGGGTCATTGAGGTTGTGACATGGCCCTAGCCCATGTCTAGGCATTGGACAGAATCATAGCTGTCAACCCTCCCTTTTTTTGGCGGGAAACTCCCTTATTCCAATGCCGCTTCCCGCTGCTATCCCGGATTGTTGATATCCCTTAAATTTCCCGGATTTCCAAGGAAGCAGCTCCTCTCCCTCCCTGCCGGCCAGGGAGGCTCCTCAGCTGCGTTGCTCGGCTGCCAATAAGGAGTCTGAGACCGACTGGGGGCGGAGCTTGTATGCCTTGTGCAGCCAGACCCTCACACCCAACCAGACAGCCAGCCTGCCTGCCATCTATGCGCTCGCTCTTTCGCTCACTCGTTCGCGCACAGCCTCTGGAGCGCAGGGTGGCGAGGCTACTTGGTGGCATTGCACCGCCCTTGCGGCATCCCTTTTTTTCAAATCTGAAAGTTTCGAAAAATCCCTTATTTTCAAATCCGAAAGTTGACAGCTATGGACAGAATCCACACCTTCAGATCCCTTTAACAGGATATCCTTACTGAGGAGGGGGAGGCATGGCGAAGGCAGGCGAGGGCAGCGAGCTGATGCCGGGAGGCGCCGCGTCCGGCCTCCGCCTCTTCCCTGGCGCCCACCAGAATATGGCGCCCCAGTGCCCCGCACCACTTGCCTCTATGGGCAAGACACCCCTGCTACTGGAATTCACCTAAAGCATATCAAATGAACTAGATACACCAGTGCAGGGTTCATTCATGGGAGTCCAGTGGCTGTGAAGAAACTCTCCGTATAGTTGGGCCTTGTGTTGCATGCTTTACCCTAAAGCAAAACGAAGAGGTGAATTTGTTTGGAGGTTCCTGCTTGGAAGAAACGACTGAAGAATTACGAGGAAAGCAATATATAATTATTGCAGCCAGGCCCGTGCAGAGCTTGTCTGAGGCCTGGGGCAGGATTCTTGCTAGAATAAAGTTATAGACTCAAACAAAAGAGCAGCCAGTCCGGTTATACAAGATAGCAAGGTAGTGCCGATAAACCAGCTAAAATTTAAATTCAGAGGGAAAACGAAAGTTCAAAAGCTTTTTAGACTCTACACTGATCTATCAAGTATTGTGCACTTCTCAACCATGCTTGCAAAACTAATTTGCCCGTGGCCATTTTGTTCCTGGTTGGCTGGAAGGCACAGGGTGTTCTTGGCATAACAGTGTAATGCCCCTGGTGATGCCCCCCAGCCAGCTTAGCCACCCGAGGCCCGGGGCAAGTCTATCTGGCTGCGGGGGCCTGATGGCAACTCATTAGATTTCCATAGGGGTTCTTTTAAAAAATAATAATAATAATAATTTTTATTGGGTTTCCAAACACATAATCACATTCTTAACATAAACAATAAACACACACACACACAAAAAAAACAAACAATATACACAAATATCCTAATTTTTCCCTTCTTCTTTCCTTAACATCTTAGTTGGACTTCCTCCTGTTTCTCCTACTGCGTTTCATTGTATTACATCTTTAGCAATTTCTTCTCATCGTTTGGTATTATTTTTCGCAAATATTATTTCCCTTAAAGGTTTTATATTTCATTACTTATATTACTGTCTTATCTTGTCTTAATCATGTATCATAAATTTACAAAATTAATCTTATTTCTATTCTGTAAACTACCACTTCTTCCAGCTTTTTTTGTAACTTTTAATCTTACAATAATTTCTAATATATTCCTAGATTTCCATAGGGGTTCTGCACATTTCCAGTAAAAATTTGGGGGTGGGAAAGTGCTTATTAAATATTGCAAGGTATAATTAAATATTTTTGACAAAATAAAAAAATTCCTTCCAGTAGCACCTTAGAAACCAACTAAGTTCGTTCTTGGTATGAGCTTTCGTGTGCATGCACACTTCTTCAGATACACTGAAACAGAAGTCACCAGACCCTTATTTTTGAGTATGTGATTTTATCTTATTCATAGCTTAATAAAAGGAATATCGAGGAGTCAGAAAGACAAAAGCCCAGATAATCAGCCCAACCTTTCACTTTTCATTGGAAATGTGTTTTTGTGCAGTTTGAACAATCTTTTTTTTTTGGGGGGGGGGGGAGCCGAGAGGAGGCCCAGCATTTCCCAATTTCAGCTGTCTTTCAAACCGTCTTTTAGAAGTTCCTTTCCCCCTTGCTATTCTTGCCCCATACTTTTGGTTTGGTGGGCACGCCTCCTGCCTCGCCACTTGAATGCAAAGACAATGAGATCTGAGAGCATAAAGCATATCTCTTTGACTGAGGCCTACTAGCCGTCAGGCCTATTCAAGTTGATGGGAAGTCGTGCCACTTGAGCAGGACATGGCTGGCTTGTTAGTTCCTGACAACAAACTGTGTTTGCTACATGGTGCATTCATGGGCAGTGTCCGCTATTGTCCAAAGCTGTGCAAGTCTTTCCTTCGCCTGGATTCTGTCTTCTGTGGCTGGGCAACTGTATTGGGAAATGTAGCCAAGCAGAAAAGGCCCCCCTCTCTGTTCTGTGATTTCTCACATTTAATTACTTGATTTTCCCTTTCCTGCAGTCAGAGAGAAAATGGAATTACATCATGCACCATGTAGCTTTGGAAAAGCATTGATTGTTTCTAATAGAGCCACTGGTGACAGCCACAATAGAAGCGTTCCTTGTTTCACATCGGATATTAGATCCCCAAAACAAGGCTGAGTGTCCGTGGTCTGAAGATCTTCAATGGCGAACAAAGAGGACCAAGGTTCTGTTGTGTCATCCTCAACACCTCCCAAAGGGAAATCTTTATTTAGCCTCACTTGCAAAGTATTCCTTGCTTCTGAGTTGCTGCTGGGTTTTTTTGGGGGGGGGGGTGAAGCTCACTGAAGTCTTACTTTCCATTCTGAAACTCCAGGTGGTTTCCTCTTCTTTCCAATTCTTTACCTATTTTGCTACACATCATAATAATAATAATAATAATAATAATAATAATAATAATAATAATTTATTATTTATACCTCGCCCATCTGGCTGGGTTTCCCCAGCCACTCTGGGTGGCTTTCAACAGAACATTAAAATACAGTAATAATTCAGTGAGATTATAAATTCCCATTGACTTTAGATGTTCTATAATTTTTAATACTACATTACAACTCCCCAGTTGTTGTTGTTGTTGTTGTTGTTGTTGTTGTTGTTTTTCCTGTAAGGTTGATGAGTGACAGCACCTGGCCCAAGGTTACTGAGTGGACTTCATGGAGGAGTGAAGACTTGAACCCAATTTTTCTTGACCCAAATCCAACACTCTGCCTGCTATATTACACAAAACCATAAGTGCACAACTTTGTGTGAACGGCAACGTAGTAGCTCAAATGGATTGGATGGGTGCATCAGCCATTCATAAGATGGCATTTGATAGTTTAAAGATTGCATCCTGTGCCCTGTAGATTCCTGAGTGCATAAATATTAGATATCCCATTTATTGTTCCAGTCATCATGGTCACATGATGAACACATAAATATAGAATTTTCCAGAGTTTAAGGTGGGGATCTTTGCACCAAAAAAGAGTTTTGTTTCCCTTGAAAGTCCTCGGATGTTTTGTGTGATACAGGCCTACAAACTCACACCAGCATTTCATTTAAGGTGAGATTTCAGTGATCTGTTAGCTCAGGATGAGATTTCATTGGTGATTCTATAAAATATGGATGTGGGCAGGCATAATGAGCCGTATTTGCTTGTAGAACTTGTGACCAAGTATACTGAACACAGTCTACCGGCCATACATGACATCCTGCTAAACATGAAATTCCCCTCCCGGTTTTTGTAGTCCAAAATCCTAGCAGGCTGCATTGGTGGGTCACAACAAGGCAGTGCTACAATACAGTGTTTGTAGGTTTTGTATAGCAGGCTAAACTTTTGGACTCTGGAGTGTGAAGTATCTTTGGTTCACAGTGATGTCTGTGACTGGTTCTGATGAAGCAAGACCAAAGTATAAGCAATGCGTTATGACCTGTCTGGGATAAGATTTAAGGCTGATCTGCATTTATTTAAGGCGCTGTGCTGTACCCCTCATAGAGCGATAATTCCCAAATTTAACAAAATGCAGTGCCCAGGATTCTTTGGGAGGTCATATGCTTTAAATGAGCATTGTTTGGGCTTCAAAACAGGCTATGAATCTGCCCTTAGTTATATATTTGTCTCTTCATAATCCTATAGCTAATAGCAAACTCATACGCTTTGTCAATCCATATGTAGCCAAAATGGCACCATCCATACTCAGGGAGGAGGCATCAACAGGTTTGAGGAGAAACAGAAGTTTTTCAGCAGTACCAACAACAACAAAAAATCAGAAAAAAACTTTGGGAAGGGAGAACAGCTCAATGAACACTGAGCACTCTCATTGGTCATAGAATAAAAGGTAAAGGGACCCCTGACCATTAGGTTCAGTCATGTCCGACTCTGGGGTTGCGGCGCTCATCTCACTTTATTGGCCGAGGGAGCCGGCGTACAGCTTCCAGGTCATGTGGCCAGCATGACAAAGCTGCTTCTGGCGAACCAGAGCAGCGCACAGAAATGCCGTTTACCTTCCTGCCGGAGCGGTACCTATTTATCTACTTGCACTTTGGCATGCTTTCGAACTGCTAGGTTGGCAGGAGCAGGGACCAAGCAACGGGAGCTCACCCCATCGAGGGGATTCGAACTGCCGACCTTCTGATCAGCAAGCCCTAGGCTCTGTGGTTTAACCCACAGCACCACCTGGGTCATAGAATGCTAACTGACTATTGTTGTGGGAATATAGAAAACCGGGCCTGGGAAGAACAGAATGTAGTATCCAAAAAAAAGTCTGGATGGATGAATGGATGGAACCCTGAACAAGATCATTCTACACTGCAACATTTCGTTGCAGGTCCTACTTGTGGTTCTATAATTTTGTGCTTCTTTCCTTCTTTAAAAATGAGAGGGTATTGGTAGGTTTGCAGTTTTCACGCAAAAGAAGGTCCAAACCACACATGCCCCTCCTATATATTTCAGGTCAAGAGAAGTGTACGGGGAAGTACAGGGTATCTTTAAAGCTTTCTTTCCCAAACCTCAGCCTTGGCACCACACTGGCAGCTGCTATTTAAAAATGAGCTATGCTGCGGCATGGTGGTGACCATAGGAACTATTTTGCCAAAGGACTACCTAGCCCATGATTAGGGGTGTTGAGAGAAACACTCCTCACATATTGAAGGCTGAGCAGGATCACACCCAGTGGCCACAGCCCCCGTCAGCAACATATCCACCAGCTACACAATCAATCACACACACACACACACACACACACACACACACACCCCACATATCTGGAGTATCACTATCGGTATTGAAGCTGGGATAGCTCAGCCAGTAGAGCATAAAACGTTTAATCTCAAGGTCAGGGGTTCAAGTCCCACATTGGGCAAAAGATTCCTGCATTGCAGGGGTTGGGCTAGATTACTCTTCCGGTCCCTTCCAACTCTGCAATTCTGTGATTTTGTGTGCTTTGGGGGCATAGCTTCTTCACGCCCAATTTCAATGTGTGAGGGGGTTCGCCTGAATCCTCTAATGTGACCCACAGCAACTAGCCAGAGGTCCTTGGGAAGCTCACAAGCAGACCATGAAGAAAATGACCATCCTTTGGCTGGCCCTCAGGATCTGACCCTGATTGCCTCTTACATAAAAGGTTTCTTCAGCCATCATAGTTAGTCCTGTTTTCCATGGCCTGCTTCCTTTAATATGCTGTTCATAGCTGAACGCAATAGCATTGGCATCCAATCACATCCTTGTATGAGAAAAGTCCGCTGGGAAAGAGCCTCAGCTGTTTAAAGCCATTTGCCCAGATGAATTTACCTATGATCTCAGGTAATCCTCAGAAGCCCTGCTCTGTATCCCACAGCTGTCTTATTAGAGGAAGGCCGTTTTCAGTTGCAGTGCCTAAATCATGGCCATCTTTCCTGAGAGAGGCACTCTTGGTCACTTCAGTTGTGGGATTTAGATGGCATATTAATTCCATTTAACATAAGCAATAACTAAGTTTCTCCCTTTTGATTCAGTCGTTGGGCTCCTGCTGTCACTGCAGTTTGATTTCCTGCTATGATAATGTTCTCCTGGTTTTGGGTTTCCCCCTTTGCTCTGCTATAGAGCAAAGGAGGAGGAGACTCTTAGAGTCCCATGGACTGCAAGAAGATCAAACCTATCCATTCTTAAAGAAATCAGCCCTGAGTGCTCACTAGAAGGACAGATCCTGAGCTTAAGGCTCCAGTACTTTCGCCACCTCACGAGAAGAGAAGACTCCCTAGAAAAGACCCTGATGTTGGGGCAGATGGAGGACAAGGAGAAGGGGACGACACAGGATGAGATGGTTGGACAGTGTTCTTGAAGCTACTAACATGAGTTTGGCCAAACTGCGAGAGGCAGTGAAGGATAGGCGTGCCTGGCGTGCTCTGGTCCATGGGGTCACGAAGAGTCGGACACGACTGAACGACTGAACAACAACAACAATGTTTAGATGCATTATGGAGCCTGCTGGGTGGAAAGGTGGGGTATATACACACACACAAACAGTGGTACCTGTGAGAGCCAGTGTGGTGTAGTGGTTAAGAGCAGTAGACTTGTAATCCGGTGAACCTGGTTCGCGTCTCCGCTCCTCCACATGCAGCTGCTGGGTGACCTTGGGCTAGTCACACTTCTCTGAAGTCTCTCAGCCCCACTCACCTCACAGAGTGTTTGTTGTGAGGGAGGGAGGGAAAGGAGAATGTTAGTCGCTTTGAGACTCCTTCGGGTAGTGATAAAGCGGGATATCAAATCCAAACTCTTCTTCTACTACCTTGGTTGTCAAACTTAATCCATTCTGGGAGTCCGTTCAACTCCCGGAACCGCTCAACAACCAAGGCACGGCTTCTGATTGGCTGCAGGAGCTGTGTCGGACGTTCGTCTCTCAAAAAACATTAGCAAACTGGAACACTTACTTCCGGGTTTGCGGTGTTTGGGATTTTGCGGTGTGTGTGTGTGTGTGTGTGTGTGTGTGTGTGTGTGTGTGTTCATAATAAATTACTGCTCCATGCTTAGGATGCAACTTGTAACCTTGGTCAGTCAGTTTTATTTATTAATATATGTGTTCTCTGTTTTAAAATCCTTCTAGACCTAAATATCCACATTGAAAACTAATAAAAAATTATTATTATTATAAAAAAGACCTAAATATCCACTATTTCCAGCTAAAAGACAAGCTTGTAGCCATTCTGACACTGGCTGCTTTGGAGATAGCTAAATAAAGTCTGGGAATTGAAAGGGAACTCTGTGTTGCTAATTCAAATATAATTAATGTCTTTAACAATGCTACCACATTATTATGGGCATTGCATTATATCTCAGTTCTCCAGTTCTTGTGACTGTTCATATAAGACAGTCATTAGAATATCACTTGCAATTTTTCATGTTGTGATTTTTCTGGTTACTGGTAAAGGGGAGGGGATGGCTTTGTCAGTCCCCTTTGGCACACAGATATTTTTTCCTCCACCTCTGGCAATTGCCTTCACACACCTGAGACACTCACATACCGTATATACTCAAGTATAAGCCGACCTGAATATAAGCCGAGGCATCCAATTTTACCACAAAAAACCTGGGAAAGCTTCATAGGAGCCACTGCCTGCCTCACTCGAGTATAAGCCGAGGGCGGCTTTTTCAGCACAAAAAATGTGCTGAAAAATTAGGCTTATACTCAAGTATATAGGGTAATTGGTTGAAGCACAGAGTACATCATCTGGGATAGGACTGTTGCAGCCTGTGTTGGTGTTAATAAGTCTCTCCTTTGCTGCCAGATCAGTCCACGGTACTGTACAGAATTTCACACAAATATCTATCTATCTACACACCCACCACACATACACATTTGTTATATCAAAGGTAACTTTGGGTAATATTTAGGGCATTCTGTAATGTCAGAGAGGCAAGTAAGGCATCAAATTAAAGCATAGAATGGTTTTGCCAATTTAAGCGCTTCCTTAAGTCACATAGATAACTATATCAATAAAAATTTATTCGACTGTCAGTCAGAAAGCACATATTATTCATACAAAAGTTAAAACGTCTAAACATCTGGAAAAGCGTGACACTTAGAAACAGCGAAAAGTATATTATACATTTAGACCTGTGTCAATACAGTCAATTTTAGCCTTACGACGCTTAAAGGCCAAAAAAAGAAATTTGGCCACTGAGAAGGTTGTTGTTCCAGTGAACTTGTTCAGCAAATACAAGACCAGTCTTTCTCTGTCTACTGGGCTATGTTGGCATAGGAGTGGAGCTATAAGTTTTTGTCTAAGATCTGCATAGAATGGGCAGATCAAAAGAATATGTCCAGTTGACTCAACCACTCCCAGAGCACAGGGGCAAAGTCTCTGGGCGTATGGGACTCCCCTGAACCTTCCCCACAAAACCGCCAATTCCAGAACGTTTAACCCATCGGCCGTAAGGAGCCTACGGTATTCCGCATAGTGGATTTCCTCCAGATAAGGGGCTGGTGAAATCTGAGATATCTGTTCCCCCAAATACAAACCAGGTTTCACAAGAGCAATGTCCTCTTGCCTAGCAATATCCCTCCGTCTTTGAGAGATCACAACTTTAGCTTGGCTAAATGTCATAGAACACATAGATAACTAAAAATAAGGAAATAAAATAGATGAAGATTGCAGATAAGGATTATAGGTAAGGTAATATGTATGAAGAAGAGGAAGGAAAATGGATGCTGAAAAGGTATTACTCTGAAAGCAAAAGCACATGAATGCCTTTATTACTTCCACAGCCAAGTGACTCACAATTCACTGTGCAATCCAGTACATGATTTCTCCAAAGTAAGCACCATTACGTTCAGTCTCATCTACTCTAAAGCAAATGCATATCGGATTGCAATCTTGATGACTCCGTAGTCCTATTCACGCATTAAAAGGACGTAGGTGGGAAGAAAATCTGGAGGGAATGTGAAGGCAGACTCACCAGCTTCTTCCCCAACTAGAGATGAAGGAGAAGTTTGCTTCAGTTCGCATTTAAATTTTAATATACAAAATTCGCACTTCCCCAAGCCATAGGTAAAGGTAAAGGGACCCCTGACCGTTAAGTCCAGTCGCGGACGACTCTGGGGTTGCGGTGCTCATCTCACTTTACTGGCCGAGGGAGCCGGCGTTTGTCTGCAGACAGCTTCCAGGTCATGCGGCCAGCATGACTAAGCCGCTTCTGGCGAACCAGAGCAGTGCACAGAAATGCCGTTTACCTTCCCGCCGGAGCGGTACCTATTTATCTACTTGCACTTTGATGTGCTTTCGAGCTGCTAGGTTGGCAGGAGCAGGGACCGAGCAATGGGAGCTCACCCCGTCGCAGGGATTCAAACCGCCGACCTTATGATCAGCAAGCCCTAGGCTCTGTGGTTTAACCCACAGCGCCACCTGTGTCCCCAACTCCCCAAGCCATACATGAACCCAAACGAAGCCAGCCTTCAAAATTCGCTTTTCTCTGAATTTTGCAGTGCAGTTGTCCCGCCAAAAAATGTGTACAAAAATGTGTATACTAAGGTACAGCGTGCATGCAGATGCATATATATTAGGGAAACATACTTTGAAAAAATGTATATATTGGTCAAAGGTTTATACAAACATGTCTATTAGGAGAAAATCAAACTGAAATGCTGGTGAATCTTCAGAAGGACTTTTGTCATCGTTTAGTCGTTTAGTCGTGTCTGACTCTTCGTGACCCCATGGACCAGAGCACGCCAGGCCCTCCTGTCTTCCACTGCCTCCCACAGTTTGGTCAGACTCATGTTGGTAGCTTCGAGAACACTGCCCAACCATCATGTCCTCTGTCGTCCCCTTCTCCTTGTGCCCTCCATCTTTCCCAACATCAGGGTCTTTTCCTGGGAGTCTTCTGTTCTCATGAGGTGGCCAAAGTATTGGAGCCTCAGCTTCAGGATCTGTCCTTCCAGTGAGCACTCAGGGCTGATTTCCTTAAGAATGGATAGGTTTGATCTTCTTGCAGTCCATGGGACTCTCAAGAGTCTCCTCCAGCACCATAATTCAAAAGCATCAATGCAAACTGTGAAAATGCAGAGCAATGAACCTAAGACTGGAAAAATGAAAAACTGGGGAAAATAGGAATTCTTCCATGCCTATGCTGACAGTCGCCACCACCTCCACTCCTCATCTTCCCACATTGAGCAGGAAAGTCTACAGGGCATCCTCCATGTGTCCAGGTGAGCATGTTTCGAATCCTCCCTATGATCAGGATCTCAGTTTCAACATGGCCTCATTGCAGGAAGGTCAGGGGTGGGGAAAGGTAACATCCGAGGCTTTTTTGTGCACTTTCCCACACAAAAAAATAATATTTATGCATAATAAATCTGAAGCCAAAGAAGAAGAAAAGCTACTAGGTTTAATTTTTTAAAAAATAAAATAAAATCCCCCTGACACTTGTTCAAAGGGTTCTTTCATTTTTACTTTCCAGGAGCATGAATGGCAGAGGGAGGACGGAGGCAGCCCTTTGCCAGCCCTTTGCTCGTTTACCAGTTGACTTCGTGAGTTGTCTAATTAGGCATTTATTTAAAGGGATGTGTGGAACTGAAAAGCCCCATGTCAGGTTCTGAAATCAGAGGAGATAAAGACGAGACTCTTGTGTTTCCCCCCTCTTTTTCGAACTGCAAAGGTAATTAGCCCATTTAGCTCTGCGCTGTGCTGCTTTTCTGTGCCTGAAAAGAGACTGAAACAAGATAGCATTTCAGAAACACTCTTTGATACACACCACAATGAAAAATTCCGCTTTCTCTTGTATGCCACATAAAGAAAGCCATCCGATCCCACCCTGGTCAAGGGATCAGTGGCAACATGATCAATGATGACTTTGGAATTTTGGCCATTGCTACCAGCTAATTTGGCTTTTCTTGAGATCCAGGATGGTTTTGCTTCCCTTTCTTCTTTTGCTTCTTTTGTGACCATTAATGTTATAATTTTCCTCTCCGCCTGCAGTTACCGTCTCGGCACTAGTCACTGATATACATATATAGATTTTAGAAACAACACATGGATTTAGTGCAATGTCCAGCCGTTAAGCTTATAGTATTAGTGGTGACTTTCCGATGGCCAACAAAGGCATGTATCACCTATAATTAGGGCAAAGCTATATGCATCAAAGCTTTGGAAGTTCCTAGACTTCCAAAAGTTGGAGGGGAGCAGAAATCTTCAAGGGAATAATTGTGGCTTATCTTGTAAGATGCCCCCCCTTTTTTTAGATTCCATATTTGGAAAGAAAGATCATGAACAGAACTGTGAGGGCTAAAATGGTACAGAAATAGAAAAACGTGAGATAAATCTATTTATGCTATAATATGTTGCTGTAGTTAGTGGGGGGGCAGTCTCCAGATGTAGCATGCAAAATGGCAGTTGACACGTGAATGCATACTGATCTGGTGCTGGCCCTCTCATGAGGCAAAGTGAGGCAATCCATAGGGGCAACAGATCCCAGTGTAGATCTTTATTCACTCACTCTTTTTTCACTGGCAAGGAGGGAGGTGCCATGCTGTGGTTCCCCTCAGGATAAAGCATTTTTGTGTGTGATTGTGTGTGGCATTTAACATTGCATTTGCTGCTGTTCTTTAACAAAATGGAACGGAACGTAATTTGGGATCCATCAGACAAGAGCAAACGAAAGGGCCATGCCTATTCTCTTCCCCACCCGCTTTGGTGGGAGCCACCCTATTTCGACCACATGGATTTGCAACACTATCCCTGTTGTCGCAGGAGGAAGCCCCGAAGAAAGGGAAGAAGCCCTTTGTTGGCGAAAAACTTCCCGCATTGAAAGATTCCCTGTTAAACATAGCATGCCCCCATTCTGTATTCCTCCCTGGATTCAGCAGGAGGTCGACAGCATGACAGCTGATCTCCCAGACTTCCCACTGTACCAGCCAGACTAGGATATCGGATGAACCAACATAAAGGTAGCAGTGAGAAGCCTGCCATCCCTGAGCTGCATGTAGATGAAAGTGAATAATGCAACATGCACCATGCAGTCGTGTCCTACCCATACTGATTGCACCGGCACAACAAATACTTATCCCGGGCACCCAGACGTCAGCTGAATCAATTAGACTCTTCCGAGAAGCAGAAAACAAAAGCTTGCATTTGGAATAAAAGCTGAGCTTACCAAACTGGCTAAAAGAAGACAGAAGTCAGATGGTTTAACAAAATTAACAGGAATGAGAGTTTGACTAGCTGGCTTCCTTTTGCAAGAGGTTGTCCTCACCTCCTCGAGGAGTGTGTGTGTGTGTGTGTGTGTGTGTGTGTGTGTGAGCCTTATAAATCAACCCACAAATGCTACTGCCCCACAAATATGCTACAAACCAGTCCACTGAGCAGTGGTGACCAATGAGGTGGTTCACTAGGCAACGTTGCTGGTGGTCACAGTGCCTTTACCTGTAACTCAGTGGTAGAGCACTAGCCTTCGAAGCAGAAAGTTCCAGGTTCAATCCCTGGCAGGTCCAGGTATTGTTGGGAAAAGCCTTCTGTTAAGAGAGGCTGCAATGGAATCCCTGATCTAGATCTAGACCTTGGCTAGAGTAGAAAAGAATCTGCTCTCCACCACAAGAATGAGTTTCAAAGCTTTACTGGAAGCTCGCAGGAAGCACAAAAAGGCGCAAAGAGTCTCAGAGACAGCCTCTCAGAACAGGAAGAAGGTGGAGCTGACCCACTAAGTCCGAAGAGTCGCCGAATGGGAGGGCTGTTAGATAGGAAGCAAAACAAGAGACATAAGGGTCGAATGTTCAATATCTACTGTTGACGCCAGAAGAAGTCTTCAGAAGGGTCATCTTGAGTAATGATGCCGGAGGCTTTGTTAGAGCTGTCCGGAGCTATATGTTTGTTTTTGCAATACATCCTCCTTTTTAATTACCTACGCTTACTGTGTTATCAAGACGGGAACCTGGACTCCTAAAAGCTGTCAGCATGTGACAGCGTCCGCACTCCAAGAACGGCTTCAACTGGCCAGCTAAACCAGGTGAGGGTAGCCGATGGGTCTCAAATCCTTGGTGATTTAACGACTTCCCCTGCATGCAAAGACAGGCTCCAATGGATTGAGCAGATGAGACCAGTAGTGGTTCCAACGATCAAGAAGGCAGTTTCTGCACGTGTTGTAGAGGGAATTGAGGGGCAGATAGGACCCACCAACCAGGTGGGAAGGGAGACCATCTAGGAGAAGGAAAACTCTGATTCTAAACCTCTGCTGCTTTGCAGGACATCTTCAGGAGAAGGAAAGCTTGAGGAGTAAACCTTGCACAAATCCAGAATGGAGTCCCTAAGATGGTTGGATGGCACCTTGTGCACCTCCTTCTAGCAACTCCTGCAGCCAAGATTGTGCCAAACATACTGCTCTGCTTTCCTTTATACCATATCAGTGAGGCCTGGAGGCGGTTGGAGGATGGATGGTGGCTAACAGATTGAGGTTGAATCCTGACAAGACAGAAGTACTGTTTTTGGGGGACAGGGGGCGGACGGGTGTGGGGGATTCCCTGGTCCTGAATGGGGTAATTGTGCCCCTGAAGGACCAGGTGCGCAGCCTGGGAGTCATTTTGGACTCACAGCTGTCCATGGATGCAAAGGTTAATTTTGTGTCCAGGGCGGCTGTCTACCAGCTCCATCTTGTATGCAGGCTGAGACCCTACCTGTCCGCAGACTGTCTCGCCAGAGTGGTGCATGCTCTAGTTATCTCCCGCTTGGACTACTGCAATGCGCTCTGTGTGGGGCTACCTTTGAAGGTGACCCGGAAACTGCAATTAATCCAGAATGCGGCAGCTAGACT
Organism: Darevskia armeniaca; assembly: GCA_034641395.1. Classification (NCBI taxonomy): domain Eukaryota; kingdom Metazoa; phylum Chordata; class Lepidosauria; order Squamata; family Lacertidae; genus Darevskia; species Darevskia armeniaca. The sequence goes on along the minus strand of JAWWNF010000026.1, from coordinate 1,475,052 downwards.
GGTGACTGGGAGTGGCCGCCGGGACCACATAACACCGGTCCTGAGAGATCTACATTGGCTCCCAGTACGTTTCCGAGCACAATTCAAAGTGTTGGTGCTGACCTTTAAAGCCCTAAACGGTCTCGGTCCTGTATACCTGAAGGAGCGTCTCCACCCCCACCGTTCAGCCCGGACACTGAGGTCCAGCGCCGAGGGCCTTCTGGCGGTTCCCTCACTGCGAGAAGCAAAGCTACAGGGAACCAGGCAGAGGGCCTTCTCGGTAGTGGCGCCCGCCCTGTGGAACGCCCTCCCATCAGAGGTCAAAGGGATCAACAACTACATAACATTTAGGAAATACCTGAAGGCAGCCCTGTTTAGGGAAGTTTTTAATCTGTAACACGTTAATGTATTTTAATGTTTGCTGGAAGCCGCCCAGAGTGGCTGGGGAGACCCAGCCAGATGGGTGGGGTACAAATAATAAATTATTATTATTATTGTATTATTATTATTATTATTATTATTATTATTATTATTGTATTATTATTATTATTATTATTATTATTATTATTATTATTATTATTAGGCTGAGAGTGGGCTGTTGTCGTCTGGCCAGCGCAGCACCTCCATACAAACTGCGCCTCAGGGAGATCACTTCAATGCACAGGAACAGACAAATATTTCATGATATTTCATAATCCTTTGCACAATTAGCCCATGGCAAATGTTGAACAAAGGAAATCTTTTAAGGAAGTATTAATTGGTATACAGAGGAATAGGAGTCTGTTATGCACACCTCTCAAACCAGCCCCTTTGTGACTGTTTTGAATGCAAAGCTCCATTGCCAGTTTTCCACTTGCTCTGAATGGCACACTGGAAAATGTTCTCAAATGGAATTTTAAACATCCTCTAGCACTCTAAAAGAACCTATGTCGAGGTCTGGGGTTTCGTTGCCTTTTTTTTAAGGATTAACTTGGGTTATGTTGAAGAAAGTTCATCTTGTTATGTACAGGCATGTGCCATTTTCAACCCAGGCATTTGCTACAGAGGAGGTGGGGGTTAAAATGGGGATTTAGTGACTACTCAGTAATGATTGCTATGAATTACTAACTAAATCAATCTGCTCGGTTTAAAAAGAATCATTTGTAGTTGCCAAAGGCTGCTTCTTTTCTCCAAGGCAGCTCGTACATTCCCTTTCCAACGGAAAATTATACGGTTTGCTAATTGCTCGAGTGTAAAGAGGGGTCACTGTGCAATTTCCTTTTACTGTAATTTGAAATCCCACAAATATAACTCGTCATCATCCCAGAGGAATTCGTGGGGTTTGGGCAAAGCCCCAAGCGTAGGTGAGGTTGTCATAAATAAATAAATAACATGAAATACCCTGGCAGAACAGTCGACGTTTTCCCCATAATCTTTGCACGGTTAATTGTTGCTCACAGTAATTGAGCAGTACTGCAAAAAAAAAAAAAAAAAAAAAAAAAGGTCCGTATAGTTAAAGCTATGGTTTTCCCAGTAGTGATGTATGGAAGTGAGAGCTGGACCATAAAGAAGGCTGATCGCCAAAGAATTGATGCTTTTGAATTTTGGTGCTGGAGGAGACTCTTGAGAGTCCCATGGACTGCAAGAAGATCAAACCTATCCATTCTGAAGGAAATCAGCCCTGAGTGCTCACTGGAAGGAAAGATCCTGAAGCTGAGGCTCCAATACTTTGGCCACCTCATGAGAAGAGAAGACTCCCTGGAAAAGACCCTGATGTTGGGAAAGATTGAGGGCACAAGGAGAAGAGGACGACAGAGGACGAGATGGTTGGACAGTGTTCTCGAAGCTACCAACAAAGAGAGAGAGAGAGAGAGAGAAGCTAACTATTCTGTGCAAGCCTGCAGCTTAACCTGTTAGACCTCGACTCCAACTGAAATGAAATTGTATGTGTGCATGTTGAGAGGTGGACATCAGTTCTGGAGTATACGACTAGCTCACATGACACAACTCTATTATTATTTTTGTGGGCAGGTTAATCACATGTCAGCATGACATCTGGGGGAATAGAGGCATTTCATCCTGATCACCCTTGAAGTGGTCTGGGTTTATTTGTTTATTTATTGAATATATATATGCTGCCCTATACCCGGTGTGCTTTTTGACCCTTGTTTTCCAGGAGTGTCCTGTTGGAATGTTTTCTTCCTTTGTTTATTACAGGATTTATTTATTTTTTGTAATGTTTTAACCATTTTGGTTTAACACAAATGATGTTAATTAATAATGCTGCACAACCTCCCATTTTACACATTAAAATGGATTAGATTTGCTTTGATTTGTTGGGAGCTCACAGGACAATTGTGTTGTTGTTGTTTTTCCTCCCAGTACATACTTAATCCAAAAAAAAATCATTGTCTTTTCTCAATGAGTGCAAAATAAGCTACCCCAAAGTGAATGAGTACAGCATACTGCAGCCATCAGTGGTGGGATGAAGAATGGGGCACAACTAGTGGTGTTAGAACAGGCAGAGGCAGTGGCAAAGAAATCCTCTCTGGCACCCGGGGGCGGCGCATGTACGGCATCCCATACAGACTGTGCATGTGCGGCATCCTGTGCGTGCACAGTCCGTACGGGCTGCCGCACATGCACGGCGGCAACCCGTACAGACGCCACACCCTCGGCCGCTCTACACCTGGGGGGAGGCAGGGGCCATCTTGTCGCCCCTCCCAGAGTGGCACCTGGAGCGCTCCGTCCCATCCGCTCCCTTCCTACGCCACTGGGCAGAGGCAGATTTAGGGGAGCACTGCCAGTTCAGTCACACTGGACTCAGAGCCTTGGGGGCACCACCGGGGACATGGCAACTATGATTTAGAATGAGGCATGAGAGGCAGAAGGGTGCCAAATTTTGGCACCGCATGGGGCATCACTGAAATTGGAGTCCCCAAGATCTGCTACTGGAACAGTAAAAGCAGTATTGTTGCCAGAATTTGGTGGCTCTTCAGGGCATGGCACATGAAAAAGGTGGGGGCATCGAAAACAGTGATTTCTCATCTTCTAGGATGGCTTGTAGGGACGCGGGTGGCGCTGTGGGTTAAACCACAGAGCCGAGGGCTTGCCAATCAGAAGGTCGGCGGTTCGAATCCCTGTGACGGGGTGAGCTCCTGTTGCTCGGTCCCAGCTCCTGCCCACCTAGCAGTTCGAAAGCACGTCAAAGTGCAAGTAGATAAATAGGTACCGCTCCGGCGGGAAGGTAAACGGCGTTTCCGTGCGCTGCTCTGGTTCGCCAGAAGCAGCTTAGTCATGCTGGCCACATGACCTGGAAGCTGTACGCTGGCTCCCTCGGCCAATAAAGCGAGATGAGTGCCGCAACCCCAGAGTCGTCTGCGACTGGACCTAACGGTCTGGGGTCTCTTTACCTTTACCTAGGATGGCTTGTGCAAAGTGGAAATGAGAGCACTGTTAGGGCAGTGGGACTACTGTTGGTCTTGCGACTCTGGCAAATGCCCAACTTTGCCCCCTTCTGGAGCCAGTGCTGATTAAAACTGGGCAACAAATATGCTTTCCTTGTCATCTCTGAATTATTGGAGGGGTGAAGATCTGGTCATGGAATTATTTTCTTCAATGATACCGATGAGGTTACAAGAGGTTATCTCATACTGAATCTGGTAATTGCTTAGCAAGAAGAGATACTCTTCACATAACAGTGGGCACACTGAGTGAAATCTTGCCAAAGTACATTGTTAGACCTTTTTTTTTTGCAATTTATTTCCATATGTTCGTTTATTTCATGGCAATAGTAGTCCTCTAAAGTTCTCTTACAGCTTGGTTTATTGCAAAATAAAATCCTAATGGCTGTAATTAATAACAAATTTTATTTTACATTCAAAAATTACAGGGCCCTTTATGGTTATAGCTGTGTCAGCAATGCCAGGTCTAAACAATACTTTCAAAATGTGCCCTTTGCAAATAATCAATAACCACAAAATAGAAAAGCTTTCTAATTAAAATTAATAAGAAAGGTTAAAAGGACCATTAGGGATTCAATAGTCAACGGCTTAGCCTACTTTGAACCCTAATTCATGAATACAAACACTCATGCAGGAATAATCATAAGGATTAATTGTAATAGAGATTTTGCAAACGAGTCCCCTGATTTGAATTTAGACCTGATTTACATGAACAGAAGATGAAGTAATAAAACTCTTAAAGGACTGTACCAGTTCAGCCATCAGATATTCTTGATTGTACAGACACCCCCCCCCCATACACACACACGTGTGAGAAAGGCAGGCATTTCTATACGGACCACCATGTGCCATGCATGGATATTAAAAAAGACAGTGATCCAATGGTGTCACAGTCCTACTCAGGGGCTGATTTAGGTTTGATGAGGCCCTAAGCTACGGAAGGTAATGGGGCCCTTTATATGTCTAGCTGTCCTTTGTCAACAACAAATTGCCACTGTTTTTTGTGTTGAATATATGCTATATGGTAATTTATGGACCTAATAGGTATCTCAAGCCATTTGCACATGTTGGCATGCAACCAATCCATGCAGAATGTAGGCACCCTATATATAGTAAAAGGTAAAGGGACCCCTGACCATTAGGTCCAGTCGTGTCCGACTCTGGGGTTGTGGCGCTCATCTCGCTTTATTGGCCGAGAGCCGGCATACAGCTTCCGGGTCATGTGGCCAGCATGACAAAGCCGCTTCTGGCGAACCAGAGCAGCGCACGGAAACGCCGTTTACCTTCCCGCCAGAGCGGTTCCTATTTATCTACTTGCACTTTGACATGCTTTCGAACTGCTAGGTGGGCAGGAGCTGGGACCGAGCAATGGGAGCTCTCCCCATCGCGGGGATTCGAACCGCTGACCTTCTGATCAGCAAGCCCTAGGCTCTGTGGTTTAACCCACAGCACCTATATAGAAAGGAGCAAACCCGTGATATTTTAGGGAGCACGCTAACAGGCGGGGCCCATTACTTACATCATAGGAGCCTACACAACACAAAACACGGTTGCTGTATGTAGGTTTTATTTTTATTTTATTTTTTATCTTATATTTTGGAAACGTACATCTGGTTTGCTTTTCCTTTTAACGGTTTTTTTTGGGGGGGGGCAAGAGAGTGGGGCCCTAAGCTATAGCTCGTTTAGCTTATACGTAAATCCGGCACTGGTCCTACTCTGGTCTGTGTTTGAGTAATGATTGCATAGGGCTTCTATTCCTCCCCTAAATTAAAATCAGGACCACATTTTGTGCTCACACCTAAAACATTGTCCTACCAGAGAACCACCCTCCCCCCCACACACCCCGTTTGTGGGTTTTTGTTTTGTTTTGTTGTTGTTTTTTGCACAAGTCGCTATGCTGTGTCTCCTCTGAGGCCAGTTTAATCTGCTGCATCTCTGCATTGGGAGTGATTGAATGATCCAGTTACAGGGACTTCAGCATAACCCCAGTGGAGGCAGATGGAAAGGCTTCATGGCCAGAGATCCTAGCTGTCAACTTTCTGATTTGAAAATAAAGGATTTTCCCAAACTTTTGAATTTGAAAATAAGGGATGCCGCGAGGGCGATGCAATGGCACCAAGTAGCCTCACCACCCTGCACTCCAGAGGCTGCGCACGAGCGGGTGAGCGAAAGAGCAAGCGCGTAGATGGCAGGCAGTCTGTCTGTCTGGTTGGGCGTGAGGGTCTGGCTGCACAAGGCATGCAAGCTCCATCCCCAGTCAGTCTCAGACTCCTTATTGGCAGCCGAGCAACGCAACTGAGGAGCCTCCCTGGCCGGCAGGGAGGGAGAGGAGTGGCTTCCTTTGAAATCCGGGAAATTTTAGGGATATCAACAATCTGGGATAGGAGCGGCAAACGGCATAAGGGAGTTTCCCGCAAAAAAGGGAGGGTTGACAGCTATGTCTCTGCATTGGGAGTGATTGAATGATCCAGTTACAGGGACTGCAGCATAACCCCAGTGGAGGCAGATGGAAAGGCTTCATGGCCAGAGATCATGCAGAGATCAGTGGGTAAAGGGAGCCCCAATGAGCGTCTTATTATTTCATCAGTGCATTTGTCACTGCGACGAGAGTACCCTGGCATACAGTATGGGAATTACCGAGAGAATTGGTGCATATCTCATAGAAGGGGCTTCTAAAAAAAAAAAAGTCTAACTTTTGAGGAAGCAGCATCTAGCAAAACCTGAGCCCAGATTGCGAGCGTTACATTCTGAGCCACATCTGACGCAGAGGAATATGCAAGCCAGGAAATTCCATAGAGCGGTTTTTTTGGTTTTTTTCCATAGCGGTGTTTGGTCAACGTTGTATGAACAACATGCTATTTGCTTGACATGAGTCAGCTTAAAGCACTGAGCTGAAAAAACTTCCCTTCGATGAGAATGCACCAATTACACCTCAAAAGTAACTAAACTGAAAGCATATGGCCACAAAATTATACCTTGGTCCCAGCTGGCCAGCACTTCACTATCTATCAGTGACATGTGTGAAAGGTTTTTTTATATATATCTAAATAACTTGCTGGGTAAAACACAGAGCCGTGGGGGCAGGGAGACCGCAGGTTTCAAAATCCATTGAATTCTACCAATGCACTGTATAAGAAGTTTTTTAAGCAGTCAGGGTAAAGTTTTGTTCTAAAAAGGGACATGCACATTACCACTGTACATATGTGTCTAAGGACAACCCAAAAGGCGCTCCCACATGTTACCATGCTAGACCAGCTGCAGCGTTTTGTCTCCAGTAGAGGCCAGATGCCCACAGGAAACTCACAAACAAGATGGAGATAAAAAAATGTGTTTGTCTGCAACACCTGATAAACATGGGCATACTCCCTTTGATACTGGAGGCTCCACTTTTAGCTCTGCTATAGATAGATTTGGTAGGAATTTAACAGATTTTTATAAACTTTCCCCAAGAATATTGGGAACTGTTGTTTTCCCCTCACAGAACTCTAATTTTTGGGAAACTTAACAAACTACACCTCCCAGGATGCTGAAGCCAAATGTTTTAATAATATTGATCTGATTTACATCCTTTTAAAATGTTTTTATTTATTTTTTTTGTGGGAGGGCTTTTGGGTTGTTTTTGTTTTTATTATGTATTTTATGGTTTTATTTCTTGATTTTAGCCTGTGAACCACCCTGAGAACCCCGGGTATAGTGTGGTATAATAATAATAATAATAATAATAATAATAATAATAATAATAATAGTTATAATTATAATTATAATTATAATTTGCATTGAAAGTGCTTTAAATGTCTGGTGTGGATCTGCCCATAGTTTTGCCATGCACTAAGGTCTCAAGCATGAAGACTAATTTAAAACCTTGAACATTTAGTCGCAGCTCGTCTTTTAAACTAATCCAAGTAGTATCACAAAATTGTATGAAAGACAATAATGGAGGCGGGGGGAGATTAGCATATTTCAAACATATGGAACATTTATTGCTGTGGCATTGAAAGCATAAAATCATGGAGAGCTTGATGCAGGTTGATGGATCCACAGAGACTGATACCAACTCCTGCAGAAAAAAAACCATCCAGCAGCTATCCTTATAATCCAGACTTCTTCGTTAAACAGCTGCCCACCTGAAATGTCACGAGTCCCATGGCAACCTTCGGCCCAGACCAGAGCCAAATCTGACACATAGAGACTGCCCCCCTTTCCCTGAACCCAGCAGGCTTCGATGATGAGCCAGGAGTCCCAACTGGTCCCTGGCTGTCGCTGGAGTCAGCAGAGGGACTTGGTATTGCTACACACCACCTCCAATCTCCAAGCAGCGAGCGATTCCAGCGCTTACCCAAGGTTCATGTTTCCTTGATGGACAGAGGAGACGGTGGTGTCTTTATGATATGTTGTTTATTTACTGTCAGGGACTGGGCAGAGGAGGAATGGTGGAGACCGCCTCCCCAGCCTGACCCTTCCAGAGAAGAAGAAGACAGTTCAGAATTACAACAGGGGTTTGAGGGAGGTCACAGCTCAGAGAAAGATGAGGGGGAAAGCTGGGAAATAATGGGAGCAGAGGACGAAGAAGAGGAACCACCAGAAGGGCAACAGGCGATAGACACAGTATCTTTAAAAAGCATTCTAGATGCCCCCCCTCTCCCAGAACATGGTGGGCATTAAAAATAGGAGAGCAAAGAGCTCAGAAGCAAAGGGCCTTCAGCGCCACCCATAGGGGAGAAGTTGGTAAATGAGGAATTGGGAGGAAAAGGGGGTGGAGAGTCACTCGGGACAATGCCATTATTCCAAGAGGCTGTGTACCAAGCCTCTCTCTGTAAATATTGAATAAAAAGCAGATGGTAAGGACTTTTCCTTATCTTATCCGTTCCTGGCGACCTGCCGTGGGGGTTGGATCCACTGCCGCCTGACATTTACACATATATACAACCTGAGCCTATGATGGAGCATTAACACAACATTACCACCCCAAGATGAGGGTGGCGCTGTGGTCTAAACCAAGGGAAAAACAAACCAGATGTACGTTTCCAAAATATAAGATAAAAAAAGAAGAAATAAAATAAAACCTACATACAGCAACCGTGTTTTGTATTGTGTAGGCTTCTATGATGTAAGTAATGGGCCCCGCCAGCTAGCCTGCTCCCTAAAATATCACTGGTTTGCTCCTTTCTATATAGGCGCCGTGGGTTAAACCACAGAGCCTAGGGCTTGCTGATCAAAAGGTCAGCGGTTCGAATCCCTGCAACGGGGTGAGCTCCCGTTGCTTGGTCCCTGCTCCTGCCCACCTAGCAGTTCGAAAGCACGTCAAAGTGCAAGTAGATAAATAGGTACTGCTCCAGCGGGAAGGTAAACGGTGTTTCCGTGCGCTGCTCTGGTTCGCCAGAAGCGGCTTAGTCATGCTAGCCACATGACCCGGAAGCTGTACGCCGGCTCTTGGCCAGTCAAGCGAGATGAGCGCTGCAACCCCAGAGTCATCCGCGATTGGACCTAATGGTCAGGGGTCCCTTTACCTTTACCTTTACCACCCCAAGAGGGACTTGCTTGGCCCATAGACGTAGGCTTGGATTCAAACAGAAATCAAGCATTCCTCAATTGCGTGTTGAGGTCCCCAAACCACCCCTCAAATAACTCACACCTCAGACAGTAATTTAGGTTTTGGTTTTTGGCATAATTTTGGCAACAACTTTATTGAAATACATGATATGTGAGTGGTTGCATAGGCATTGGTTTAGACTATCTGTCCCACTGGGGACAGAACTCATGACCGTCAGTAAAGGGAAAACACTTAGGGGAGAGAAAAGGAGGCTGGGGGTCGTGGCCCTGGTCCCCGACCGGGGGATATGGACAAAAGCGTGGCGAGCCCCTGGATTCCTTTAATGGAATTCCCCGTGCAGCAGCAGCATTGGAGGGGCAGCCACCATGAATCCTGACCCCTCCACCAACGAACACAATAACCAATGCCTAACCGCCAACCTTACAAGTTGTGACTATTTGCTACGCAGTAGGCGAAAACCAGATGGCACCAGCCAATCAGCCAACTGGAAAAATTCCTACCAGGCCCCTGCCCCAACAGCAGATGACCCCATGACAGGCATAGCAAGGTCAACACAGAGGCCTAATAAAAGGGAGAGGAAGGGCGGGAGATCCGTTGCACGCAGCACAGGGCGTGCCAAGGGTTATATACCCGCTGGGCTGTCCATCACAAATTGCAACAATTAAATCTCCCCAACAACAACCCAGGACCCAATCAGAGCTGTGGCCATCTATCCGATCCCACCCAGCACCAGAGGGGTGATTTGCTGGCCCCCACCGCAACACGTGCTCTCCATGAAGGAAAACACGCTCTCTTTGCTTCAGGCTCACACCATCCTCAGCTCTGGCCTTTGTCTACCACTTCATTTGTCCCCTTACTGGCCCATTGCATAGGCTATCACCTTACCAGAAAGTTAGCCTGGCTGTTCCTGGAATTTGAATCCTGGATTCTATTTTAGCACTTGCTGGATCCATGAATTAGAAGAGTCTCGGCATCCAGCCTATTCCTCCCCTTCTGCCAAACTCACGACACTACACAGCCTGGGGTGACTGAGCAGGATTTGGAGGGGGGGAGGAAGGCACAGCATGCTGCCCCACTACCCCCCAAAATGGGAAGAGACATACTCACTTAGATGCAGTGCACACATGCAGGTGAGACATTCCTGCACAACTCAAAAGTGTGCCTTGCCTGGGTTTCAAAGGTTAACAGGTGGTTGTGACACAGAACATATTCTCAAGTCCCGTCCCGTGTGAACTTAATGCAAACTCTGATGGAATCTCTCACTTATCATATGGATAGGACCAAGCTATCAAGAAATTCCTGGAGCTGGAAACAGGAGTGACAGCACCCATGATACACATTGCAAAGTGGCAAAGGGATTGCTGGAGAACATCGCACATTGCCAGGTGAGTGTAACATTTAGACCTAACGTAGAATGGCAACAGGCCAGGGGAGCTCAACAACAACGAGAAGGTACAGCGGCAGGTGAGTTGCTAAGGGGCTTCTCAAAAATCTTTTGCAGCCTGCATGAAGTTCACAGTGCAAATTCTCCTTTACTCTTATTATTACACTGATGCCCAATACAACTGGGATAAACTTTACCAGTGTCTGACTCAGCCTTGAATATTGCGTGGCTTCTGATTCACAAGGGGCTTATTTCAGTGTTCGTAGATACAGAAGGAGCATACTCTCTCACAATAAGATTTATAGAAGCTTCTTTTAAAAAAAACACACACACACACCATGCATTGTAGTTGAAACTATATTTATGCACAGCAGTTTTAGTCTTTCTTTTTCCCTTTTTGACATCTTCACAAAGCCAGTGGTAGCTACCCACCTTCAGACTCTAAGAATGATTACATGGTTTCTTGGCAGGCCGAGATGACAGCATGTGGCTGGTAAGCCGTTTCTAGCTGTCATAATATGTAGCGTTTGAAAAGCAGAAAACAAAGACTTGCTTTAATGAGGCCTACAGCAACAGCAAACTCAAGCTATAAACACTTTTGCTGCTATTTTGAAATGTTGAGTGAACTTCCTCCCCTTACTTTCATATATCTTTTTATCCTCCTCTTCCTACTTGCCATGATAACTTTGACCTGTGTTTATATGCCACTCTGTGTCAAACATGTAGCAGGGGGGGAATTCTTTCTTTCTTTCTTTCTTTCTTTCTTTCTTTCTTTCTTTCTTTCTTTCTTTCTTTCTTTTTTTCCTTTTGTACGCCTGTTTCTTTTGGATATTTTTTTTGGGGGGGGGGGTTGTCTGAGAAACCCTTCCATTTAATGCCGCTATTTAGTAGGAGTTTAAAAGTGTTAATTGGCAGGATTATGCACTTGGCAGAATAAAATGACACTGTTTCCCCATACAGCGGGCCTCCACAAGTACAGTATATGTATATGTTTTCTCTTGAAAGCCTATGCAGGTGGTGTCAGTGCAGGATATTCTGTTTACAAATCATTAATGAAGTGATTGTGCCCTCTATTTTTTTTTAGTTTACTCACACTTTTGAACCGCTCAGTGCGACACATTCCTAAATAGAGAGCACAAGAGTGGAGGGGAAGCACACAATGGTCCTATTATGGGGGCCACAAAAAACACTGGTAGTGCTGAGGGTTTATTTTAACCCAATCAATTAAAGATGGACGGAAAGGGCTCAGTTAGTAGGGGACTGGGGAAAAAATGAGAGATGGCAAAGAGTTGCTAGGCACTCGAGTCTGGACTCTGAAATTTTCCCTCGGTGTTGTATCTGCGCTTTCTTCCTTCACAATAAAAGATCCCATTCAAAGCGGAGAGTCCTTCGCACCACAACCATTGGGAGACAGTGCATTCTCTGAATGAAATAAATGCCTTCCTTTAATTCCTATAAGGACGGAGTAAATTTCCCTCCGCACAGGGCCATTAGAATTCTGCAGGAAAAGTGCATATATTATGCCATACTGTATGCCTATTGTGCTGTAAACAGCCACTCTCATGCTACTGATATGCAGTTTGAAAGCCTTTTTTTTAAGCACAAGGGGAGAGATCCTGCTACACAAGCAAACTGCACTGCCCCCACCAAAGCAACCATTTTGTGAAAAAAACCCCCAACCTTTAGGGTTGCCAGGTGTCCACTATTTGAGCGGACAGTCCGCTTTTTTCACATTATGTTCACTACTTTTTTTCACAAAATAGTGGACATTTTTTTATTCAAAAGCTTTATGATGAAATGGTACGTAATCTAAAGAGTCTAAGAGAATAAGGATAGGAGAATCGCGTTTTGTCTTTTTTTTTTTCATGAGACAAAGATCGAATATCCATTGAACTCGATTCTCCAAAAAAAGTATTAATCATACTCAATTGTTTCACAAGACATTTAAAAAAAGGGGGGGGGAGGCGCCTCTTGCCGGAGTTCTGCCCCGCCTGTTCCTGACTCGCGGGGAGAACAAAAGGGAGAGGCGCGAAAGAAAAAGACGCCTCTTCCTGTTCCTGATGCGCAGGAGCAGCAGCAAAACAGCTACCGGTAGAGGCGCGGGGGGGGGGGGGAAGGCGGGCTTGGAGGAGACTTGCCCGACGACCTGAGGGAGCGAGATCCTTGCCCCAAGGATCGCCTCCCTAATACAGGAACGGTAAGAAGGAACTGCTGTTGGGAACTTGGGTAGCTTTGCCCCAAGGATCCCTAAGAAGCAAGCATAGAAACATAGAATTGTAGAGTTGTTGGAAGGGACCACGAGGATCATCTAGTCCAACCCCCCTGCAATGCAGGAATCGAACCCATGGGGGCTCGAACCCATGACCCTAAGATTAAGATTATAAAATTAAGATTAAATTAAGATTATAAAATTATATTTAGTATTTCTCAACGTTGTACTGAAATTAAAGAATTATTCCTTAAACACAAAGAATTGATCAAAGCTGTGCAGTCAAATAAAAAATACACACGGCAGCCAAGTAAAATGTAATTTAATATTTTACATATTATTATAATATATTTGATGTTTTGAATTTTAAGTAAAGTTTTGAAGTGATTATTTTAATACGTGTTAGAATGTTTGTAAGAAAATATATAATTTAATTTAATTTAACACACACACCCCCGCTTGTCCGCTATTTTTTGGAAGCAGACCTGGCAACCCTAACCCTCATTTGAATAAACAACATGGTGTAAGGCAATGAATGCAGATGATAAGTAAGTGTCCAGTTTTTACTGGATAGCTGAACAGAATATCAGTCAAATTATAAAATGACATTATTATTATTATTATTATTATTAAGAAATTTACTACAAACTGTTACTCATCCAAGTATATTAACGTTATTGTGCATTCCTAGGTGTGCACACAATACTATTTCCTTCCAATACTAATACTGAATTCTTCACTGACCGTTTTCTTTTTAATCTCTCCTCCTGAGTTGCTGCCTAGTGTACACCAATTTCAAAATGACACGTCTTTCAACTCCGTTCCCTTAAAACCAAGGTTGTTGTTTTCTGCCTTGCATATTGCATCACCAGAACGCAGCTTTCAGATTCTTCTGAGAATGCATTGGGTTTTTCAAAAGCGGCATCAAAAATGAATTAAATTGACAAGGGACAAGTCTATCTGACTGCTGTACAAGTGCAATAGAAAGTACTTATTAATTACCTTAGTTGCCAGGTTTAAAGTTGGAGAAATATAGTTGTTCTGTATATTTTCTTGAGCACGCTCTTTCTCACACATCAACTTTTATTATTATTTCTTATACTGAGGATGAATTTATGTAGCCTAACAGATGCTATAGGGAAACGAGAGCTTACCATCTAAACTCATGCAAAACCACCAAGTAACAAAAATCTATATAGCTCATATTATTGCACAGCCTAGTATAACTAGGATCTGGCTGAGTTGGCAGTAGGAATGGGGAATAAATTTATGTGGTTTGCATTTTATTAGAAACCCGCCTAACTTCCTGGCTGAATAGGCAAACCAAAACACTTTCCAAAGTCACTCTTCTCTGCCTTTTGCGATGCACCTCACCAATCATAAATTGCATGCAGAAATTTATATGTCAGAGGAAAGTGTTCACAAAAATGAAAGTAGTGTGCAAAAATGCTTTCTTATTAGGGAAAATAGCTTGCAAAAATGCACATATTAGGGGGAAAGTTCAAAATCTGTACATTAGGAGAAATAATTCTTAAAAATGCATAAAGTTTCTTTTTTACCCATCAAACTGATGCAAAAATGGGGTGAACCAACCTATGGTTGGAAAAATGAGAAACTGGAAGAAACAGAAATAGGCATTTTCTTCCATCCCTAGTAATTCAGAATAATTATAATAAAATTCAGAATTAAAAAAGTTATGCAGTCATGGAGGAAAGAAATCCCAATATTAAATTCTTGGTTGGGCAAGAGGGTTTGTGTACTGCTATTTGGGGCCCCATGCTGGAGGTGGGACTCTGAACAACACTGATAGAACCAATCCTCTAGGAGAGCCAGTGTGGTGTAGTGGTTAAGAGCGGTAGACTTGTAATCTGGTGAACCGGGTTCGCGTCTCCGCTCCTCCACATGCAGCTGCTGGGTGACCTTGGGCTAGTCACACTTCTCTGAAGTCTCTCAGCCTCACTCACCTCACAGAGTGTTTGTTGTAGGGGAGGAAGGGAAAGGAGAATGTTAGCCGCTTTGAGACTCCTTCAGGTAGTGATAAAGCGGGATATCAAATCCAAACTCCTCTTCTTCTTCTCTTTTACAGGTTCAAGAACTCAGGGACTTGCCTACTAAATCCCACTCTCGACAGTGAGTGTGAGGTACCACTTTCCACCCTCCAGGTGCAATAGTTAGGGAAGAGGGAGGAATTACCTAGATGTTATCAATATAACAAGGGACGCAGGTGGCGCTGTGGTCTAAAACCACAGAGCCTAGGGCTTGCCGATCAGAAGGTCAGCAGTTCAAATCCCCGCGACGGGGTGAGCTCCCGTTGCTCGGTCCCTGCTCCCACCAACCTAGCAGTTCGAAAGCACGTCAAAGTGCAAGTAGATAAATAGGTACCGCTCTGGCGGGAAGGTAAACGGCGTTTCCGTGCGCTGCTCTGGTTCGCCAGAAGCAGCTTAGTCATGCTGGTCACATGACCTGGAAGCTGTACGCCAGCTCCCTCGGCCAATAAAGCGAGATGAGCGCCGCAACCCCAGAGTCAGACACGACTGGACCTAATGGTCAGGGGTCCCTTCACCCTTTACCTTTAATCAATATAACCCCATTAATTTCTATCCAAATCACTCCAATAATAGTACTTAGAATTTTGCTCTGGATCCAACACATCATATTGCAGCCCTTACAACAACTCTTGGAGACAGGTGAGTCTTCTTATGCAACAGAGAGAGAGAGAGAGAGAGAGAGAGTTTCCCTGAGGCCACCTAGTGAAGCCATGGAAGCTATGACATTTGAACCAAGGACACTCTCAGTCTTTTAGCCACTCTGCTCTGCCAGATCTCGGTTATTAATTATTACACATCAGAATCTGCTGCACGTAAGATAGACTTAAATATATTCAGACCAGATTAAATGGAAATAAATTTTATGAAATGACACAAAATGATTATTAATCAAAGTCGTCTGACTAGTAGCCGGGATTATCAAGAGCAAAGTCAGACTTCAAAGGGAAACAGGAAACCTCACAAGTTAATCACTTGACAAACATGGTCCTCCTCCTATTATAATTTTGCACTGCCCTTGATGCCCTCTGCCACGGAAGACCAGTTTGGAAGAAAGAGTGTGCAGATCCCTTCCACCTCATTATGGTATGGCAAGGGTGGGGATAGCCGGAAGCCAGCTAGCTTGTTATTTTTTATCAGTAAGTTGTTTGGACCAACATGGGTGTCAGGGACCTGACCTCACGCAAGGCACTTGAGACGTGGAAGGAGGGATGGAGGGAAGTGCAGCCTCTCTTGGGAAGCAGCTCGGAGTCCAGCGGGGATAGTAAGGAAAGCCCCAGTGGTGAGGAGCAGGAACTGCCAGGCAGTGCGGTGGAGCTGAGGGTCAGAGATGCGGACAGAGCCCTAGATCAACCTGAGTGGGTTGTGGAGCAAAGCGGTCAGCTACTTCCGTCGCTCCAGCTGCATATGGGGGGAAAGCGTAAGGAAAGGAGGTGACGCTTTGGAATTCCCAAGCTTTTATGTTGGGGGAGGAACCGGCGAAAGCCACTCCCAGATTCTGGAACCGACTCAAGCGGACATGAATCTTAAACGCTCCGATGTACATAGCCTGTAAATAAAGTATTAGCTTTAGAAGAACGGATGTTTCTGGCTCTTTACTCTCGAGGAGACAACCCAGAACCCTTACAATGGGGATCTGGAAAATAATAATGAAGCGTGGCTTATGTGATAGATAGGGGGTGGGGAGAAATTTGATTGACTTTGCATTTAAAGGTGAACATGTCACACTTCCCAAAGCAATGCGCAACCCGAACCACAGCAATCCTTTGAAATTTGCACTTCTCTGATTATTGTTTTGTCATCCAAATAACGTGTAAAAAAAATTGAATATGCTAGGTTAATATTTGCTGATGAATTTTATTAGGACTGAAAAGAAATCACAAGCCAATATGGATATGTGGAAAAGTGAAATTAAGACTGGAACAATGAGAGACTAAGTGAAACTGAAATTAGCAGATTCACCCAAGATGATGATGATGATCCAACAAATTAAAACATCAAACACAGGAAAACATTAAAAACTTCTCTATACAGGGCGGCCATCAAATGTCTTCTAAAAGTCAGATAGTTGTTTGTTTCCTTGACATCTGACAGGAGGGTGTTCCACAGAGCACAACTAACAAGAAGATTCCCTGTAACCTCACTTCTCGCCAGAAGGCCCTTGGAGCTAGACTTCAGTGTCCAGGCTGAACAATGGGGGTGAAGATGGTTCTTCAAGATGGCATTGCATGGTGCTGTGGTTTGGTTTTTTACTTGCGCTGCACTTGGGTGAATATGGTATGCTTTTCCTCAGGTCCAATCACGCATGTATATTTATTTGAGGGGGCGTGACAGGGTGCCCCCATGACAGGCTTCCTCATTGGAGCCTGAATCGGCCCAACACCGCCAACTGCAGCTCCACTCCCGGGTCAAGCCAGGCCCAGGGATGGAGTGAGGAGAGTCGCGGCAACGCTGCCGCTCATTCTCCTGGGCCACAGCGGGCTCCTGCTGGGCGCTGGGCGCCCGCCCTGGGTGGCGCTAGCCTACGCTCCACCACTGCACATTGGGAAAACAAAGGAGTGGTCACAATGTAACAGCAAAACTGGACTGTTTTGAGAGATTGGGGTTCAAGAAGAGCCATAGAAGGGAGCAGAGTTAGAAATGTAAAACATGCAATACATCATTTGTCCCATGCTATCAATAAACGCGGGTGGTGCTGTGGGTTAAACCACAGAGCCTAGGGCTTGCCGATCAGAAGGTCGGCGGTTCGAATCCCCATGACGGGGTGAGCTCCCATTGCTCAGTCCCAGGTCCTGCCCACCTAGCAGTTCGAAAGCACGTCCAAGTGCAAGTAGATAAATAGGTACCACTCTGGCAGGAAGGTAAACGGTGCTTCTATGCGCTTTGGTTCGCCAGAAGCAGCTTAGTCATGCTGGCCACATGACCTGGAAGCTGTACGCCGGCTCCCTCGGCCAATAAAGCGAGATGAGCACCGCAACCCCAGAGTCGTCCGCAACTGGACCTAACGGTCAGGGGCCCTTTTACCTTTACCTATCAATAAACCAAATTTTATGAAACCAAAGTCTAAAATACACGAAAATATAATGAAGAACACACACACACTCTCTCTCCCTCTCTCTCTCTGTCTCTCTCTCACACACACACTTGAAAACATTTGTGAGACACCTCAAAGCTAAGTGGCAACTACAATAAGCAGAAAGTTCATATTCAATTGAAAAGGTGAACCCTTCTACTTTTCCCTGAAAGGCTTGCATTTGACATGTATGGAGGATTTTTAATTCATGGGGATGCATTGGAATTTGTAACTTCCTACTGCAGCCTGAAGAACAGGTCCGAGAAACCTATAGCTGTCAACTTTCAGATTTGAAAATAAGGGATTCCCCCCCAAAAAACTTTCGGATTTGAAAATAAGGGATGCTGCGAGGGCGGTGCAATGGCACCAAGTAGCCTCGCCACCCTGCGCTCCAGAGGCTGCACGCGAACGGGTGAGCGAAAGAGCAAGCGCATAGACGGCAGGCAGGCTGTCTGTTTGGTTGGCATGAGGGTCTGGATGCTTAAGACATGCAAGCTCCGCCCCCAGTCAGTCTCAGACTCCTTATTGGCAGCCGAGCAACGCAGCTGAGGAGCCTCCCTGGCCGGCAGGGAGGGAGAGGAGCTGCTTCCTTTGAAATCCGGGAAATTTAAGGGATATCTGTGGGAATGTTTTGGAACGTGGATGGAGATTTATAATTTAATATATCTCATCCTAACTTGTGCTAACAAGTTCAACTAGCAGAGTAACATTCCCTTTTAAAATACACACAGCGGAAGTTGCTTTGATTCGCTAGAATCAGCTTAATCTAGTTTCCTGGTTTATCACTATATTTCCCCTTTGTCCCTCTTAAATAAGACACAACACACGTCTTCTATAAAAAGGTATAAAATGTTTACTCACATATATGCAGCTCAAGACAAATCCCAAAGAAGGCAGGCTTATTCTTAGTAAAGATATTTACAATTGGAATCTCACCATTGTGGGAGAGAAATCTACTAGGCCCCAGTTGGGTGGAAGCCAACTGAGCATCCTACTCGCAGTTCGAGTGAGAGAGTGGAATGGGATGGCGGCTGACCTGTGGGTTCTTTGTTCATACCTTCCCAGGTGAAGCCACTCCCATATCTAGTTGCAAGAGGAAATTGTCTCAATCCATGTGACCAGGAAGTTGTGGCTGGAGGACTGAGGCAATCTCCACTATCTGCTCTAGCATTGTTGTACTTGACTGCTCTAGTGTTTACATCCCACAAACCCCTTCTCAGGCAAATACAACATACAAAACATAAACAACTTTATTCAACCACCCAGAGTCCCAGCTTGACACGTAGATTCTGGAAACTCTCTTTTGGCAAGGGTTTTGTCAAGATGTCGGCAGTCATCTCTTTGGTGCAGCAATAAGACAGTTCCACAAGTCCATCTTGCACCATCTGGCGTATATAGTGGTACCTGACCCCAATGTGTTTGGTTCTGGCTAGGAACTTTTCACTCTGCGTCAGCTTCAGGCAACTTTGATTGTCCTCTAGCAGGCTGACAGGTTCCCTTCTCACCAGTCCAAAGTCTTTGATGAGTTCATCAAGCCATGCAATTTCCCTGCATGCTTCTGTTGCAGCAACATATTCGGACTCTGTTGAAGACAAAGCTACACAACTCTGTTTATAACTTCCCCACACAACAGGTCCACCCCCAAACATAAAAACATGACCACTTGTGGATTTATAGTCAGCATTATCCCCGGCCCAATCTGCATCAGTGTACCCAACCAACTTAGGGTCTCTGACAGCTGGCAACTTTAATTTACAATTTATTGTACCTTTCAGGTATCTAACCACCCTTTTCAGCCCCGCTAAATCATGCTCAGTGGGAGAATTCACTTTTCTGCTCAGAATCCCCACAGCATTAGCTAAGTCAGGTCTACATGTGGTAACTAAATACAAAAGTTTACCAATCACCGACCTATATTGACTGTTATCTGGCAACAGCTTTGAATCCTGCTGATTCTTCAAGAAGTCTGTAGCCATGGGCGTTGCAACCGGGTGTGCGTCTTGCATCTGCAAATACTTAATCAGTTCATGAATCTTTTGCTTCTGGTTGAGAAGAAATGAGCCGTCTTCTTCTCTTTCCACTTGGATTCCTAGGTAGTACCTGACATCTCCAAGTTCTTTTACTTGTACCTCCTTGCTGAGGTGTTTTACTATTTGTGTATAGTCTCTATTATTTGCAGTAGCAATAATCAAGTCATCTACAAAAGCCAATATGTATGAATATTGTCCATTACTTGACTTGGTGTACAAGCACTTGTCTGCGTTTCCTTGCTTGTACCCTAGTTGCACAAGCACATTGTGCAATTTCTGATTCCAGGCTCTAGCCGCTTGTTTAAGCCCATAGAGTCCCTTCTGGAGTCGGCATACGAGATGTGCCTCATTTGGTTTTGTGAAACCTTTAGGTTGTTTCATATATATTTCTTCTGAAATTCTCCCATGTAAAAATGCAGTACAAATGTCAATGTGCTTCACGTTCAATTGTTTAGAGGCTGCAATGCTCAAAAGCATTCGGAGGGTACTATATCTCACGGTTGGTGCGAAAACTTCGTCGTAATCTTCACCAAAACGTTGTGAAAAACCTTGTGCTACTAGCCTTGCTTTGTAGCGTTCCACTTCCCCTTCTGACCCCTTCTTAACCTTGAACACCCACTTGCACCCAATGGCTTTCTTACCAGGAGGGAGCTCTGTCAGGGTCCACGTCTGGTTCTGATGCAATGCATCAATCTCCTCCTGAGCGGCCTTCTTCCAGAGACTGGCTTGCGCAGATGGCATCTTCAGAATCTCTTCCCATGTGGAAGGTTCCTGTGGAGACACCGACCCTGCAAGGTAGGACAGTCGTACCGGTGGGACACCTCTGTTGGTTCTGGATGAGCATCTGACCTCTGGTTCTGGTTCCTGAACCGCATCAGCTTCCTCACTCCCTTCCAACGGTGGCATGTCCTCATCTGAGTCCTCCTCTTCGTCTCTGGAGCCGCCAGGGGTCTGGTCATCTGCGTCTTCTGGTGCATCGCCTGTAGGGGGTGCTATGACACTAGAAGGCATATTAGTACCATGTGGGGTTTCAGAAGGAAAGTTTATGAGTGCTTGAGTCCATTCTGACTCCTTGGAGCAGCCAATAACAGTGTTCTTTGTGTCTGCTTTTGTAGACTGGTTCTCTGAAAGATTAACCTCATAAACACCATTTATTAGATTTGCTTCAATGTACACTTCACCATCTTTAGTTACATTGCACTGTCCATTCTCAAATGTGACCTTGAAACCTTTCTTGTCCAAAGTAGAGACACTGAGTAAATTGCAGCTCAGTTCTGGCACATACACAACATTGGACATTCTAGTCCTAAAAGATTCATTGTTTACATTGAATTCCAAATGCATTGAACCTTCACCTTTGGACTTTAAAATATTTCCATCTGCAATCTCAATTTCAGTCTCTTTATAATTTAATTCATTAAAACAGTCCTTTTTAAAACTATAGTGGCTGCTGCATCCAGAATCAATAATCCACTTATTATGCACATTTTCATAATTTCTCACAGCTAAGCTCCTTTCTTGTAATAGCATGTTGCGTTCAAGCTTTCCTTGTCTTTCTCCCTTTTGCTGGGAAACATCAGAATCCTTTGCTTTAGCCTTTGGATTCCTGCAATGCTTTGCCATGTGGCCGCTTTTCAGGCATTTAAAACACACAATTTCTCTGGATTTTGTAAATTGCTTTGAAACAAAATTACAATCCTTTCTCCTAGGGTTGCTTTCTGGAGAGTCAAATCTCTTTCTGCATTCCTCTCTTAATTCACTAGTCAGTTCCTTAAAAGTTAGATTCTCTTTATGATCCATCAAACTAACAAATGCATCAAAATGTGGCCCTAATGAGGCTAACAGAAATGATACCTTTGTTACTTCATCAAAAGATTGTGGAGTAAGTTCAAGCTTTTGAATAATTTCTGTGAATTTATCAATATGCTCTGTGAATTCCTCTTTTGAATTCATTCTCAGCCTAGTTAATTTGCCCATCAATGTTCTGTAGGAGTTCTTTGTAGATTCTCCATACATGCGCTCAATATCTTTTAGGATCTGAGATGCATCATCTTTGCTATTTATTAACGATAGATGCTTATTGCGAAGTCCACTCAAAATTATGTGCTTGGCCTCGCTGTTCTGCCTTTTCCAGACTTTAACCTTGGCTTCATCATCTGCACCTTGAGGCTTTGGTTTCTCTATCGCATCCAAAATATCCTTTGATTCTAAATATGCCATTAAGCGCATTTTCCAGTACACAAAATTGTCCTCATCTAGCAGCATTAAGCCTGGCTTTTCTTCACTATAAAAACTGGCACTAGCCATCTTAAAATCCAAAATTTAGAAAATTTCAAAATTCAAAAATTTGTCAAAATTCAAAATCAAAATCTCAAAATTCTCAAAATGCAAAAAGCAAAAGCCTCAAAATAAATCTTCACTGCCTTTTGGGTCTTTTGTGAGCTCTGAGGGAGGGGAGGGGTAGCTTAATCCCCCTTTCTCTAAACAATAGGACAAAGGACCATGCGGCCTCACCAGGAAATGCAATCAGAAAAATCTCTCTCAACTCAAAAATGCAATCCAACGCAATCCTTCAAAAATACACAAAAATACGTAGCGCTGGGCACATTAACCCTTTGTGGGAATGTTTTGGAACGTGGATGGAGATTTATAATTTAATATATCTCATCCTAACTTGTGCTAACAAGTTCAACTAGCAGAGTAACATTCCCTTTTAAAATACACACAGCGGAAGTTGCTTTGATTCGCTAGAATCAGCTTAATCTAGTTTCCTGGTTTATCACTATATTTCCCCTTTGTCCCTCTTAAATAAGACACAACACACGTCTTCTATAAAAAGGTATAAAATGTTTACTCACATATATGCAGCTCAAGACAAATCCCAAAGAAGGCAGGCTTATTCTTAGTAAAGATATTTACAATTGGAATCTCACCATTGTGGGAGAGAAATCTACTAGGCCCCAGTTGGGTGGAAGCCAACTGAGCATCCTACTCGCAGTTCGAGTGAGAGAGTGGAATGGGATGGCGGCTGACCTGTGGGTTCTTTGTTCATACCTTCCCAGGTGAAGCCACTCCCATATCTAGTTGCAAGAGGAAATTGTCTCAATCCATGTGACCAGGAAGTTGTGGCTGGAGGACTGAGGCAATCTCCACTATCTGCTCTAGCATTGTTGTACTTGACTGCTCTAGTGTTTACATCCCACAATATCAACAATCCGGGATAGCAGCGGGAAACGGCATTGGAATAAGGGAGTTTCCCGCCAAAAAAAGGGAGGGTTGACAGCTATGGAGAAACTTGTAGTGCATGATTCTACTGATTATTTATATCGTATCTTAGATATGGAGTGAGATTTCCTGGTGGAATTAACAGGAATTTGGGAAGCATTGTGGGACTGCAATAATCAACTGGATGCTACTTTCTTAGACAGAAAATAAATTGAAACAGAGCAGATCAAGTTGGAGGTGGTGTTGCATGACATAGCAAAAAAAAGGGCAACAGTTCAAAAGCTTAGGAATCCTACAAGAAACGCATCTTCCCCAAGAACAATTATTGGTGGAAAGTTAAGCATGGGATGAGTAGAGGGACTTTTCCTAAGTCTAAATGTCCAGTTGTACTGGCTGCAAATCCATTTCCACAGAGAGGGGAGGGGAAACCCATATTGAGGATGTTAATCCAAATCTTTCCTTGTACATGTTTTGGGTGTCCAGCTAGATCTCCTAAGGCTTTAGGAGATTTGCTGGAGCCAGAAAGAAGCAAAACAAGGAACATTCTGAATAGCGAATGCCAGCTCAGACCCTCCTCCAGAACAGAAAAAGAGTGTTTGAACAGGAAACTCTAGGACTTGTTGCTTAAGAGACAGACGCCATGTTCAGGTCTCCTCATGTGTAATGTAAGCAAGCATGTGAGGAAAAGCAGGGGCACACTGCCCCCTCTGGCGCATCATCTGTGCACATGTTTTAGCCTTCCACAAATCTTAAGCAGAGGAATCTTATTTGTGGCTGCTCTCTGCACAACTCAGAACCTTGACTGTACATGGGTGATGAACATCACCCATGTCTCCTTGCTTGCTTGCTTGCCATGTGAGGGGACTGAATGCCCAAGTAGCACTAGGGAGGTGAGCGCTCTCAGGAGCCACAGATCCCAGAGTTCTTAAGATTCTGAGGAGTCAAGAGGGCAGGACATTCAACTGGCAGCAGCGAGAATGGGAAATTACCATAATAATATTATCAGTTGCGTGTCGAGGTCCCAAACCACCCCTCAAATGAAACACACTTCAGACAGAAATTTAAGTTTAAGGTTTTTGGCATGATTTTGGCCACAACTTTATTAATATACAAGATATGTGAGTGGTTGCTTAGGCATTGGTTCAGAATATCTGTCCCGCTGGGGACAGAACTGACATTTGTCAGTAAAAGGGAAAACACTTTGGGGAGAGAATGGGAGCCAGGGGTCTGACCCTCGCATCTCCCCAAATGCTCCCAGGGGCTCTTGCGTGGCCCTGGCCCCCGACTGGGGGATACGGACAAAAGCATGGCGAGCCCCTGGATTCCTTTAACGGAATTCCCCACGCAGCAGCAGCATTGGAGGGGCAGCCACAGCCAATCCTGACCCCTCCACCAACCAAATTAATAACCAATGCCTAACCGCCAACCTGAGGGACCAGGTGGCACTGTGGGTTGAACCACAGAGCCTAGGGCTTGCTGATCAGAAGGTCGGTGGTTCGAATCCCTGCGACGGGGTGAGCTCCCGTTGCTCGGTCCCTGCTCCTGCCAGCCTAGCAGTTCAAAAGCATGTCAAAGTGCAAGTAGATAAATATGTACCGCTCCGGCGGGAAGGTAAACGGCGTTTCCGTGCGCTGCTCTGGTTCACCAGAAGCGGCTTTGTCATGCTGGTCACATGACCCGGAAGCTGTATGCCGGCTCTTGGCCAATGAAGCGAGATGAGTGCGCAACCCCAGAGTCAGACATGACTGGACCTAATGGTCAGGGGTCTCTTTACCTTTACCTTTAACCGCCAACCTTACAAGTTGTGACTTATTGCTACGCAGTAGGCAAAAACCAAATGGCACCAGCCAATCAGCCAACTCGAAAAATTCCTACCAGGCCCCTGCCCCAAAAGCAGACGACCACATGACAGGCATAGCAAGGTCATACACAGAAGCCTAATAAATAGGGGGGGGATGGGAGATCCGATGCACGCAGCAAAGGGGAACATCACGCTGCAAGCCAAACAGTATATAGTCACTGGGCTGTCCATCAACAATTGCAACATAGAAATCTCCCAATGACATCCAGGGCCCAATCACAGCGGTAGCCATCTATTCTATCCCGCCCAGCACCAGAGGGGTGATTTGCTGGCCCCCACCGCAACACGTGCTCTCCATAAAGGAGAACCCGCTTAACAACATTGAGTTCCCAGGTGCAGTGAGAACGAGACCCTGCTTAGATTTGCAGGCCCCAGCACATGAGATGGGGAGGATACATTTGAAGTGCACTGAGCTGGGAACAGCAGAAATGTTCAAACAAGCATTTGATGAACATGTGAAGGAGTAGGGGCAATGCATCTGCTGGCCACACACCTCCCAGGCTGATATATATCCATTAGCCACAAGTTTGGTGTTACTGAGAAAGGAGCCCAGCACACACACAGTTGTGAGTCTGTAGGGCCCATCACAAATATACTGGTCTCAACAGCACTCCCAATGTAACCATAATATGATTAGTAGAGTAGTATCACTCATTAATGGGGACCCAGGTGGCGCTGTGGGTTAAACCACAGAGCCTAGGGCTTGCTGATCAGAAGGTCGGCAGTTCGAATCCCTGCGACGGGGTGAACTCCCGTTGCTCGGTCCCTGCTCCTGCCCACCTAGCAGTTCGAAAGCACGTAAAAGTGCAAGTAGATACAGTGAGACCTCGACTTACAAGTAACTCGACTTACGTTGTTTTCGAGTTACGAGTGACTTCCGCTAAAAAAAAATGGTTGCCGCATCCGAATTTTTTCGACTTCCGTAAGGAAGTCGCAGCCATTTGGATAGGATTTTTTCGACTTATGAATTTTTGATGCGGTTTTTTCGACTTACGAATTTTTTCCTCCCAATGCATTCCTATGGGGATTCGAATTACGAGTGTTTTCGACTTACGAAGGTCGTGTCGGAACGCATTATCTTCGTAAGTCGAGGTCCCACTGTAAATAGGAACCGCTCTGGCGGGAAGGTAAACGGCGCTTCCATGCGCTGCTCTGGTTCGCCAGAAGCGGCTTTGTCATGCTGGCCACATGACCCGGAAGCTGTACGCCGACTCTCGGTCAATAAAGCGAGATGAGCGCCGCAACCCCAGAGTTGGACACGACTGGAAGAAATGGTCAGGGGTCCCTTTACCTTTTTATCACTCATTAAAAGTGACTGCTGGTAGGTTTGGGTCAAGAAAAGAAAGAGAATTTCACAGTCCTTAGTGAACAACAAACTACAATTCAATGCACCAATTTCTTTCTGATGATCTTTTTCTCATATACTGGGGTCTTCACAAGTTTTCTTCCTAGGGAAAAGTATGTTCTAATAGCCCTTGTTCGGCTTGGCACATCTGGCTGCCTGTCAAATTAAGAAGTTAGTTCCCCGCCATCTCCCCAGTCTCACTTGTTACCAAGAATCTCATAACTGTGTTTCTAACAAAGATTACACTGATATTTCTCTCCAGCTACATGTCCTGCAGGGCTGTTTTGTGGTCTTCTGATCAGTAAAAATGTAATAACATTTTCACATAGTCAATATTTAATTCTGTAAATGCAACTGGTAGTTGTAATCTAGGTTATTAACCACACTGTGATTTACGATGGAGGGCAGACAGCGGAGGGGAGGGGAGCACCAGGAAGGTCCTCTGGTGACAATAAAAATGTTATAAATTTCATAGCTCTGCCTGAGAAATGTATTTATATCCTATATTAAAAATAGCTTTTTATAAATTTTAATGACCCGTGTTATTAATGGTGCTGTCATCATTACTCCCTCTGCAAAACTGTATTCTTTTCTCTCTCACTCTCTCCTTTTTTTACTTTTCCATCTGTTTTTTGTTTTGTTTTTTAGTTTCAGAAAAATTCGTATTACTCATTTTCCAAGAAATCTTTAGGAGATATATAAGTCTAGCTTTGTTTCGCTAGGCTGCAAAGAGCAGTTAGCATAAAGTTTACAGCCCAAGCAAAGGCTGGACTAATTGGAGACGAAAACAATTGCTTCTCTATCATATCCCACCTACCTCCCAAAAAACAAGGCAGTGGGGGGGGGGAGAGCAAACAAAGCCCTGAAACAGAAAGAGGAATTGAGACCCAGAAAGTTGTTTCAGCCTCTTATGCTCACAGAGGCGAACCATTAACACTGTACAATGATCAGAAGCATCAATGGAAGAAAAGCCTGTCAACTGAGTTCCTGGAGAACAAATCACATACGGTATTTGAGATAGCTGGCAAGTGTCACAAATTTAGGAAATCTTTATCCGAACAGTTACCACAGAGCCATGGAGGGATGGAAGAACAACAATTGTGACTTGGCCTTCAAAATATACTGGGTTGTATCCAATGTACGTATGAGCAGGATTGTCACACCTCTACCTGGAGTCCATGATGTATAATCGAGCTAGAACTGCAATCTCCCGAAGATTGAGCGATATTGCCAGAGAAGAGGACATAGCTCAAGTGAAACCAGGGGTGTTCCTAGGGGACCAGATATATCAAATGACACCAGCCCCCTATCTCGCGGAAATCCACTATGTGGAATAGCGCAGACTTCTTACAGCGGCTAGACTAAACGCCCTTGATTCCGCGGTATTGCGGGGAAGGTACAAGGGAGTTCCATACGCCCAGAGAACCTGTCACTGTACTATGGGCGTGGTTGAGTCTACCGAACATATCCTTCTGTCTTGTCCTCTCTATGCAGAACTTACTGTAGGCAAAATCTTATAACTCCACTTTTACGTCAATCTAGCTTTCTACCCAGAGAAAGACAGGTTTTATATTTACTGAATAATATTACTAGAAATACAGCCTCCCTGGTGGCTAAATTTCTTTTTTTAGCTTCTAAGCGCCGCAAGATTTTAATTGATTGTATCAATATGGGGCTATTTGTTTAGTTCCATTCTATTGTGGATTAGGTTTCCTTTTTTCAAAGTTCTCTCAGATGCTTTTAATTCTGTACAAATGTATTCTTCTGACTGACAGTCAAATAAAAGAATGATGATGATACTGGGTTGTATCCAACGTATGTATGAACAGGGGGCAACTCACACAACCAGTTACCTTGCTTTCCTCTGAAGACCCCTCGAAAACTGTCTCTAGAAGGTTGGGGGCTCCAGAACACTGAGGGCTGTGTCATGTGTGGCTTCAGAGAGAGCAGGAAATCACCCAAAATTTGGTGGAGCAGTGTATTATCAGCTGAATTCCCACAAGATCCACCCAGTTTGGAGCAATTCCTCCCTTGGATTGCAGACCCATATATTACCTTTGCACTATAGGCTAGTTTCTACACACATAAATGTGCACATCGATCTATCCTCCAACCAGGCAAGCAAGAGGCATCATCAGAGGTGAAGGAGGCATTCTGGCCAGGCAAAGACACTTGGGAATAATAGCCTAATCATTTTGAGTAGCACTGGTACATGCAACAGATACCAAGGCAGCTTCTGAACAAACCCTGTAAAAAGAGGCAAAAAAACCCCACACCCCACTTTGGTTTTTAACAGCCATTCAGTGAAAACTGCAGGTAATTGTGGGGATGTACCTGAGGCTAATTTGAATTTCCAACTACAAATAATCCAGACAAAATTCACCTCAACTTGCAGCAACTTGCAGCAAACGTCGGCCATCGTGCAGCCCCATACCAGGCATTTCACAGCCCAAATCCAATGTTCAATGTTCAGCCTTGTGCTCCAGAAGAGACTTAGATACATAAAGTGGCATAACTAGCAAATGGTTGTCATGATATACAAATTTCAGGTTCCCAGTTTGGGGGACTAAAATACAGTATAGTAACCTGGAATGCAGCTCACGTCTCCTCCCTGTGTGCACTCTATTCTATTTGCAGTACACACACACACACACACACACACACACACACACACACGTATAGTAGTTTCTATCCATCCAGAATCATTCAAGCTTGTCCTCAACATGCTGCTTTCAATCTAGATTGATTCTAGATCCTGCTGCCCACAAGATCCTAGATCCTGGATCCTGCTGCCCTAAACGGCCTGCTAGATCCTGCTGCCCTAAACGGCCTCGGTCCTGTATACCTGAAGGAGCGTCTCCACCCCCACCGTTCAGCCTGGACACTGAGGTCCAGCACCGAGGGCCTTCTGGCGGTTCCCTCACTGCGAGAAGCAAAGCTACAGGGAACCGGGCAGAGGGCCTTTTTGGTAGTGGCGCCCGCCCTGTGGAATGCTCTCCCAGCAGAGGTCAAAGAGATAAACAACTATCTGACATTCAGAAAATACCTGAAGGCAGCCCTGTTTAGGGAAGTTTTAAACCTGTGACATTTTAATGTATTTTAATATCTGTTGGAGGCCGCCCAGAGTGGCTGGGGTACAAATAATAAATTATTATTATTATTATTATTATTATTATTATTATTATTATTATAAGCGTGGGTGTGGTTACTTGATATGCATTTGAAAACCCACTCCTTTGATGATACAAAATATAAAAAAATTCCTTCTAGTAGCACCTTAGAGACCAACTAAGTTTGTTATTGGTATGAGTTTTCATGTGCATGCACACTTCTTCATCCTTTGATGATGTTATCCACATCTCTTACCCTCTCTGCGCATTCCCCACGTGAAGGAAGGAAGCTGTAACTGTGATCTTGCTATACACCCAACCACAATGTCGCCTGGTCCTTGTGGATACACCCCCATTGTTGGGAATGCTTGCATCTATTTCCATCTCTTTTCCAGTGAACACTCTGAAGGGTACAGTGGTACCTCGGGTTACGTTCAGGTTACAGACGCTTCAGGTTACAGACTCCGCTAACCCAGAAATAGTACCTCGGGTTAAGAACTTTGCTTCAGGATGAGAACAGAAATTGTGCGGTGGCAGCGGGAGGCCCCATTAGCTAAAGTGGTACCTCAGGTTAAGAACAGTTTCAGGTTAAGAACAGTTACAGGTAAGTAGCCGTGTTGGTCTGCCATAGTCGAAACAAAATAAAACAATTCCTTCCAGTAGCACCTTAGAGACCAACTAAGTTTGTTCTTGGTATGAGCGATATCTGAAGAAGAGTGCATGCACACGAAAGCTCATACCAAGAACAAACTTAGTTGGTCTCTAAGGTGCTACTGGAAGGAATTGTTTTATTTTGTTTAGGTTAAGAACAGACCTCCAGAGTGAATTAAGTTCTTAACCCAAGGTACCACTGTAGTGCAGAATCAATCTGCAATGAGAATTTAGCTTTGAATGAGACCAGTTTTTCAAGAAGCACTTTTAAGGAACAAAAAAAAAAAAAATGCAATAGCTCTAGATTGTGTGTTGACTACATAGAAACACACACACACCCCACTCCATTAATTCTAGAATAAATTGTCGTGAGTATGCAGCCTAAGTCTAAAATGAGGGTGGCAAGTACGGCTGAAATGAACACTTCTGCCAGAGAAAGGATTTGTATATCCATTGCTGCTTGGCAAGAAACAGTTTGGGTGGACCTGAGCATGCAAAGACAGCAAAGATGCTATAAACTCCATGCTCGTACCCATGAACATTGTACATGAACTAAAGCGAGGGGATGTTGATGTGATGGCGTGCGAGATCACATGCAGAAAACAAACATTGCATGGCTTCACTGCACACAACTGCTTGTGTGCATAGCTTAGCAGAGGCGAGAGAGAGAGAGAGGGAGCCAAATCCTGTGAATGAATGGAACAGCTGTGGCAAGAGCAAACTGCACATAGGCCATTTCTGAAATTAATTAGAGAAATCCTCTATGGAGAATTGGAAGACAGGCAGAGCGGAACACCGAGCCCAGGTAAGCCACTGAAGACTTAAGAAACAGAATGTAATGGGATAAAATCCATCTAGCCTTATCTCTAATGGGTCATGTTCACAGTTCCATAGAGAACTGTACGTGGTTCCTCTCCCTAATGTAGCTGCTGGGGCTTCCCATACGGACACGTCTGAAAAAGCATCATCAGCACCAATCAGCTGTTTGGGAAGGAGATCCAGATGACTGACACATTTTAAAGGACTCTGTGTGCACACAGTTAGATTGGAGACACAGCCTCCCAAAGAATAGCACGATCGCATTCACTAATGCTTCAGCTTAAACATATTAGCAAAAAAGAGAGAGAAATATATGTGCAATTCATTTACTGCATCTCACGTTCTGTTTGGGGGCAATGAGGATTCTAGCAAACACAGTTTGTAGTAATGGGATAAAGCGGGTTCTCCTTCATGGAGAGCACGTGTTGCAGTGGGGGCTAACAAGTCACCCCACTGTTGCTGGGCGGGTTAGGATAGATGACCATGGCAAGTGATTGGGTCCTGCTGGTTGCTGAGGAGAATGTTATGTAGCAATTTTTGATGGACAGCTCAGAGGTTATATATTCCCAGTGCAGGCAGCACGCGGCCCTCTTTGCTGCGTGCAACGGATCACCCGCCCTCCCTCCCTTTGTTTAGGCTTGTGTGTTGACCTTGCTATGCCTGTCATGGGGTCGTCTGCCTTTGGGGCAGGAGCCTGGTAGGAATTTTTCCATCTGGCTGATTGCCTGTCACCATTTGGTTTTCGCCTACTGCGTAGCAATTAGTCACAACTTGTAAGGTTGTGGTTAGGCATTGGTTATGAATTTGGTTGGTGGAGGGGTAAGGATTGGCTGTGCCTGCCCCTCCAATGCTGCTGCTGCGCGGGGAATTCCGTTAAAGGAATCCAGGGGCTCATCATGCTTTTGTCTGTATCCCCCGGTCGGGGGCCAGGGCCACGCAAGAGCCCCTGGGAACATTTGGGGAGAGGTGAGGGCCCGGGCCCCTGATCCCCATTCTCTCCCCAAAGTGTTTTCCCTTTACTGACTTCCGCTAACCGGGTGGATGTCAGTCTGCCCCCAGGAGGGGGCAGCTAGTTGGAACCAATGCCTAAGCAACCACTCACATTTTGTATTTTAATAAAAGTTGTGGCCAAAATCATGCCAAAAACCTTAAACTTAAATTACGGTGTGTAGTGTGAGTTATTTAGGGGGGTGGCTTGGGGACCTCGACACGCAAAAACAACAACAACACACCACTCAATCACTTTTCTTTATTTAAATCAAAAAAGGTGAAACTGTATGGATTGCGGAGAGATGTTCAACAGCTATATACCTGTACTCTACATATGGCTTAATGAAAACCACCCTCACAGCTTAGTTCAGATTCCTTGCAATCCCAAGACTTCACATTCTTCCAGCTGGGGATGGAAGGCTATCACTGATGTTGTTGTTCTGGATGAGTCACTTTTGCATCACCAAACTGGGCCATTGAAAGCATTGTGAGACACTTTAGGGACAAAATCATTCAGATTCAGACACAGTTGGATCCCACAATTAGAGGAAGTCCCGTAGAGATCACCTTCAGGATGCAGTCCTGGATGAGAGACAAGAACATACTCATTAAGCAAACATCCTTTTTGAAATCAACACATTTTTAAAATAATAATAATAATAATAAATAAATAAATCTTAACTTGGCTTCACTGATGCCCAAACTTGTGTGTCAACTTGCAGTCCAAAGTAATAATCATTGAACTTCCAATGAAAAGTCCCTGGGTAATGACTGCCATTCCCACCTCTCTTTTCTGCTGTAGAATTTATCTGTCCAAGAAAAAGGAAATGGGTTACTTATGTGTTTCATTTTGCCAGCCATGCGGCCATGACAGTTCCCTTACGCCTTGAGCAATGGATAGTGCCAGGAGAATTATGGTGCTGCCTCTCTCATTAAGATCACAGGCAGAGAAACGCAGAATACCACAGGTGACTGACTGATGGCCTGTAATTCCTATGGAATGACCTGCCAGTTCCAAACAGACGTTGTATAGATTTGTATAGGTGATTGATCAACTCATTGCCAATGCTGCACTTTATTATCCAGTTCAAACAGGGGGGAGCGCAGCTGACAGATGTTCTACAGTTGTCTCTGGAGAGGGTGGAAAGAGGGGCCTTATTTTAATGTTCTAAAAATGCGAGGAACAATCTGTCAGCTTCTTTAAATATCAGTGGCATGCACAGAAATGCAATGCATGGCAAAGTATGTTGTGAAACCATATCCTTCAAGTCATTCTGGTTTAGACTACTTTTTAGAGAGAAATGCTAATCTCCTTTATTCCCCTTCTTCCCAAACTCTCTGCAGCCGCTCTTTCTGGGCATGCAGTTCACACATGAACTATTCATAAGTAAGCAGTCCATCTTGCTGTGTGAAGAGACAGGCAAGTCTCCTTACTCATGAGGTGACCTACTGGATGTACGTTGCTTCTGTTCACGGCTAAAAATGGAGCCCTGTCCTGCCAACCCTTCAGAGGGTAAGTCATGTCAGCTGAGAGGAAGGCAAACATCTTGAAGAAGATACATAGATTGGTCTCATAATGATCAAGTAACCACACATGGAACTACCTTCTGAATAGATCTGAGGGAAAGTCAATAGATCTACCGTTCTCTGAAGTTCTGCTCATATATTGTTTGGAACACCCAGAGTTCATCTTTAAAGAGAACTTACTTTTCACAAGCTGTAATCCTAAGAGTAATTATCAGAAAGTGACCCTCACTAAACTCAGTAGGACTTACTTCTCAGCAAGCATGAGTAGGGTCGAAAACCCAGAAGTGGAGTAAAGGTAAAGGGACCCCTGACCATTAGGTCCAGTCGTGTCCGACTCTGGGGTTGCGGCGCTCATCTCGCATTATTGGCTGAGAGCCGGCGTACAGCTTCCGGGTCATGTGGCCAGCATGACTAAGCAGCTTCTGGCGAACCAGAGCAGCGCACGGAAACGCTGTTTACCTTCCAGCCAGAGTGGTTCCTATTTATCTACTTGCACTTTGACATGCTTTCAAACTGCTAGGTTGGCAGGAGCTGGGACCGAGCAACGGGAGCTCACCCCGTCGCAGGGATTCGAACCACCAACCTTCTGATCAGCAAGCACTAGGCTCAGTGGTTTAACCCACAGTGCCACCTGGGTCCCTCAGAAGTGGAGTACTAACTAGCAATTCCCTCTTGGGATTAGTTATAGACACTAGCTGGTGCACAAACACACCATTAGGTGCTAGCTGGCGATGCATTCACACAACTCAAACTTCACATCTAATTTTCTGGGAAGAAGTATTTTGCTTTAAGAAGACCATCAGAATATATTACCCTTTCATGTGCCATGCTTCAAGTGCAGTACAGTGGTACCTCTGGTTACATACTTAATTCATTCAGGAGGTCCGTTCTTAAACTGAAAACGTTCTTAACCTGAAGCACCACTTTAGCTAATGGGGCCTCCCACTGCCCCTGCCCTGCCGCTGCCCGATTTCTGTTCTGATCCTGAAGCAAAGTTCTTAACCCGAGGTAATATTTCTGGGTTAGCGGAGTCTGTAACCTGAAGCGTCTGTAACATAGCTGTCAACCTTTCCCTTTTCTCACGAGGAATCCTATTCGGAATAAGGGATTTTCCCGCCAAAAAAGGGATAAGTTGGCAGCTATGGTCTGTAACCTGAAGCGTATGTAAACCGAGGTACATAATTGTAAAATTTAGTTAATATATCATTGTGAATGGCAAATTTCAGAAGATTGGGGCCAACTACCCATGACCATAGCTGTCAACCTTTCCCTTTTCTTGCGAGGAATCCTATTCGGAATAAGGGAAAAGTTGACAGCTATGCCCATGACATTCATCCAGCTGTAGTCACATACAACAGTTAAGAGGCTGCTCATCTCCATCCATTTCCAAAAGATGCAACTAGGCAATTCAGTAGAGACCACATGAGCACCACAATACGGATGTGTACTAGGAGTCATGTGCACATTTGCATCTACCTGTATATTGTATATGCACATGGAGCCTTGCTTCCACACAAGATCATTTAGCTAGAGTCAGGGACATAATAATAATAATAATAATAATAATAATAATAATAATAATAATAATAATATATTATTTGTACCCCGCCCATCTGGCTGGGTCCTCCGAGCCATTCTGGGCGGCCTTCAACAGATATTAAAATACATTAAAATATCACAGGTTAAAAACTTCCCTAAACAGGGCTGCCTTCAGGTATTTTCTGAATGTCAGATAGTTGTTTATCTCTTTGACCTCTGCTGGGAGGGCGTTCCACAGGGCGGGCGCCACTACCGAGAAGGCCCTCTGCCTGGTTCCCTGTAACTTTGCTTCTCGCAGTGAGGGAACCGCCAGAAGGCCCTCGGCGCTGGATCTCAGTGTCCGGGCTGAATAATGGGAGTGGAGACTCTCCTTCAAGTATACAGGACCGAGGCCGTTTAGGGCTTTAAAGGTCAGCACCACCACTTTGAATTGTGCCCGGAAACGTACTGGGACCCAATGTAGTTCTCTCAGAGACACATAACCGGTGTTATGTGGTCCTGGCGGCCACTCCCAGTCACCAGTCTAGCTGCCGCATTCTGGATTAGTTGTAGTTTCTGGGTCACCTTCAAAGGTAGCCCCACGTAGAGCGCATTGCAGTAGTTCAAGCAGGAGATAACCAGAGCATGCACCACGCTGGCGAGACAGTCTGTGGGCAGGTAGGGTCTCAACCTGCATACCAGATAGAGCTGGTAGACAGCCGCCCTGGACACAGAATTAAGCTGTTTTTATTCGGAATGTACTATTGCCCCCAAACTTTATGCACATCTAAGGGGTCCTTCGCATTGAATATAATGGAAATGAATGTTTGAGGAGGCTCTTCGTATGGATTGATGGACACTCCAGCTCAGGTTGGTGCTGTGTTTTCACTGGGTTGTGTGGCTCTGGTCACAGTCTGTAGACGATCCTGCAGGAGGAGTGGGATGATGGTTTAGAGGCCTTTCTAATTAAATGCCTGGAAATGAATGAAGCCTAAGCACATAAGAAGCTCTTTTCTACTTTAATTGGCAAAAATGCCAGCAAAGGGTGAATTGTGCATTGGCTTGTGGGAAGAGAATTCCAGCACATGTAATTATAGATGGGGAAATGGTAAAGAAAAATAGAATCTGGATTTTCAAAGAAAGCAAAATCAGGGAAGGTTTCTAAAAAAAGAAAAGAAAAAGTTATTCTCCATTCATAGTCCTTCTTTTATGGGATTCTAACTCAGGATTGATGCTTTTGAATTATGGTGCTGGAGGAGACTCTTGAGAGTCCCATGGACTGCAAGAAGATCAAACCTATCCATTCTGAAGGAAATCAGCTCTGAGTGCTCACTGGAAGGACAGATCCTGAAGCTGAAGCTCCAATACTTTGGCCACCTCATCAGAAGAGAAGACTCCCTGGAAAAGGCCCTGATGTTGGGAAAGATGGAGAGCACAAGGAGAAGGGGACGACAGAGGATGAGATCATAGAATCATAGAATCATAGGGTTGGAAGAGACCACAAGGGCCATCCAGTCCAGTGTTCATGAAGCTACTAACATGAGTCTGACCAAACTGCGGGAGGCAGTGGAAGACAGGAGCTCCTGGCGTGCTCTGGTCCATGGGGTCACGAAGAGTCGGACACGACTAAACGACTAAACAACAACAACAACAAACTAAGGATTGTGGATTTTGCATCAGCTTTCTCTCACAAAATGCATATATTCAGAAATCAATTCTACTCATGGAGGGAAATTAGTGTGGGGAAGCCCTTCCAATGGAAATTTTGACAATTGTGGCTCATCACATGGCCAGAGTGTGTACCCCAACCATAGCAAGGGACTGTATATAGTGTATTGAACTTGGAAGATTTTGTTAGCGACACTGGATGCATGCATTCTACCACTAATCCAGCAGCACATTCTGTTCATTTCTTCTAAACTAAAGCATAGATTAGCCTATATTAATTCAACTTAGAGTCTGACCCACTGTGACACACCACTGTCCTTAATCTTTATTAATGGCTTTTTCACTATGCACTGTGAAGAGCGGTAAAAAAAATAAATTCTTTCTTCTGATCAATGCAAAGTGTGTTTGAAAAGAACATTTTCTTCATCCTTAAAGGCATCATTAGCAATCAATGGCTTTCTGAAGCAGGTGCTGATCAAGCACAGGCAACTGTGGGGCAAGGTACGAAATTGATCTCAGCTCCGAAAATGAAATAACCTTGTAGTTTTCGTGTCTTATGCAATACGGTTGCAAATGAATCAAGATAGGTTGACTTGAAGCACAGTCCACTAGGAACACTTCTGCATTGTGCAACTTCCACAGATGTCAATGAGTCTTGCTCAAGTCAAGACCCATGCCCTGTGCATTGTGTCCTTGATTGACAGGCTACTGGATGCCTCTAATGATTAAGCAGTTTGCTTTGGGGAAAGGAACACATCGTCACTTTTTAGGTGCATTTGTGATCTTATTAGGGCTAGCATGCTTTGAGTACCCTCTGAATATGTGTTTCACAAAAAGGATCAAGTCAAGGCCTGGATGGGAAACTGCCTGGGAACACTACCTCTGCCCTTTGGATTCCACCACAGAAGAAAGAAAGGATCCCAAACAAAACGGCTTTCAAATGGATTCAGTTCCTGGATGTATTATCGTCTTCCAAAGCAACTACTCTATTCCGAACTTAAAAATGGAAAGCGTAATGCTGGTGGTCAACAAAAGAGGTTTAAAGACTCTCTCAAGACAAATCTAAAAAAATGTAGTATAAACACCAACAATTGGGAAACACTTGCTTGCGAGCGCTCCAATTGGAGAACAGCCTTTGCTAAAGGTGTCATGGGCTTTGAAGACACTTGAACACACGAAAGCTCATGCCAATAACAAACTTAGTTGGTCTCTAAGATGCTACTGGAAGGAATTTTTTTATTTTGTTTTGACTACGGCAGACCAACACGGCTACCTACCTGTAACTAAGAGGAAGGTGTTTATGGAAGACAATCTTACTCGGCTATGAGTGATCGCCAAAGAAGAAGTATCTGCAAGTCATCAAATGCAGAGCAATCAAGTGGTGAGACATCAAATAAGGTACACATATGTGTGGTCCAACCCCAGCCTTGACAGAAACATCTATGTGATTCAAGTCTTCATTTTATCTGTCTGATTCAACTAGCCATTGTTTGCTTAGAAGTCGGTCCTAAGGCATCAAAACTGATGTTCCACAGCCCTTTAGCCAAGTTTTCAAAAAATACTCCCTGTGACAGCACCACATCATCTATGGTGGGGCTTCTCATGGATCTCACCTCTCATTCCGCCCCGACACCCATCCATTTCCTCTTTCTGGTGGAATACCACTAAGCCATTCAGTCTGTTGTGATTTACTGCTACCACATCATGGGACTTGTATCACCCAGAGCTCCCTTCCATCTGTATAGGCATCTCCTTCTCATGCATACTATTCTCCTTTATTTTGTCTCTATTTCCCTGTTTCCTCTTCTTTGGCGATCCCTCGTAGCCGAGTAAGATTGTCTTCCATGAACATGGTTTTAGCAGTGAGTCCGTAAGTGACTGTGGAGGCCAATTCTGGATCCACACGTCCTTCCACAGTGGGGACATTGGTTTCCGGAGGGGAGTTGATCACGGTGAGGGTTTACCAAGTGTGCCTTCCTCTTAGCACATTTCTCCCTTTCGTCCTGAGTTTGAGCATCTTCAAAGTCCATGACACCTTTGGTAAAGGTTGTTCTCCAATTGGAGCTCTCGCAGGCCAGTGTTTCCCAGTTGTCAGTGTTTATACTACATTTTTAAAGATTTGCCTTGAGAGAGTTTTTAAACCTATTTTGTTGACCACCAGCATTACGCTTTCCATTTTTCAGTTCGGAATAGAGTAGTTGCTTTGGAAGACGATAATCAGGCATCCACACATGACCAGTCCAACGAAGTTGATGTTGAAGAATCATCGCTTCAACACTATTTCCTTGTTACTAAGCACGTGACAAGTAACCTTAGATCTCTTTTGTATTACTACCAGAAAGAGCTCCTGTATCTCAACAATGAAGTATAACCGCACCAATTCCCTTGCGAGATATTCACTTATCCTGTATTATCAAGTGATTCCTTATAGTCATTTATGTTTACAGAGGCTTCAGCTATTGTGGTATTAAGGTTATGTGGGGGGAGTGGAGTGGAGTACAAGACCCAGAGGAAGACCCTCCACCCCTGCAAAGTGGGCAAATTTGACTACAATATGCACTCTGAAAGTGCAGCCTGCTAACCATTTTATGAAGACTGTTTAGACAGCATGTTTAAGTGAAGAACTAAAAACATTTACAGTAAAACGTAGGTTTTATTCACAACTAATATAGCTCTTTAACCCATTTTAATCCTCAAATGCACTGAGATGATCTTTTATTGGGCTGATTGTTAGGGATGGATGAATCTGTCAGTTCTGGTTTCTCTCCGGTTCTCATTTTTCCAATCTTAAGTTCAGTTCTTCACATTTTCACACAGGTTTGCAATTCTTTAAAAGATAATAAGTCCTCAAAAAAATTATTCAGCATTTTAGTGCATTTTTTTCCTGATATACACATATTTTGTATGCAATTTTGCCTAATATAAACATTTTTTCCCCTAGCAATTTCCCCTAAAATAATGCATTTTCTATATTTTTTCACAATATATACATTTTTTTTATGGATGCTTTATCCCAATGTATGCACTTTTGTGCATATTCCCTGGCTGGAGAATGGCACTGCAAAATTCAGAGAAGTGTGACTTTTAAAAGGCATTTGTGTTTTGGTTCTCGTGTTGTTTCAGAAAGTGCAAAATAGCTACTAGATGCATATTTAAATGCAAACCGAACCCCCCCCACACCCCTACTTATTTTGGGGTTTTAGAATATAATTTTCTGTCACATAAAATAATGTAACTCATTATATATTTTTAAAAGGACTAAATGTTTCAGATACAAACAGATAAATACAAGAAATGTTTTGCAAAATGCTCACCCTGGGCATAAACAGAAAATCAACATTCAAATCATCAACTTAAATGGAGAATAATTTCCCTGATTGCCAAATACCATTACTGAGTATTTCAATCTTGCTGTCTTCTTCAATAGCATAGATATTCAAAGTGGTAGATTAGCTGTGGTAGAGTCCAATGAGACAATTTAGGCTTGCACTGATCAAAGGTCATGTTCATATGTTTCATTATATGTAAATAATAAAGGTATAGAAGCATATGTAGGAAATCCTTTATGCTCCATACTCTAAATCTGAACACATGTAGGTGTTGTTATACTTACAGGTGGTTGCGATGTCCATCATGTTAAGTGCATTTAAGTGCTGCTTCTTATGTCTTTCAAACAATAAGTAGCTCTGGGTACCCTCCATCCACGTTTCTCCATTTCATGTTTGTTATTGTGTAAAAATGGGCTCCTGACATTTTGGAGGTCCCGAGCCACAAGGATGTTAGGCTGGCCTCAACTAGGGCCAGGGCCTTCTCAGTACTGGCCCCAACTTGGTGGAACGGTCTGTCACAAGAGACCAGGGCCCTGCGGGATTTGGCATCTTTCCGCAGGGCCTGCAAGACGGAGCTGTTCCGCCTGGCCTTCAGGTTGGTTTCAGTTTAATCCTTTATGGTTTGATTGGTGGGCTACTTAAAAATGAGGCTGCATTTTAAACTTTAAATCGTATTTTAACCTGCATTTTAATTGATTGTTTTGTATGTTTTGTTGTGATTTTATTGGTGTGAGCCCGGTCTTGGCTGGGAAGGACAGGGTATAAATAAAATATTGTTGTTGTTGTTGTTGTTGTTGTTGTTGTTGTTGTTGTTGTTGAAACCTGAAGTATCACAGCCTAGGAAAGGCTTTACCACTTGATTCTGCAGTGGCCCATAATACAAAGTCTAAAGAGTTTTTCAGCTAAATAGACAACATTGGCTATCCATTCCACCATATTGG
Organism: Darevskia armeniaca; assembly: GCA_034641395.1. Taxonomy (NCBI): domain Eukaryota; kingdom Metazoa; phylum Chordata; class Lepidosauria; order Squamata; family Lacertidae; genus Darevskia; species Darevskia armeniaca. Next base: position 1,434,354 of record JAWWNF010000026.1, on the reverse strand, counting down.
TCAATCTCATATCTATGGTGCTATTCAGGAAGCAGAATTAAGACCTTGAGGTAAGTGGGGAAAGTAAACAAATACAGTCATACCTTGGAAGTCGAATGGAATCTGTTCCGGAAGTCCATTGGACTTCTAAAGTGTCCGACTTCCAAATCACGGCTTCTGATTGGCTGAAGGAAGCTCCTGCAGCCAATCAGAAGCTGCGGAAGCCCCTTCGGACGTTCGGCTTCCAAAAGAACGTTCAAAAACCAGAACAGTCATTTCCTGGTTTTGATCGTTTGGAAGCCAAAACGTTCGAAAACTACGTTGTTCGAAAACAAAGGTACGACTTTACTGGGCAAAGAGGCAAAGAACCTGAGGTGGGGAACCAGGACACATAGAGATGCATGGCAGATGAGGGAGCAATGTAAAGATGGCCTCACTTTGGGATTCAGAAGCAAAACTCTGCGTAACTCCATGAGTTGAGGTAGGAAATTCCCACCCTCTTCCTCTGTGCATCGTCCATTCCATTCTGGGCAATTGACATAGCTGAATCTCCGGTGCCAAGGAGTTAACACAGTTTGGGTGTTAATTATGGATCACAGCGGGCAATGGAACGTAGAGGGAGTTCAAAGAGAATATTACATCTGCTCCCCCCCCCCATCCCAACTCCAGCAGATGTGCAGCTCTGAGGTGTAAGGAGAAAAATATTGTGCGAGCAAATCTCTCCAGCTTCCTAAGCAGCTAGAAACAAACTCAGATCCCTGCAGGCAGCTGCAGGATCAGAATAGCTGAAAATAGCCTCTGCCCTTTGTAATTTGCCTTTGTTTTCCCTCTTCCTTAAAGATTATTGTTTCTGTGCATTATGCTCGTAAGAGCCCATAACGCAGTATGAGGGCAGACATCTAGGGTTTCATCTTAGGTATAAGCTTGCCAGAGAATATAAACCTGTTGAAAACTGTGTTAAATCTGATTCATGTTTAAAAAATTGGCATGAGCATTCCGATTCCAGTGCTCAAAGACCTTCCCTTTCCTAGCCACTATAATTGAAGGAAAATATGTTGTAACCGATCCTTTAATTCTGCCCTTTTTGTTCACAGATGGATGGAAGAGATTGCTGGCTGTGATTGCTCCCTCGGATCCATTCCTTCTGCTAAGTTAGGTAAAGATGCTTTAAGAGTAGAGGTAAATGCCTACTGGCAGAGAATGGTTGCTGGCTTATTGATGCTTCAGTAGAGATAATGCTGTACATTCACCAGTCTGGTGGGATTCAGAAGCAAACAGAGGTAGACAATATGCTCTAGAGACTGAAACTCATGATATTACAGCGCTTGCCAGGAGCAAAAGACCACGCAGCAAAATAGATAGCAACATTCTTCCAGATACAAGATGAGCTGTGTGTACAGAATGGAATCTTATTCCAAGGGAAAAGAGCAGTGATGCTAAAAGCTCTTTGGGGGGGGCGGACCATTCACAAAGTGCATTCATCAAATCTGGGAACTGAAGAATATCTATGATGGGCCAGAAAGGCAGTCTACTGGCTGCAAATGAAAGACGAAATGAAGATATTCACAAATAACTGTGAAGTGTGCAAGTCCTAGGAAGACCACCAAATGACATTCCCGAAATACTTAGGGCAAAAGTAGGTGTGGATTTATTTAACCAGACAGACAAGAAATATGTGATACCTTAAGTCGGTAATGATACATTGGTCTAAAGATTTTGGATATAGTATACAGTTAGAGGACTGGGAGAAATTGTGGAAAGAAAGTACTGCCTGCAATGCTTTGAAAGAGAATATAATGAAAATGATGTATAGATGGTACATAACACCAGTGAAATTAGCTAAAATGTACAAAATGAGTAATACATGTTGGAAGTGTAAAGAAAAAGAAGGAACGTTATATCATATGTGGTGGGAATCTAAGAAGGTGAAAAGCTTCTGGGAAATGATATATAACGAGATGAAAAAAATGTTGAAATATACATTTATAAAGAAACCGGAAGCTTTTCTGTTAGGAATTGTAGGAAATGACATTAAGAGACAAGATAAAAAGTTATTTTTATATGCAGCAACGGCAGCTAGAATGTTGATGGCACAAAGATGGAAGCAAGAAGAATTACCGACAAAAGAAGAATGGCAGATGAAGTTAATGGACTATGCAGAATTGGATAAGATGACAGGAAGAATTCGAAACCGACGAGACCAGGAATTTCCAAAAGATTGGACTAAATTTGAGACATATTTGAAAGATAACTGTAAACAACAAATCACGCTAATAGGCTTGCAAGAAGTTTTGTGAGGTTTATTTTAAGAAATACCGGTATTACAGTAATAATTTTGGAAAATAATATTTGATTTTGGTTGTTAAAAGTAATAGTGAAATATGAAATACAAGAGGAAGTTATGAAGAGTGAAAATCTCGAGAAGTGGTTGAGGGAAGTCAGAAAATTTGTATAACATATGCATGTTAAATGCTGTCTAAAAGAATGTATGCAAAAATCTTTAATAAAATTATTTATAAAAAAAGAAAGAAATATGTGATACCTCTAAGATTTGTAGCATATAGATGTTATATCTCAGACAGTACGTAAGATAAAAGCACATGCTGAACATTATGGAAAACCAGGCAGTGTGTATTTAGATAATGATCCTTGGTTTGTTGCTGAGGAATTCTAGAAATTGATCAAGAACAGGGATTTTGATTGCATTGCTTCACTACCTAGACCAGCGTTTCCCAACCGGTGTGCCGTGGCACACTAGTGTGCCGCGAGACACCGGCTGATGTGCCGCGGAAAAAGTCAGGAAAGCGAGTGTGGGACCTTCGTCCCTCCGAGGGTCGCCCGGGAGCAGCCAGCTGCTGCAAGCCCAACCAGAGGCTCGCTCGCCTGCTGTGACTACGAGGGCGAAGCAGGCGTTTCCTCGCTCTCTCGCTCGTTCACCCGCCGGTGCTGTGCATCTATGCGCGCCTGGCCGCCGCCGAGCAGCGCAGCCCGACGCTTCTCTTCGATGCGCTCGGGCACCGTGGGCGCGCGCCGAGGGGGGCTGTTGCTGAGCCGGCGGGAAAACGCCAGCGAAACCCTCGGGAGCCGAATGGGCAGGATACGCAGGGCGGCCATGGCTGTGGACTGTGGGGGCGCATGCGCGCACAGGGCGGGGGGGCGGGCGGATGAGGCGGGCAGGTTCCTTAAGCGTGGAAACAGCAGCAACCATTTGCCCCGCCCAGGATCCCTTTATATTTCTTTTACGCCTGCCTCGCCGCTTCTCTCCTCAAGCTGTGTCAGAGTGCGCTTTCTTTTCTTTTTCCCCTGCGGGGTGCACACTGCGTATGAAGACGCCCCCGCCAACCGCTTAAAAGCAGTCTTTTAATACGGAACAATGTTGTTGCACGTCATGCTGCTGGTATCTTCATGCGCTGAGCATTTTAGTGTTTCTGCTGCGCAGGCCCGAGACCTCTTTTCCCCTTCAAGGTTGTGTTTTTATTGCAGAATGTAGGCTATCGCACTAGAGTGCGTCTCCACTAATTTGCAGTGCCCCGATGTGAGTGCACGAGAGCGGTGTGCCGCGAGATTTTTTCATTGATTCAAGAGTGCCGTTGCCTAGATTAGGTTGGGAAACACTGACCTAGACATTCCCAATATAATGGCAAAATAGAACCAGCAGTAGAAACAGCTAAGAAACTATTGAGAAAAGCAAAAGTTGTGGAGCAGATCTATATCTGGTGGTACTAGATCATTAGAAGACTCCATCCCAAGCCTAAACAAAACAAAGGTTGAAGAGTTGAAGAATGGACAGTGCAATCCTAACTCCCAGAACAACTGACTAGATGAGGTTCAGATTGTGTGGAGATGCCTCCAAAGTCTCTTATTCACACAAGATGTTTCAGGCGGAGTGCATTTCACCCTCACCCACTCAATGAATGGTCTTCCCCCTCAAAATAATAGGCACGGTTCCAGTGTGTAATGCTTTGGTTAATTTTCTTTTATTTGAAAACAGAAGGGGTGAAACTGTATGGAAGAGCCAGTGTGGTGTAGTGGTTAAGAGCGGTAGACTCGTAATCTGGGGAACCGGGTTCGCCTCCCCGCTCCTCCACATGCAGCTGCTGGGTGACCTTGGGCTAGTCACACTTCTCTGAAGTCTCTCAGCCCCACTCACCTCATAGAGTGTTTGTTGTGGAGGAGGAAGGGAAAGGAGAATGTTAGCCACTTTGAGACTCCTTCGGGTAGTGATAAAGCAGGATATCAAATCCAAACTCTTCTTCTACTAGATCCAGTCTGATTATGTTGTGCTTTGTCGGAGGAACCATGAAACAGTTAAGAGAAACATCCATTTCCTGAAGAAGGGCTGTAAAATCCTAAGGTGCAGCAGAGACTGTACTTCTTGAGAATTCTAAGGAAAAAACATCTTCCGCAAAAGCTGCTGCTTGCCTTCTATCACTGTGCCATTGAGAGCGTGCTCACTTATGGCTTATGTGTGTGGTACGGAAGCTGTACTACCCAGGACAGGATGGGGTTGTGCAGAGTTGTTAAGGCAGCAGAGAGCATTGTTGGCTGCTCACTCGCCACCTTAGAGCAGATTTATGCCACCAGGTGCCACAGAAAGGCACTGGACATAGTAAAAGATCCATCGCATCCTGGTCACTGTCTCTTCGAGCTCTTGCCATCAGGACAGAGATACAGGACGATGAGGACAAGAACAAGCCGTCTTAGGAACAGCTTCTTCTCCAGAGCGATCTCGGCCTTGAATGCGAAGCCTGGACTTTGAAAGTCATCTAATCTTACCTGTTATGCTGTATCATACTGTATGGTTTTAATTAGTGTTTTTGTAGTTGTTTTGTTTTTGCGTGGAGTGCCCTATCATTCAGATGCAACGCTCAACTCAAAAGTGAAAGTTTCAGCTTTATAACAACAAACTGCAGTGAGCCACCTGTTTCTCACTTCTCCTCCAGCATGGCTGTGCAAAAGACGTTGGAAACTTTTTTAAAAAATTATTTTCATTAGATTTTTAGCAAACTGAAACTACAGATTATAGAAACAAGCCAATAATAACAACAGCAACCATTACTTATTGGGGTTCTTCTTTCTCTTGCAGGAATTTGCAAATTATCACTTCTATGCAGTGCTATTTTTTTTCCAGAAAAAAGAGGTGCCGGAACTCACCATGAACACCTCCCTCATTCCATCCTAGAATGGCAATGGTGCCCACCTGAGAGGTGCCGGAACTGTGTTCCAACAAAATCTAGCTGAAAGAAAGCTCTGCTTCTGTTTTAGATTAACCACAACTTGTCTGAACTTGAAAAACCATGGTTAACTGTGATCTGCGGTTCAATTATGTATTGAATATATTTCTAACCTTAAAACTTAAGTAAAGTAAAGGGACCCCTGACCATTAGGTCCAGTCATGTCCGACTCTGGGGTTGTGGCACTCATCTCGCTTTATTGGCCGAGGGAGCCGGCGTACAGCTTCCAGGTCATGTGGCCAGCATGACTAAGCCGCTTCTGGTGAACCAGAGCAGCACACGGAAACGCCGTTTACCTTCCCGCCACAGCAGTTCCTATTTATCTACTTGCACTTTGACGTGCTTTCAAACTGCTAGGTGGACAGGAGCAGGGACCAAGCAATGGGAGCTCACCCCGTCGCAGGGATTCGAACCGCCGACCTTCTGATCAGCAAGCCCTAGGCTCTGTGGTTTAACCCACAGCGCCACCTGGGTCCCTTGCCTTAAAACTTACTTTCATACAATTTGTTAAAGGTGGAATTCAAAGTTGTCTTAAGGTGACTGGTCCACCTGTGCAAGTGCGTCTGCTTACCCAATGGAACAATCTCACCTTCCCTTGCTGCTGCTCTGGGAATTCTCCTGACCCTCCAGAGAGGACTTGGGGGAGTCCTTGAGCTGGCTTCTGCTAATGGGACCAGAGAGTTGAAACCAGTCTGATCTTGACAAAGCAGGCTTCCCTTGATGCTATAAGCAATCCAACAGCCTTGAAACAGGGGAAGGACAAAGTTTGATGCTTCTTAGGCTACCAGAAGCCCTTCTCATTTCCTACCTGCCTTCTAGCATACATGAGTGGGAGGCAGACCATTAAAAAGTCTACTTGGCGGGAGGTGGGGAGAGACTCTGCTTGCTTATATGGGGTTGCTTCTCTTCCACTCGCCCATCCAGTCTGAATACACCGAGGGGGGAATGGAGCTGAAGAGAAGAAACGAGAAAGGAGTGCCAAGCGATGTGTTCCCTTGCCTATACAGTGGTACCTTGGGTTAAGAAGTTAATTCATTCTGCCATTCTGCCATTCAGAATGGAAGAAATTTAAAGACTATATAAGAAACTATTGTAAGATTTAAAGTTAGACAAATGCAGTAGAAGTGATAGTTTACAGAATAGAAATAAGATTAATTAAGTAAATGTATGATGTATGAGCAAATTAACATAATTTAGTAATACAAGTAAGAAAAGGAAATTGTAAGTTGATTAAAAGGAAAAATATAAGTAACATATAAGTAAGATAAAATAACATTAGATGATGAGAAGAAATTGCTTAAGATGAATTACAATGAAACGCAGTGGGATTGACAGGAGGAAGTCAACTAAGATGAAAAGGAAAGAATAGGGAAATTAAGAATTAATTTTTTGTGTTGTTTTTTTCTTTGTAACTTATTGTGTTTTTGTTTTATAATATGTGACTGTTATGTGTTTGTATGTGTTGAAAAACCCAATAAAAATTATTTTAAAAAGAAAAGAAAAAAAGAAGTTAATTCATTCTGGAGGTCCATTCTTAACCTGAAACTGTTCTTAACCTGAGGTACTACTTTAGCTAATGGGGCCTCCTGCCGCCGCCGCCACACGATTTCTGTTCTCATCCTGAAGCAAAGTTCTTAACCCGAGGTACTATTTCTGGGTTAGCGGAGTCTGTAACCTGAAGCGTCTGTAACCCGAGGTACCACTGTACTTCTTTTCCTTTCTCCTCACCTCCAAATATTTTATCACGCCTGCATATACCAAAGACAACTGTCCTCTGGAATATATTATTCCTGCTTTCTTGGTTTGGGAGCTCCAATGTTCCGCATCTCAGACGTGGAACAAGTATGAGGGTCCCTTTCATCAACCTGATATTTTGCATTAGGGCTCTCATCAGCCTCAGCTCCAGATTTCCGTTTCACAATCACCACCGGAAGGGGAACAACTCTCACACACCTTAAAGATCAAAACAAAGGCAGCCCTTATTGCAATGCTACAAGTTTGGCACAAAATTAGTGAAAACCATAGCCCTCCTATTTCACCCCTCACATCTACACTATGCTGTGCTGGACCTGATTTTAATCAGAAAGAAATGTTGATACTTTCAGATTTAGATAGCTGAAGGCTTCAGTCAAATTGTTGACTTCTATATACATAATGAAATTGCCTCATATGTTGAAATATTTATGAGAATGGAACAACCACCTCTATTTTTCAATACTTACAGATGAGGTATTCAGCTGCACTTGAAAGAGGAGAGCAGCTCAACGAATCTCTCTTATGTAATTTGAATTACTGTGCAGAATCACAACACTATCAAAAGGTCTGCTAATATCTGTTTGAAATGGCTCATGTTTAAGACAATCAGCAGACCCATTGGGCTGAAATAAAAGAAAATGAGAGCAGGGTATGAAAGGGATTCTCTAGGCTAGTGTCTTTTGGCAAGTGTATTCTGCAACATGTCACTGACGCATTAATGCATTAGTGGTGGATGGTCTACACATCATTCCACATTATTAGTTGTTCTGCTGTGTTTTCCACATCTTACCACATTAGGTAAAGGCAAAGGACCCCTGGATGGTTAAGTCCAGTCAAAGGCAACTATGGGGTGTGGCGTTCATCTTGCTTTCAGGCTGAGGGAGCCGGCGTTTGTCCACAGGCAGCTTTCCAGGTCTTGTGGCCAGCATGACTAAACCGCTTCTGGTGCAACAGAACACCGTGACGGAAACCAGAGTGCACGGAAACACCATTTACCTTCCCACTGCAGTGGTACCTATTTATCTATTTGCACTGGCATGCTTTTGAACTGCTAGGTTGGCAGGAGCTGGGACAGAGCAACAGGAACTAACTCCATCAAGCAGATTCGAACTGCCAGCTTTCTGATCACCAAGCCCAAGAGGGCTCAGTGTTTTAGACCACAGCTCCACCTGCTCCCGCTTCTTCTCCTGCTCTTCCCCTAACCTCACCACCCCTTCACCTTGCTGGATCCCCGTCCCTATTTTTGCTGTGCCACTGGCAGGATGCTGCGGCCACTTTGCCCCCCACTCACAAGCCCCTGTTGGGCCTGCCTTTCAGTGGAGGTGAAGCACAGAGAAACAGTAAACCCAGGACTCAGCATTCCAGCTGCAAATAAAAAGCTTTAAGTGTGTTATAAAGTGCATTATACAAATTAGACACTAGATGGCGATGGTGAGCAATGTCAAATTCAACATATTTTTCAAAACGTTTTTTAAATAAGCATTTTCCCAACGTTTTTTATATGTGCCTAGATTCCACCCCACTTTTTCATCTCAACGGGTTACTGATTTCCTGATTCAAGATGATGCTCTAAATGGCTTATGCTGATCATGCCTGAACATGTTGCTTCTTCCCCATATTCCTCCTAGTCTATGGAGGACATCTGGGGATAATGCTAACTGAATTCCATCCTTTAGGAATCCGTGAAGGCCCAGAACAAGACCTTGGTGGTTGATGATATGGATTCCCTGCCCAGAGAGAACCATTTGGTCACCTCCTTCTATTTTGTTTTCAGAAGCAAGTAGAGACCAGGGTGGAATTCAGCGTAGCATTAAGTCGGGTATGTGTGTGAACGAAACTAGGGGCACATTAGCACCATACATTTAAAGCACTATGGTGCCACTTTAAACAACCATGGCTTCCCCAAAGAATTCTGCAAGCTGTAGTTTGTTAAGGTGCTAGGAGAGTTTCTCAGGAGCCCCCTGGGCAGGGGAGACAGGGGGCATCCTGCTACACAAGTAGAGCTTGTTCTGCTGGAGCATACGCCACTTTACACTATGTTGAATTTCACCTTTACACAATTATGAATTTGTAATTGTATTTCCTCTCAAATAACGCATTAAGAAATATAGAATCAGAATCAGACTTTATTCACATAGCCAACAGGCCATAGCAACTAAAATACAGAAAAAACAGATAAAAACATTGGGAAATGACCAGTCAGGAACAGAAGTATATAGATGTACTGATAGATCATATAGAGGTCAATGAGGCCCCAGTTTGGCGGCCTGAGATGATCAGTGGGGATGGTAAGGTTCTCTCGTTCATCAGAGCTATAGAGATAAGCTGATCGTGACATCTATAAGCCTCAGGTACATGGGCTGGTCATATATGCCAAGTTGACTTTCAGATTGTGGCCCTTAATCTCATTGCCCTCTCGATGAATCTGGAGACTTTTTCTGTTGTCAGAATGTTCTGGTCCAATAACAAGTGAAACGTTGTGGCCACTGATGAGTGACCTGGGATGGAAAATAAAAGGGGGGGTGATAATCTCACTCCTCAGGTCTTTATACAGAGGGCAGGCCAGAAGAACATGGGACACTGTCTCCATGTTTCCGTCTCCACATGGGCAAAGACGTTTCTCCCTGGGGAATTTCTGATATCGGCCTTCAAGCACGGCAGAGGGTAGCACGTCAAATCTTGCCAACGTAAAAGCACGTCTATACTTTGGGAGGTTTAAATTGTGCAGATAAGATGCCGAGGTATCGAAATGCGAGGGAGGCAGGAAGGTAAACCATGCACAAGAAATATATTTTGAAGCTTATTTGATCCAAGAACTGCTTTGGAACATTCGGGAAATGCAAAAGCTGTTGAGTTCTGATCTGCAGATGAGTTCAGGAGGTGTTGGCAGTCAATATTTGAATTCACAAAGATGGAAGCATCCCTTGGTCTTGCATCTATCAAGGGAAAAGGTGGGAGATATATAATAATTCTGACTGGGGGGAAATAGCTGGGATGAGCTGCAGAGAGGAGAAATTTGTTCTTGTCCCATCCTTTCCCATCCCTTCCTGCTGCGGGACTCCAGATGCTGCTAGACTCCAACTCCCATCAGTCTCAGCCAGCATGGCCAGCAGCCAGGGTCAATGGTCAGAGGGCCAAAGCTTCCCCATCCCAGCTCTAGCGTCTGTCTTAGACTGTATGCCCGCAGAAAGGGATTCTCTTCCATTTTACTCTTGCACATTGCCTGGTGGATTTATTATCATTAGCACTGCGGTGATCATCATCATTACAGATGATGATGATGCATCATCATTACAGATGATAAAGCATTCCTCCTCCCGCCTGCCACTTTTCTCCTGCAAATTGCCCACTTTCAATGCCATTCAGCAGCAAAGTGGCAGCCAGGTGTTTGGACCTTTTTGCTCACACACACACACACACTCATGCACACACACACAAATGGAAACTGTTAGTCCATTTGTCCATTTATTTCTATAGGTTCAGCCACCTCTCTTTCAAATCAGAACCAGTGAAGGCAGTGAAGGTCCTCTGTGAGTGCCTGTAGGCGGTTGGAGGATGGATGGCGGCTAACAGATTGAGGTTGAATCCTGACAACGTATGGGTCTGTCTTCCCGACGGGTGGCCAGCTTCAAATCTTCCTGTTTCACCAGCAGTTTCGTCAAGGACTGGACTTTATCTTAGATAACAACAGTACATGCCATCAGCTTTATCAAGAATATAAATAGAATATACATTAAAAAGGCTTATTAAAGACTCATGTACTCACCATCAACATAGAACTAGGATATTCCACATATTGACGAAACTGCTGGTGAAACGGGAAGATTCGAACTGGCCACCCGTCGGGAAGACAGACCCATACGTTTGATGGACTTTGCTTAACCATCTTTAACACTGGAAAGATAGACCCATACATCTGATGGACTTTGCACAACCATCTCCAACACTATATATTGCACTTTGAATTAGCACTTTAATGTTTGAAAGTATATACAGGCTTTTGCCTCTGAGGAAATACCTATGTATGCTTTTTGTATGACATTGTCAGTTTAGTTCATGATTCAATACATTTTCATCTATAGCTTGTTCACGGTTTTGTATATTATCCTTGGTATTGTTACCGTGACTGTCTGTTGTTGTTTCTATTGAGTCGTGATTCAGCATGCTAGCAAGGATATGCTAGGAGTCAAGTCTAACAAGAACAATCTTCTTTATTGCAGTAGGAACATGACTGACTGGAGGCAAAGGGCGAGCTCCTTTTATACTCTCAGGAAACAGGAGTTGGGGAAAGGATACATTTAGATTTTGGCGGGACCCAATCAGAGTAAGGATCCCAATTGTGCTAACAAGTTAACCAATAGCAACTGTCCCCACACCCGTTTGAATCACCCTGGAGCGGGAAAGGCAGTTACAGAACTAACAGTGAAACTCATGCATACATATTACTGTTATATTCCTGCGTATAAGACTACTTTTTAACCCAGGAAAATCTTCTCAAAGTCGGGGGTCGTCTTATACACCGGGTCGTATTTCTTATATGGCGAGTATATCCCAAACTCTATATTTTAACTGGAAAAGTTGGGGGTATTCTTATACGCCCAGTCATCTTATACGCCGGAATATCGGTAAACCAATGCATAACAATAATATCTACAGAATTCCAGAAGGTAAAAAATAATAATTAAAAAAAAAATTCCTGCTTGGTCCACATATGCTGCCTGAAATATTTTGGCGGAAGGAAAACAAATCTTAACAGGAGAATTAAAGACGTGCTTAAATCTTTTTCCATGGAAATGAATGGAATTTAAAGTCCTTAACTATAGGTGGAATTGTGCCCTATATTCTAATCTTTGTGCTTTGGGGTGTAATCTGCATTTATGTTTAATCAACAATGTGCAGGACATTCTTGACACGATGTCTAACAGGGAAAGAATTTTAAACTGGAATGCATTCTTTCAAAGTTCATAAGATCCCATTTGATGCAATCTCGCTTAGAAAAACACGAGCCTGCCACCTGATGAAGGATAACCATCTGAAGACTAATACATTGTTAACATCCTCACTTCCTACTTATTTGCCTTTTTGACATTTCTAAAATATTTTGTTTCATGGGAGGTACAGGCTGCTTTTAATAAATTAGATTAAAATATAATTAATAACAGCTATTGGCTGAAAACTATATAGGGAAAATGTGTATATGTAGATCTTTGCTTTTAGAGGGGGGAAATCAATATTTGAAATTCTGTAATGCAGTATGACAGATGCCTCTGAGTGCAATATGTCATTTCTTGCATGCAAAATCAATAAGCAAAGATTCTCAAAATAAATCAATATCACATATTCATACACTGTATTATATAGCACTCCACAATGCTAGATGTTATTTATGCCAGAGACAAATTGATTAAATGAGATTTCCCCCCCCCCCCAAGCCTGGTTAGAAGTGAGATAATATAAGCTGAATATTCAGTTTGCATGCTGCCCTTTTCTTTTTGCATGGAAAAATAAATATTTTTTCATTTATATTATATTTTTAAATATTCTACTTTTTAAAAACCCCAAATATGTTACACTATGCAAAAATATACATTAATTTAACTCTCAGCCTACTTCGAACAGGTCAGGTTTATTAACTGATATTTATCACTAAGGAAAAAATAACCATTGTTAGTCATAGAAATTGTAAGCCTTTTCAATCCCATCTTCCTCTAGAGGTTTTAACAGTCCAATCAATTATCTTTCTGCTTCCTTCAAAATAGGTGAGATGTTTCACTTAAGGAGAGACCACCAAATTCACCTCGTTTTTAGTTGTTTAGGCAACATCCAACCACAAGCCAGATACATGTAAGTAATTTAATTTCCCGTACCTCAATCCTTCTAGCTTCTTTCAAAATGCACAAGATGTTTCTCCTGAAGAGGAACTCTGAAATTTATTCAGCAAAATCAATCAACACTTCAGATTGGGCTATGAATGGTCAAGTCTAAATGGGAGGTAGCTTGATAATTAAAAAATACATGGCCTTTTGTCCTTTAAAGCCATCCTAGTTGGTGGCTATCGCTAAGCACACCCCATAATTCAAATACCGTATGTGCTGTGTGAAAAAGTGTTTTCTGTTGTCTGTCCTGAATTTTCCAACATTCACCATTGCTAGGGGGCCTTGACTTCTAGCATTATTAGACAATGAGAAAATCAAAGCCCTGCCCAATTTCTCCATATCACTAATAATTTTTAAACACCTCCATCCTGTTCCCCCTTACTTACCTTCCCCCACTAAACAAAAAATTCCAAACATTATAACCTTTCTTTGTAGGGGAGTTGCTCCACCCTTTTTGTTTGCCTTTTCTGATACCCCCCCCCCCCGCCCCTAATAAAAATCCTTTTTTAGTACAACAACCAGAACTGTCCACAGTCCACTTAGTGTGTATTACAAGTGTGGTTGTAGCATATATTTGCATATATATGCATTATGATATTTGCTGTTATTTTCATCCATTTCCTATGATCTCTAGCATGGAGTAAGAAAGGAAAAATGTAAAACTGGGTAAGAGGAGGGAATAGAATGGAGTAGGTAAAAACAAGACAATAGAAACTGATAGATGGATAGATAGATAGATAGATAGATAGATAGATAGATAGATAGATAGATGATAGATAGATAGATATAGATATAGATTAGAGATAGATAGATAGATAGATAGATAGATAGATAGATAGATAGATAGATATAGATAGATGATAGATAGATATAGATATAGATATAGATAGATAGATAGATAGATAGATAGATAGATAGATAGATAGATAGACAGACAGACAGACAGACAGATAGATACATAGATATAGATAGATGATAGATAGATAGATGATAGAGATAGATATAGATAGAGCAATGAATTATTTCAAGAGTGTCCAACACAAATCTCAGCTTTATTTCCTCACTATGAAGCAAACTGAAGACAGTGATAGCTCTGTGGTATATGGTTCTATCTAGACATATATACGGGCTGACCATAAGAGGGGAGGGCCCACACCAAAGCTCTTACTCCGCTATTACCTTTCCTTGACCACCACCAGCAAGCTATAGCTTTGGATTCAGCACAGAGAGCAAGTTAAACCTCCGGGTCCCTTCTCAGCCTAGTCCATTACGAACTGGCTTCTGTTTTAATATTGTTTTATACTCATGATGCCATCACATCCAGCAGGGAGGTCTGCCTTCTTCTGAAGGCATCTCCAGCTAGTAGTTTCTGTGGTAATCAGAAACATGTGCTCTTTAGGGATGCAAAGTGGTTGAGAAACCACAGACATAGAGGGGACCCAAAGATGACATCCATTTGTTGTTGTTTAGTCATTTAGTTTTGTCCGACTCTTTGTGACCTCATGGACCAGAGCACACCAGGCATGCCTGTCTTCCACTGCCTCTCGCAGTTTGGTCAGACTCATGTTGGTAGCTTTGAGAATGCTGTCCAACCATCTCGTCCTCTGTCGTCCCCTTCTCTTTGTGCCCTCAATCTTTCCAGAATCAGGGTCTTTCCAGGGAGTCTTCTCTTCTCATGAGGTGGCCAAAGTATTGGAGCCTCAGCTTCTGAATCTGTCCTTCCAGTGAGCACTCAGGGCTGATTTCCTTCAGAATGGATAGGATTGATCTTCTTGCAGTCCATGGGACTCTCAAGAGTCTCCTCCAGCACCATAATTAAAAAGCATCAATTCTTTGGCGATCAGTCCTTCTTTATGGTCCAGCTCTCAGTTCCATGCATCACTACTGGGAAAACTATATGGACCTTTGTCGGCAAGGTGATGTCTCTGCTTTTTTAAGATGCTGTCCTAGGTTTCTCATTGATTTTCTCCCAAGAAGCAGGCGTCTTTTAATTTCGTGACTGCTGTCACCATCTGCAGTGATCATGGAGCCCAAGAAAGTAAAATCTCTCCCTGTCTCCCATTTCTTCCCTTTCTATTTGCCAGGAGGTGATGGGACCGTGGCCATGATCTTAGTTTTTTTTGATGTTGAGCATCATCCATGCTAACTCCCTAATTCTATAACATTATATTAGAAAAATGCCACACTGAATAGAGAACTACCCATAAACATCAATGGAGAAATTAAAAGCTGCACACAAGCACAAAGCCAATGAACATACTCAGTGGGTATGGAATGCTGAGCGATTGTCGTTGGGATGAAAAATGGGTGGAGTGAAGTAAAATAGAGTGGCTGGAACACTGAAGATAATTATTTATGCTACAATATTTTGTTGCTGGGCCACTTGTTACTGACTTCAACTGAGCATGTGTCTTTTAAAGTATCCACTTGATGTTTTTATTCACTTATCCCACAATATAGCCAAACCTCTTGACTATTTGAGTGATTTATGTGGCTAAAGTATGCCCATTCTTTGTGATGGCTAATTACGGATAGTACAACTGCAATAATTTTCCAAGGTGGATGATGGTTCTGTTGCCTCTGGAGACACCCTACGTCACAGGCCCAAACTAATAATAATAATAATACGGTAATAATAATAATAATAATTTATTATTTATACCCCACCCATCTGCCTGGGTTTCCCCAGCCACTCTGGGCAGCGCCCAACAGAATATTAAAATACAATAATCTAGTAAACATTAAAAGCTCCCTTAACAGGGCTGCCTTCAGATGTCTTCTAAAAATGGTCAAAGGCCTGGAAACGATGCCCTATGAGGAACGGCTTAGGGAGCTGGGTATGTTTAGCCTGGAGAAGAGAAGGTTAAGGGGTGATATGATAGCCTTGTTCAAATATATAAAAGGATGTCATATAGAGGAGGGAGAAAAGTTGTTTTCTGCTGCTCAGAGAAGAGGACATGGAGCAATGGATTCAAACTACAAGAAAGAAGATTCCACCTAAACATTAGGAAGAACTTCTGACAGTAAGAGCTGTTAGGCAGTGGAATTTGCTGCCAAGGAGTGTGGTGGAGTCTCCTTCTTTGGGGTCTTTAAGCAGAGGCTGACAGCCACCTGTCATGAATGCTTTGATGGTGTTTCCTGCTGGCAGGGGGTTGGACTGGATGGCCCTTGTGGTCTCTTCCAACTCTATGATTCTATGATTCTAAAAGTCTGGTAGTTGTTTTTCTCTTTGACATCTGGTCGGAGCCCTCCAGTTCCACAGGGTGGGTGCCACTACCGAGAAGGCCCTCTGCCTGGTTCCCTGTAACTTGGCTTCTTGCAGCGAGGGAACCGTCAGAAGGCCCTTGGCACTGGACCTCAGTGTCTGGGTAGAATGATGGGGGCAGAACAGCAGACTATAGATCACAGAACAGCAGGTTTCGTTTGAGTGTTGGGTACTCCTAAGTGAGATTCAATGAGGGTTTAGAAGTCGAATATGAGCACTCCAAGAAACCTTTGCAATGTTTCAATGTTTCAATGTCTCAATGTTTATAGTAGCAATGTTTATAGTAGCTAACCTTTTTTTGGCCTGAGGGCCACATTCATCCTTCAAACAACCCTCTCAGGTTCATGTGCATATCCTACACACAGACACAGACCACAGAGCCCACTCTTCACCAGAGCCATGCAGATCAGCAAGGAAGGGGCTATTGCCACTCCTCACTCATCAAACAATCAATTCCTCACCATCCAGCCAAGCATTGGTCTACTTGATCTATTTTATTTCTCCCCACCCCCAAAATCATTACTTGGGGGACCCGATCAGGCCCCTTCACTGTGAATAGGGATCCCTGGTGTAGAGGATTTTGTATAAGAAACAGGGATCCCACTTTTTTTTAAAGGGGGGAGGGTCCTATGAATCAGAGGAACATATTTAACATTTTCCCTTCTTCTAGGAATAGATCCTGCCTCTTGTGTCCTGTCCCTTTGACATTTTGTGCTTGTTTAATGGGAAAGAAGCTAGTACACACATTTACGACTTAAATAAAGTGGTTTTCCTACAATAGGCAGCAATGATTTTACAGACTGGGCAGAGGTGTATCCTTCTGGGGAAGATCAATATGATGAACGCAAGCTGGCTCCTTTTTCTCTGAGATCTCACTTACAGCTTGAGTTTAAGCTTGCAGCTTACACTGTCAAAATGCATGCTGATTTCATCCCCCTCCCTCCAATTTTTATGGGGCTGGATTGGTAGAAAGGCTCAGCTCTGTTGTGGTGATAAAGTCCTATTCACTGTGGGGTCTGAACTGTGGGATTCGTGGGCCTGCAGGACTCAAAATGGAGTTTCTTGCACCCCCTACAGTCTGAATGTTAACCATTCACACAGAAAGGAAACTAAATCTCCACCGGGTGATGTTTTCCATAAGAATTTCGTGACTCATATTGACTATTAGGGAAGCATGCAGAAGGCCTGATTAAGAAAGAAGGCTAGTGAGGAGAAAGCGTGTTCTCCTTCATGGAGAGCACGTGTTGCTGTGGGGGCCAGCAAATCACCCCTGTTGCTGGGCGGGATCGGATAGATGGCCCACAGCTACGATTGGGTCCTGGGTTGTTGTTGGGGAGATTTAATTGTTGCAATTTGTGATGGACGGTCAGCGGGTATATAACCTTTGGCACGCCCTGTGCTGCGTGCAACGGATCCTCCCACCCTTCCTCTCCCTTTTATTAGGCTTCTGTGTTGACCTTGCTATGCCTGTCATTGGGGTCGTCTGCTGTTGGGGCAGGGGCCTGGTAGGAATTTTTCCCATTTGGCTGATTGGCTGGTGCCATTTGGTTTTTGCCTACTGCGTAGCAATTAGGTCACAACTTGTAAGGTTGGCGGTTAGGCATTGGTTATTGTGTTCATTGCTGGAGGGGTAAAGATTGGCTGTGTCTGCCCCTCCAATGCTGCTGCTGTGTGGGGAATTCCATTAAAGGAATCCAGGGGCTCGCCATGCTTTTGTCCGTATCCCCGGTCGGGGGCCAGGCCGGTCGGGGGCCAGGGCCACGCAAGAGCCCCTGGGAGCATTTGGGGAGAGACGTTGGGTCTGACCCTTGGCCTCCTTTTCTCTCCCCTAAGTGTTTTCCCTTTACTGACGGTCGTCAGTTCTGTCCCCAGTGGGACAGATAGTCTTAACCGATGCCTAAGCAACCACTCACATTATTTGTATTTTAATAAAGTTGTGGCCAAAATCATGCCAAAAACCAAAACTAAAATTCTGTCTGATGTGTGAATTATTTGAGGGGTGGTTTGGGGACCTTGACACACAACAGAAATCCTGCTGCAGCAGCAGCGGGAGGCCCCATTAGCTAAAGTGGTATCTCAGGTTAAGAACGGTTTCAGGTTAAGAACGGACCTCCGGAATGAATTAAGTTCATAACCAGAGGTACCACTGTAACACTGAAAGCTCAAAGGAGGCAAAATCTGAAGTACGATGGAGCGTCACTATTCAGGTGAAAGTTTTGAAGGACTCTATAGTGCTGTCAGGTCACAAGGCTCAAATTTCAGTCAAATTGCAAGAAAAAAACCTCAATAGATTTCAGGCAGGGATGTGCTGAGCATCTAATTTCATTCTGTTTCAGCCTCACTGGCACTCAGTCGCCAGTCTGTTCCACCCCCTTCAGGCGATTCTGTCCTCATGTTTATTGTTCTGTCCCATTCCATTGTGAGTGGATCCTGAGCTTACAGGGTTAACAAGCACAGGAGAGTACGTCCTGCCCACTGGGGAGGAGAACATCCGGGGATGTTTCCATTGTTCTCTTTGTTCTGTATTGTTGTGTACGTTTAGTTTCTGGTTTCGCTTTTGCCGGAGTGAGACGCAGTATGGAGTTAAGCTCCGATGGAGATCGTTTTGCCTGTAAATAAATGCTAGTAGTTTAGAAAAAGCTACGGATCTGTGTTTTGCATTCTTTACGGAAGCTCCTTGGGCAACAAGCAAACGGACTTTCGCTGTGTGACTCTGCTACTGAAAGGCTTTGGGAAGCGTCTGGACCCAGTTCAAAGGTACCGTGTGTTTCGCTTTGAAGGTATTCTGGGGACAAAGCCAAATATAAACACACAGGTTATGGCCCCATGCCAACTCGTTAGCAAGAAGGAGCCGTTTCTTGCCAAGTTTGCTAAGCCCGGAAAAAAAAGGAGCCGTTTTAAGCCGAGGCTTGAGGTGCCGGCTGCTGGAGATGGCTGTTGTATGCTGAGAGCAGCCAAGCTGATCCAAGCCCAGTTGAGGTCCTGGGGCAACCCAGTTTTGCACCTCCTGGTGAAGAGAAGCCCCATCTTGGACGCCTGGACGCCAGGAGCTACAGAAGCGTGAGTAAGCTACCCTGGGGAGGCAAAGATGGCGGACCCTGAGACGGGAGAAGTCAGAACAGTCCCATTTGAGAAGCTAAATGGGGGAAACTACATAGATTGGGCTTTCCGTGCCAAAGCTTGGTTGGAGGCGCTGGGTTTGTGGAGCTGTATAGAGAAGCCCCAAGCCACTGCTACATCACAGGCTGATGCAGACGCTGCACAGCAGGGAGGGAGGACAGGCTTGAGAAGCACCTCATCCCCAAAGCTTGCTGGCACAGATCCAGAAGCAGAGGAAGTAGCAGCAGCAGCACGACGCAGAGAGGAGAAAGCCAGGGGTTTGCTGGCACTGAGCGTCGAGGCCTCACAATTGCAGCATGTACAAGGTGCTGAAAGTGCCCAAGCGATGTGGCAAGCACTGGCACGGGTTCACAGGTGCGGTGAACGGCCAGGAGAGGCGCTGGAGAAGCAGCCCCCAGTTCAGCTCAGAGACGTGTCGGCCAGTCTGGCTGTAATGGAGCCACGGCGACAGGAGAAGCAGGGGGGCCAGCTGGCAGCTGCAAGTGGCAGAGGGGGATCTTGTGAGTCCAAAGTTCCCAGAAAGGCCTACGCAGCGAAGCTTTGTTACAACTGTAGCAGCCCAACGCACCTGCGAGCGCAGTGTACAGCAAAGGAAGCTGCCAAGGACGTTGCCCCTGGCAACGAGATAAGGCGCAGCGGCAAGGGAAGCAAGCGTGGGAATCGGCGCGGAGGGACCTCCAGAGGCGGCCGGAGTGATAACCACAGCTATCAGCTTTCCGCTTCCATGGCAACGGTGAAGCCTGCTGGCAAGCTGCGATTCATCATCGACTCAGGTGCCTCGCACCACATAGCACCACCTTGTGGCCTAGTGAAGCACTGCAAGGAAATTTCTTCACAGCAGTTTGTGAGAATGGCTGATGGATCCCAGAAGAAGCTGTCAACAGTTGGGACAGTCTTTGCTGAGTTTCTTGGGACAGAACTCGAGACTTATGTGTTGCATGGCATGCAAGTGTGTTTGTTATCTGTGTCCACACTCCTAAGTGATGGGTTTAAAGTGTGCTTTGAGAATAACACCTGTTCTATTTTCAGGGGTCAGAAGAAGCTTGTCAGTGTTCCAAGAGGTGAAGACAGGCTGTTTGCTGTTGAGATGCATACCACAGGTACCCCAGCTGCAGGTGAAGGTGACACTGGTGCAGAGCAGGCCCAGTGTGCTAACATTCCACCTCATGACAAATGTGCCCATTTGTGGCATCGTAGATTCGCCCATGCGCATTGGGGGAAGGTGAAAAAGCAACCAGAAGTTGCTGAGGGGTGCAAGATGAAGTCATGTGGCACATATCTTGACTGTAGGGCTTGTAAGTCAGCCAAAGTCAAATCTTGCTCATACCCCAGGTCAGACAGGGTTACCACTCGACCATTTGAGATAGTCCACATGGACATCACTGGTCCAATGAGGGAGCCTAGTCTGGGAAAGTCCCGTTACGCTTTAACTTTGGTTGATGATTTTTCCAGGAACAGCTGGACTTTTCTGCTGAAGGAGAAGAGTGAAGCAGCAGAGCTGATCAAAGGTTGGGTCATAGAGATAGAAGTACGGTATGACACACACGTGAAGTGTTTTTCAGAGTGACCGCGGCGGAGAGTTCCTAGGGTCATCACTGAAAGCATTTTTTCGTGACAGGGGGGTGGTGCAAAGGCTCACAAATCCTTATAGCCCCCAGGAGAATGGTATAGCCGAACGGAAGAGCCGTACTCTGCAGGAAGCGACGGCGGCCATGCTCTTCGATTCTAGTCTTCCAAAGCGGTTTTGGGGGGAAGCATGGCGGTGTGCGAACTTTGTTCAGAACAGAGTTCACAATTCCGTGGTAGGGGACACGCCCTATTTTCTGTTGAATGGCAAAAAGCCAAAGGTCCACTACTTTCGGGTGTTTGGCTCGGAAGCATTGGTTTTGACAAGTGATGCAAGGTCGCAGAGGATGATTTTCTGCGGGTACGAGCTAGGTACGAAAGGGTGGAGATTCGCGCATCCTAGTGGTGATCAGTCCAAGATCACAGTGAGCAGGAGCGCTGAGTTTTGTGAGCAGAGTGGATGGTCACGCATTCACGGAAACACTGATGTGCTAGCGAGAGAAAGTCTCGATTTTGATGTGGAGGAGATAGGTCCAGCAGCACCAGCTGGACAACCTGACCAGGGCCAGATCCCAGTGTTAGAGGGGGGTTCACCACAGGTGAAGCAGGAGCCCAAAAGCGCGCCAACATCACCCGCAGGCAGTCCAGTAAGGGTCAAGAGGCGCAGTAGGTCAGTAGGTGAGGAACCTGAAGGCGGAGACATGCAGGCCGAGGCCAGCGGTGCAGGTTCAGAGGGGGAACTCGGGCCTAGGCGTTCTGCTAGGACCACGAAAGGAGTTCCACCAGCTAGGTTCACAGCCACTAGTGTGTGGGCTTGTCTGGCTCAGTGTGAACCAGAAAGCTATGAGGAAGTTCAACAGTTGCCTCAGGAAGAAGCCGAGAAGTGGCGGGAGGCAATGGGTAAGGAGTTGGACTCAATGAGGTCTTTGGGTGTGTATACTCCCACGACACTACCTGCAGGCAAGCAGGCGGTAAGTTGTCGTTGGGTGTACAGACTCAAACCTACAGCATCTGGAGGCGTGCAGTACAAGGCTAGGTTGGTAGCCAGAGGGTTCACGCAGCGGAAGGGGCTGCATTACACCGAGGTGTATGCTCCCACTTCACGCAGCGAAACCATGCGTTTGCTGTTAGCAACTGCTGCCCAGAGAGGTCTCCAGGTGAACCATTTTGATGTAGATGTTGCTTATCTGAACTCAGATCTCGAGGAGGAGCTATACATGCATGCTCCACCAGGGTTCGAGGAAGATAAGCCAGATCAGGTATGGAGGCTACACAAGTCCATCTACGGTTTACGGCAATCTGCGAGGAACTGGAACTTGTGTTTGCATGGAGCTTTGCTAGAGCTTGGTTTTAGTCAGAGTCAAGCTGACAGTTGTCTTTACCTGGCTGGAGCAGGCCAGGGGCAGGAGTTAGTGCTCATCTTTGTAGATGATATCATTTATCTCTCAAAGACTCAGGAGCAGGTGCAGAAGTTTGCAGAGGAGCTTGGTGAGTTCTTTAAGCTCAAGAATTTAGGTCCTGTGAGTGTTTATCTAGGTGTGCAGATAGATAGAACCGAGGACGGAAGTTTCTTGCTCAGTCAGACAGGCAAGATTGAGCAGTTGTTGGAGGAGTTCAGGATGGCTGAGTGTGCGGGTGTCAGGACGCCCATGGAAACCTGTTTTGTGAAGGACAGTCAGTCCGGGGAGCACTCTGAGTTCGAGAGTCCCCAGGTTTTCCAGTCAGCTCTAGGGAGTTTGCTGTATCTCTCTCAGTGGAGTGGACCAGATATAGCATTTGCTGTAAATCTGCTCAGCCGAGAGGCTACAAAGCCTAGCGTACATGCCTGGAACGGCATCAAGAGAGTGCTGAGGTATTTGCAGGAGACAAAGGAGTTTTGCCTGGAGTTGTCAGCTGTCGGAGAACCCCAGCTCACGTGCTGGACGGACAGCGATTGGGCAAATCTCGCGGACAGGAAGTCAGTGTCTGGAATGGTAGTGAAGTTCGGTGAGTCACTCATCGGGTGGAAGTCCCGCAAGCAGAGTCTCATCGCGTTGTCATCTACAGAGGCCGAGTTCAGTGCGCTGTCA
Organism: Darevskia armeniaca; assembly: GCA_034641395.1. Lineage (NCBI taxonomy): Eukaryota > Metazoa > Chordata > Lepidosauria > Squamata > Lacertidae > Darevskia > Darevskia armeniaca. The sequence continues at coordinate 1,411,490 of JAWWNF010000026.1, read as the reverse complement.
GAACTTTGTAGAGAGCTAGAGTACTATAGGTGTTTGGTACAAGATGTCTGCGGACAATGTAGTCTACCCATCACGGTTTGGGAAGACAACCAGCCATGTTTGAAACTGGCGGAATCTGGCCAGTTCAAGGCCAGAACCAAACATCTGGACATACGTTTCCAGAATGTATGTCAGAGCATCCAGACAGGCTTGGTGAAGCTGAAGTACTGTCCGAGTCAGAAGAACCTAGCAGATGGGTTCACCAAACCATTGAGCTTCCAGCGTCATGGGGAGTTCTGTGAGGGTTTGTGCCTTGGGTAAGTGGTAACACTTACGCGCCCCAGTGGACGGGACGAGAGGGGGTGTGAGTGGATCCTGAGCTTACAGGGTTAACAAGCACAGGAGAGTACGTCCTGCCCACTGGGGAGGAGAACATCCGGGGATGTTTCCATTGTTCTCTTTGTTCTGTATTGTTGTGTACGTTTAGTTTCTGGTTTCGCTTTTGCCGGAGTGAGACGCAGTATGGAGTTAAGCTCCGATGGAGATCGTTTTGCCTGTAAATAAATGCTAGTAGTTTAGAAAAAGCTACGGATCTGTGTTTTGCATTCTTTACGGAAGCTCCTTGGGCAACAAGCAAACGGACTTTCGCTGTGTGACTCTGCTACTGAAAGGCTTTGGGAAGCGTCTGGACCCAGTTCAAAGGTACCGTGTGTTTCGCTTTGAAGGTATTCTGGGGACAAAGCCAAATATAAACACACATCCATCCCACTGACTGCATTTTGCACACACTTAAAATGAAAAAGGGGACGCGGGTGGCGCTGTGGTCTAAACCACTGAGCCTAGGGCTTGCTGATTGGAAAGTCAGCGGTTTGAATTCCCGCGACGGGGTGAGCTCCCGTTGCTCGGTCCCAGCTCCTGCCAACCTAGCAGTTTGAAAACGCGTCAAAGTGCAAGTAGATAAATAGGTACTGCTCTGGCAGGAAGGTAAACGGCGTTTCCGTGCGCTGCTCTGGGTTCGCCAGAAGTGGCTTAGTCATGCTGGCCACATGACCTAGGAAAAACTGTCTGCGGACAGACGTCGGCTCCTTCGGCCAGTAAAGTGAGATGAGTGCTTGTTTGGCTTGTTGAAATAATGTTGTTTTTAGAACTTTTTGTGTTTGATTGTGTTTTTAGCTTGCACAAAAGGACGGCACTCTACACCAAAGTAGGAGCCATGATGCTAGAAGCATCGTGCTGGAGCTTGGTTTTCATTCAGCAAAACACTGCTCGTGGCACTGCCTGGACAATGTATACCAGAAGATGGAAACTGAAGCTGCATGATGGCTCCTCTACTGAGCTAGGGTAAAGCGAACCTTGCTCTCAAGTCAATGACCTTTGCTTGTGGTAGAGAGACTCGGAGCCAGATCTTTGCTGACAAGAACAAGAAAATAACTATGGGAAAGCCTCTAAATCATATATATGCATGATCTCTCAGGTTAGCAGATAAATGTTTGAGGAAATGTACCCATTAACCCAGGACTCGAGAGAAAAGAAATATAAAAGAAATGTTTTATGTAGTCAAAGTCTAGAGAGAATTTTTATCATGTGAAATTGATACCCAGGTCAGCACATTAATAAGCTCTGTCTCAAATTAGACATACCACATACAGGAAGCTACCGCTGAGCCCTCAACTAGAGCTCCTTCATAGCATGAGGCCTTTCTTGAGAAGCAACTGCCAGTCATAATAAATTATGAAATGAGTATATCATGCAGATAAATATTCATTAGTTGTCGCAATGAGATCATGGAGGAGAGTCTAAACCAGAATGCTATTCTCCACTGTATTGGTCTGAGAGATGGAAGCAAGGAGAGAGTAATTTTTTTTTAACAGATTTCGATATCAGTAACCCTGACATAAATGTGAAACAGCTCAGCTGACATCGATAAAATTACTTGTGAGATTAGCACCAACATAATCTAGATCAGAACCTGCCTGCTTGCCCGTATAACACTTCTGTTTGATAGAGATAATATAGTTACAACACTCTGGGCCTAAACAGGGACCTACGTCCTATTTATTTCAGCTGCACTTACTTCTATGAAATCTGGTGTACGTAAAGACTGGTGACATTTGAATGCATGCATATTCTCAGATATACACTTCAGTGCGGCATTTGAACACCTAATGCTTCATAGGATTCCTGTGTGATGACCAACCAAAGAAATTTGTACATCAGCAGAGAAGTCCCAGGACCCTCGGGATGGTGGGAATTATCTCCTTAGCCCATCTTGGGCAGCAGTCAACAAGGCAACCCCTCTGCCAGGACCACAACTCAGGAGGAACATTGTGAGTTTCCGAGGTTTGTATTCAAAACCAAAGAATTATAAGGTTCAGTGACATCTCTAAGCTGTCATTCCACCACTCCTAGCTCCTGAGGAGGTATTCTGCCCATGACCTTAGATACAGATATGTCTTCCTAAAAAGATCCATCACCTCTAGGGATCTCAACTCAACTCAACTCATTTTATTTCGGCTTTAAGCCCATAGACATAACAACCAAAAACAGAAACAGCACAGTCTGGTTTACAATTGCTAACAGTAAAATAGATTAAAAGGGATACTCAATTGAATAAAATATGATAAAAATTAAATTAAAATTTCAAGCTGTATATAACAATCCATTGCGTTTCTTAAGTGTCAGAACTGATGTCAGAAATTTTGCCATATGTAGGGTTATATTCGAGTCTGAATCTTGCAACAGAAGAGCAAGGTAAGACTCTTCCAAATACCCCGGTAATTTTTGAGTTAATGGAAGTAATAGAGTCTTTCGGGCGGCAGAATACAAGGGGCAGACAAACACTATGTGATGAAGAGATTCAATCGAATGGTTATCACAGGCACATAAGACCAAAACTTGGCCCCTAGAAAATCTATGTAAAAGGACGTTTGAGGGGAATACATTAAACCGTGCTTTAATAAAAGCGAAACGATGACTAGCAATAGAAAGAGTTGATAGATAGGCTGGTACTTGAAGTGAGGGTACAATGCCCATGGATAGGGATCTCCCCCATAGCCCTATGATGGGAAACATCTTAGCCATGATGGATGTCACTGAGACCCAATTTTCTCCAGGAAGGCAGGGCCACATCATACACTTTCTTGTAGCCTTCAGTAGGCTCCAGGGCACCGCCTGGATATCACTCTAGGTTGCTGGATCCTTGACTGAGGGCTTGCTGATTAACTTGCTGGTTTATGATGGCCCATTTCTTTGTGTGAGACATTTGTTGCATGTTGCAGCCTTCATGTGATGAATATGCATGAGTGAGCTAGCCCCTAGAATCAGTTAAAACACACTCTCTGCACTCCAGCCCTGCCAGAGAGCAAAACCCATCACAAGTCCCATCCCATTTCCCACAACTAACCAACCTATTGTCAAGGACCTGCCCTCACGCAAGGCACTTGAGACGGGGATGGAGGGATGGAGGGAAGTGCAGCCTCTCCTGGGAAGCAGTTCTGAGTCCAGCGGGGATAGAAAGGAAAGCCCCAGTGGTGAGGAACAGGCAGTGCGGTGGAGCTGAGGGCCAGAGATGCTGACAGAGCCCTAGCTCCACCTGAGTGGGTTGCGGAGCAAAGCGGTCAGCTACTTCCATCGCTCCAGCTGCGTAGGGGGGGGGGAAGCGTAAGGAAAGGAGGCAATGCTTTGGAATTCCCAAGCTTTTATGTTGGGGGAGGAACCAGCAAAAGCCACTCCCGGATTCTGGAACCGACTCAAGCGGACATGAATCTTAAACGCTCCGATGTACATACTCTGTAAATAAAGTATTAGCTTTAGAACAGTGGTGGCTAACCTTGACACTTCAGATGTTTTGGAACTACAACTCCCATCATCCCTAGCTAGCAGGACCAGTGGTCAGGGATGATGGGAGTTGTAGTCCCAAAACATCTGGAGTGTCAAGGTTAGCCACCACTGCTTTAGAAGAACAGATGTTTCTGGCTCTTTGCTCTCGAGGAGACAACCCCGAGCCCTTACACCTATGTAGTCCAGTGCCATCGACAGGGGCGCTGCAGAAAGACATGGGCAAAAGAATGAAGCTTCAAATGAACATCTGTAATGGTAAAGATCTCCAGTGATGATAAGTTCAAATGACTAGTAATCCACACTGTGAAAAATCTATGACCTGTTTCCACTTTGAAATTTGTCTAGTTTAAGTAGCAGATCTCATCATGCCTCCGTTTGCTACATTAAAGAGACAGCTCCTCCCCATGTAGTTAATTATAGATGATTAATCAAGACACTGCTTTTCCTTCTCTTTGTAATCTGAACAGACGGCATTCCTTTGGAAGGGAGAAGAGCCTGCTCAGGAATACAAAGTGAACAGTGTTTGTACATCAATTCATCATCCGTACTCACATTCCATCTCTACAACCCTCAAATGTGCTCTGCTCACCCCAATGCCCATTCTCCTTTGCTACATCCAAGGCAGATTGACACCTCTGCCTCTCTCTGCCTTCCGAAACCCACCTACTTGCTGAAGCCATTGGCTCAACCTCTTAAACTTGAATCCTCAACTGAAACGAAGTTTAACTAAATGTAATGTACACTTGCTCACACTCCTAATTACTCTTGTTTCTCCTTGGCGTCTTCCCCACTGTTGAATGCAAACGATGAACGTATCTTGGTGGAGAGGTGGTCTTTTTGTTTATTTTTGCATGTGTATTGGAGAAATCAAAGCACATATAAAGGAAAGCTGCCCACCTATAGGGTGGTATTTGACAGAGTAGACCCTTCTTTCATTTGATTTTGTACTGTTGCAGTTTCATTCCATTAATGACTACATGGGGCCCCATCTGGGCTATACATTTAAAGCACTATTATACTACTTTAATGACCATGGCTTCCCCCCAAAGAATCCTGGGAAATGTAGTTTCTTAAGGGTGCTGAGCATTGTTAGGAGACCCCCCTATTGCTTTCACAGAACTACAATTCCCACAGTAGTTTAACACTCAATCCCTCTTTCCAGGGAACTCTGGGAACTGTAGACCTGTGAGGGAAAATAGAGGGTCTCCTAACAATGCTCAACATCCTTAAAAACTACACTTCCCATGATTCTTTGGGGAAAACTATAATGGCTTAAAGTGGTATGATACTGCTTTTAAAGTATACTGCAGATGGAACTTTGGTGGGGAAAAACAAGTGGCAGAAACAAGGTAATGGTTTGTAAGGTTGTGTTGCTAATCTGAGCAGAAAAAGAATACGTGAAAGCAGTGTAGAAGGCAAGGACTTTGTAAAGGACATTTAGGAGCTTTTCACCTCGATTTGGGGTATTATGAACTCCCAATAAGAGAAATGCAAAATTTAAATTAGCATTACTGCATACAAACATATACTGCATTACATAAAAATATGTAAGTACCATAAAGGTGACTTTGTGCTCTTTCTAAAATGCATTAGGTCTTCAATAGTTTGAGTTTTGTGGGTGAGGTATTTAAAATTAATATAGAAGATCAGTGAGACTATATATATTTATATAATCCCTATATAATTATATAATTCCCTATCTTCTTTAGGGAAGATAGACGAAAGGATTCTGCCCAAGGCCTGAAACCGCCAAAGTTGTGACATTTTGCTACGGGGAAGGCAAAACCTGCCAATGCAGGAAAATTTCTTTCCGCCCCTTCAACAGCAACCCTGACGTAGCAGCGCCTGCGTACCTGTGAAGAAGAGGTTAACCTGCAAAAGAAGGCTTACCTGAGGGAGGGCAGGCTGGGAGAAGCTCTGAAGCTGACTGAGAACTCCCAGGTAAGTTATGCCAACTCTCTCCTGGCAACGCCCCCCAGCTGGGATTGGGTAACTGGCAGAGGTAGGCGGCTACCTCCAGGTGTCCAGACTGGGGGTGGGGGCGTATCCAGGCTGTACTGCCGGGAGCCGCATGGGATCGGGGGGGGGCTGCATGTGACTGTGCAAAAGGCGCCCGCCATTTGATGTGGGGAGCGGTCATTGCGACTCAGATCTTCAACTTCTAAAGAAACACGACAGACAAGAAGTTCTTCACCGTATACGGTTATGGAATTTGCCACCATTAGATATAGTTACCAACTTGGATGGCTTCAAAAGGAGATTAGACAAAGCCAATCTACCTATACTCATAGCTGTCAACTTTTGGATTTGAAAATAAGGGATGCCATGAGGGCGGTGCAATGGCACCAAGTAGCCTCGCCACCCTGCGCTCCAGAGGCTGCGTGCGAACGGGTGAGCGAAAGAGCGAGCGTGTAGATGGCAGGCAGACTGGCTGTCTGGTTGGGCATGAGGGTCTGGATGCACAAGGCATGCAAGCTCTGCCCCCAGTCGGTCTCAGACTCCTTATTGGCAGCCGAGCAACGCAGCTGAGGAGCCTCCCTGGCCGGCAGGGAGGGAGAGGAGCTGCTTCCTTTGAAATCCGGGAAATTTAAGGGATATCAACAATCTGGGATAGCAGCGGGAAACGGCATTGGAATAAGGGAGTTTCCTGCAAAAAAAGGGAGGGTTGACAGCTATGCCTATACTGCCTCCATCTGTTACACTTATGTAGCAGTGGCTACAGAAATTTCAGAATGTCTGCCCACTTACTGCATCCTACAGTATGTCGGATCCTACAGTAGTGGGAATTTAACATTGTTTCTACCACTGTCGAAACCCAGTGCAGAGGAGCCAACACATAAGGAGAATCAGATTAGGCGGGGGAGAGTGTTTTAGGTTCCCTTGCTTTTAGGAAAATGGGTCTGCATTTGGATCCTAATGAGATGCTGCCTTCTGCCCTCAAGGAGAAGCAGAACATCTGAAAAATCTTTGGCTGTGCTCTCTGTTTGATTGGACCCCACTATGTTTCAATGATTAGATAAGGAGTCAAATTGATATCTAGCTGCATTTGAAGTGGTTGCGTTCTGATAATCTTATTTATTTATTTTATGAACGATGAGAAAGAACTTTAACGTGCAGGAAACCATCTCACGGCAGTGCTGGGGAGTGGGGGGGGGCAAGTCATTTAAAATCAAAAGAAGACCGCAAAAAGTAAAAAGTAAACATAGCGTGAAAAATCATGGGATGCATCTCTCTGCTTTCAGCAGGGATCGCAATCCCTAGACTAGTATTAAGGGAAAAAGCCAGATAAGGTTATATTCCTCTAACTCCTATCACATATCATACAATTCACCAAAAGAAGCAAAGGCAGTAGGAATGACAGCGTGGACTTATTCCTGAATACAGTAATTATCAACTCTGAGGCAACTCTCACTGCCTGTGGTCTCTCAGATGTTGGACCCCATCTCCCATGAGCACCAGCCAGTACAGTGGTACCTCGACTAACGACGATAATGCGTTCCAAAGCGATTTACGTTAGTCGAAAAATTCGTTCGGCGAATCCCCATAGGAACGCATTGGGGAAAAATTCGTAAGTCGAAGAAATCCTATTCAAAAATTCGTAAGTCGAAAAAATCCTATTAAAAGCGGCCGCAACGTCTTTTCTTAAGTCGAAGAAATTCGTATGCGGCGGCCATTTTGTTTTGCCGGAAGTCATTCGTTAGGCGAAAACTACGTTAGGTGAGTTACTCGTTAGGCGAGGTACCACTGTACATGGGAGTTGTAGTCTAGTAATGTCTTTCCTCACCCCTGTTTCGTGGGTCTTGTGATGGAAGGTAGCTGAGACCATGGGGGACCTTTGGCTCTGTTAGCATTGAGAAGCACAGGCACTCCATTTCCCACTGTATCCCATTGTTTTGCAACTTTCAGGGCCTTGGTCCTTGCTATAGCATTCCCGGGAACTCTTCTTGTCATTCTATCTTCTCCCCAGTACGTTGTGCAAAATGGGGAGCAGCAGCGAGGGGTTCCACAAATGTCTTATTGGGGACAGGGACAAATCTTGTATTCAGTTCCACTCACGCAAACACAATAAACGTAACCGGCTGCGTTATAACACATATAAAGTCTGTTATTTGCGTGGTCAGGCAGAGTCCCCCCAAACCCCGGGCAGCCCCTGAGGGAAATAACGACACGTGACAACGTTCTATGGGATTAAATTGGCCACAACTTTATTAATATTCAGATGTAGGGAGACCTTGGCTCAGGCATTGGGCGTTTATCCTTCCCAGCCCCCCAGATGGGGTTCTGGGTAATTTTCAGGGTTATCCAGCATGTGTGAGGAGTGGGATAGCTCTGGAGAACATATGTTCAAGCAGATGACCCGCCCCCCTGTTCGCCACCGCTGGAGGGGGAGGGCAATGACAACCTCTGGGCGTATGGTCAAGGCCTCCCCCTAAGACCCCTTTAACGGGAACCCTGATATCGCCGCCGCAATAGGGGTGGGGTTCACCACCCCACGCCCCCCCCATTTTAGGTAGATGACTAAAGGATTCTGCCCAAGGCCTGCAACCGCCAAAGTTGTGACGAATTGCTACGGGAAAGGTGAAACCTGCCAATGCAGGGAAAGTCATTTCCAGCCCTTCAACAGCGACCTTGATATAGCAGCACCTGCGTGCCTGAGGAAAAGAAAAGGTTAACCTGCAAAGTAAACGTTAATTGAGGGAGTGGTGGGTGGGGAAGCTCTGAAGCCGACGGTTGCTCCCCAGGTATGACTCAACTTCTATTGGGTACTGTATGTTCCCTCCTTCTACCTGGCCAATCCCCCTGGCAACACCTCCCCAGCCGGAGACTACAGGTATCCAGCCTGGGGAAGGCGTTGCCACACCCAACTGCCAGGAGCTGCAACGTGATCCCAGGAGGCTATGCGCGACCACACAAAATGTGCACCCCATTTGATGTGGGGAACGGTCATTACTGTATCATATTAACATATCAACAAAGATGAGACATAAAATTCAACTGAAGGACCACAAGATCCAATGGATCAGTTGTCTCTCCAAACAGCTCTTGAAGGAAATTCAAACATATACTAAAGTCCATTCCACCTGCGTTTGTTCATGTAGTCCAAAAACAATCCATATGTAGGGCATTGTGATTTCATAAGATGACAAGGATTTCTGGAATATTTTATCCTTGTTTCGCCATCTTGGGCTTCATCATTGATATGAATTCTAGATAATACAGATAAATACAATATTGTGATCTTATACATTTTACAAAGATAATATTAACGCCATAAATAACTATACATACCAAATGTGATGTAACACGACAGTGGGTCTAAAGCAGGGGTGTCAAACTCAAATTCATCGGGGGCCGCATCAGCAGTTTGGTCACCCTCAAAGGGCCGGTTGTATCTGTAGGACTATGTGTCCACTCTTTATTATTATTTATTAACATCTTCAGTTCCCCAGCAAGGGACAGTGATGGCAGCTGAGCAAGCATGGTACTTCCCAGTACCCACCCCACCAGATTATCTTCCTGCGAGTGTCAGAATGGTTGTTCCCCGTGTCCAATAACGGGCGGTGGTATTCTAGAAGCCGGCCCCTCTGCTTTCAACGAGGCTTAGCCCCAGGAGAGGAAAAGAGGCTGGTGAATACCCAACAATTCTGCCGGTTTTTCCAAGGGAATATGTTGGAGTGGGGGGAGTGCTCGCTTCAACTAACCAGCTTGGGGCAAAAAAAGCCCCACCTCGGGAGCCCGTCCCCAGTGCGGTGCGCAAAACTGACAGTGAACACACACACACACACCGCCAGGCGTTCGGGGGCTGCGGGAACCGGGGAAATGGGTGGAAGTAAGAGAGGGAGCCCCTTTGCCCGCCCGGAACAAGGAGCCGCGTCGCCCTCCGGCTGGCTCTCCGCCTCCGCCCGCCACGCCCCTCTGCGCCGCCGAGACCTCCGGGAGCCGCCCAGGCCCAGCGTGGGGCTTTTGTCCTCCCCAGCAGCCCCCCTCCCCACCCAGGAGACCCTCACGCCGCCCGCCCACCCACCCGCGTCTTCAGTGCCTGTCGCGCGCAGCAGCCATTTTGTGTGCGCCCCCACGCCCCGCCGCTTCTCCCTCTGTCGCCGCCGCCTCCCCGCCCGCCCCGTCTTGCCGGCCTGCGCTGCCATTTTGTGCCCGGCGCTCCCCTCCGCCAGCCAGCGAGGCAGCCGCCCGCCCCTCCCTCCCTCCGCTAGCCCTTGGTCGCCACCGCCGCCGCCCTGTTCTGGCTCCCTGGCTGGCCGGCCTGCTGCCTCCGTCCGTCCATCCGTCCGTCTCGCCTTCCCTCCCTCCCTTCCGTCCCTCTCCGCCTCCGCCGGCCAGAGGGTCGGCATTCGTCATTGCCCCCCTCGCGCACCATCGTAGCGTTCGGCCTGCTCGGCGCGCTTGGCCTGGTAGACGAGGTCCTCCCGGTCGTCCATATCCGTTGGGCGAGGGCGGCAGGGCTGTGCGGGGCGGCTGGAGACCGATGGTCCGGCGGGGGGGGGCTCAACCACGATCAGCTCTCGCTGCTCTCCGGGCAAAGATGGCGGCGGCACCTCCTCCCGCTACATCCGGGCACTCCGGACCGCGCGCGCAGGCGCACAGTTCCACATGCGCATGCTCCCTCCCTCCCCCCTCCCGTCCATAGCAACAGCGGCTCCTTAGCAACCGCGATGGCCGTGGCGTCGAACGCCGTCCGCTTCCGCCCTGGCCTCCAGCGGTTGTCCAGCGGGCGGGCGGCCTCTTCGCGCCTCGCAGCGGCGGGCCACATGACGAGGTCTGGCGGGCCGGATTCGGCCCGCGGGCCTTGTGTTTGACATCCGTGGTCTAAAGCATAATGGTAGCTGCGATGAACACAACTGTTACAAACAGAGGTTATATGGACAAACATAATAATGATTCTGGTTTCAGGTGTTGGCAACCTACAGAAGAATAAAGTCTTTCTTAAAGTGACCCTGGTGGTACAACAAACATAAAACAAACTACAGCTCAGTTCAAATGCAATGCACTTGAATACTCCTATATAGTTATGAACAATTTCCAATCCTAAATTAATGATCTGTAACAGACACCCAAATATTCGATAATAACAAAAATAATGTATTATGAGTACTTTGGAGAATGTAGAGCAGCCTTTGGCAACCTGATGCCCTCCAGATGTTTTGGACTACAATTCCCATCGTCGCTGGCTGTTGGCTTTGCTGGCCGGGACTGATGGGAGCTGTAGTCCAAATCATCTGGAGGACACCAGGTGATCTAGGGCCTGGTTAAAATGGTTCTGGGGGTAGATGTGCCTTTGGAGTCTGCCTCATTCAAAACAGGATAGGAGCCAGTGTGAGAGAGACTAACAAACACATCTATCAAATACTGATCCAGTAGATGACTTACAAACTACGGAGAAACGCCTAGTTTGATTCCAAAACCTGAATCGCATGTGCTATGAACATCACCAGACCTCGTAGATATGGAAGTGGTACCACAATTGTAGGGACGTGGGTGGTGCTGTGGGTTAAACCACAGAGCCTAGGGCTCGCTGATCAGAAGGTCAGCGGTTCGAATTCCCGCGATGGGGTGAGCTCCCGTTGCTCGGTCCCTGCTCCTGCCAACCTAGCAGTTCGAAAGCATGTCAAAGTGCAAATAGATACATAGGTACCGCTCCGGCGGGAAGGTAAACGGCGTTTCCGTGCGCTGCTCTGGTTCACCAGAAGCAGCTTAATCTTGCTGGCCACATGACCCAGAAACGAGATGAGCGCCGCAACCCCAGAGTCATCCAAGACTGGACCTAATGGTCAGAGGTCCCTTTACCTTTACCACAATTGTGTAAGGCTAGTGATTGTGTACTCTTGAAGTATTCAGGAATAGGATAGTCACACACACACCAACACACACACCTACAGCATTTTTAAGAAACAGAACTTTTATCAAAAATGTTAATCTAGCAGCAAGCAAAGGTCTTTGTGTAAGAATAGCAGCTCGCAGCAGCCACGACGACAGTGTTTTTCAAAGTCATGACCTACAGCTTGTATTAAAAACAAAGGGTGAGGGCTTTTCAGAAGCATATGTTAACCTCATGCTGACACTGCAGTAGTGAAGTATGCAGAGTGTTTTATGTCAGAGGGCTGCGGGTTTGAGAAAAGCACTGAGGTTTCGTTGTTGATGGTATATAAAAATGAGGAAGCCGCTCGCATAATTTCATGGTAGCTTCTAAGGTTTGTAAGCATTAAGTCAATCTGCTTAACATAACGTACATTTGGAGGGGGGGGTGAACAAAATTGAAAAGCTGTAGCTGAATATTTCCTTCTGTCTGGGTTCCGCTGAGACCAACTTAAGGATTTGATTTGGACAAGAAACGAAAGAAATAAGTAAATTAGAAAACCTAAGGCATGATTCACCTAATGAGCCCCATCAGTGGGAACCCTGTGCAAAGACTTCCACTTTTACAAAGAGTCTTTCCCCCCCCAATGCCCCCCCCTTAAATTGGCTCTGTGGCGGTGGAAGAACCCCAAGAACAGCAGAGGGTATTGAGAGGGGGATCATTGCTTCTGGCAAGCCAAAATGCAAGTCAAAATTCATCATAGTGCAATGTTGAATTGCAACCATATACTCTTTACATAGTTAAGATGGAGATGAGGCCTGAGGGTATTTGAGGATCTGCATGCTATAACTTGTGGAATGCGGCCACTGCAACTGAGCACAGGATTTTAGCAGTCTGGACTTTCCCTGAGCAGTTCCTCGCAGCACTTCTCAATGAAAGAACAAAACAAATATTAGTTTTCTATATCTTATTGTATCATGGAAAAAACGTTAATAAAAATCTTAACAGCAAATATCTATAGCCTAGATCAGTGTTTCCCAACCAGTGTGCCTCCAGATGTTTTGGGACTACAACTCCCATCATCCCTCGCTAGCAATACCAGTGGTCAGGGATGATGGGAATTGTAGTCCCAAAACATCTGGAGGCACACTGGTTGGGAAACACTGGCCTAGATGAACAACAACAAACACACCTATAGCATGGAACAAGACTGTGACCTATGTGTTCTCCAGGAACAGGGCCGGATTTAGGTTTGATGAGGCCCTAAGCTACTGAAGGTAATGGGGCCCTTTATATGTCCAGCTATGGTTTTCCCAGTAGTAATGTACGGAAGTGAGACCTAGACCATAAAGAAGGCTGATCGCCAAAGAATTGATGCTTTTGAATTATGGTGCTGGAGGAGACTCTTGAGAGTCCCATGGACTGCAAGAAGATCAAACCTATCCATTCTGAAGGAAATCAGCCCTGAGTGCTCACTGGAAGGACAGATCCTGAAGCTGAGGCTCCAATACTTTGGCCACCTCATGAGAAGAGTAGACTCCCTGGAAAAGACCCTGATGTTGGGAAAGATGGAGGGCACAAGGAGAAGGGGACGACAGAGGACGAGATGGTTGGACAGTGTTCTCGAAGCTACCAACATGAGTCTGACCAAACTGCGGGAGGCAGTGGAAGACAGGAGTGCCTGGCGTGCTCTGGTCCATGGGGTCACGAAGAGTCGGACACGACTAAACGACTAAACAACAACAACAACAAATATGTCCAGCTGTCCTGTGTCAACAACAAATTGTCACTGTTTTTTGTGTTGAATATATGCTATATGGTAATTTATGGACCTAATAGATATCTAAAGCCATTTGCACATGCAGAATGTAGGCACCCTATATATAGAAAGGAGCAAACCAGTGATAGTTTAGGGAGCAGGCTAGCAGGGAGCAGCCCATTACTCACATCATAGGAGCCTAACACAACACAAAACAAAACACAGTTGCTGTATGTAGGTTTTATTTTATTTGCTTTTTATCTTATATTTTGGAAATTTACACCCAGTTTTTTCCTTTAAACTTTTTTTGGGGGCCCCCAAGAGAGTGGGGCCCTAAGCTATAGCCACTGGGTATTTAGAATACCCGAGTATTGTCTGCACTGATTGACAGTTTAAGACAGGAATTGTTCCCAGTCCTAAAAGGAGCTGGCAAGGATTGAACCTGGGGCCTCATGCATGGAACTTATGTGTTCTGTCACTGAGCTGTGGCCCTTCCCTGAAATGCAGTATATATCTCTTTCCTACTTGATTTCTTCTGTGCCGAATGAGGGCTCTTAACCCTGAGAACACACAGTCCCCCAAAAGAGAACAAAACTATGTCCCAACATCAAACCATGAGGTTCCAGGTTTCTGCCTCAGAATTTTCTACAAAAGGTAAAGGTAAAGGGACCCCTGACCATTAGGTCCAGTCGCGGACGACTCTAGGGTTGGGGCGCTCATCTCGCTTTATTGGCCTAGGGAGCCAGCATACAACTTCCGGGTCATGTGACCAGCATGACTAAGCCACTTCTGGCAAACCAGAGCAGCACACGGAAATGCCGTTTACCTTCCCGCTTCAGCGATACCTATTTATCTACTTGCACTTTGATGTGCTTTCGAACTGCTAGGTGGGCAGGAGCAGGGACCGATTAACGGGAGCTCACCCCGTCGCAGGGATTCGAACCACCAACCTTCTGATCAGCAAGCCCTAGGCTCTGTGGTTTAACCCACAACGTAACCCACGTCCCTAGCTACAATTGGTAGATTTATTCGAAAGTGAGGATTATTGTGAGTGAAGGGAGCAGCGATTAGCTTCCTCTCCACCCATTTCCAAACTGAGCCCGATATTTTAATGTTTCTGATGTTTAATTTGTCTTTAACCTTATACTATATTTTTCCTCAAATAAATGGATGTTTTATGTGGCAAGAAAAAAAAATCTTTTTTTACAAATATTGACCCCCCCCCCCATCTTTCTCTCCTTACCTTTCTGTTTTATTAGGGCAATAGTAGAACTCAGCCTTTTGCGGATCCATTCCTATGGACCCAATGCTGTTCTCCTTTAAAATAAAGAAGGAATTTTGACACTAGCACCCATGGAAGCAGGATTGGACCCTAAGCCACAAAAGGCAGCAAAAGAATGATGTGTCTGGAGTTGAACAATGCCTCCATCATCCCTCCGAATCAGCTTTTTGAGTTCACTTTGAAAAAGCTCCACTTCCAGCATATGCGCCTCATGTCCTTTCAAATCTCCGATGTGGCTGTACAAATGCATGTGGATATAATGCAGTTTCGGTATCCAATCAGAAGGAAAGTTTCAATTATGCCGTTGCTTTTAAAGAAGACTTAAAATTAAGGCTCTTAGCACAGATTCCCCCAAATCTTCAAAAACTTCAGGCTTTCCTTGTTAAATAAAGAGAGCAAAGCCCGAAACCATCACCGAGTACTTTAAACGGAGCCTTTGAGCAAGGCCTTCTTAAAGAAAGTTGTTTCTTACGGAAAGCATTGGCGAGGGCCTAATTACTTCCTTTAGAGTCACTTTGAATTGAGCCCTAAGATTCTAATGTGTATTGAATTTAAATTCTACTTATGGGCTCGCTTCCTTTGATTCTGCATTGCTGGCACGGGGAGCTCCTTACACTACATTAATCATAATATACGGAGGAAGGGCTTCTGTGTTTGCTGCTACCGAGCCCTAAGTTGTCCCTGAAGATAAAAAAAAAAATCCCCCTTGGAAGAAAAATCTCATTCTAAATGAAGATTTAAATTGAAATTATTGGAAAAGATGAGGCAAAGATGTGCCCAGTAAAATTAGAACAAGCATTTAAATGGAAGACGGTATCTTGAATTATTTTTCTTCCTTTGCACATCAGGAAAAAAATATCCCATGGTATAAGAACTATGGGGGTTTAGACTGATGGGTACCATATGTAATATGTCAAAACATTTCTATTCACCGTTGGACACATATTAGTTAGAAATAAAGAGAGGGGTGGAATGGGTGTGTGACTGTTCTGTGCAGCACTGTGCAGGGCTTCTGGGAAATGCATTAGTGCATATAATTAATCACACATAGCAGAGCAGAGTTGGATATGCATTTGCCCAGATGCAACAAGGGCAATCTTCAAAAAACTTCCAAGCACAGATTGCCTTGCAGATGAGAAACATTGTGCGTTCCAGAGTGCTGTAAGAGAAATGGTGAAGTCTGCAATTGGTTCTTTTTGCAGTAGACTAGCAGTTCAAAAGCACATCAAAGTGCAAGTAGATAAATAGGTACCGCTGCAGCGGGAAGGTAAACGGCGTTTCCGTGCGCTGCTCTGGTTCGCCAGAAGCGGCTTAGTCATGCTGGCCACATGACCCGGAAGCTGTACACCGGCTCCCTCGACCAATAAAGCGAGATGAGCGCCGCAACCCCAGAGTCGTCCGTGACTGGACCTAATGGTCAGGAGTCCTAAATAAAGACACATTTGACTCAAATTCTAGTTTGGGTTTTTGGCAGAATTTAGGCCACAACTTTATTGATTACAATCAAGTGAGTGGTTGCATAAGTTCTGGTTCGACTAGCTCCCTGCACCCTTGCAGGCAGCGCTGTCCCAGAGCTCTATCATAGGTCAGCCAAGGGTGAACACATGAGGCAGGTGAAAAGTCTGGGAACAGACTCTGTTCACTCCCCAGATGCTCCCCTGGACTCAGGCATGGGCAACCCCCTTTCGGGGGTTGACCAAACCAAGTTGAGTCCCTGGATTCCTTTAACGGAATACCCTTCACATAGGGATGGCGAGACCGTTCTCCCATCCCTATCACCTGAACCAGTGCCTATCCACAACCTTACAAGTTGTGACGAATTGCTATGTGGCAGGCGAAACCCAAATAGCTACAGCCAATTAGCCAAGTGGGGAAATTCCTACTGTGCCCCTGTCCCAATGACAGACGACACACGACGGCATAGTAAGATCAATCGCAAAAGGCCCTAAAATTAGAGAGAGGTGGGTGGGTGTTCGGATGCACGAGCCGAAAGAGGAAGCTCTGGGACACGTGCATGGGTTTATATAGGTCCCTCTATCCGTTTAAACTGCAACCCCATTGGCCCGATTGAACCCAGCATCGAGGGACCTACCAATCAGGCGTTGTGGCTATCCAATAGGCCCACCCACAACCAAGAGGTCAGTCTCCAGCTCTCACCGCAAAGCGGGTTCTCCAATCATGGAGAGCACGGGTTGTGGAAGGGTTAACAGGACAACTCCCTTGTTGCTGGGCAGGTTAGTTTGGATGGCCACAATTGTGATTGGGCTCACCATGTTGCTGGGGAGATGAGCTTGTTGCAAGTTAATGATTGACAGACATAGCTGTTTAAATTCCTGCACGCAGCTTTTAGGTTTCACTTTTGCCGCATGCAGTGGATCTCCCGCCCTCCCTCCCTGTTTTCAGGGCCTGTTCTCTTTTGCAATTGACCTTGCTATGCCTGTCATGGGGTCGCCTGCTTTGGAGCAGGGGCCTGGTAGGAATTTTGTCCATTTGGCTGATTGGCTGGTGCCATTTGGTTTTTGCCTACTGCGTAGCAAATCGTCACAACTTGTAAGGTTGGCGGTTAGGCATTGGTTAAAATTGGTTGGTCTAGGGGTAAGGAATTGGCTGGGTCTGCCCCTAAAAAATGCTGCTAGGGTATTCCGTTAAAGGAATCCAGGGGCTCATCATGCTTTTGTCCGTACCCCCCGGCAAGGGGCTAGGGCGCTGCAAGAGCCCCTGGGAGAATTTGGGGGAGAGCTGAGGGCCTGACACCCAGCTCATGAACTTTCCCCTATAGGTGTTTACCCTTACTGACTTCGCTGGCTAGCGGATGTCAGTTCTGTCCCAGGGCAGGGGACAGATAGTCAGAACCAATGCTTAAGCAACCACTCACATTGGTTGTATTTAAATAAAGTTGTGGGCAAATTAATGCCAAAAACCTTAAACTTAAATGACTGTGTGAAGTGTGGATTATTAGGGGGGAGCTGTCTGGGAACCTCGACACACAACATGTGCCCTCTTTTACTGAACCACAGCAGCTGATTCTTCAGACTGGCTGCAATGCAATTCCCTGGCATAGCTGTCAACCCTCCCTTTTTTTGCGGGAAGCTCCCTTATTCCAATGCCGTTTCCCGCTGCTATCCCGGATTGTTGATATCCCTTAAATTCCCCGGATTTCAAAGGAAACAGCTCCTCCCTCCCTCCCTGCCAGCCAGGGAGGCTCCTCAGCTGCGTTGCTCGGCTGCCAATAAGGAGTCTGAGACCGACTGGGGGCGGAGCTTGCATGCCTTGTGCAGCCAGACCCTCACGCCCAACCAGACAGACAGCCTGCCTGCCATCTACGCGCTCGTGCTTTCACTTTCGCTCACCCATTCGTGCGCAGCCTCTGGAGCGCAGGGTGGTGAGGCTACTTGGTGCCATTGCACCGCCCTTGCGGCATCCCTTATTTTCAAATCCGAAAGTTGACAGCTATGTTCCCTGGATGCTTCAGCCCTTCTAAGATCTGCCTCATGCCAACCAGAAAGAGCAAAGCCTTGTCGCGTCTGCAAATGGAAAGCTTTCTCTTTTTTTATCTGCCTTTGAAGAATGGGCTTTTCATGGTGCCCATTTCCCCACAAGCGCCACTTCTCCTAATAAGAAAAAACAGCCAACACCATCAACACCAGAATTGCATCCTAACCTTTATTTTTGTTGGTAGCCAAAGGCCACTGAATTTCTGTTGTACAGAAACACGATAGGAACAGTGTTCTGGCAATTGAAGGCCAAATGACAAGGCTGCTAATTTATATTGGAAGTACTGAATGGGCCGCCATAGCTCTTTCCTCTGATAATAGCTGTAACGGTGGCAGTCCACCTCGGAGGCAACTTTCTTTTATAATCACCCTGCCGTCTAAAGCTAAACGTCCAGAGCAAAGGTGGCATGCTCGACCATAATTTAAAGGCCTGTGATACAAAAGGAAGGGCTATGATGTTTAACTTATAGGGCATCCAAATGTCATAGGCTCAGGCAAGCTCCTATTAGCAATAACTCAAGTCCCACTGAAGAGATTTGGCATTCAAAACTGATGAGTGTTGGTCCCTGGGGCTTGCTCCTCCAGAGCCATGCTCAGGCCACTGGGTAACCCGGGTGACCCAGGAGTCAAACTATGATAACCCTCTTCAATTTAAAGAGCCACTCCTCCCCATCTGTCTGAGGCCTGACTCTGCACAATAAATTTCCCAAAGAGCATAAAGAGCCATCTTGTGTATATCAAATCGATATCATTGTGGCTCGCAGCAATATCTGAGGCTACAGTTCACAAAATAAACTAGGCCAGGGGCTGGTTTTCTGCCCTGGGCAATCAATCAGACTCTCTGGGTCATAGATTTTAGTGTAAATTAACACAGCAGAAACAATCGCGCTCCCCAGATGATGATATAATACTGTATTTGCTTTCCTTTCTCCTCCCCGGCGCATCCTAGCCCCCCCCCTCCACCCACTGTTTCATCGTTGCTCATGCTCAGCAGTGAAGCTGCACGGATCGAGAATAATAAAAAGCAATGATTAGAAAGATAGTGGTAGTCATAAAGCTGGACATTAATATTTCCCATATATATATATATATATATATATATATATATATATATATATATATATGCATGCACACATAAATGTACAAACAATGTGAAGCGTGCATAGGGAGTAGGTACAAATAGCCACTCGTGGTGTTTTTTTTAATGAAAGATGTATAGGAATGAACATACAGACTGGTTTGAATTACTTGTTTTTGTGGGTGTTTCTCTACCTACCTGTCATTGCCCTGGAGAATCAATGAATGTACAATGCATGTGCATTTGAGCAGACATAGGGCACATATGTGTGTAGATTTGGTGCACCCTGACAACCAAAACAAAGGCAGGTTAGGCCTTTCTCTCCCTGAAATGTTTCTATATTATGATGGTTATTATAAGAACTTAGTAATTTTAAGAACAGGTGCCTGAGGTTACGTACTTATTTTATCTCTTCTGTCCTTTTCCCGTTCTCATTTGCCGTGGCTTTTGGATTCCGTCTTTGATTCTTATAGATGTTATGCCAGCTTCTATGGGAGCCCTTTTGGCTGAAGTGTGGGATAAAGATGCTTCAAGTAAATAATAAACTGCTTTGCTGGTGTGGGCAGAGTACTTGCTTTGCCTGTGAATATCTTATATTCTTGATGTATCGTGTTAAGTATATTGAAATATACTCGGAGTCAAGTGTTAATTTCATGCTCTTTATTTAGTTCACAGTAGCAAGGAATGAATCTTTCCCCAAAATGTCTGCTATATATATATTATTTACACAATGGGCCCCACGTGATTGGCTAATTCTGGGCTACTCCTGTAGGCCAATCAGGTTGCGGATTCACTTCATCCAGGAGCCTGATTGGCTGCTCTTGCAGGCCAATCAGGTCGCTGATTCACTGCCATCTGGAGCTGGATTGGGTGGCTCCTGCGGACCAATCAGACTGCTGCATTCTGGATCCTATTGTTCTAGGACCAATCAGTCTGCTGCATTTTGGATCCTATTGTTCTAGGATTCAGCTCAGTACATAACATATATAGTATTGTGAACTGAAGAAGCTGTTGCGAAACCTGCTTATCATCCGGAGTACAGGTCTTCTGATCTACTGTACTGCTTTTGCCGAGGGATGGTGAGGAGGGAGGTGTTCGTCTGCGTCTGCTACTCATGCATGACACCTGCCTCTACACATGGCTATGTGAAGAATCTTTCCCTGTGACCGTTCCCATTTACATGACTTTGCGCTTCTAATAGAGAACTATCTGCAGGAAAATTTGTGTGTTTGCACTGCACTATGACGTAAAACCACAGAGCCTAGGGCTTGCTGATCAGAAGGTCAGCGGTTCGAATCCCTGCGACAGGGTGAGCACCCGTTGCTCGGTCCCAGCTCCTGCCAACCTAGCAGTTTGAAAGCACATGAGAGTGCAAGTAGATAAATAGGTACTGCTCCGGCGAAAGGTAAACGGCGTTTCCCTGTGCTGCTCTGGTTCGCCAGAAGCGGCTTTGTCATGCTGGCCACATGACCCGGAAGATGTACGCCGGCTCCCTCAGCTAATAAAGCAAGATGAGCACCGCAACCCCAGAGTCGGACACGACTGGACCTAATGGTCAGGGGACAGGGCTCCCTTTACCTTTTACCTTTTATGATGTTACTATTATATACATTATTTGCAGAGTCGTGCCATTAGTTGACTGTTTGCCTATAAGTATCTCCAGGCTTTGACATGCATGTTGCACTTTAGTGTGTTTAATTAAGTAAAATAGTTCTTTATATTTGCAAGCTGTGTTGGTGTTGTGGTCTTGGTGTATCAAAATTGGTGCGGGCAGAGTACCATTAGAAAGCTGAGAAAGACAGGAGATAATGGACTGTGTCTGAGAAGCCATGACATTTCACTTGGGGCAAGTCCCCCCAAATGCTGCATCCCACCCCCACCCTGAGAGTTTTGTAAGAAATTAGAATTATTCCGCTGCTTGATGGAGGCATCAGGGCCTTTGTGACTTATTTAAGGTAGCTGGCATCTTTACAGGGACAAAGTAAAGAGACTTCAGTCTGGTTCAAGAAGGAGGGTGGGGAAAACATGCCCTAGATAATGACCATTCCAGGCTACACTTGCAGTCTGTGCTCCAGGGGGAGACATCTGAGCTAAGAAACCCATCAGAATGGGACACATTTTACTACTGTTAGAAGGGATAAAGAAGGGAGTGACAATCCATAGTTTTTCAAAGGTTGGTTAAAGCGTGTTCTCCTTCATGGAGAGCACGTGTTGCGGTGGGGGCCAGCAAATCACCCCTCCGGTGCTGGGCGGGATCGGATAGATGGCCACAGCTCCGATTGGGTCCTGGGTTGTTGTTGGGGAGATTTAATTGTTGCAATTTTTGATGGACAGCCTAGCGGGTATATAACCCTTGGCCCGCCCTGTGATGTTCCTCTTTGCTGCGTGCAACGAATCTCCCACCCTTCCTCTCCCGTTTATTAGGCCTCTGTGTTGACCTTGCTATGCCTGTCATGGGGTCGTCTGCTCTTGGGGCAGGGGCCTGGTAGGAATTTTTCCATTTGGCTGATTGGCTGGTGCCTTCTGGTTTTCGCCTACTGCGTAGCAATTAGTCACAACTTGTAAGGCATTGGTTATTGTGTTCGTTGGTGGAGGGGTAAATATTGGCTGTGTCTGCCCCTCCAATGCTGCTGCTGCATGGGGAATTCCGTTAAAGGAATCCAGGGGCTTGCCATGCTTTTGTCCATATCCTCCGGTCGGGGGCCAGGGCCACGCAAGAGCCTCTGGGAGCATTTGGGGAGAGACGTTGGGTCTGACCCCCGGCCTCCTTTTCTCTCCCCTAAGTGTTTTCCCTTTACTGACGGTCATCAGTTCTGTCCTCAGTGGGACAGATAGTCTAAACCAATGCCTATGCAACCACTCACATATCATGTATTTCAATAAAGTTGTGGCCAAAATTATGCCAAAAACCAAAACTTAAATTACTGTCTGAGGTGTGAGTTATTTGAGGGGTGGTTTGGGGACCTCGACACGCAAATGGCACAGCCTGCTGCATGCATATATTAAAACTGCAATGGTGCTAATTTTAACTTTATTTTGGATAAGAATGACAGTTCATGTCTTCTGCAAAAATGACTACAGCAAAAGTATGGAAGTGAGTGCATTATGTAAGGAGTTGACAAAAGCTCCAGATACCATTAGCTGTTTTGTGTTTCAAGTAAAATTAAAAAGCGCCTTTCCATAAACAGAACAGCAGAAGGAAATCATTTCTAATTACGTTATATTTAGATCAATTCATTGCAAACTTATTATCTTTCATGTTTATGTCAGAAATAGATTTCTTTCATGTTTGCTTAAGCTTAGAAAGTCTGTTTCATAGACAAATGGAGCACAGTTAAAATAATCAATGCACTTTGTGGGTTCCAGATATGCAGATAACAGCAGAAGGGGTTTGTTTTGTTTTGTTAGAATCCAGTGCATCCTTTACTGTGCAGAATTCTACTCAATTTCAGTTAGAGAAATGGAATTATCCAAAGAATTATCTCATTCTTGCTTTCTCCTTGCGTGTTTCTTTTTAATTGCTTGTCTTAAAAAAAAAAAAAAAGGACATTGAATAGGAAGAACATGCTCTACAGTTTCCACTACAGAAAACTGGAAGGGATTGCATCAGTTTGGGATTGAGCCTAGACCTTCAGATAGTGACCGTTCCCCACAATAAAAGGGGTGCGCATTTTGTGTGGCTGCGAGCAGCCCTCTGGGATCACAGGCAGCTCCTGGCAGTTGGGTCTGGCACCGCCTTCCCAGGTTAGATACCTGTGGACTCCACCTATGCCAGCAGCCGCCCAATCCCGGCTGCGGAGGTGTTGCCAGGGGGATTGGCCAGGTAGAGGGAGGGAACACACCTTGCAGGAGTCAGTCACTACCTGGGAAGCGGCCGTAGGATCCAGAGCTTCCCCACCTTCCACTCCCTCACTAATGCTTGTTATGCAGATTAATCTTTTATTTCCACAGCCACACAGGCACGCAGACGCTGCTATGACAAGGTCGCTGTTAAAGGGCCGGAAAGGACTTTCCCTGCATTGGCAGGTTTCGCCTTTCCCGTAGCAATTCGTCACAACTTTGGCGGTTGCAGGCCTTGGGCGGAATCCTTTAGTCATCTACATAAAATGGGAGGGGGCGTGGGGCGGTGACCCCCGCCCCCATTGCGGCGGCGATACCAGGGTTCCCGTTAAAGGGGTCTTAGGGGGAGGCATTGACCATACGCCCAGAGGTCGTCATTGCCCTCCCCCTCCAGCAGCGGCGAACAAGGGGGGCGGGCTATCTGCTTGAACATATGTTCTCCAGAGCTAGCCCACTCCTCACACATGCTGGATAACCCTGAAAAGTACCCAGAACCCTGGCTGGGGGGCTGGGAAGGATATACGCCCAATGCCTGAGCCAAGGTCTCCCTACATCTGAATATTAATAAAGTTGTGGCCAATTTAATCCCATAGAACGTCGTCACATGTCGTTATTTCCCTCGGGGGCTGCCTGGGGTTCGGGGGGACTTCGCCTAGCCACGCAAAAGTCCTATTTGCGTTTACTCAGTGAGTTCAATGGCAATTGCTGTACTCCCAAATATGTTTGTTTGCTTATATGATTCCTTTCCCACCCTCCAGCAGAACGTCCCAAGGAGGGTCAGAGCACTATAAGATACAATGATTAAAAACAGACAAAGCTGTTGCAATTATAAGTTTTTTTAAAAAGTATGTAGGTTCAGGATTGTAACCTGCTTCTTCCACAAACTTTGCTTAAGATATAAAATTGTCTCATGCTGAGTCAGACCATTTGTCTGTGTTGTCGAGCAGCCCTCATCTCCATGTGACACACACAACCTCATGTACAGTGAACCCACCTCCTTCCCCCTTTTCTTCCTAATGTCTCAACAAATGAAACTGATCTGCAAAAATGTTACATGGAAAAAAAATACGAGAGAGACATTGCACATACCTTTGTAAATCAAGAAAATCTTTAATAAATAAATGTACAGTGAACCCACATGGTGGGGTGAGCAGGATCGACATGACAGCAGTCCGTCCCCCCCGATGTATGCATATTCAGTTTCCTATGTGAATCAATCATATCCATATACAAACAGTCAGGAAATAGGATTGTCTGTGCAATCAAGACCCTGCTTTTTCCCACAGGATTTCAATTGCACATAAGGTAAAGGGACCCCTGACCATTAGGTCCAGTCGTGGACTCTGGGGTTGCGGCGCTCATCTCGCTTTACTGGCCGAGGGAGCCGGCGTACAGCTTCCGGGTCATGTGGCCGCCGACCTTCTGATCAGCAAGCCCTAGGCTCTGTGTTTTAACCCACAGCGCCACCTGGGTCCCTATTGCATAGAAACACAATATTGACAATTGATCCGTTTACCCAATGATCCCTGGGATAAATTCTAAAATTAACATTATAATCGAAGAAGGTCTAGTCCCATCTATGTTACTGATGCAATTGATAACACATTGCCCAAAAATATGGTCATGATTACACATATGGTTCTATCAACATTGGTTTTTGTGCTGTATTTTACAGATGTGCACAATGTGCTCTTGCACACTGGTAAATCAACACATGAAAAGACTATGAGCTTGATCAAGTGGTTTTCATGGGGCTACCAAGGCACACAAGCACATGTTGCATTGGTAAACACTGCACAAAAGAAACACGGTGACAACCATACATGCAATCCCAGCAAAATGGCTTTTTTGCAGTGTTTTATTGCAGTGTGCAATACGAGAGATACAAGTGAAATGGAAGAAAACTGAAAGACCAGGGGGGAAAAAACCAGCACCTGCAAAGTGCTTTGCACAGAATCAGAAAATAACTAAAGAAGCAATAGAGGATTTCTAATGTATTGATTCCACTTCAGAAATAAAGCTAAATCAGATTGTAACAACTGATGTGCCAAGAGATCTCTGAAGGAAGAAATGTACTGGGAGAGCTCAGTGCATCGTGTGTCACAGCTGAAGGTCATGATCTAGCAAAAGTTCAGCATTTTTGTCTGTCTGACTCGAAGGGGTGGGAGTGATGTGCATGCTTGCCTCTCCCATTTGAACCCAAATGCTTTTGAAATAATAATAATAATAATAATAATAATAATAATAATAATAATAATTTTTTATTTTACCCCGCCCTTCCCAGCCAAGACCGGGCTCAGAGCGGCTAACACCAATAAAATCACAACAAAACATACGAAACAATCAATTAAAATGCAGGTTAAAATATGAATTAAAGTTTAAAATGCAGCCTCATTTTTAAGTAGCCCACCAATCAAACCATAAAGGAATGAAACATCAGGGTTAAACTGAAACCAACCCAAAGGCCAGGTGGAACACCTCCGTCTTGCAGGCCCTGCGGAAAGATGTCAAATCCCGCAGGGCCCTGGTCTCTTGTGACAGACCGTTCCACCATGTCGGGGCCAGTACTGAGAAGGCCCTGGCCCTAGTTGAGGCCAGCCTAGCATCCTTGTGGCTCGGGACCTCCAAAATGTTATTATTTGAGGACCTTAAGGTCCTACACGGGGCATACCAGGAGAGGCGGTCCCTTAGGTACGAGGGTCCTAGGCCGCATAGGGCTTTAAAGGTCAAAACCAGCACCTTAAACCTGACCCTGTACTCCACCGGGAGCCAGTGCAGCTGGTAGAGCACTGGATGAATGTGGTCCCTCGGCAAAGACCCCATAAGGAGCCTCGCCGCGGCATTCTGCACCCACTGGAGTTTCTGGGTCAGCTTCAAGGGCAGCCCCGCGTAGAGCTGGGTGTCCTCGATGTTCTTAAATGCCATCTACAACCATCACACTCCACCCCATTCAAAGCAAACAGCACAATTGATTATTTTCCTTCTGCATGCAGGAGGGAACCCCTGCAGGGTTTAATGATGCCCTTTCTTCCTCCAGCTGTGCTCTTCTTTTGCTGATCTAACAACCTTGCTCCTCTCAAGGGTCCTGAACTTCCTTTAAAGCAGCGCTTGTGAATCTGTGCTCCATGCTCATGGACTAGAACTTCCACCAGAGCCAGCCAGTGTGGCTAAGGGTCATGATAGGAGTTGTAGTCCAACAACATCTGGAGGGCCACAGGTTCCTCATTGCGTGTCAAGGTCCCCAAGCCACCCCCCTAAATAACTCACACTACACACCGTAATTTAAGTTTAAGGTTTTTGGCATGATTTTGGCCACAACTTTTATTAAAATACAAAAATGTGAGTGGTTGCTTAGGCATTGGTTCCAACTAGCTGCCCCCTCCTGGGGGCAGACTGACATCCGCCCGGTTAGCTGAAGTCAGTAAAGGGAAAACACTTTGGGGGAGAATGGGGGTCAGGGGCCCGGGCCCTCGCCTCTCCCCAAATGTTCCCAGGGGCTCCTGCATGGCCCTGGCCCCCTACTGGGGGATACGGACAAAAGCATGATGAGCCCCTGGATTCCTTTAACGGAATTCCCCGCGCAGCAGCAGCATTGGAGGGGGAGGCACAGCCAATCCTTACCCCTCCACCAACCAAATTCATAACCAATGCCTAACCGCAACCTTACAAGTTATGCCTAATTGCTACGCAGTAGGCGAAAACCAAATGGCAACAGCCAATCAGCCAGATGGAAAAATTCCTACCAGGCCCCTGCCCCAAAAGCAGACGACCCCATGGCAGGCATAGCAAGGTCAACGCGCAAGCCTAAATAAAGGGAGGGAGGGCGGGTGATCCGATGCACGCACCAAAGAGGGCCGCGTGCTACTTGCACTGGGAATATATAACCTGTGAGCTGTCCATCAAAAATTGCTACATAACATTCTCCCCAGCAACCCGCAGGGCCCAATCACTTGCCATGGCCATCTATCCTAACCCGCCCAGCAACAGTGGGGTGACTTGTTAGCCCCCACCGCAACACGTGCTCTCCATGAAGGAGAACCCACTTTCCTGCACAGCAGCAGCACAGGTGATAATCCAACATGTAAGCTGCAACTAAGCACATCGGTGCTCCACACAAGGTCCAAAACATCTGAAATCCACTTACCATTTAAAAGCCCTCAATCACAACAGGGTTATGTGGTGCTCAGAGCCATTGGGGTGACATATGCATTTCAGATTTTACTGCATGCAGCTAACATGGAACTGGGAGGAAAGGTTTCTGGAGGTTTTTTAAGATCATGAATGAAGTAGGAGACACGGACAAAGAAACAGCTTTATCCCTTCAAGAGTAAGTATTCTCCACACAATACATAACAGTTATTAAGTTTACTGCCAGAAGATGTGCTGACAGGCATTAGCTTAGATTGCTTTTTTTTAAAAGAAAGCATTCATAAAGAATAGGTCAACTGATGCACAGGTATTAGTCATGAAAGCTAAATGGAACCTTCAGTTTTCAAAGGCAGTATACCAGATCCTACAGACAGACTTGGTTACCACCAAGCAGGAAAGCTGTCACTTCATGCCTTGATTGTGAATTTTCTACAGGATGATCACAGCTGGAAACAAAATGCTGGGGTAGGTGGACTTTGGCCTGACTCAGCATGGCACTTCTTACATTATTTTCAGCTGTTCCCACATGGCACATGTTCGAGTGCGCAAAAACTTTCGAATCAGCCCTTAGTGGCCTGGATGGGTGGGGAGATATCTTGCAAATATTCGCAGCAAGATCTCATCTCACAAATCAAACCTTTTATTGTGAAATCAACCACTTGGCCAGATATTTGCTTCTTCTGTCATGCCAGTAGATCTGGAAAGCTGGAGACGCTGTGGTTTATTGTGTTGTATCAACCAGACACCACAGCTGAGCTTTGATGGAAATAACTGAAGAAAGATGTCAACGTGACACAACGTATTTAATCTCTAACAGCTGGTGCTTTTTTGCTGGTTGTTGTTTTTTATTTATCTAATGGAGTTGATCTTTCAAAAAAGGTCAGGACTTGTGTTTCAGCTACTTGCATTTACCATGACGGAAACCAGAGCACACGGAAATGCTGTTTACCTTCCTGCCGCAGCAGTACCTATTTATCTTCCTGCACTGGCATGCATTCAAACTGCTAGGTTGGCAGGAGCTGGGACCGAGCAACGGGAGCTCACCCCGTCATGGGGATTCGAGCCACCGACCTTCTGATTGGCAAGCCCAAGAGGCCCAGTGGTTTAGACCACAGTGCCACTCGCGTCCTGACTGGAGCATAGCCCAGAAGTAAAACGGTTGAATTCAGAGTTAAGGGAGTGATTCCCCCCCCCAAAAAAAAATCACCTGAAAAAAGTTGATAATTGGTGGAAAACTAAAAATCTCATCTATGTCTCTCTTTCAAAAATGATGAGTACCTTTAACTATTTTCCAAAGCAATGTTTTAAAATAAT
The DNA here is from genome assembly GCA_034641395.1 of Darevskia armeniaca. Classification (NCBI taxonomy): domain Eukaryota; kingdom Metazoa; phylum Chordata; class Lepidosauria; order Squamata; family Lacertidae; genus Darevskia; species Darevskia armeniaca. The sequence continues at coordinate 1,382,942 of JAWWNF010000026.1, read as the reverse complement.
GACACCGCTGCCAATTATGTGGCTACAAAACTCCTAAAACAAAGATAGTCAAAACAACAAGAGTCTGGTGGTACCTTAAACACTATCAAATTTGTTATGGCATCAACTTTTGTAGACCATAAATTACATAATGATGAGTTAGTCATCGAAGTGCCACCAGACTCTCTGTTGTTTTTGCTGCAGGACTAGTAACACAGCTACTACTCTGGAAAAGGTAGTAATGTTAGGGATGACAAGATCACTACTGCATTTGTATGAATTTTTTGATGAGCAACACTCTTAGCACTAAAGACACTGGTGAAGAACTTCAGGGGCTCATTAGTAGATTGCCCAGGGGTATCAGAAAATGCTGTAGGAGCGAAATCCAAGAGTCAGGAAGAGGAAAATGGTCCCACAAAAGGATGGAGATATTCAGCCAAACTTTCAACCAGTGCTGAAGTTTTTTGTTTAGATTGGCTTCAAGAAATTATCTGAGATGTTTTCGAATCCCCGCCACGGGGTGAGCTCCTGTTGCTCTGTCCCAGCTCCTGCCAACCTAGCAGTTCGAAAGCACGTCAGTGCAAGTAGATAAATAGGTACCGCTGTGGCGGGAAGGTAAACGACATTTCTGTGCACTCTGGTTTCTGTCACAGTGTTCTCTTGCACCAGAAGCAGTTTAGTCATGCTGGCCACATGAATTGGAAAGCTGTCTATGGGCAGATGCCGGCTCCCTTGGCCTGAAAGCGAGATGAGTGCCCCACCCCATAGTCACCTTTGACTGGACTTAACCATCCAGGGGTCCTTTACTTTTTACTTTACTTATGTTCTGCGTGCATAAGGTCCTAGCTTCAATCCATGGCATTTCTTGTCAAAAAGATCTCAGTTACTAAAAGAACAGAGGACTCGAGGTCTGCTTCTGAGACCTTAGAAGTCTGCAGAGCGCACGGGGTGGCTGCCATGGCAGAGAGGGAAGGCGGCACGGGCTTTCCCTGCTCGCCGCCATGACGAAATTCCCTGAGCCGCCCCTCGCATCGCCCAAGAGGCCCCTTGGAAAACAAGGCTTCTGTCGAGTTTCGAGGAGGGAAGGCGGTGGAGGAGGAGCAGGAGAGAGCGCCCAGCGAAAGCGGGTCTCTCTGCTGCCCGTTTCATCAAAGCTCAGCTTGGATTCTCCCCCCGCTGCCAGCAAGCAAACGAAGAGCTCCGCGCCCGTCCCGTCCTTCGCAGCCCCAGAACTCGAGCGTGGCCTTGCCAAGGCGTGCTTACATAATAAAAATAAGACATCCCCTCAAAATAAGCCATAGTGTGTTTTCTTGAGGGGAAAAAAATAAGGCGGTGTCTTAAAATAGGGGAAACATATGCACATCAGACAGAAATTCAACAGGTGATGCTTGTTTTACCATTGTGTGTATGAAATGGGAACATTGTTTTACAACTAGAATGCTAGCTTTAAATAGTATGGGTAACTCAAAGCACTCAACCCACTTTAACAGTCATGGCTCCCCTCCCCCCCCCAAAAAAAACCCCACTGGAAACTGTAGTTTGTTTAGGAGACAAAGCTATCATTTCTGATACCCTTAATAAATTACAGTTCCCAGGATTCTTTGGGGAAAGCCAAAATGGTATAAGAGTATTACTTTTACATGTGTTCATTCATATAGCCTTTCCCTTCCCATTTCTGCATTAATTTGTGATTTTAAAAACTACACATTTGAAAAATGTTTGAATCTGTTTTCTTGTAAAATAACATTTTAAACTCATCTTCTCTCTAAATGAACATTTATAAATGTATTTTATCTTCACAAATGCATTTCTATACTTGCTGAGACACAATTTTGAGCAGGGAACTGCCCCACAGAATTCAGAGAAGTCCAGAATGCCTATTCGCAATTAGTCTGAGAAGTTTGTAGTGGAATTTTCAAAGAGCGAATTCTTCAAGCATCCATGGTACTGAACAGCTATACTAGTTCACCTCTAAAGTTACTAGATCATGTCACAGTCCAGCACAATCAATACTGGCTAATAGGGCAGATCTATGTTATTAGTATTCTTTACAACCTCGACATACTTCATTTTATGTACAGATTGCCTATGAAAACTCTGGTTTATCTCTTGTCTAGACAATGCCTTACATGGTCATTCAAATTAATAATGTGCCAGAATTATCTTATGCTTAATGCAGCTGCTCTCAGTATTGACTCTGAAAATTTAATTTTCTTCACCGTCTTATTGACAGCTGGGTCTCGGGCATATTTAATGTATCGGAAGGCAATGTTGTACTGAATATTGGCCCTACAAGCAGCAGCAAAATGTAGATAGCTAATCATCTCCCTTAAAAATCTACAAAGGTCTTTAACTATATATTCCTTATGTACCTGTGTATGAAATGCTACACATAAAGAGCAATACTTTTATTAAATATCACAAATAGCAGCAAGCATTCTCCAAGGTAGGACTGTGCAGAAGTACCAAGATTTGCCTGTTTTCTTTCTTTCTTTCTTTATTTCTTTCTTTCTTTCTGAAACAAACTGATGTGTTTTGAGTTGCTCTGGCTCTCTTCGCTTCAGTCTGTGTTTTGGTTTCTGAGCCGTTATGTATAAAAACTGTGCTTCCCCATTTGCCATAATGGGGAGTCTAAAACTAAAGCTTTTGGCCAAAGTGGATGAAATTTGCAAGCCCATGAGTGGATTAAGCCTGTCAAATTGCAGGCAAATAGGTCCAGGGTTTTTTATTGGGGGGGGGGGAGGATTCACAGAGATATCCGAATAAAGTGCACATTTTGGGAGCTCAATTTTTGGAGGGGTGTGACTGTGGACATTTCTTACTACTTCCTCTATAATAGCATAAAGCAGCTTTGCTCTGTGTGTGTGTGTGTGTGTGTGTGTGTGTGTGTGTGTGCGCGCGCACGCGCGCGCCTCTCCACCACACATTACTGGAGTGTAACCCACAATAGATTTAGCCCAAAAAAGATTTATCACCCCTAGCATAGAGACCTTCTGACCAAAGATAAGTTATCTTCCACCACATCCTAACTTTCTCCTGCATCTCACCCCAGGATTGCACACTTAACCACAGAGGACTCAGCTGGATCAAATGGTCTCCTGAAGCTAAAGTGTATTTCTATTAAACAAGTTATTTAAACCAACTGATTCATCCTGCCCTAGATAAGAATGCTTGCCCAAGAATAAACAGTGGTTCTTTATGATATTTCATGCATTACAGATGTAATAAAATTGAGAAGCATTGTAATTTTACATTTGACAATGGCAACACTGCTGTCAGCTAAAGACTATTGCCAAACTGAATAGCAATTATACTCTCCAGATGTTGTTTACAGAACTGATTTGTAAAAGCCAATTTGTTTGCCACGTGTGCAGATGGTCAGACATTATATAAAAATGTGGACAAGTTAAAGAACAAATTCTTGTCAGCATCAGCAGTGAATCACAAGCAGCTGCAGAGCTGAGGAGCTCAGGGGCCTCAAAGCTTTTTTCAGCCATAGAAGAGCATAATGGTATGCAACATTAGCTTCTGTGATTGGTTGACAGCATGAAGCCTCTGGATTGGCCAAGGGTGGTCATAAATACAAGGAGCCTAGTGTTGCCATCAGAACAGACTTCCTGCACTCAGAGTCCATCTCAGTTCTTCAGCTTCACCATCATTCTGGATTGAATTCACGTCTTTTAAGTATAGCCCCAGGAACTGACCTCAAGGAGACTTGGTTGATGATGAAGCACTCCATGTCGAGATTGTAGTATGGATAAATATTGTCCTTGCCATATCTTAGCAGTTCTGAAGTATTCTTTGACTCAAGTCAGTAATCAAATATATACCGTACTGCAACAGCCTCATATAAATGTCCAGATTATACCACTATAGTTTCATGACTATACCACTATAGTTTCAAGTTTCAAACTTGACATGAGTCAACAGTGTGATGCAGCAGCTAAAAAAAGCCAATGCAATTCTGGGCTGCATCAATAGGAGTATAGCATCTAGATCAAGGGAAGTAATAGTACCACTGTATTCCGCTCTGGTCAGACCTCACCTGGAATACTGTGTCCAGTTCTGGGCACCACAGTTCAAGAAGGATACTGACAAGCTGGAACGTGTCCAGAGGAGGGCAACCAAAATGGTCAAAGGCCTGGAAACGATGCCTTATGAGGAACGGCTTAGGGAGCTGGGTATGTTTAGCCTGGAGAAGAGAAGGTTAAGGGGTGATATGATAGCCATGTTCAAATATATAAAAGGATGTCATATAGAGGAGGGAGAAAGGTTGTTTTCTGCTGTTCCAGAGAAGCGGACACGGAGCAATGGATTCAAACTACAAGAAAGAAGATTCCACCTAAACATCAGAAAGAACTTCCTGACAGTAAGAGCTGTTAGGCAGTGGAATTTGCTGCCAAGGAGTGTGGTGGAGTCTCCTTCTTTGGAGGTCTTTAAGTAGAGGCTTGACAGCCACCTGTCAGGAATGCTTTGATGGTGTTTCCTGCTTGGCAGGGGGTTGGACTGGATGGCCCTTGTGGTCCATTCCAACTCTAGGATTCTATGATTCTTAAATCCAGTAAGTCCTGCTACTCTTCACATGCTCCATGTGTGTGTGGTGTGTGTGTGAGAGGGTGTGTGTGGAATACAATTTTTCTTCTTCAGACATTGCTTTCCTAAGAAACACATCAAATCCTTAAAACAAGGTCCCTTGGATCCTACAGTTGCTAATGATGGATGAGATGCGCTACAGAAAGTGCAATCATGCCATCCAGGAATACTTTATACTTGATTTCCTCTGAATGTCAGCAATTCTCATTCTTTTATTTTGTTTTCTTCCACCTAATATATTTGTTTTCTTTTGAGAGGGATGGGAGGGAAATAAAAGCCAAGTAGGCGAGCAGAATATTCGGACTGCTAGGAAGAGGCATGTGATGCTTGGACACATATAGCTACATTTTACGGAGACAGATTGTTAGTCCATGTGGACCAGTCCTGTCTACAATTGGCTCTCCAATGCTTTTGAACCATGTTTGTGTGTGTCCAAAACCCTGGTACCTGAGCTTCCTTGAACTGAAACTCCTTAGGATTGAAGGAAGATGTCAGGGACCTGCCCTCGCCCAGAGCTCAGAGGACGGGGGGAGGCGGACGGAGACAGAAAGAAATCATGTCAGAGAGCAGTTCCCAGGAGAGCCAGGAAAGCAGCAGTGGCAGGGAAGGGGAACTGCAGGCAGACATTGCGGTGCAAGAGGTTGAAGATGCTAACAGAGACCTGGCAACACCGAGGGGTGGGGCTGAGAGCCTGACGGATCAGCCCAGCGCCAGACCGCAGGTGTGCAGGGGTACAAAGCGGAAGAAGAGGAGGCGCTTTGGGTTCCCCAAACTTCTATGCTGGCGGCGGAGTCGTGAAATGCCACTCCCTGAATCTGCGACCGACTCAAGCGGTCATGAGTCTTAGGAGCTCTGATGTGTACATTTGTAAATAAAGACAATTAGTTTAGCAGACAACGTGGTCTGGCTGATTACTCTCGAGGGGACATTCCAGAGTCCTTACAGAAGAAGTCTCCATAGAGGTGAGGAGGGGAGGTAGCGCCATCACCTGCCCCTTATCTTGAAGGGTATTCTGGTAAAGGATTCCGGGGGCGTGGCCATGTCCGAAGCCTAGGGAGGTTAGGGCCCCAAGGCACGCCCCTAACTATGATCACAATGTACATCACTGGGGCTCCTTACTGGTGGTTAACCCTTCCTGGACTTCCAACACACGGGTTGGGGTCTGATATCATCTGTTAGGGTCCAATGCCTAAGCCAATATCGCTCAACATCCGTAACCAATAAAGTTGTGGCCTTCTCGCCCATTAAAATTATACAACGTGTCAGTGTCATTATTTCAACAGGGCGGGGAGGGACATTGCCATGCAATCATATACATTTCACTGTTATAGCTTTCCCCCATTTCTGTTGGGAACGTGATTGCATTTGCTTGTTGGTTTTGCCCAGATCTTCTATCAAAAAAGCCAAGCACATGAAAGAACAAACACAAACTAGGTCTATTCTAGAGAGAGTTCATCGATATTAAATTAGATGTAAACTCTGGGTTTTTTTCCTGGATTTGAAATAGAATGCTTAAATGCCTGGGTGTTCTTAATACCTACAGCTTGTAAATCAGCATCAAAGGCAGTCCCGTATAGAGTGCATTACAGAAGTCAAGTCTAGAGGTTACCAGTGTTTGTTTGTTTGTTTGTTTTAATTTTAAAATAGAAACTTTATTGATAATCACTTCATAAAATATCAACATAACACAACATAACACATTATAACCCATCAATACAACAATAAAAAGAAAGAAACAAGAGATACAAAAGAAAAAAGAAAAACAGAAAAAAGAAAAAAGAGAAAAGGAGAAGAAGAAAAAGAAAAAAGAAACCAAAAACATCTTATATAGCACAAGAAGACTTGAATAGACTACCATAAATTTCTTCTCAATGCTCTGATCTTCTCTACATTATCATGTTAAATGAAATAAAGACGTCCCAACACTTCGTTTGTTTCTCATTTCATTCCTGTGTTCTCCTTATCCTCTTAAACTTCTTCATATTTATATTGCATAAATCATCATTCCATTTCCTTTTTTTCTTCACATGAAGAGGTTACCAGTGTTTGAGACACTGTGACAAGCCTATCCTTGTCCAGGAATTGTTCCAACTGGCACATTAGCCAAAGCTAGTAACAGGCACTCCTAGTCACTATCAGTATGTGGGCTTCGATGTACAGTCATACCTTGGTTTTCGAACAGCTTAGTTCTCGAACGTTTTGGCTCCTGAATGCCGCAGACATGAAAGTGACTGTTCCGGTTTGTGAACTATTTTTGGAAGCCGAACATCCGACGGGGCTATCGCAGCTTCCGATTGGCTGCAGGAGCTTACTGCAGCCAATCAGAAGCTGCACTTTGGTTCCTGAACATTTTGGAAGTCAAATGGACTTCCAGAACGGATTCCGTTCGACTTCCAATGTACGACTGTATACTTGTAATGCCTAAAAAAGGTTCGGCGAAGTAAGAAGTGGGCTTCCACTGCCAAAGCTTGTTCTCCTTCATGGAGAGCATGTGTTGCGGTGGGGGCCAGCAAGTCACCCCTCTGTTGCTGGGCAGGATCGCATGGATGGCCACTGCTGTGATTAGACCCTGGGTGTTGTTGGGGAGAATTGTATGTTGCAATTTATTGATGGACAGCCCAGCGGATATATATTGGTGGGCTTGCAACGTGATCCCCCTCTTGGCTGCGTGCTTCGGATCACCCGCCCTCCCTCCCTATATTTTAGGCCTCTGCGTTGACCTTGCTATGCCTGTCATGGGGTCGTCTGCTGTTGGGGCAGGGGCCTGGTAGGAATTTTTCCAGTTGGCTGATTGGCTGGTGCCATCTGGTTTTCTCCTACTGCATAGCAAATAGTCACAACTTGTAAGGTTGGCGGTTAGGCATTGGTTATTATGTGGGTTGGAGGAGGGGTTAAGATTGAGTGCATCTGCCTGCCCCTCCAATTGTTGCTGGTGTTATGGAAATTCCGTTAAAGGAATCCAGGGGCTCGATGCTTTTTGTCCGAACCCCCGGTTGGGGGCTAGGGCTGTGCAAGAGCCCTGGGAGCCTGTGGGGAGAGGGGAGGGTCAGATCATCTGGCTACCTTTATCTCTCCAGAGGGTTTTCCCCTTACTGACGGTCGTCAGTTCTGTCCCCAGTGGGACAGATAGTCTGAACCAATGCCTAAGCAACCACTCACATTGTTTGTATTTTAATAAAGTTGTGGCCAAAATCATGCCAAAAACCAAAACAAACATTCTGTCTGATGTGTGAATTATTTGAGGGGTGGTTTGGGGACCTCGACACGCAAAAATGGGTCCATGAGTAACCCCAGACCTCGTACTCCAAGACTCCTCTTTTGAGAGGAGTGCAGCTCCACCCAAAACAGGTTTATTATGGCTTATGGGGAGCTTTAATTGTGCTGTTGTTACAGCTACTCAATCTGAACATTATTGGGAAGAACACAAAAGGGGGAGTTGTTCTGCATAAGCCAAAGCTGAGCATTTAGGAACACTAAAAGCACAAAGTGCTTCCGTTTCAAGAGAATGGTGCGAAAGCTCTGTTATGAATAATGGAGTTTCAAGGAAAACACACCTTGAGCAACTCCAAAAGAAGATATTGGAGCATTCCAAATCATTTATACACTCAGAGAAAATAGTAAATGTAGCTGAAAGACAGTCCATGAAGATCTGCATTAATTGTTGCACTGCATCCCTATTATATAAGATTATTGTGTGATCTTAGAAGGTTGTATAATCTTAGTAGGTGACATAGCTGTGAGAGGGCATGGATGTGACTAACATGAAGGGATCCTGCACTTCTGAATTGGTGGTTACACTACTGCATGTGACTGATCTGTGAAGCATTGCCCCCATTTGCTCTCAATTTAATTCTCCTTCTTGCATTTTTTTTCCAGGTAGGTGATCCCAGGGAATCAGAGATCACATAGTGATCCAGACCAGGCTTCCTCAACCTCGAGCCTCCAGACGTTTTGAGACTACAATTCCCAGCATCCCTGAACACTGGTCCTGCTAGCTAGGGAACATGGGAGTTGTTGGCCAAAAACATCTGGATGGTCGAGGTTGAGGAAGCCTGATCTAGACCATCAGCATCCAGAACTTGCAATAATATTATATAGAATCATAGAACCATAGAGTTGGAAGAGACCACAAGGGCCATCCAGTCCAACCCCCTGCCAAACCTACCCAGCACTTTTCCTCCTGCCCTCCAAACACTTTATAGGTGTTTGGCACTGAGACAGTTTTGTATTTAATGCTCCTACGTCACCAAAAACATTATTTCCCACCTCAAACTGGAGAGATATTAGATGCAGCCCTACATGTACCCAAACATTTAACTGATCTGCTTGAGAACTGATGTAGGCAAATAATGTTTTCAAATAAAACAAAAATAGTAAAGCAACGTGCTTTTCAGTCAACCTGCCTGGGAACATGAAAGGCGATGTTCTGCATGCCAAACTCTTAACAATAACTTGCTAACATAAGGCCTTCCCATAGCTGATTACTGAATTTGTATGAAACAATTGTTGGACAGCCCTGTGCAACAGGAAGTGTGTGAGCTCTGAAATAATATTATTTGTTTGGATTTTAAAAGCCACATGACTTAAATCTGCCTGAAGTGAAACTGCTCAGAGGGAAAAGCCAATCTGACTGATTTTCTATAACGGAAGGTAAAATATTCATGCCAGCTCAACGGACGGAGATAGGAGTCTGGCTCATGCAGCTCATTGTTAGAGCTTCGATTGAGAAATATGGGGGGGTGGGCACCCACAATATCAAGTATATAATTAAGCAAGCAGACACCAAAGAGAGACATCTTCAGCAACTGCCAAGATTGAAGTGCCACATGGCAGATTATGAAATTTAAGGGTGGAACAGAAGTATAACTGTAAATAAAGCTTATGGCATTGTACCTTGTGTTTACACAGGTGTGATGTTAGCAGTCTCAATGGTTTCTTTGACATGCAGGCAGCATAGAAAGGGGGGGGGGGTTACAATATGGCCAGAAGTAAATTGGATTGTTACCAAAGCGGTGCATTCTTAAAGTGATGGGCATCTACCCTGTGATGTGCCAAAATAAATCCAGGGGCTCTCATCCAACAGAGCAAGTGTAGAAAAAGGCCTGTGCTACATGTAATTGCTTCATTTTAAAGGCTGGATTCCTGATGATCAGCAGTTGCAGAACCACACACACTGTTTCATGCACACTTCCCATACATATCACCCCTTGCAGGATTGGGCCATACAGTTTTTCCCCACAGAGGAGACCCCTGGGATAAACCTAGCTTTCCTAAGCAGTGAGCACATGGGCCTTTCAATTACCAGTTTCCTAATTTGCAAAGCAGGGCCTTTTTCCTCACACAACACCACACTTAGTGGTTAGATTTGATTCGGGAGAACTCCGTACCATAAACTCCGGGGCTAATTCACAGGCAAGAAATGTGGGCTTGAACATGCAGCAAATTCAGAGCACATTGCTTGCTGCAAGCCAGTCAGCAAAGTAGTTTCAGGATTGCTTCATCTTGAGGGCAGAGGGATTTCTAGCGTACGATGATGTGAGCAGGAAAAAACCAAGAGGCTCCTCATGTGCTGGCTACACAGCAGCGATCAGATGGCACCCTCTTGTGCAGTGGGCACTAGCACACTCTCAATGAATATGCTCATGGTCAATTCTGGACTCAAAAATATGACAGAAGATCTTTCCATCCCAACTGTTTGTTTTCAATAGTTACTAACCAGATGCTTCTGCAAAGTCCACAAGAACGGGAATGAAAGGCCATCCCCCTTGCATTAGAAGCATAATAACTCAGAACCTGGAGGTGCTATTTAAATGAGGTCTAATTAGACCTGGGGCTAAATATTGCTGGGGGTGGCAGGCCCATGGCAAGCTTGTCTGAGACCCGGGTGCAGCAGTCTTGTCCATGAGATGCATCACCACAGCGCCAACACCTAATCTGATCTGACGCTACTGTACATGCTATTGTGTGGTCAGGCGGAGTCCCCCCGAACCCCGGGCAGCCCCTGAGGGAAATAACGACACGTGACAACGTTCTATGGGATTGAATTGGCCACAACTTTATTAATATTCAGATGTAGGGAGACCTTGGCTCAGGCATTGGGCGTTTATCCTTCCCAGCCCCCCAGCCGGGGTTCTGGGTAATTATCAGGGTTATCCAGCATGTGTGGGGAGTGGGATAGCTCTGGAGAACATATGTTCAAGCAGATAGCCCGCCCCCCTGTTCGCCCTGCTGGAGGGGGAGGGCAATGATGACCTCTGGGCGTATGGTCAAGGCCTCCCCCTAAGACCCCTTTAACGGGAACCCTGGCATCGCCGCCGCAATGGGGGTGGGGGTCACCGCCCCACGCCCCCTCCCATTTAGGTAGATGACTAAAGGATTCCGCCCAAGGCCTGCAACCGCCAAATTTGTGATGAATTGCTACGGGAAAGGCGAAACCTGCCAATGCAGGGAAAGTCCTTTCCGGCCCTTCAACAGCGACCTTGTCATAGCAGCGCCTGCATGCCTGTGTGGCTGTGGAAAATAAAAGGTTCATCTGCATAATAAGCGCTTATTGAGGGAGTGGAGGGTGGGGAAGCTCTGAATCCAACGGCCACTTCCCAGGTATGACTGACTTCTGTTGTGTACTGTATGTTCCCTCCTTCTACCTGGCCAAGCCCCCTGGCAACACCTCCGCAGCTGGTATTGGGCAGCTGCTGGAGTAGGTGGAGACCACAGGTATCCAGCCTGGGAAGGCGGTGCCAGACCCAACTGCCAGGAGTTGCAACGTGATCCCAGGGGGCTACTTGCGACCACGCAAAATGCGCAACCCCATTTGATGTGAGGAACAGTCATAACGGAGTAATGCAGGTCCAGATTTTAATATTGCAGTCTTGCAGTGCATGGCTTTGCTTTGGCCATTAAGTTCTAGCTTTTCTGGGAAGCACAGGGCATTCTTGGCATGACACCGTAAGTCTGACAGGGCCTCTGGGTTGACTTAGCCCTCCGAGGCCCGGAGCAAGTGGGGTGGGGTGTTTGTTGTTTGTTGTTGTTGTTTAGTCGTTCAGTCGTGTCCAACTCTTCGTGACCCCATGGACCAGAGCACGCCAGGCACTCCTGTCTTCCACTGCCTCCCGCAGTTTGGTCAGACTCATGTTGGTAGCTTCGAGAACACTGTCCAACCATCTCGTCCTCTGTCGTCCCCTTCTCCTTGTGCCCTCCATCTTTCCCAACATCAGGGTTTGTTGTTTTCTTTATGCTAAAGGAAGGAGGTAGTTTTCACCAGGACTAGAGTGTGTGGGAAGGGCAGGTTTGACCCTTCCCTCCCCAGTTGCAATCCTGATTAGTCTCCCTTCCTTCCATTTCCCTATTCTAAAAGGTAAATGTAAAGGACCCCTGACAGTTAAGTCAAGTCGCGAACGACTCTGGGGTTGCGGTGCTCATTTCGCTCTATAGGTCAAGGGAGCTGACGTTTGTCCGCAGACAGTTTTTCCGGGTCATGTGGCCAGCATGACTAAGCCGCTTCTGGTGAAACCAGAGCAGCGCATCGAAACGCCGTTTACCTTCCCGCTGGAGCGGTACCTATTTATCTACTTGCACTTTGATGTGCTTTTGAACTGCTAGGTCGACAGGAACTGGGACTAAACAACGGGAGCTCACCCCGTCACGGGGATTCAAACCACCGACCTTCCGATCAGCAAGCCCAATGCTCAGTGGTTTACACCACAGCGCCACCCGCGTCCCATTCTAATAGTGGGAAGGGTTAAATCCAGTGCTGTGGTCCATGTGAAAATCAAGCACATTTGCAATTAATTAAACCAAACCAATAAACCAAAACCACTGATTCGGGGCCAATGACGCATTTAGTTAGGCCTGAAACCGATGTCCCATCACCACATCTTGAGGCAACAAATTTCGTAAGTTTATTATGTGTTGAATGGAGAAGCACTGCCAGTCACTTCTGACTTTTATAGAAGCTGAACGCAACTAACAGCTATAAGAACTCTAGAATCCTAGAACTGTAGGGTTGGAGGTATCATTAGATTGGAAACCTAATATAGAACAGCAACAGTGAAGGATGTCCTGGGGTGAGACAGGGAAAGTGAGTTAAGATGTGGTGGATCTATGGCTCAGTCAGCAGGTTCTCAGCTCAGTCAGGCTACTCTGGCACAACCCCCTCAGGTGGAGCTAAACCGGCTGAGCCAGGAGCACCAGAATGCAGGCAGGCATAAGCCACGAAAATGGGCTCTCTGTAGGACTGGTCAGAGTGGTAAAAGGACCCCTGGACAGTTAAGTCCAGTCAAAGGCCACTACGGGGTTGCGGCGCTCATCTCGCTTTCAGGCCGAGGGAGCCGACGTTTGTCCATGGACAGCTTTCCGGGTTATGTGGCCAGCATGACTCAACCGCTTCTGGCGCAACGGAACACCGTGATGGAAACGAGAGCACACGGAAACACTGTTTACCTTCCCGCTGCAGCAGTACCTATTTATCTACTTGCACTGGTGTGCTTTTGAACTGCTAGGTGGGCAGGAGCTGGAACAGAGCAACGGGAGCTCACCCTGTCGTGCGTATTCGAACTGCCAACCTTCTGATCAGCAAGCCCAAGAGGCTCAGTAGTTCAGACCACAGCGCCACCTGAATCCCCTTTGGTCAGAGTGGACTTAGACTGGATCCTAACTGCATTCAGCTCAGTCAGATGACCTGGAAACATAGCTGTCAACCCTCCCTTTTTCTGCGGGAAACTCCCTTGTTCCAATGCCGTTTCCCGCTGCTATCCCGGATTGTTGATATCCCTTAAATTCCCCATATTTCAAAGGAAGCAGCTCCTCTCCCTCCCTGCCAGGGAGGCTCCTCAGCTGTGTTGCTCGGCTGCCAATAAGGAGTCTGAGACCGACTGGGGGCGGAGCTTGCATGCCTTGTGCAACCAGACCCTCACGCCCAACCAGACAGACAGACAGCCTGCCATCTATGCACTCGCTCTTTCGCTCACCTGCTCGCACGCAGCCTCTGGAGCGCAGGGTGGTGAGGCTACTTGGTGCCATTGCACCGCCCTCGCGGCATCCCTTATTTTCAAATCCGAAAGTTGACAGCTATGCCTGGAAACCTAGCAAATCTTATGCTGCACTTCCATCCCTTCACACCAGCTTCGTTCCAGTCTTCTTGCCCTCCCCACATTGGAGGGTGAACGTCTCTAACAGGGGCCTGCTGCACTAGTGGAAACTCTCCATAGGAAGACTCCATGGGCCCAGGAAGCTTTCCACAGCAGACTTTTGCCTTTTGTTGTGAGGCCAGTGGAGCAGGGGATGAAATGGAGAAATAGAGTTAATAAGGGTGCCCTGCCTTCCATTTCATTGCATGAGCAGAAGTAGGGATTGTGCTTTCAGCCTTGTACGTTAAATTTTGTATTCCTACATGCAGAGTCCAACATAGCGGTCCGCCTGGAGGTTGGACAAATTCCCGTCAGAGCCCGGATATGGATTCTGAAGATTCATTACTGGCTAAAACTTAACTTCTTCCCTGCTGGGTTGGCACCCCTGACCCTTGTGGACTCTTTCCAATCCAAATGGAAAGCCACACTGTATGGAAAGCTAAGAGACTCGGGATTTTCGCCTCAAGCCTTGTTAGCTGCAGGATATGAGAAAGCAAGAGCAACCATTCGGCAACGAGTTTGGGATGTGGAACTCCAACGACACATGAGTGAGATGAATAAGCATCCAGCTATAAGGGACAATGGGAGAGGATTCTCTCCAGCAAAGTATCTGACAAAATTACAAATACCCAAATATAGACAGGCATTTACTCTTGCTAGATTTAATGTACTTCCATCTGCCCTACTGCAGGGAAGATTTGCAGGTAAATCATATGCGGAACGAATCTGCCCCTGTGGCCTGCCGGAGGTAGAATCTGTCTCTCACGTATTACTACGTTGTCATTTTTACAACGACTTACGTCGGGTTTTCATCTCTCCGGTTATACAAAATTCTTCGAATGAATTCCTATGTCTCAAACGCCTTGTAGAAGACACGAACCCTGAGATTACGCTGAAAGTAGCCAAATACTGTGCAGCAGCCATAAAGCTCAGAGAACAAGCAGTGTTATCGATATGAATAGGCCCCAAATGGCAATCTTTAGGCCATATTTCAGTGCCACAATTTTAATTTATATATTTTAAACATTGCTATATACGTATACATATGTGTACTATTGCTGTTATGTAAATTTTAATGTATTATTTTTGTATTATTGATTTAATAAGCTGGTCTGTGACCGTAAGAATAAATTCAAAATTCAAAAATTCATACATGCAGAGAGGCTTTCTTTTTCCCCTTCATGAGGAAAACGGCAAGAATCTGAAAATTACCTCCCAGTGATGTTAATAAATTGTGGAAAGAATTAAATTTTGCATATATGCTGATCTGTGGCCTGTTTTTTAAAAAAAGCAAAACTTCTAATGACTTATTGGTTAGTTATCTGAATATGGGTGCAGTGAGTCTAAATAAATAAATAAAGACAGACAGACAGACGACAGACAACCCGGGGTTTAAAAATAAATGCTTTCCACAGCTTGCTGTGTTTTAAGCAAACCGCTTGTCATAAAAGAAAACATGCTCACTAGCAGAGCACAATTAAATAAATGGTAATAATAAAATCCTATTGCCAGGAGTGTTGTGTTTCAAGATTATCTGGACAGCATATAAAATGTTATATGGAAGGGAAGAATAAGGTAAAAAAAATAACCATATGCCCCAGCTAAGTAGATAAACACAGGTAATATTAGTCTATTGGATGGGATCAAGCGTAGCCAAAGAACATACAAATAAGTATCAGTTGCTTTATCTTCTGCTCCTTTGTCCCTTTTGTGTTCTCTCCCCACCTTTATTGTAAAATAGATTTTAAAGATTTATGTCCTCGCTGCAAAATAATACCTTAGACTTGTCTTGATAAAATTATGACTTAGACAGATTCAACTCAGACAGGCCTTGCATTGGAAAACCTGCCACAACAAATTTTTATTCATAATTGTTATTGAATAGCAAAGGCAGATTTAATTATCTCCATTATTGACCCTGTTTCAAAGCAAGTAGGTTATGTTATAAATCCAGGCATTATTGCCAAAGAGAAAACTAAAATGTATAAATTCAGAAGCAGACCTACGGGTGGGCTTCCTTTCTATTTATGCTATTGGAGAACTTTCAAAAGAATAATTTTTAAAAGTCCAGCGTTCTCCTTACTCCCGCCAGCTCATAAAGGTCTTATAATGAAACTCCAATCTATTCCCACATATGAACCTATTTGGAAGATAACCACATTTGAATGGTTCAGGTTTCGAAAATATTCTGCAATCCCGATGGAAAACGCAGGTATGTAAGATATGGTTGTGTGGGATAGTTGTCACATTGGATATCAATTAAGCAGACAGTTTAGTCCACAATGCTGCGATCCAGCCCAATCCATTCAATTACCTCCTTCTGAAGTAAAACCGTACTGTGGAAAGCAAGTAAAATATGGAATCATTATTTTATTATTTCATATTGAGAAATAATGGATTACGTTGGCATCGGTGATTGGCGACCTGAGTAAAGGACATTTCCTGAATCACCCGTGTTAAATCCGAGCCATCTCTTTCTGTCAGCTTGCAATCCTGAAATAATACCCTGTTATCTGCATTGCTATCACTTAATTCAATTATTTGTGGCTGAGCACTTTATTTTATAAATATTTTATCACCCACCCTGGCCATTTTCTTCAGTTGGGTCTTGTAAATGTCATAGTTCTGGTACAGGCCTGACTCGGTGTTAAGAACGCCTCACCAAAACGGTCTCCGTTATGTTTATAGACATCTGAAGGCATTACAGTGTAACCGCTAGAATGAAATAGCAGGATTATGTTTTTAAGAGAATGCAATAGGGAGATACAATATATATTCTATTAGCTACTTGTTTTCTTGGTGAGCTGCTTTGAGATTCTAATGAAAAATGGAGAGGGCAAGGTTCAAAATTGACCTCACCCCTCCAAGACACCACTCCCTACAGAATCCTACCTTTGTGGTGCCAATAGGGAGGAGACCATGTGGTATCACCAGGACCGGTGCCACGGATTTTGGCGCCCTAGGCAAGGGGGCGGGGCACGTGACGTCATTGCGCATGACGTACGGTGCCCCGCCCCCTGCCCTGCCGGGTGCCCCGTGCCGCCGCAGTTTTCGCCACTGGTTGGGGCGGCACTGGGCGGCGGTGGGGGGCGGTGGGGGGCGGGGGCAGGCTGGCCAGCGCCCCCTCCATTTTGGCGCCCCCGCCACTGCGGTTTTTGCCCCAAGCTGCTTGCTCCGCCGCTGGTTGGGGCGGCACCGTGCGGCGGGGGGCAGGCTGGCCAGCGCCCCCTCCATTTTGGCGCTCTAGGCAACTGCCTAGTTCGCCTAAATGGACGCGCCAGCCCTGGGTATCACATGTTGTTGTTGTTGTTGTTTATATATTTATCTGCCTTTTTCCATGATGGGACTCAAAGCAGCTTACACATAAAGATAAGTACCCCTTAAACCATAGACAAAGCAAAACAATGCTTAAGAAACAATTAATTGGATGGGATGCCAGGAAACCAGGAATTATGTTCACATGTGGTGGGGGTGAACTATGTAC
Organism: Darevskia armeniaca; assembly: GCA_034641395.1. Lineage (NCBI taxonomy): Eukaryota > Metazoa > Chordata > Lepidosauria > Squamata > Lacertidae > Darevskia > Darevskia armeniaca. The sequence continues at coordinate 1,365,761 of JAWWNF010000026.1, read as the reverse complement.
AATTTTTCTGGCAAAGGGTGTTTTAGGAGATAACAGAAATATCTGGGTTAAAGCTGACCAAAAGTCCAGAGGTAGCATTATTATCAAATTTACGATGGAGTGGAAGGTTTGCAGGCTATGAACGACTTGCTCATGAATTTATTGACAGCTTCACAAATTATGATAGCTAGGAAGTGGAAGGGGCAAGCAGAATATAAAATGGAAGAACGGTATAAAGAGGTGTGGGATATAGCTATTAATGATAAATTAACACGAGCTATTAAGGTAAGACGGGGAATACGCAGGAGAAATTATTTTGAGGAGATATGGAAGGTGTTTGTAAAATTTGTACTGTTAAAACAGAAAGGGGTTAACGGATTGAGGTTGAATCCTGGCAAGACATAAGTGCTGTTTTGGGGGGGACAGGAGGCAGGCAGGTGTGGAGGACTCCCTGGTCCTGAATGGGGTAACTGTGCCCCTAAAGGACCAGATGTGTAGCCTGGGAGTCATTTTGGACTCACAGCTGCCCATGGAGGCGCAGGTTAATTCTGTGTCCAGGGCGGCTGTCTACCAGCTCCATCTGGTACGCAGGCTGAGACCCTATCTGCCCGCAGACTGTCTCGTCAGAGTGGTGCATGGTATAGTTATCTCTCGCTTGGACTACTGCAATGCGCTCTATGTGGGGCTACCTTTGAGGGTGACCTAGAAACTACAACTAATCCAGAATGCTAGACTGGTGACTGGGAGCAGCCGCCGAGACCACATAAAACCGGTCTTGAAAGACCTACATTGGCTCCCAGTACGTTTCCGAGCACAATTCAAAGTGTTGGAGCTGACCTTTAAAACCCTAAACGGCCTTGGTCCAGTATACCTGAAGGAGCGTCTCCAACCCCATCGTTCTGCCCGGACACTGAGGTCCAGTGCCGAGGGCCTTCTGGCAGTTCCCTCACTGCGAGAAGCCAAGTTACAGGGAACCAGGCAGAAGGCCTTCTCAGTAGTGGCACCCGCCCTGTGGAACGCCCTCCCACCAGATGTCAAAGAGAACAACAACTACCAGACTTTTAGAAGACATCTGAAGGCAACCCTGTTTAGGGAAGCTTTTAATGTTTAATAGACTATTGTATTTTAATATTCTGTTGAAAGCCGCCCAGAGTGGCTGGGGAAACCCAGCCAGATGGGCGTGGTATTATTATTATTATTATTATTATTATTATTATTATTATTATTACTTTGTCAAAAAGAAAGAAAACTGAAATAAACAATTTAGTCTAGTTTTACCCAGAGTAGACCTACTGAAATTAATGAACACAACAAAATTAGGTCCATAAATTTCAAGTGGTCTACTCTGAATAAAAGTTAGCTGAATATAGTTTAAAAAAAATGTTGAAAAGGGGGTGGGCCTCTGGGAATAAAACTCTGGCAATCTCATCCACCGTTGAACCCAATGTGTTTTGACTGCACAATTTTGGCTTCAGGCGCTATCCCTGGAACGTATTTGAGAGGCGTCTGTACCTACCTACATCTTTCCGTTTCTCCCACTGATGACTGCAGATATATGAGTGCACCTCCCTTCATATCAAAATACACATCCAGACTGTTCAATAGGGTATGTAAGTGTAAACATGATTGAGATGTGCATTCTGATGCTGTAGAAAAATGCTTATGCAGGTGGACTTTTGCTGGATCAGGGCACTAGTATTTTGTGTGAAGGACACCTTGCAAGCCCATACATATATTGCAAATATGTCTGCATATATACAGAGGGGGCTGGGGTGAGAGAAAGAGAGAGGCCGGCACCAAATTTTTCAGTTATTACACTACTTTGATAGAGTGCCTGTAAGTTAATGTTACGTTATGAGTTTCAGTGTAAACTGTGCGTTTTTAATAAGCTGGCAATAAAATTGTACCTCGGGGATAAAGGGACAGTTCCAAGCATAAAGGCTGCCGTTTTTATGTATACATTTTCACATACTAAAAAAAAGGGGTTTATATGGGTAATTGTTTATATTTTTAACATGTACAGATGTTTCAGTTTCGGTGTTCCACGGTATTAAACCATATAAGTTCATATGACTGCAAAAAAATAAAAATAAAAAAAATGGAACCGGTTTCTGTTTAAAATATGTGGTTGTTTTTTTTATTTTTCTTAAAGGAAAATCTTTAATCCGAATACATAGCCTCATACCTTTCATTTAATATTTTGCTTTAATTAGGAGGACATGAGATCGGGAAAAAACCGGCTATGAGAAATAGGGGCCCTGCCACATGGAACAGCAACTGCCCTCTCCCCACCCCACCCCCGTCTCCCATCAACATGATACACTTCATTAAATACAGAAGTGCTCTGTTACATTAGTAGGTTTATAGAAAGTAACCAGGTAGAGCTCTTACACTTCCTGTGAGAAATGAATATTGACTTCCTCTAAAGAAGATGTAAATGGATTTGCTTAATAGGACTTGGGGCACCAGAGCAATTAATAATAGCTTATGTCATAGTGAAGGCTTTGTTCATATTTGAGGCAATAAATTACAAGTATTAAATTTATATTTATTCAAAGTTAAACTCATTTGTAATTGACAGATTACTTAGCCCCAGGCTTTTAAGATCTTTTAGTATAATTAAATTAATAGAGGGTTATAGATCACTGCATGATAAACAAACAGCATGGACTTTAATATGACAGATATACAGAGAAAAGGCCATGTTAGTAGATCATTATTATCGGCTTACCTTCAGCAGAAATGCAACTGAAATCTCAGCAATAGAGGCGAGAGCAAACCATACCAGGAAGAGCAATTTAATTGAATGCTAATTTTCTAACCAAGGCTCAATCCAGGCTGTATAAACAGAGACCAGGGGAGCAGAGATGTATGCCTCTGCTCTGACCTCCTGGGACAGATCAGTCTATGGAAGGAGAAGGTACCCAAGCACACCCCCCCCCCAAAAAAAACACAGGACTGCTGTACTTACCACACCTGCACCTGAAGACTGGGGGGAGAAAGGAGGTGCCAGCTCAGTTGCATAAGATCTGGCCACTTTGGATTACAAAATTTAGGGAGACTGAGTTCTAGGAGACTTCTTCCTCTTCCCTCTTGTACCAGTAAGTAAAGGTAAAGGGACCCCTGAACATTCGGTCCAGTCGTGACCGACTCTGGGGTTGCTGCGCTCATCTCGCATTATTGGCCGAGGGAGCCGGTGTACAGCTTCCGGGTCATGTGGCCAGCATGACCAAGCCGCTTCTGGCGAGCCAGAGCTGCGCACGGAAATGCTGTTTACCTTCCCGCTGCAGCGGTACCTATTTATCTACTTGCACTTTGATATGCTTTCGAACTGCTAGGTGGGCAGGAGCAGGGACCGAGCAACGGGAGCTCACTCCGTCACAGGGATTCGAACTGCCGACCTTCTGATCGGCAAGCCCTAGGCTCTGTGGTTTAACCCACAGCGCCACCCGCGTCCCACTGTACCAGTAAGTACAGGAAGCCTAAGAGAATCTGTGCGGATTCCCCAAATAACAGAAAAACTTGGCTCAGAAAGTGGAAGGAGCAACAAGGCCCTCACCTAAAGGGGGGGAGCTGATTGATGAGGTGGAAGTACTAGGAACCTTGAGAGGAAGCGATCATGTCATCTTTGGTTTCATTATAAAGAGGCAAGGGAAAGGCGAGTGTCGTTGGACGTGCACTCTGGTCTTTAAGACCCATGGTCTGAAATACTCAAAGTAAAGGGAGTCCAAAATGGATGGGAGTTTCCTGAAGGTGGAATACTGAAGGTCCAAATGCAGACAATTCCACCAAGACACCTGTCTTGAGAGCAGTACACGTGAAAAGGATCTAGGAGTCTTGGTAGACCACAAACTTGACATGAGTCAACAGTGTGAGGCAGCAGCTCAAAAAGCCAATGCAATTCTGGGCTGCATCAATAGGAGTATAGCATCTAGCTCAAGGGAAGTAATAGTACCACTGTATTCCGCTCTGGTCAGACCTCACCTGGAATACTGTGTCCAGTTCTGGGCACCACAGTTCAAGAAGGATACTGACAAGCTGGAACGTGTCCAGAGGAGGGCAACCAAAATGGTCAAAGGCCTGGAAACGATGCCTTATGAGGAACGGCTTAGGGAGCTGGGTATGCTTAGCCTGGAGAAGAGAAGGTTCAGGGGTGATATGATAGCCATGTTCAAATATATAAAAGGATGTCATATAGAGGAGGGAGAAAAGTTGTTTTCTGCTGCTCCTGAGAAGAGGACATGGAGCAATGGATTCAAACTACAAGAAAGAAGATTCCACCTAAACATTAGGAAGAACTTCCTGACAGTAAGAGCTATTCGACAGTGGAATTTGCTGCCAAGGAGTGTGGTGGAGTCTTCTTCTTTGGAGGTCTTTAAGCAGAGGCTTGACAGCCACCTGTCAGGAATGCTTTGATGGTGTTTCCTGCTTGGCAGGGGGTTGGACTGGATGGCCCTTGTGGTCCATTCCAACTCTAGGATTCTATGAAATGTCCATTGTATGAACAAGCAGAGGACACAATCATTACATTTCAGATTATCTTCCGGGCTCTGTTGTCATCCTCTGTTCCATCCTTCAGGTTTTTTCCCCTCTCCTTGTGATTGCCACGCAATGTCGTCGTGTACACTTTGGAACTGAGTTTTGTAGTAAACAATGGTACTGATTGGTTTTGGGGACAGCAAGTTTGCAGCTAAGTCTCGAAACCTTCTACCGAGCCAAATGGCATGTGGTCCACAGAAGGGCTTGCAAAGAATGGGTAGCAGATGGTACCAAACCACAAGTATCAGGCCTTTTGAGTCTGGAACACTGATGCCTGACAAATGTTAAAAGACAACGGAAACAACTGTGGACATATCCGAAGTGCTCATTGAATATGCTTCCCCAGCTATGTAATTAGTGGTGCGCCTCAATTTGGATTCTTAGCATTTTGGGGAAGTTGGTTAATTCTGAAAAGCTCAAATGACTGCACAACTACAATGAAGCCAAATATAACTGATATTTGGAAGACTTCCCCCCCTGTTGTTCCACATTAGGACTATAATTAAAACTGCTCATTTTTCATAACCTTTGTCAGCAGTGGCAAAGATGCCTCCCTTTCTGGGCTTTTCTTTTTTGCCAAACCCTAATAATAATAATAATAATTCCTCTATTAGTTTACATTGCCCTCTCTTGCACCACCAGTTGCTGACAGAGACATAGGGCTTATCTATACTCTAAGCATGACTAAGTTTGGATCCAACCAGAGTATTTCAGACATACTCAGCCTGTGAGACTCACCAAACCAAAAGTGACCTTGTTGTTACCTCTAAGCAACATTGATGTTTTAGGCTGAGGAGGGAGTGTCCACAGGAACATGGACAGGAACTTCCATCTCTGCCTGGTTTGAAGAGTTCCAATGCCAGCTGGACCAGCAGTGGTGCAACCAAGAGGTCACTTGCCTCCATGGAAGCTGCTCCACCTGGTAAGTCTGGAAAACAGATGAGTACAGACCAGTTTCAATATTAGTTATGACAATGAAGACAGTTTGCAGAGGGGACCTAGAGGATGTGTGTGGGGTGGGGTGGGGGGAGGAGGCCCAAATGAAGTGAATAAGACTTTACCCTCTCCTTCTGAGAAGTGGGGTGTCACAAGGTTTTGTCATGGGCCCATTGTTGTTCAACATCTTTATATACAACTTGGATGAAGGGTGTGATGGCCTGGGATTCAGACTCAGATGCTGAGCCTGAGAGATCACAGCCTGCACAGGATTCCCCGCCTCCAGAACCAGCAGAGCCGGGGCTAGGACCTGAGTCTGAAGGCTCCTCACCTGTGCTGGATCCTCAGGTGCAGGCATCTGCTGAGTCTGCTCTGGCTCCTGATGGGATGGAGGACCCATTGCCTGCAGGTGCTCCACTCCCAGCCCCGTCAGGGGAAGCTGAGGTTGCCTCTGGGTCCGGTAACCCTCCAGCCTCTCCTGAGCTGCAGAGGCTCAGGGCAGAGAGGCGAAGGGAACTGAGTTCCCGCAGGAGGAGTGCTCGCCTCCAAGCCAGGAGAGGCGAGTCACCAGAGGATCGGGGCCGCCCTCTGCCTCGGGGCAGATAACAGCCAGCCAGCCCCAGCCCCAAGTTGCAGGAGCAACATCGTTGGAGACCAGTTCCTGCCGGTGTTTCTGCTTGATCCCTGTCCTGCTTTCCTGCCTGAGCTCCTGACCCACCTTGGTTCCCTGCTTGCATACCTGTTCCTGACTTTGCCTGACTCCCTGCCCTGTACCCTGCTTCAGTTATTTCGGACTGCCTTTACGTGTACCTCTGACCTTGGACCGGACTTAGACCTTGCCTTTTGGATACCCCACGGGACCAGCACAGTGGGGAAGCTCAACAGATTTGCAGATGAAACCAAACTGGGAGGCGTAGCTAATGCTGCAGAAAATGGGGGACACTTGGATTGCCAGTAGTACATGTTGAAAGGATCTAGGAGTCTTAGTAGACCACAGTCTTAACATGAGACAACAGTGTAATGCCGCAGCAAAAGAAGCTAATGCTATTCTAGGCCCTGGTCCTGAATGGGGTAACTGTGCCCCTGAAGGACCAGGTGCGCAGCCTGGGAGTCATTTTGGACTCACAGCTGTCCATGGAGGTGCAGGTTAATTCTGTATCCAGGGCAGGAGTCTACCAGCTCCATCTGGTACGCAGGCTGAGACCCTACCTGCCCGTGGACTGTCTTGCCAGAGTGGTGCATGCTCTAGTTATCTCTCGCTTGGATTACTGCAATGCGCTCTACGTGGGGCTACCTTTGAAGGTGACCCAGAAACTACAACTAATCCAGAATGCGGCAGGTAGACTGGTGACTGGGAGCGGCCGCCGAGACCACATAATACCGGTCTTGAAAGACCTACATTGGCTCCCAGTACGTTTCCAAGCACAATTCAAAGTGTTGGTGCTGACCTTTAAAGCCCTAAATGGCTTCGGTCCAGTATACCTGAAGGAGCGTCTCCACCCCCATCATTCTGCCCGGACACTGAGGTCCAGTGTCGAGGGCCTTCTGGCGGTTCCCTCACTGCAAGAAGCCAAGTTACAGGGAACCAGGCAGAGGGCCTTCTCGGTAGTGGCACCCGCCCTGTGGAACACCATCCCTTCAGATGTCAAAGAGAACAACAACTACCAGACCTTTAGAAGACATCTGAAGGCAGCCCTGTTTAGGGAGGCTTTTAATGTTTAATATATTATTGTATTTTAATGTTCTGTTGGAAGCCGCCCAGAGTGGCTGGGGAAACCCAGCCAGATGGGCGGGGTATAAATAATAAATTATTATTATTATTATTATTATTATTATTATTATTATTATTATTATTATCATTATCATTATCATTAGGCTGCACCAACAGTTGTCTAGTGTCCAGATCAAGGGAAGTAATAGTACCACTCATTTCTGCCTTGATCAGACCATACCTAGAGTACTGTGTCCAGTTCTGGATGCCGCAATTTAAGAAAGCTATTGACAAGCTGGAGCGTGTGCAGAATAGGGCGACCAAGATGACAAAGGAGTCTGGAAACCATACTTTATGAGGAACCATTGAGGGAATCGGGGTATGTTTAGCCTGGTAAAGAGGAGACTGAAGGGAAATATGATAGCCATCTTCAACTCTAAAGGGCTGTCACAAGGGGAATGGAGCAAGCTTGTTTTCTCCTGCTCTGGAGGGTAGGACCCAAACCAATGGATTCAAGGTACAAGAAATGAGATTCTGACTAGACATCTGGAAGAACTTTCTGACAGTGGAATGGACTTTCTGGGAATATGAAAGGTGGCAAGTTCTCCTTCACTGGAAGAGCCAGTGTGATGTAGTGGTTAAGAGCTGTAGACTCGTAATCTGGTGAACTGGGTTCATGTCTCCGCTCCTCCACATGCAGCTGCTGGGTGACCTTGGGCTAGTCACACTTCTCTGAAGTCTCTCAGCCCCACTCACCTCACAGAGTGTTTGTTGTGGGGGAGGAAGGGAAAGGAGAATGTCAGCCGCTTTGAGACTCCTTCGGGTAGTGATAAAGCGGGATATCAAATCCAAACTCTTCTTCTTCTTCTTCTTTAAGCAGTGGTTGGATGGTCATCTGTCATGTATGATCTAGTTGAGATTACTTGCATTGTAGGGACTAGATGACCCTCAAAGTCTCCTAACTCTACAATTCTATGATTTTATGCCCTTCTTTCTTTACCCATCAGGTCCCCTCCAGTCTCTTCTTCTAAAATCTAAAAACATGTTCAGATTGTCCTTTTGGAACTATTGGGTTGTATTCAGCTAAGTTTTACTCAGAGTGCATCTACTGACATTAATAGAACTAACTTAGTTATGTTCATTAATTTCAAGGGTATACTCTGGTAAATGTATCTTTAATTGTTTAACAACTTTTTTAAAAAATGGCTCATCTATTACATGTTTACACATCTACAGATGTTTCTTCCAGGAGTAAGTCTTCCTGGATCTCCCAGACTTAAAACACATTTATAGGTCTTAGTTGTACAGTTATCTTTAAGATTTCAACAGCCTTTCTGAAAGTCTCATAGTCTCTTTATATGAGTTTTCACATTGAAAATTAATTTGTGCAACTAAGAAGGATTTTCTTTCCAATTGTGACTAGACTAATGCTATTTTGGATAATCTTCATAATGTCTCTACCACCAATATTGCCTTGAACAGCATGAGAAGCAGCAAGGAGATAAACTGCTCAGCCCTGGCAGAAGCTTTTATTAGTTATTCAGAAAGTACTATTAGAATAGTACTGCTTGCTAAATTAGAACTTTTCCATTTTAAGCATAGTCTCTCAGAACCTCTCAAACTTTTCGTAAGACTGCTTTTAATTGGTGATACTGTAACACCCTTTCCCCTCTTTCTCATACAGAATAGTTCAAATATGTATGGACATACCATTGCCATGAGGCCACGGCCAATCATATTAGTCTTGCCCACCTCGAGGTGGGGAAGAAATTCAATTCAACTCACATTTAAAGATGAATCTCAATTTTGCACTTTCTGAAGCAAGATAAGAACCAAACAACAGCCAACCTTCAAAATTCTCACTTACCCAATTTTCCAATGCAGTTCTCTAACCAAACAATATTTATAAAAGTGCATATATTATAGGAAAATGTGTATAAAAATGATATTTGTTAAAAAAGTAACATAAAAATGCATCATATTTTATATGTTATTGATTTTTTTCAGAAAAGAAATAAAATAAAAAGGAGAGGAAAGATGAATACAATAGAAAAAGAGAAAAGTACTTCAAACTGGTACAATATGTAAGTATACAAATATTACAAGTATTTTAACGGGTATAAACTTATGCCTTTTATAAATAAGATTCCAAATATCATTATATTTATCCATACGGAATCTACTTCTAAAACCAATCAGTTCATTTGTTGCAAGTTTAGTCCTATCTTCTACGCAACGTTCAAAGGGGGCCATGGTATTCTTTCCAATGTATCAATATCAGTCTTTTAGCTGAAGTGAGGGAGCAAAAAGTCCATTTACGCTGACCCACTGTCAAACCACATATAGTTGGTATGTGGTTTAGAATAATATTATCATCTGAAAATTTTAAATTCCTCCCAAAGTAGTATTTATACATCTTAATACTTTCCTCCAAAAAGTTGTAAGCGTCAGACATTGCATTTGACTGACTGACTTTGCATTCCTTATTATATCACCAGCAGCATGTTATCATAGAGAGTCCCTTTCTGTACAAACGTAGCAGAGTCAAATAAATTCTAAATATTATTTTTAGTTGTATAAGATGTAGTTTATAATCTAACAACACATTAACTACCAAAGTTAAAACATTGTCCCACTGAATAGGTAAAATAGAATCCATCAGTTCTTTATTCTATTCATTTATCATATATTGTACATTGAATTGATTAATTGAATCCAGAAAACTGTAAAAAGAAAATCACTGGCTATTTATTCTCAGAGGATTTAACCAACTGTTCTAATATCTCAGGCATCTTAGATGCTGTAAAAGCTGCTGGTCTGTTGCAACGGCAAGCACAGCCATTGGGCTGAATCCAGTAATTGGTGTTCCTTTTCATATAAGTATATAATTCATCATTCTCATCTATCAGTTGGTCTAAAGTTAGATGCATCATGTTGAGAAGTTGCTTGCAAAAAATTGCACATGATTGAAAAATGCAGACCAAAGCTGGGTTTATTAGAAGAAATTCACACTAAAATGCTGAAGGTTTTTCATGCAGATTTATTTTTATTTTTTGTTTTTAAAAAACTTTGCATACCGGTATTGCTACATAAACATCAAGAAGTCAATTCCATCTTGGCTGGGAGTCCACCTGACCTGGGAGGGTAGGGCCCTGACTTGACTGACTCCAGCTACAAAAGTTGAGGCTGCTGAACAGAATCTTGTTTAGGAGGTGTTGTGGTTGTGGTTCTTATTGTTTTGTATCTTTATTTTGGATCTTATGGTTTGTGTGGAATTGTTTCAGTTTGGTTGTACAATTTTTGATGTTTGGCCTATTGCTCACGACTACTTTCGTTACGTTTGTAGTTACCTAATTCTTTATATGTTGTAAGTCGCCTTAAGCATGGCTTTAACTTAGGAAAGGTGGCATACCAGATGGGTTGTGGCCTGATCCAAAGTGGAATGCGACAGGAGCACTGCCACCATGTAAATATGTGGTAAAAGCTTAAGTTTACAACTCCCATCATCCATGGCCATTGGCTGTGCTGCCTGAGGCTGATGGGAGTTAGAGTCCAACATCTGGATAAGTTTTCTACCTCTGCAGAATGCCCATCCGAGACCCACTGTTTACAGGGTGGGGGTATAAAGAACAGCCAATGCAACAACTCTTTTTTTACACAATGTATAATTAACTTAAAGTGTTGGTGCTGACCTTTAAAGCCCTAAACGGCCTCGGTCCTGTATACCTGAAGGAGCGTCTCCACCCCCACCGTTCAGCCCAGACACTGAGATCCAGCGCCGAGGGCCTTCTGGCGGTTCCCTCACTGCGAGAAGCAAAGCCACAGGGAACCAGGCAGAGGGCCTTCTTGGTAGTGGCGCCCGCCCTGTGGAGCACCCTCCCATCAGAAGTTAAAAGGATCAACAATTACATGACATTTAGAAAACACCTGAAGGCAGCCCTGTTCAGGGAAGTTTTTAATCTGTGATGTGTTACTGTATTTTAATGTTTGCTGGAAGCCGCCCAGAGTGGTTGGGGAGACCCAGTCAGATTGGCGGGGTACAAATAATAAATTATTATTATTATTATTATTATTATTATTATTATTATTATCTTACGGAAATCCACGGTGACAACAACTGTCTTAAAAATAGGATTTGATTGTACATGGAGGACTGGTCAATCGATAGCTATCGGTCATTTTTTTGAGGAAATTGGATGAAGCAAACCTTGCTAAAGCTAAGCTGTTCTGGGTCTGATCACTACCAGGATTGCTGGCCATCTGGGAACCATATGTAGGCTGTCTCGAATTCCATGACAGAAGAAAGGCCGGATAAGGATATGAATGCAATAATTAAGTAATAGCTTAATAGTAGCTGCATTTGTTCCTAGGCAGCGAGTACTGTACACGTCTGAATTCCAGTTGATGCGGGGGGGGGGGGGACAACAGAGAAGGCCTGTTGTCGTCAATGGCCTACCTGAGATTCTCAGAGGCAGCGGGTAAGCCATGGTGGGGGAAAGGTCTCTTCTTACGTACTTTTGCTAGGAAGAACTATACAGTTCCCGTTGCCTTAAAAAAGTAAACAATATTTTACAGGATCCATCTCATCCGGGATATAGTCTCTTTGCACCACTGCCTTCGGGCAAGAGATCTAGAACAATCAGATCAAGAACAAATAGATTGAAGAATAGTTTCTACCCAAGAGCTATAACCATCTTAAATGCTGTAACCAGATAATATGACCTTGGAGAGTTGTGACGGGTGTGTATGTATGTGCATGACCCCGGAGTCCCAGTTAATATATCTGCTACAGGACAATGATCCAAGTAGATCACTTCTTGTAGCTAGATATTTGATTGTAGTTCTATCCTATAAGAGGAAAAATGGGTTACTATATGATTATTGATATTCCGTCCAAATGGTTGATTTACAGTGGTGATCTGATGAGCTAAGTGTTTTGTTGTTCCTATTTTGTAAATGGAATTTATAATTGTATATGGATAGGATTTATATGGACTGAACTAATCTAATCTATTTTATTCTCTCTTGTCCCATTTTATTTTGCTGTATGAGGTATATTATTGTGTATTGTGTGTTGTTTTCTAAATATGGGCCTATGGCCGTAATAAAGATATTCTATTCTATGTATGTGCATGTGTGGCTGAAAATGTGTTTCTTTGTTTTTTGTGCTGTTTTTTTGTTTTGTTTTTATGGGATGGCATCCAATTTCGTTGCACTTGTACAACGTTGTACTTGTACTTGTACAATGACAATAAAGAAATATTATCTTATCCATTGAGTAAACTGGAAGTGCCTTCAAAATCCTTTAATTTCTTCTTTACATATCATCTGTCCACTGTTTTCAGATGACCTGGCCTCTGCTGAACAAGACATAACCAACTGCATGCCTCCTGTTCATGGTGTTAACAAGGGGAAACTGCTTCAGGAATCAATGGAACGGCTGCTTTCACATACTGGGCTCTATTCATGAATTTGTTGCTGCTGCTGTTTTGCAGCACTTCAGAACTTCCATTGTTTTATATAGGAGCTCGGAGGCTGGTTTAATTAAAGTGATCTGAACAGGAATACAGTATGCCAGATGTGTGTTATAAATATAAAATAGATTATGTAATGGTAAACTATCATGAAATTTATGGGAATGGTTTATGATAACACATTGTTAGCTAATATAAACTGTAATTTGTTTCACTGTTTTAAAACATTCCCTAACTCGCTCACCCCCCACACCTTTTTTCAGAGCTCAAATGAACTCTTGAGCCATGATGCAATTAAACCTCCACTGCATTGATTTAAGCAGCTTCCCATTGCCTTCACAAAACTGAAGAGCAAGTATTCTGTCTTAAGCGGTTTGTACATTGCAATTGCCATATTTCCGTAAGAATCTCTGTGTGCAAGCAACAAAAGAGATCTGTTAGAATGGCTGAGGAACCCCTTAGAAGTCCTGCTCTGCCTGTGGGGTGGCATTTATACTCCCGGGGGAGCTCCCAATATACTGGTAGAAAGCTCCACTTAAATAGGGTCCCACTGGCCATATTTGGCTGGTAAGGTAAAGTGGCCCCTGACCATTAGGTCCAGTCGCGGACGACTCTGGGGTTGCAGCGCTCATCTTGCTTTAGTGGCCGAGGGAGCCGGCGTACAGCTTCCAGGCCATGTGGCCAGCATGACTAAGCCGCTTCTGGTGAACCAGAGCAGCGCACGGAAATGCCATTTACCTTCCCACCAGAGTGGTACCTATTTATCTACTTGCACTTTGACGTGCTTTCGAACTGCTAGGTTGGCAGGAGCAGGGACCAAGCAACGGGAGCTCACCCCATCACGGGGATTCGAACCGCTGACCTTCTGATTGGCAAGCCCTAGGCTCTGTGGTTTAACCCACAGCGCCACCCACGTCTGGTAATAGAAGCAACTCTGCTCTCCTTGTAAGCTCCGCATTTTGCAGGAAAATCAAGGTGATGAGTGGCATGGCTCATCATTTCATTGAGGAACTCCGGAGTTTTCCAGAACACAGTTTGAAAGCCACTGAGATACATTAGTATTATCATTATCATTATTATTACTATACTGCCCTTTATCCAAAGATCACAGGGTGGTTTACAGTATAAAAACACAAAATACATACGGTAACACAACAACAACAACAATCCCATTTCATATAGAAAGTGCACACATCATTACCTTAGGAAGATGAATGTTCACATTTATTCCTAAAGTGCTATATGTCTCCACCAGGGCTTTTTTTCCCAGCCAGAACTCACTGGAACTCAGTTCCGGCACCTCTCAGGTGGGCCCTATTGCCATTCTTAGAGAACAAGGCATGTGTTCATGGTGAGCTCCGGCACCTCTTTCTCTAGAAAAATAGCACTGGTCCCCACCCCACCCTGAAATACCTAGTATCGCCTTAAGATTACCCTGTTGTTCGTCCAAAGAATTTAATCCTGAATCACGGCATGTATTAGTATGTTTATACAGGACTTTCAAATGGTTCACCAACCTTTTTGGCATGAAGGCATTTGATTATTGGATGGTACTAATTTCTTCAGTCAGCTATGGCAAACATGTGTCCATCCAGATAATAATAAGAATTTATTATTTATACCCTGCCCATCTAGCTGGGTTTCCCCAGCCACTCTGGGAGGCTTCCAACAGAATATTAAAATACAATAGTCTATTAAACATTAAAAGCTTCCCTAAACAGGGCTGCCTTCAGATGTCTTCTAAAAGTCTGGTAGTTGTTTTTCTCTTTGACATCTGGTGGGAGGGCGTTCCACAGGGTGGGTGCCACTACAGAGAAGGCCCTCTGCCTGGTTCCCTGTAACTTGGCCTCTCGCAGCGAGGGAACCGCCAGAAGGCCCTCGGTGCTGGACCTCAGTGTCCGGGCTGAACGGTGGGGGTGGAGACGCTGGTGCACACCAGTTCCCTTCATACCAAGCTTGCATAGCCAGTGGCAAGGAGCGATGGGAGTTTAAACTCAAAACAGCATCTAGAGAGTCACAGGTTCCTCATCCCTGTATAAGAATGACATATGCTACTCAAGGCATTGCACAAAGTAGAAAAGTAAGGTTCCCCCAATCTACCGGTCTACAAACTCTTACCTTTTCCGGCTTCCACAAAAGATATTGCAATACTAATTTTTGAAAGCTGCCACCAAGCAGTGACTAATGGCCATGCTATGCAACCCTACATGTGAAGTAGCAATTCTCCCCCCCCCCCGCCACTCTCCCCACACCCTACAATTAATAGGTTCACATAAAGTTTACATATTCAGTGAAATCTCTGGAGCCAAGTTATGAGAAACACATTGACTTCTTTTATTAAATATTACACACTGTTCTAATTTGCAAGTTGCCGAGTTATATCATCCAGCTGAAGGGGGCTTATATATATATATATATATATATATATATATATATATATATATATATATATATATATAAAACGAGTGGGTGGATTGTTGCTTAGACGTGCTGAGGCATCTGATAGAAATAACCAGATAAAGCGGGGGGGGGGATGATATAAAAGAACACAAAGATATCTAAACTAGAAAATATGGTTATCAGGCATTTCAAATAAATCCGCAGTAAGCTCTACCTCTCTTTCAAATCAGAACCAGTGAAGGTGGTGAAGGTCCTGTGTGAGTGCCTGGAGGCAGTTGGAGGATGGATGGCGGCTAACAGATTGAGATTGAATCCTGACAAGACAGAAGTGCTGTTTTCGGGGGACAGGAGGCGGGTGGGTGTGGAGGATTCCCTGGTCCTGAATGAGGTAACTGTGCCCCTGAAGGACCAGGTGCGCAGCCTGGGAGTCATTTTGGACTCACAGCTGTCCATGGAGGTGCAGGTTAATTCTGTGTCCAGGGTGGCTGTCTACCAGCTCCATCTGGTACGCAGGCTGAGACCCTACCTGCCCACAGACTGTCTCACCAGAATGGTACATGCTCTAGTTATCTCCCGCTTGGACTACTGCAATGCGCTCTATGTGGGGATACCTTTAAAGGTGCAATTAAACTGCAATTAATCCAGGATGCGGCAGCTAGACTGGTGACTGGGAGTGGCCGCTGGGACCACATAACACCGGTCCTGAGAGAACTACATTGGCTCCCAGTACGTTTCCGAGCACAATTCAAAGTGTTGGTGCTGACCTTGAAAGCCCTAAACGGCCTCGGTCCTGTATACCTGAAGGAGCGTCTCCACCCCCATCGTTCTGCCCGGACACTGAGGTCCAGTACCAAGGGCCTTCTGGCGGTTCCCTCACTGTGAGAAGCAAAGCTACAGGGAACCAGGCAGAGGGCCTTCTCGGTAGTGGCACCCGCCCTGTGGAACACCCTTGCAGCAGAGGTTAAAAGGATCAACAATTACATGACATTTAGAAAACACCTGAAGGCAGCCCTGTTCAGGGAAGTTTTTAATCTGTGATGGGTTAATGTATTTTAATGTTTGCTGGAAGCCGCCCAGAGTGGCTGGGGAGACCCAGCCAGATGGGTGGGGTACAAATAATAAATAATTATTATTATTATTGTTGTTGTTGTTGTTGTTGTTGTTGTTGTTTTTGTTATAAGTGAATAAACGTGATCTAAAGCCATTCCTCTATTCTAGACCACCATTAAATGAATATGGTCTTTACTGGCCATATATTTACTGTGTAAAGATTGAACATCCTAAGAAAGTCAAGCCAGTTTGCCAGCTTAATTTGAAAGCAGGATGTATTGGTTATGTATCTCTCTCTCTCTCTCTCTCTCTCTCTCTCTCTCTCTCTCTCTCGTCCTAACTTCTCCTATGTTGTTTGCTTTGATATGCTGGTACAGATAACCCAATGACTTTATTCTCTCTTTTAAAAATGTTGCTAACACAATTGATTTATTGTCTGTATCTTGATACCAGCTGTAGAATGGAAGCAATTAAAGTACGAGGGAGGGGTAGCAGAAAGGCGTCTGCGTGAAGAAAATTAGTTAGAAAGAAGAAATTGGCAATATGGTGTTTTTTTCCTGAGAATTCCTGGTCTTCAGCCTAAGGCCTGGTTGACAGACATCTTAACAAGCAGTGCTACCCCTGTTTCCTGTGTATTAAACGCATTACACAAAGATGCAAACATTCTGTCCTTCAGAATGAAGAGCTATTTTTCAATTGTCTTAATTGTCCAACTTCCAAACAATTTCTCTTTGTTGTTCTGACCTCTTTGACTTCAACCACATAGCAACAGCTTCTTGCTTCCAATGATGCCGTTTTAAGTTTTGGTCTGCTTTAAAAGTCTGCTGTTGGTTATATTCAAGATCTAAGTGTTTTTGAAGAGTAATCAGAATAGAGCATAGAGAAGGGGCAACACCCTCCCCACTCCTTCCCTAAAATGGTGTCCATGCCCATTTTCATCCTTAGAGAATTAGAAGCATTTTAAACCCTTCTTAAGATATTTGGTTAACCTTGGTAAAAGTCTTTTAACTTCTCTCAAAAACCCAGCAGCTGTTTTTTTCTTAAGCAGGCTCTACCAAATTCAGCTTGAATTTCCAGCTAGCTAAAACCCACCCTATGTGAAACCCTTGCCCACCATCCAAAAATGGCAAATCTCATCAAAATTACTTTCGATTCCATTGAAATCCCCACAGATGATGTGCTTGACCGTCAACTGTAGATGAAATGTGCTGACAAAATCTGTGAAAAGGCATCGATTTTATGCTCCCCCATGAATGTGTTGGGCACTCAGGGCAAAACAAGTGTTGGGTTAAGCCAAACTCTCTCACACAAACATTCACACATACACTGAGACATTGTTCATTCTCCTCCTCTACCACCTCCTCCTCCTCCTCCTCCTCCTCTTCTACCACCTCCTCTTCCTCTTCTTCCTCTTCTTCTTCTCCTCCTCCTCCTCTTCTTCCTCTTCTCCTCCTCCTCCTCCTCTTCTTCTTCTTCTCCTCCTCTCCTTCTCCTCCTCCTCCTCCTCCTCCTCCTCCTCCTCCTCTTCTCCTCCTCCTCCTCTTCTTCCTCTTCTTCCTCTTCTCCTCCTCCTCTTCTCCTCCTCCTCCTCTTCTTCCTCTTCTTCCTCTCCTCCTCCTCCTCCTCTCCTCCTCCTCCTCCTCTTCTTATTCTTCCTCGTCTTCTCCTTCTTCCTCTTCTTCTCCTCCTCCTCCTCCTCCTCTTCTAATCAAAACATGGTAAACAAAAAACCAAATTGTGACTCCATGAAGCATGATTAAATATTACTTTAGAACATAAAAATGTTCACTCCAAGATCAATCAAGAGAATAGGAATATTATTTTCACTGATAGATTTTAAATATAAAAATTGGTTGGGTTATAGCTAGCATATATCAGAGTTACAAAGCATGCAAACTGAAGCGGCCTAGATTTGCTCACTCCCACCATCCATCCAGTCTCCTTCACACACTACTAGCATTGCTTAAGAACATAGGAAAGCATGCTGGATCAGGCCAATGGCCCATCTAGTCCAGCATCCTGTTCTCACAGTGGCCAGCCAGATGTTGTGGGAAACCAGGGAGCGGAATATGAGCACAAGAGCACTCTTCTCTCCTGTGGTTTCTCCTTCTCCATGAATTTGTCTAATCCTCTTTTAAATCCATCCGAGTTGGTGGCTATTATTGCCTCCTGAGGAATGGAAGTTCCATAGTTCAACTATGTACTGCTTTATTTTGTTTGCCCTAAAACTTTTACAAAAGGGAAAAAAATAAAAAATAAAACACAGGAGTGCCATTGCTAAAGGAAAAAGGTTCTTTGCTTACAATTACAGCGGACGCTCAGGAAAGGAACGCGATCCGTGCGGGAGGCGCGTCCATAACCCACAGCACCGCGTCTGCGCATGCGCAGGTTGCGGTTCACCATTTCTGCGCATGCACAAAGCGCTGAACCCGGAAGTAACCCGTTCCGGTACTTCCGGGTTCGGCGCGTTCATATCCCATAGCGAACGCAACCCGCAGCGAACGCAACTTCATATTCACAAGAATGGCTTTGGAGTCTATACTACACGACTGGAGCATGTATCATGGCATCTGAGAGGCTGCAGAAGGAAGGGGCAGAGCTTAGGTGTTCAGTGAAAAACAACGGAGAGTATTTTTGAGAGCCAGTGTGGTGTAGTGGTTAAAAGCGGTAGACTCGTAATCTGGTGAACCGGGTTCGCATCCCCGCTCCTCCACATGCAGCTGCTGGGTGACCTTGGGCTAGTCACACTTCTTTGAAGTCTCTCAGCCCCACTCACCTCACAGAGTGTTTGTTGTGGGGGAGGAAGGGAAAGGAGAATGTGAGCCGCTTTGAGACTCTTTCGGGTAGTGATAAAGCGGGATATCAAATCCAAACTCCTCTTCTTCTTCTATTTGTTAGTGGCAACTCTGCCCTCTATGGACTGGAGGTTGATAAACCTGATATAACTCCCATGCATTCTGTGCAATAAGCAGATATCCTTCAAGCCATGCTCAGAAGTCTGGTAACAAAAATAAACAGAAAGCTAATACAACAACAACATCCTTTAACCATGTAAGATGCAAAGACATGATCTTTTGGGTAGAAAGAATAGGTTTAAATAATTCTACAGAATCTCAACTTCAATTAGGGGGGGAATGTGGGTCATTATTTGCTACACTAGTTTTATTGTTTTATACAGTCACGACTTATGGCTTATCTGCTTTTGCCACTCCTCTTTCATTCTACACTTGGATGACGTCTGGTTTTAAGCAATACAACCAAATTGATTGATATTTGCTTAGTATGAGATTTTTATTACAGTATTATTATTTTAGGAACATGGGTTTTAATAGATGTCCGCTGAGTGTTCTTCCAATGGTATAATTCTAGCACTGGATTCAGTTCAGAGAACATGCAGGATGGAAAAATATACCATCTGTCTTCTTTGGAGCAGGGGGGGGCGCATTAGGAAATTGTGTCTGAGAAGACACATGGGGAACAGAAATAGTGATGCTTCTTGAAATCAGGAACTGGTGTACTAAATGTAAAACACACACCAAAAAAACACTAGTTTCTTATCCCAGTAAAATGGGGTTAGAAACTGGTCAGGACTCTCTATTTTAAATAGATTTAAAGTACATCGGGAACACACTGCAGAGTATAATATAACCACATAAAAACAAATAGTTGATGCTCTCATAAAATGCTGTGCCAACGAGCAAAATTGGTTTACAATCATACTCTTTTGTTAGGGCAGATCAACCATGACATGGCTCACATCCTACAGTTTTCTAGAATACTGTAATTATTTTGACAAGCAAGTGAAGTTATAATACTTGAATCCCTTCTTGTATCTAATTTTTCCCTTGCAAATTCTCTCCATTTATCAAGGGGATTCCCCCCCCCCCATTTCAGTCTTGCTATCCAAAATATTTGCATATTTTTTCAGATTTATGCCAGCTACCAAAGCATATTTTTGAGAAGTCTAAGGAAAAGCCATCTTCCGCAAAAGCTGCTGCTTGCCTTCTATCACTGTGCCATGGAGAGCGTGCTCACTTATGGCTTATGTGTGTGGTACGGAAGCTGTACTACCCAGGATAGGATGGGGTTGTGCAGAGTTGTTAAGGCAGCAGAGAGCATTGTTGGCTGCTCGCTCTCCACCTTAGAGCAGATTTATACCACCAGGTGCCACAGAAACGCACTGGACATAGTAGGAGATCCATCGCACCATGGTCACTGTTTCTTCGAGCTCCTGCCATCGGGACGGAGATACAGGACAATGAAGGTGAGAACAAGCCATCTCAGCAACAGCTTCTTCTCCAGAGCAATTTCGGCCTTGAATGGAAAGTCTGGACTTTGAAAGTCCTTACCAACGATAGAAGATTGGCAGATGAAAATGATGGACTATATGGAACTTGCTGAGCTGACCGGAAAACTTCGTGACCAGAGGGAGGAAGCAGTGGAAGAAGATTGGAAGAAATTTAAATTATATTTAAAAAAGTATTGTAAGATTAAAGAATAGAAGTAAGCTGAAAGATAAGTGAGGCTGTAGAGTTAGAAAATAGATTTATGTTGTATAACTGTTTGAATAAATGTTATGGATAATAGAAAAGTAAAGATGTTATTAATAAAAAATGTTTTAATGATGTAAAGAAATTACTAAACATGATTTACAAGGTACGCAGGAAGAGAGGACGGGAGGAAGTCAACCCACAATGACAAGAAAGAATGATAGGTTAAAAGGATTCATGTATGTTTTCATTTGTTTTATTGTATGTTGTGTTTTTTCTGTTTGGTTGTTGTTTGTGTTTTCTATTGTATTAATTTGTTAAAACCAATAAAAAAGTTATTGGGGGGGGGAGAAAGTCATCCTACCTTACTTGCTATATTCTACTGTTTTAATTAGTGTTTTGTAGTTGTTTTGAATTTGTGTGGAGTGCCCTGTCTGGGTGGATGGAGCAGCCGAGTAATTTCGTTGTCCCCGCAAGGGGACAATGACAATAAAGATTATCCTTATCCTATCCTATATTCCACGTTAATGATAGACACCTTGAACAATACCATAACTAGGGCAAATCCCTTCAGAATTCCGTTTGTTTCCTTTTCTCCTCAGCATGACTGCTAATCATTCCTTGCCCATTGCTTGCGATTTATCAAAGGATAGTTGACCAACCAAATAATATGACTCTCTAGTTCAGATTTCCTGAGCTTCTTTATGAGCAGGTCATATGGAACTGTGTTGCCAGAGCTGCTTCCTGTGAGTACTCAGCCACATGTGGAACTCCATTTACTGCCAAAAAATATGAGTTTCCCTCCTCATGCTCTTGCGATGTTCATTGCCAACATCGCAATAGAAAAGTGAGCTGGATTTGGTCATGTTTGCTTTGGCTGGTACATCTACAGATTTTTTAACTCATTTATAGCTGCAGAATATTATTATTGGGGCGTGTGGAAGAGTAAAAAAAAAAGAAAAAGGTTTAGTTGTAAAGCTGAAGTTCACTTGCAGTAAGAAAACTGCAAATGTTAGTTTCCTAGAAGCTTCCAGAACACCGTGTTAAGCAAAAGGGAGAATGTGGAGGGTGACAACCTAAACTTGACCCCTTGCCCTTGTGTCGCCATTGTCGGATCGCATAGCTGTCAACTTTCGGATTTGAAAATAAGGGATTTTCCACAGCTTTCGGATTTGAAAATAAGGGATGCCAAGAGGGCGGTGCAAAGGCACCAAGTAGCCTCGCCACCCTGCGCTCCAGAGGGTGCGCATGAACGGGTGAGCGAAAGAGCGAGCGCGTAGACAGCAGGCAGGCTGTCTGTCTGGTTGGGCGTGAGGGTCTGGCTGCACAAGGCATGCAAGCTCCACCCCAGTCGGTCTCAGACTCCTTATTGGCAGCCGAGCAACGCAGCTGAGGAGCCTCCCTGGCCGGCAGGGAGGGAGAGGAGCTGCTTCCTTTGAAATCTGGGAAATTTAAGGGATATCAACAATCCGGGATAGCAGCGGGAAACGGCATTGGAATAAGGGAGTTTCCCTCAAATAAAGGGAGGGTTGACAGCTATGCGGGATGAGGCTTAGCTCCCTCTCAGCTGGGACTTTGTTTCTACATGGTCCCATAAAACTAAGTGGAACCCATTGACAACTAAGACATGGTCACCTGCATATTCCCACATCTCAGTCTACATAACCCCTTCTTGAGTTCCCTTCAGGTCTGGCCCAACCTTGACTACTGCAATGCGCTCTACGTGGGGCTACCTTTGAAGGTGACCCGGAAACTTCAATTAATCCAGAATGCGGCAGCTAGACTGGTGACTGGGAGTGGCCGCCGGGATCTACATTGGCTCCCAGTAAGTTTCTGAGCACAATTCAAAGTGTTGGTGCTGACCTTTAAAGCCCTAAACGGCCTCGGTCCAGTATACCTGAAGGAGCGTTTCCACCCCCACCGTTCAGCCCAGACACTGAGGTCCAGCGCCGAGGGCCTTCTCGTGGTTCCCTCACTGCGAGAAGCCAAGCTACAGGGAACCAGGCAGAGGGCCTACATAACATTTAGGAAATACCTGAAGGCAGCTCTGTTTAGGGAAGTTTTTAATCTGTAACATGTTAATGTATTGTTTTTTAATATTTGCTGGAGGCCGCCCAGAGTGGCTGGGGAGACCCAGCCAAATGGGCGGGGTACAAATAATAAATTATCGTTATCGTTATCGATATGGAGATATCGTTGTGATTGTGATCGTTATTATGAGGTGGGCTGAAGCTGCCGCCCACGACCCCTGAGGTCGTATCCCCACAGGTGCCCCAACACCTCTTCCACCGATTTCTGCTGAGAAAATCAGCACGTTCTCACCAGAAATCGGTGCAGCAGTGGCGGAAGCAGAGCAGGGTGGCACTGCCCATTTTGGTTCCCTTTTTGGATGTGATAATATCACTTGCTACGATGGAATCCTTGGATCTGGCTATTACAGGAGAAATTCTTCCCATATGCTCTAAGGATTCTTACATATGCTACAAATATGCTCATTCTAAAATGTATAGAAATGGCCCCATGTTTCCTGAAGCTCCACGTTTATCATTCGCATGACTAAATCCCTACATGCATATTGATATATATACAGTGGTACTTTGGTTCCCAAACTTAATCTGTTCCAGAAGTCTGTTCCAAAACCAAAGCATTCCAAAACCAAGGTGCACTTTCCCATAGAAATTAATGCAAAACAGATTAATCCGTTCCAGACTTTTAAAAACAACCCCTAAAACAGCAATTTAACTTGAATTTTACTATCTAACGAGACCATTGATCCATAAAATGAAAGCAATAATCAATGTACTGTACTATAAAATAAATAAGACAGTATTGTAGGTGATAAAAATTAAAATTAAATATTTTTTTCTTACCTGCACTGATGATAGTCATTGTTTGAATGGGGGGCTTTTAACCATTTCCGCAGTCACACAACCAATCAATCAGTAGCTGAACTGGGTGCCACACAGTCACAAAAACAAATTAACCAAAAAGGCCTCAAAAACAAAAACAAAATAAATAGCAAAAACAAAAGTGCCAAATTTAATCAGTTCCAGAAGTCCGTTTGACTTCCGAATTGTTTGAAAACCAAGGCACAGCTTCTGATTGGTGCAGGTACCCTGGAAACAATAGCCGACAGGCGCATCGGACGTTTGGCTTCCGAAAAATGTTTGAAAACTGGAACACTAACTTCCAGGTTTTCGGCGTTTGAATACCAAGGCGTTTGAGAACCAAGGTACCACTGTATACAATTGCCAGGAGAAGTGTTATGGTGAGCCAGACAGTGGCAGTCAACCGACTAAACCCCTCTTTACTTTTCCCCATTGAAATGAATGGTTGTCATTTGCATTTATAAGATTAACAAATCCTTGGTTAACAGCGCTCAGCCCCTCACCAACACATTATTTACCCTCACTGTGGGTGACTCATTCACCATCAACACACCTATGGGTGCTGAAATGGACCTCTGTTTTCCTTGCAAGATAGAGGTCCTCCCTCTGCACATATCCCAAATGCTACAGTGATGGATATTTTGCTCATCATGAATTGTTATGGGTTTTCTAAAAAAAAATTGGATAATTGATTAGGATGGTTTCCTGATGCTGAAATGTTGCAGAAACGTGAAGTCCAAGGATGATGAGTTCAGTTTTGATCCAGACTTAAAGATCAGAGAACAAGGGACACTGTTTTGGATGTCACCCTGCAGCAAAGACACTGGGTTCCAAAGTGGGATCCTGCTGGAATAGGATGAACATTTATATAAAGTAACTGTTTTGTGGATTACTGGTTTCTGAATCCGGATTTGGAGGACATGATTATAGTATGATTTTAGAAAAATAATGATATAAGATTGATAATGAAGATAGTGATATAAGATTGATAATGATATAAGATTGAAAAATGAAGATTGATAAATAATGACATAAAATTGATAGGTATTATGCACGATAAGTTAAGATAAGTAATTTTGATGTTGAAATAGTCTGCGCCGGGGACTGGGGGGGGGAGCAGGAATTTGTTTAAAGTAAAAGATAAGATTATAAAAGATGTGAGTGGTTGGTAAGCGATTTGAAATTAATGAATTATGGAAATGTTAAAGATGTGGAAGTAGAAACCTGGTAAGAATGTAAATAATGATAAATGAAAACAATGAGGGGGGGCGTGAGGAAGTCATCAGAGAATGTATAAAATGTATGTGATCTGGCCCGAATCGGGGCTGGACAAAAATTGGAAAATCTAATAAAAATTATTATAAAAAAAAAAAAAATAAATAAAGATCAGAGAACAAGATTCATTTCTGGAACTAAAATGCTACCTTCCTAGAAATCTCACCATAGTTGTGTTGTTTGACCAAGGGCTATACAGTGGACCCTCCAGATATGAACTTAATTTGTTCCCAGAATCTGTTCGCACCCCTAAAATAACGTAAATAGAGGTGCGCTTCTGCACACATGCATGACGCGATTGAGTGCATCTGTGCATGCACGTGCGGTGAATCCCGGAAGTATACACTTCCAGGGTTGCTGTGGCTGTAACCCGAAGATTCCATATCCAGAGGGATATGTAAGTAGAGGTACGATTGTACTATTTGGCTCCATCTATGCTCAATTTAGGGACGTGGGTGATGCTGTGGGTTAAACCACAGAGCCTAGGGCTTGCCGATCAGAAGGTCGGCGGTTCGAATCCCCGCGATGGGGTGAGCTTCCGTTGCTCGGTCCCAGCTCCTGCCCACCTAGCAGTTAGAAAGTACATCAAAGTGCAAGTAGATAAATAGGTACCGCTCTGGCGGGAAGGTAAACGGCGTTTCCGTGCACTGCTCTGGTTCACCAGAAGCGGCTTAGTCATGCTGGCCACATGACCCGGAAGCTGTATGCCATCTCCTTCGGCCAATAAAGAGAGATGAGCGCCGCAACGCCAGAGTCGATCACGACTGGACCTAATGGTCAGGGGTCCCTTTACCTTTATGCTCAATTTGTATATTTATTACAAAGCAGAATAAGTCTCTAATGATCTCTTCTTCAATAAAAGCCAAACTCAGCTAAGCCCTGAAACCTCTCTCTGCTTAAGGAAATGTGAAATATAGATCACAGTAAAACCCAGCAGACAACAGCATCTCCTAGAGGTTAGAAGGTACTGGTGTACCAGAGACCTTCAGCTCTTGAGCAAAAGCATATTAGAGATGCTAAAGCTGTCTGTGTGCAAGAGTGGGACTTGCTAACAACAATGTTACAGCATGTTCTCCTTGCGCGCATCTATATATATGGTTGCCACCCCCACTTCTTTTCATCCTCTTCCACAAGATCCAGTCTGCCTGATCAAAACAAATTGTGGGACAGCCTTATGAATTAGTTACAGTAGACTAATGTCTGACGGTGACAGGTCTGTTTTGCCATGGTGATGCACATCCTCCAGAGGTAATGTCACCTAGGTTGTCAGACAAGTAACATCATTTTCATAAATAATCCATGTGATGCTAATATAGAATGAGTGGTGATGCATTGTGAAAATTTGGGATGGATTTGATTGGGTTTTGCTTACAGCACAGGGCATTGTTAACACCACAGCCCGAGCCAAATGGTTTGGACTGCCAAGTCTAGACAGCCTCCTGTTATTATTGATGACTGAAGTGTTCAGGGTTGCCACAGCCCAGTGGCAGAGAGGTAAGCAAGGAGTATTTGCTGTTCTAACCATAGGTTGATTGGTGAGTATGGCAGGCAGGTAGACTATAGTCACAATGTGAAGCCATCCCGTGTCAGAAAGTATTGCCCTGACTCCTCCTGAGGGCTGGACGATTCATGCAGTGAAAAATACAAAATCCACAGAGAATTATTATGACTTATTTTTAATAACTAATATCCTGCTTACGTTCTGAGGAACTCAAAGCCCCCAATTTTATGGTATTTCAAAATATGAGGCAATCCTTCAGCATAAGCCCCTAACAAAAATCATTCGAACAAACTAGAAACACAGTAATAATTCCAGCGCAGCCAAGCTCCAGAGAAGTCAGGTGAAGGCTTTTTTGAACAGCCATGTCTTCACCAGTCGCTTGAAACCATTGACACATCCTGATGCACCTCATTTGGCAAGGTGATCCTAGCCCTGCTTGCTATAAGCCACCCTTGCAAGGTTGAAGTATCTCCAGCGGGGCCTCAAATGATGATCGAAGCTTGCTCTGGCAAATTACAGACACAGGCAACCCTTAAGCTACACGGGTGCCAAGCCATGTAGGGCTTTAAAGGTTAACACCAGCACCTTGAACTGAGCCTCAAAACAAACAGGCAACTAACGTGGGTCGTGCAAAATTGGCAAGATGGAATTAAAGTGCCTGGTGGCACCATCAGCATTTTGTACTGGTTCAAGGAGGCAGTTAGCTCTTAGTTTGAAACCTTAGTTTGTGAGGGAGAAATGTGAAGTACTACACTTGGGCAAAAAGAAATGAAAGGCACAAATACAGGATGGGTGACACCTGGCTTGAGAGCAGTACATGTGAAAAGGATCTAGGAGTCTTGGTAGACCACAAACTTGACATGAGTCAACAGTGTGATGCAGCAGCTAAAAAAGCCAATGCAATTCTGGGCTGCATCAATAGGAATATAGCATCTAGATCAAGGGAAGTAATAGTACCACTGTATTCTGTTCTGGTCAGACCTCACCTGGAATACTGTGTCCAGTTCTGGGCACCACAGTTCAAGAAGGATACTGACAAGCTGGAACGTGTCCAGAGGAGGGCAACCAAAATGGTCAAAGGCCTGGAAACGATGCCTTATGAGGAACAGCTTAGGGAGCTGGGTATGTTTAGCCTGGAGAAGAGAAGGTTAAGGGGTGATATGATAGCCATGTTCAAATATATAAAAGGATGTCATATAGAGGAGGGAGAAAGGTTGTTTTCTGCTGCTCCTGAGAAGAGGACACGGAGCAATGGATTCAAACTACAAGAAAGAAGATTCCACCTAAACATTAGAAAGAACTTCCTGACAGTAAGAGCTGTTTGACAGTGGAATTTGCTGCCAAGGAGTGTGGTGGAGTCTCCTTCTTTGGAGGTCTTTAAGCAGAGGCTTGACAGCCACCTGTCAGGAATGCTTTGATGGTGTTTCCTGCTTGGCAGGGGGTTGGACTGGATGGCCCTTGTGGTCTCTTCCAACTCTATGATTCTATGATTCTAGGTGCACACCCAAAGCATGAGTGGTATGTCTCCTGCTCCTTCTCTGGTTGGTACTGAAGGGCGAGAAGACCTGAAGGAACTTCAAGGAAGGAGTCCACATCATCCAGGGATGCTGGCAAGGACACTTTCACAAGAGCAGGAAATAGAGGGTGCATTGTTCTTTGGGGTTGCTTCCCTCTACATCTATGGGAAATTTTGCAAGATTGTCTTGGTGGCTAAGGCAGGCTTGGGTGAGAGGCACTCAAGGCCTTGATGTCCCCAATGCAGAGGAAATGTCAAAGTCTGGGTCTTAGGCCATGACACCATTTTGAAATTCTTCTGCATAGTACAATGACCATCAGCGACCCAGTCAGAGATACCTCTTTTAAATACTTGGAGGCCAACATATTTGGCATGGGTCTTGGATTAGGTCACTGAAATGTATATCCCAAAATAAAATGCTGAGGTGAAAATTCCATCAAACGGGTTTATCCTCCCAAGTTTTAAGCTAAATGTAATTGGGGGAGGAGGGGTATTTTGGCTTTCTAATTGCTTTCATAAGATTGCATAACATGCATGATAACATAGCACCTACCTTTTGCTAATAAGGGCAAAAGTGCAAATACACAAGTATAAGTTAAATGAGTCCCAATCTGTGTTTTATAAATGTAAACCAGATGGCATTTTAATAGCTGAAAAATCTCTCAGGATGTTCCTATACCAAATAACCTGGGCCAAAGACCACCTCCAAACCACTTGTATTTCTGGGCATATGGTTTCTGTTTCTTTTTGTTGTCTGCTTCCCGGGCTTTTAAGATGTTCTGAAGCTCAAAATTTCATCGCTTCAAAAGACTCAGTCTGTCTTGACTAGGGTGGCCATTGTCCTACTTTACAGAGGACAGCCATCTGTCTGAAAATGTCTTCCATTTGAAGCACTGTCCATTCCAGCTCCAATTTAAAGAAAAGGAAATATGAGGGGGGAAAGTAGGGTGGCCTTGAAATTGCCCATCAAAAAGTAGCATCTGGATAGCAGCCTGGGCTCACCTGGTCACAGGCTTCCCCACTATTGGGAGATGCATTGGATTTATATTTAGATTATATCGATCATTGCTAAATTTGCACCTATACATGTACATTAGCATATGCACACTTTAGGCAAATGTGTGTGTGTGTGTCCCCCTTTACTCTATTTTTTTGGTAATTAATTTTCTCTTTTTTGGGGGGGACGGATAGGTGGCCATCTTAGTCTTGACTCAAAAGTTCTGGATAGTCCTGCACCTATAGCTCCTCTTGTTAATTGACCTGTTAGCAATCTTTATGCTTACTTCATTTTATGTACAGTGGTACCTTGGTTCTCAAACTTAATCCGTTCTGGAAGTCCGTTCCAAAACCAAAGCGTTCCAAAACCAAGGCACACTTTCCCATAGAAAGTAATGCAAAACAGATTCATCTGTTCCAGACTTTTAAAAACAACCCCTAAAACAGCAATTTGACATGAATTTTACTATCTTACGAGACCATTGATCCATAAAATGAAAGCAATAAACAATGTACTGCAGTCACACACTCACTCAATCAATCAGTAGCTGAACTGGGTTCCACACAGTCACAAAAACAAAAACAAAAGAGCCACAAAAAAACAAAAAAATAATAATAATAACAGCAAAAACAGACAGATCTCAATGTAACACTCAAAACGGAAGTGTGGCACTCAAATTGGAAGCGTAACACTCAAAACGGAGCACGTTCAGCTTCTGAAAAAAGTTTGCAAACCGGAACACTTACTTCCAGGTTTGCAGTGTTTGGGTTCCAAGTTGTTTGAGAACCAAGGCATTTGAGAATAAAGGTGCCACTGTATTTGAAAAGACTATCACAGAGCGAACGAACCAGTAAAACACACAGTTCAAAGTTGGAGTTAACTCTTTATTAACAAGAACACGATCTCCACAGACTTGGCTGAGTGTCAGGCCTAATGAGCACAGCAGCTCATTCGAATCAGTTGCTGAGACTAAAGGTCCCCGCCTCCACACAGCCATCTATATCTCCTCCTCTCCAGAGCTTTGTCTAAGCAATAGGAGACTGCACCTGCATGCCTGCCTTTGCTCCTCTTGTTTCATGCGTCTCCTGGTTCTGGAAGTCAGTGAGGAGGGGAGCTTGTCACAGTAGAAGGGGTAGACACTCCTGAATCTTCACCAGCTTGACTCATCTCTGTCTCTTGACCTCCCTCATCCCACTCTCCTGCTTCAGCTTCTGCCTCTGATTCTTGAATTCCCTCTGCCACAGACTCTCCCAGCTCACTAAGCCCTGTTACCCCTTCAGCTTCCAACACCTCCTTTCCCCAGTCTTCTCCCTCATCATTGTCCCACCACCACTCCCTGGGTTCTGAATCTTCTTCCCTTGGTGGTTCCCCAGCTGGTTTTTCTCACCATTCCTCTGTGTCCAAGCAGTCCATGGCATTGGCTTATTAGCCTTATGATATATTGATATTATAATTTTTATTATGTATTCTATTGTACTATTGCATTTTCATTGTTCATTTTCTGCAAACCACTCTGAGCATAAATTCAATGCTAGGTAATTCAACATTTTCCCAGAAGAGAGTTTTCAGGAGATTTCACTTCTCTCACCAAAAACAGTCAGCAAAATGCCCCCTCCCAATTTTGTCACCCCCAAATAACATGGAGAGTTTGGGGAGGCCCTTTGAAATGTGGCCAGTGCCAATTCTGATGAACTTTTTTAGCATCAGCTGAGGACTCCACCTCCTTCAATTGGCCTTTATAAGATACTAAAGTCAGCAGGGCTATGCTGTTAAAGTACTTCTTGCATAAGAAGAGAAGAGTTTGGATTTGATATCCTGCTTTATCACTACCCGAAGGAGTCTCAAAGCAGCTAACATTCTCCTTTCCCTTCCTCCCCCACAACAAACACTCTGTGAGGTGAGTGGGGCTGTGATACTTCAAAGAAGTGTAACTAGCCCAAGGTCACCCAGCAGCTGCACGTAGAGGAGCGGAGACACGAACCCGGTTCACCAGATTATGACTCTACCGCTCTTAACCACTACACCACACTGGCTCTCAAGGGTTATCTTGGGATAATTAATAAAACTGAGATGTCAACCTCTAAAACATCGTGATGTCAATAGATTCTCTGCTATTAGATAATGGTTGTTGTAATGGAGCCTCTACAACTTGTGTCCCACCAAGTAAAATAGAGCCCACCATTGATCTATGGCAATCTAGCGTTACAGCCTTTCTACATCTGCAAAGCAGGTATGGTGGGAGAAGCATCAAACACCCAACAGACCACAAGATACGTCCAATGTGCTGTGTTCAGCTATGTATATTACATGTAGTACAGGCCAGTTTTAATGTGATTATTTAATTACAGGTGATGGGCATATCGTTGTATGTTAAGCCACCTTGAGGATCTGATTCAGGAGTAATGCCCTGATAATTTTCTTAGGATATTTTGATGCAGTTCTTACATATTAGTATTAGTATTATTTTACACTCCATTGAGTGCTAGTACACTGGGATTGTGGTTATGACCTAGAGGGCATGTGGTTTCTCTGACATCAAGTTTATTTTTCTAAACCCTCAGCTTGATATTCTAGCACTTAATTTCAGAATGCAGCTTAAATCACAAGAAGCCCATAATATGTCAAATGATCCCACAGTTGCAGGGGGAAAACAGTAAGTAATGAAAAAGCTATGATTGCTTTTCTGTCCCTCCAAATGACAGTTATCACCTCAATGACCTGCTCCGGGCTGAACCATCTACACATGACACACTAAGGGATAACGTCATCTAACAGAGTAGTTACAAAAATCAATACAAAACCCATTTCAAAGATATTCTGTGTAAGAATCCTGGTGTAACGTTCATTTATCGAATAGGCCTGGGGAGAATAGAAACCACCAACATTTCTGATATATGTGTTTTACCTCCCAAGCAAAAGAACTCTGTAGGTAAGCAATAATTGTATTTTTCAATCTATTACTTAGTCTTGCCATGGTTCAGCCTGGAATCTAATATGTGGATGACTGCTATAAGTCAGTTATGAAACCAAAGTATGGTGCTAGCAAGCCAAACAGGAAAACAGTCAGGTAGCTTCCCACGGCTCAAGGGTGGCTGCTGCGTAGGTTTGCATGGAGGCCGTGCAAGTCAGGCAAACAGGCAGGAAGAGGAAGACAAGACACTGCATTTATTCCCTCAGCGTGCAAGAGTCTCATTGCTTTTCCATCGTGAAATCAAAACAGAGAGTTACATCCACAGTGGTTTGAGCTTGGCACCTGCTCATGATTCTTAGGTACTTTTCAATGTTCCAAGAGCTCCGTCTCTAAGCAGTAGAAACTTAGGAACAGAATCTGCCAATCTTTCTTTACCTGTCTTGAAGGGGCAGCATTTTGGGTACGAACCATGTCTTGTCAGCCCTGCCTTCACTGCTCAAACCATGGCCCTAATCCAGAAAGGAAGTTAGTTGCATTTCAGTCCCACTGAAAGGAAGGAGGCATAATTTAGTCGGGGTGATTCATTTGACTGCAACAGGGCTACAGCATTAACTGAGGGCTAGCCAGTGTGGTGTAGTGGTTAAGAGTGGTAGACTCGTAATCTGGTGAACCGGGTTTGCGTCTCCGCTCCTCCACATGCAGCTGCTGGGTGACCTTGAGCTAGTCACACTTCTTTGAAGTCTCTCAGCCCCACTCACCTCACAGAGTGTTTGTTGTGGGGGAGGAAGGGAAAGGAGAATGTGAGCCGCTTTGAGACTCCTTCGGGTAGTCTCAAAGCAGGGTATCAAATCCAAACTCTTCTTCTTCTTCTAGTTCACAAAAGCAGCAGATGAACTTGTGGAACTGATTCTAGGCTGTACCCTCTGAGGGTGCAAATGGGGGATCAGGAGACTGAACACCTCTCCATCTGTGAGGGAGGGGAATCCTTTCATATGCAAAATCAGGAAACCGGGAAGAAGAGTGGGCTAGAACCCTTCTCCTGCTTTGATTTTTATTATTTTTTATTCCATTAAAATTATATACTGCAAACTGCTTTTATATTCATTAAAGGTAAAGGTACCCCTGACTATTAGGTCCAGTCACGGACAACTCTGGGGTTGCGGTGCTCATCTTGCTCTATAGGCCGAGTGAGCTGGCATTTGTCTGCAGACAGCTTCCGGGTCATGTGGCCAGCATGACGAAGCTGCTTCTGGCGAACCAGAGCAGCACACGGAAACACCATTTACCTTCCCGCCGGAGTGGTACCTATTTATCTACTTGCACTTTGATGTGCTTTCGAACTGCTAGGTGGGCAGGAGCTGGGACCGAACAACGGGAACTCACCCCGTCGCAGGGATTCGAACTGCCGGCCTTCTGATCGGCAAGCCCTAGGCTCTGTGGTTTAGACCACAGCGCCACCTGCGTGCATATTCATTAGGTTAGATTATTCCAAAACGAGCATTTTTGTTTAAAAAAAAGTTGAACAGACTAAAGTTTCCACGAACCCCTTCCCCTCCCTCACCCATTCTTCAATATTTATGTGTATTCTAGTAGTGATGAAAATTGCTCTCTCATTCCCCCCTCTCCTTCAGTTGTGTCAGAGCAAGCAAACAGAGCACTGCCCTTATTACGATGAGGCATTGTGATGAACCTACCGGTAAATCAAACTGAGGGTGTTGCTTCCTGCTTTTGCTCCGAATAGACTTTCTGACTTCATCATGTTGCCATATCTGGCAGGATGTATGGTGTCATAATGAAGTCAGATCAGAGGGAGGGCAATGCATCTGTCATCACATCGCATTGGCAACAAGGAGAATGGCAACCAACAGCACTAAGCGTGTGTGAACGCTTTGCCCCTGTTTGCAGCCACACATGTAACCCGATCATTGTTGAAAGGGAGGGAACTCTTCACAGCTCACTGACAGGGTGGTGAAGATTCAGGGCATTTTGGCACGGCTCTGCTTTTTATAGGAAGGAACATTCCATCTCAACTCAACTCAACTCATTTTATTTCGGCTTTAAGCCCATTGACATAACAACCAAAAACAGAAACAGCACAGTCTGGTTTACAATTGCTAACAGTAAAATAAATTAAAAGGGATAATCATTTGAATAAAATATGA
The DNA here is from genome assembly GCA_034641395.1 of Darevskia armeniaca. Classification (NCBI taxonomy): domain Eukaryota; kingdom Metazoa; phylum Chordata; class Lepidosauria; order Squamata; family Lacertidae; genus Darevskia; species Darevskia armeniaca. Next base: position 1,331,932 of record JAWWNF010000026.1, on the reverse strand, counting down.
TAAAAATTAAATTCAAATTTCAAGCTGTATATAACAATCCATTGCGTTTCTTAAGTGTCAGAACTGATGTCAGAAATTTTGCCATATGTAGGGTTATAATCGAGACTGAATCTTGCAACAGAAAAGCAAGGTAAGACTCTTCCAAATACCCCGGTAATTTTTGAGGTAATGGAAGTAATAGAGTCTGAACATTCCATCATGTAATTTCCTCACCTATAATTTAAAGTGGTACAGTACAGGAACAGTTTTGCCATCTCATCTGCTAGTTGCCCAGTACACTAATCACAATAACAAATGTGTAGGTAATCCCTAATTTTCTCTGCTTCAAGTCAAATGTGTTTGAGGGGAAAGGAGTTTATAGAAGCCACCAAAAAAGCAATAGTGTTTTCTTCCAGCAGATATGTTGTTTCACAGAGACAGTGTTACTTTGTTGGCAATTCTCTGAAAAATTTAAACTGCTGGATAGGACAACAAGGTCTGGAGAAGCCATAGAGCAATAGCAACTCCACACTGAATAAATAAACAGTTCAGTTCGCATTATAATGGGCTTGCAACAGGTCCTGTTGTGCCTTCATCATTTTGCTTCACTGATGTAGTAGTGAGGCTGGCCATTGTGTTTTGTGATAAAAAAAATGGCAACCGTAACAGCTCTGCCCGGCTTAGAAGGCCAGGGCTAAAAAAAAAGTTACATTGCATCTCATTCAGGGTTTATACATCCTTCCCTTTGTCCCACGATTTCTTGCATTTAGTCTGTGACTTGGTTTCTGTTGTTCTTTGATGCAGCTACTTTGTTTACCCCTGAATAGGAACAAATGTCAATTTGCAGAAAACTCAGTTGATTTTTGCTTCAGTTCAGCAGTAGATCATCATCATCATCATCATCCACTCATCTGGCTGGGGTTCCCCAGCCATTCTGGGCAGCTTCCAGCACCACACAAACAGTGGGCTTTATCAAGGAAAGGTAAAGGTAAAGGGACCCCTGACCATTAGGTCCAGTCGTGACCAACTCTGGGGTTGCGGCGCTCATCTCGCATTATTGGCCGAGGAAGCCGGCGTACAGCTTCCAGGTCATGTGGCCAGCATGACTAAGCCGCTTCTGGCGAACCAGAGCAGCGCACGGAAACGCCGTTTACCTTCCCACCGGAGCGGTACCTATTTATCTACTTGCACTTTGACGTGCTTTCGAACTGCTAGGTTGGCAGGAGTTATCAAGGAAATGAAAGGGACAAAAAAAAACCCCACCAATCTCTTGGATCCATGCCTAGAAGTCACAGACCAGCCAGACGTATGGATTAGCCATCAGTGAGGAATGAGCACTTTCTGAAACATGTCGGGAGAAGGCAAATAGATGGGATGCTCATTCCAGGCCAGCGACAAGCGACCACTGACACTACTGAGGTGCTGGCTCAAGAAGATGGGAACAACTAGGGGAGTTATTCAGGAGGAACGCTGGTGGGAGAAGTCAGGGTCACTTTCCAGTATCTTCTGCCTATGGTCGCCACCTGATTCTGCCTAATTATAGGGCGGGCCCTAGTAGTATCTCAAAGTGTCCCAGTCTGGTACCTGGACAAGAACTAAATGTCAGTTTGCATTCTTTAGTGCAGAAAGTATTGATCTGATGTGTAGAGATCTTTCCTATTCTGATTAATTCAAGTGGGTTCTGGAAGCTTCTCTGTATGAAAGAAACAAGCAGAAGGTTTATGATATTTGGGTTATACCTTCAGAGAAGCTGAGTACAGCTGGCTTAAACTGGTTCTGTTATCTCTTTCTGTCAAGGTCATGCTAACTATAATAATAAGGCCACAAGGAGCCTGGGTCTCACTCTCTTTCTGTCTCTCTTTCCTTCTGGTGTGGTGTTCTGTATATAGTGTTAAGGTTTACTCTTATTGTAAGTTATTGTAAGTTTCAGTTAAGTCTGCTGCAACTGGATTTCTTAAGGACAGGGCCAGTCCTGAATGTATTGGATTTGTGACCATTATGCTCATTTGCCTTCAGTAGCAGTAAAGTTCTGCTGGATGAAATATTAATTGCCTCTGGTCTATTTTTTGGGAATCCTACAACATGTTTAAGTTTTTACTCTAACTATATGTTGGAGTTCTGATCTGGATCAATATTGAGTAGAATTCCATGACACTAAAGTCGAGTGAAAACCAAAGTGTACATCCAAAACAAGGTCTTTACTAAATTTTGTAGCTAGTTTGTAGTCAGTAGCAGCTATCCACCCAGCATCTGACAAATCAATTCCAAGTGATAATGTTAACAAAAGTAAACAGCCCGAAGCCACCGTTAATAGAGAAGTACTGCTAGCAGTATTGAAGTGGCACTTTCTGGATAATTCTGATTTTGAAGCTTTGAAAAAAGTAGAGTTTATGAATGCTTTAAAAATAAAATATAGAAGTCCGTTCCACTTCCTAAGATTTGTAACAGGCTTGCGGATCCTTGGAGCTGCCTAGCCATTCTCAGCCTTCTAGCCATGCAGGTTGTCCCATCAGAGCTTGATCAACTTCATGAGAGCCAGTGTGGTGTAGTTTGTTGAGAGCAGTAGACTCGTAATCTGGGGAACCGGGTTCGCTTCCCCACTCCTCCACATGCAGCTGCTGGGTGACCTTGGGCTAGTCACACTTCTCTGAAGTCTCTCAGCCCCACTCACCTCACAGAGTGTTTGTTGTTGGGGAGGAAGGGAAAGGAGAATGTTGGCCGCTTTGAGACTCCTTCGGGTAGTGATAAAGCGGGATATCAAATCCAAACTCTTCTTCATGTTTTAGCTGCCTGCCTGGAACTGCAAAAGCAGTTCAAAGGTCCCACTGATTTAAAACAGCAAGCAATAAAACAATGAAAAAACATTTTTAAAACCATCTCCTGTACTGTTTCAGAGTGGGGAAAGACCTCTATCTAAAAGGGTTTTCTTAGAAGAGAAAGTTTTTCAGTTGCTGAAAAGACAACAGAAAGAGATGTGCTTAAACACCACCCGTTGAAATCTATATGGCTTAAAAGAGCTTAGATGAGGCTTTTAATTTGCAAACAACCAAAAGCACACAAATTGCCCCAATCTTGCCACCTCTTTGTCCCTCCTGCTGCTGCTGCCTGGAGGCTGTTGCAAAACTCCAACCCACCGGATGAGCCTTTCCTGATTATTCTACTGAAATAATTGTCCTAACCTTCTATTTTGTGTACAAATAAGTTACCTTGAACTGAATGGTATAAACCTGGAATGAATAATATTTTCTACTGTCATACTATCTGAATATTTTCCTCCATTGTTCATTAAATATTATTCAGCACCGCATGAATTAACATTATTGAATTTATATTGATCTTTCCTTGAAATCGCTGTAACCTCATCTTGGTGGTTATAAATCAAACATCTTTGTCTTGGAGCCTCTTTTTTTTTAAAAAAAAAAGCAAACAAAAATCAGTCACAGGAAGAGTTAAGACAGTCCATGCAATGTACAATGCATTTACCAATACAATTTTTCCCAGGTTATTTATATACTGCACAGGGCATTTTTGGTCAGTGATGAAGGACTGCTTTCTGTCTTATTCATTCTCTAAAATTGAGTCATAGTAGTGCCGATATTGGCTAGCGTTATATCTTCATTACTCTTAGGAATATGGATTGCTGGAAACCCATCCTCTCCCAGTTCATGCATCACTAGAAATACACCCAGCTGGGGGAATGACTGGCTTCTCCTGAAGGACAGAATAGGCATCCCCAAAGTGACATTTCAGTTAGTCCAATTGCGAAATCAATTCCATTGTGGTTTTCTGACAATCATACTTCAAATGAAGGAAAAAATATCGGCAGCTCTTTCAATGACCCTATATCTTAAATGCCACTGTATATATATAAAAAAAAAACATTGCAGAGGCTCTTATTGATGATCCTGTTACACATTATTTGCCCTCAGCTCTAAGTAAAAGATGTGACCGGCTTGGATTTGTTCAATACACCGTTCTTAGGCATAACAGCTCTGTGTACGCACGCACGCACGGATGAGGTGCTCCCGGCCACAATTTTCAAACCAGAGGTGCCATTTCTGGTTTCAGTTTGGGAAAGGGCAAAGAGATAACCAGAGGAGGTGTAAGAGTTCTGTAGTGGCTTCTCACGAGTAAGAGTCTCGAGCCCGGTGCTGTATATTTACAACGGTTTATTATACAGTATGTACAGTGCAGAGCTCAAAAAACTGTGGCCGTCTCAGTCACTCTCAGATCCTGGAAGTGGCACTCTTCTGGAGCGCCCCCAGCAAAAGAACTTAGGCACCCCAAGTCTCCTCCTTCCCTCTTTGCGTTTCATCCATCCACACAATTGGGGTGACGGGACTGTGGTGGTTTCCTCCGTTCCTGTTCCCCTATGTAAGTATTCAGGACCTGAAGCATCCCACAGCCCCTCCTGGGAGCTCCTGCAGCCAATCAGAAGCTGCAGAAGCCATGCCAGACCTTCAGCTTCTGAAAATCAGCCGAAAACACTCACTTCTGGGTTTCGATCATTCGGGAGCCAATTTCTTTGGGAGCCAAGGCGTTTGAGATCCAAGGTACAGCTGTATACTGCTATAGAAATGTTAGGAAGAGGGTCAATTGCACTGCCAGGATGCAGTGGCATCACAACAGGGGGGCAGTGCGCCCCAGGTGGCATGTCTGGGGGGGTGACAAGAAGGGGGGGTGACAAGAAGGCATCCTGCGGGGACTCGTGGCAGCACGGGCAGCCATTGTGCTGCCACAGCTGCATGTGGAGGATCCTCCGCAGCCGCGAGCAGAGGATCCTAGCGCTGGCGGCAAACCACTATGTACAGCGCATGTGCAGCGTCGCACGCATGCGCTGTATGTAACAACGTCGCACATGCGCTGTACATAGCGGTTTGCCGCTGGTGCCGCTCAAGCTCCGTATGGACGGCGATGGGATCCCTCCGTCACCGCTACAGCCTCATGTAGAGGATCCTCCGTTTGGGGCTGTAGCGGCGACGGAGGGATCCCAGCACCGCCCGCACGGCGCTGGAGCGGCGGCGCCAGCAAACCACTATGTACAGCGCATGTGTGGCATCACTTCATGCACCCTAAGTAGCGACGCCCCACCCCGAGGTGGTTTATTTGATCAGGTGTCCATGCAATTTATTATACATTGGCTCAACTACACGAGCAGTTGTTGTTGTTGTTCAGTCGTTCAGTCGTGTCCGACTCTTCGTGACCCCATGGACCAGAGCACGCCAGGCACGCCTATCCTTCACTGCCTCTCGCAGTTTGGCCAAACTCATGTTAGTAGCTTCGAGAACACTGTCCAACCATCTCATCCTCTGTCGTCCCCTTCTCCTTGTGCCCTCAATCTTTCCCAACATCAGGGTCTTTTCTAGGGAGTCTTCTCTTCTCATGAGGTGGCCAAAATACTGGAGCCTCAACTTCAGGATCTGTCCTTCTAGTGAGCACTCAGGGTTGATTTCTTTAAGAATGGGTAGGTTTGATCTTCTTGCAGTCCATGGGACTCTCAAGAGTCTCCTCCAGCACCATAATTCAAAAGCATCAATTCTTCGGCGATCAGCCTTCTTTATGGTCCAGCTCTCACTTCCGTACATTACTACTGGGAAAACCATAGCTTTAACTATACGGACCTTTGTTGGCAAAGTGATGTCTTTGCTTTTTAAGATGCTGTCTAGGTTTGTCATTGCTTTTCTCCCACGAGGTTTGTCATTGCTTTTCTCCCACGAGCAGTAGGCACACGCATAAGTGAACACCGCTCCCGCATTCGGAATGCAGTTGTACATAGAAGCTCCTCTTGTTGAGCATTTTCTTTCACAAAACCACACTGACATGGATTTACTTTTTACAGTTCTATGGATTAACAGGAGAACCACTAGTAATAGATGTGATTTTGTAAAAAGATTAAGACAGAAAGAATCCCAATTCATTTTCATGTTTAGGACGCTTCATCCGGAAGGGTTGAATTCGGAAATGGATCTTGGTTGCTTCTCGGTAGTGGCGCCCGCCCTGTGGAACGCCCTCCCTTCAGATGTCAAAGAGAACAACAGCTACCAGACCTTTAGAAGACATCTGAAGGCAGCCCTGTTTAGGGAGGCTTTTAATGTTTAATAAATTACTGTATTTTAATGTTCTGTTGAAAGCCGCCCAGGGTGGCTGGGGAAACCCAGCCAGATGGGCGGGGTATAAATAATAAATTTATTATTATTATTATTATTATTATTATTATTATTATTATATTTAGCTCTGGTAAGGAGTGATGTTGCTTTAACTGTGTTCATTCATGATTATAATGGAATTCACCTGGTGCCATGGGTGGGTTCATTAGCTTCTGTACTCCTGTTAACCAACAGCAGTGGTTACATATTCATATGACCACTGCTCCTTGAAAATTTCCATTGTATATTGAGGTATGCTATTATACTTCATTATTATATTGGTGCTATGTTTTATTGAATTATGTATATTTGCATTAGATGTATTGTTTTCATGGATTACTGTGATACATGTCCATGCAGGTTTTTGGTTGTTTATCTGTTTATCTATATTTTGCAGTTACATGCTGAAGAAGACGTACACGAAACAGTGTCAACACTGTCTGTTGTCTTACTGTTATTATACATGAAAAAAATATATTACTTTCATTGGCCGTCGTGTTGCTCGTTCTTGGTTTCTGTTTGAAGATTGCAACACAGAGGTTTCTTTAACTTGCTAAGGATGGGTGGTTGGGCTTGTTCATTTGCTCTGCCCCAGTATACATTCCTTTTGCAGCAGTATGACAAAGTCAATGCATCAGAGACCCTAAAGGTGGCAACCCTTTCCCCTCCCCCAGGCTTCCTGCTGAATACCACTGATCTGCAATAATGCCCATGGACATTTGGCCTGTTTTCACCAATAAAGGGAAAGGCTCCAGGCGCATACAGAACATACCAGTGCCCTATGTCTCCGGACGAGTTGCGCTTGGTCTGCTGAGGAGGACACACCAATAATTCAAGGCAATCAGCAGAGTACATTACAGAAGAAAATGCTGAACCTACATGCCGCGCAAACAAAATAGCAATCAGAAGATTTAATGCATTTCTGATGTACATTTAAGGCATTGACACTGGGCCACAGATGTACATGTGTTGTGTTTTATCTTGTTGAGATATGGCCTGGGAGAACCAATTATAGCATATCATCAGCAACAACGAGAGGGGCTGGCAAAAGAAAGGATTCCATCACACATTACTCCCACAGATATATTAGAGAAACAAATTGTACTTGGGATTGAAAAGTCACAGGGTTTATTCTGTCTTAATAAATCCCTGCCAAAGGCTAAGTGTAAAACTCGGAATACTTCCCAAACGTTGTTACTGTATTATCATCTTTGACATCTCAAGGGCTGCTCAGGGATCATCTTGATATCATTCCACAGTTCTCACAATAAGCCTGTTTATTTTTAACCTGTGCTTGATTCTGGTTGTAACCACTTCAGCTTGCTGTTCTTGTGATTTAACATCTCCTTTCCAAAAGACTAGAGTTTGTTTCATAAAAGGAACGCTGACAATGGAACGATCAAAAGCATCACAGGTTTCTGAAACTGCCATTATTGCCACGGCGCTGTTATTCTTAATGCGGCAAGGTTTTGTGGGCTGACTATTCAGTGGGACAAATTTTAATCAAGGAGGGCTACAGCTGAAATGAATCTGCTACCCAAAATCCTCTTTTGTGGGATGTTGAGGTCTGTCTGACTGTGGGCTCACGATGGTGCCAGCAAACCCGTTACAAGCTGCTCCCAAACAGCCTTGGAGACTCAGCTTAGAACAAGATGACTGACTCTTCTGCAATTACAAGGCCCCACAATGCTCCACTTTTGGCACCACCTATCCTTGAAATCTGTTCCTCCTTGCAGAAGATCAGGCTGTGACTGGGCTTCTTTTTGAAACCATTACAGACCTTCTCAATGGATTCAATTTGGAAACCATGGAGTGATTATATTTGACAGTATTTGATAGCTGCCATGCAGTGGAGTCTTTAATATTTGGCAGTAACTGATAGTTGACAATGACAACATTTGATAAATAGCATGCAAGTGACTCCGAGCACAGACAACTTGCAAAGCATGGAGGGGGGTGGTGGATGGATGGATGAGAACATGGGAGGCACACACAGACCTCCCATCATATTGCACTGCCCATGTCCATGCTCATGCCCATAAACTGAGGGAATATGGTGGAGTGAATTTAGTGGGCTTACGTAGGATCCTCCACACAGGGTCACTGTGCTGTGAATGGATCATCACGTCTCCAGTAAACTCCAGAATTTTATATCCTTAAGAAAACAATATGAACCATTTCACACATCACATGGCAGTGAATATACAGTACATACAACTAAACTTACCACCAACACTGGTTTTCTGAAGAGTGAGTCTGTGTCACTCATATATCTGTCACATTCACATTCTATGGTTTTAGGTAAAAAGACCCCTGACCATTAGGTCCAGTCGCGGACGACTCTGGGGTTGTGGTGCTCATCTCACTTAAATGGCCGAGGGAGCCAGTGTACAGATTCCGGGTCATGTGGCCAGCATGACTAAGCCGCTTCTGGCAAACCAGAACAGTGCACGGAAACGCCATTTACCATCCTGCCAGAGCAGTACCTATTTATCTACTTGCACTTTGATGTGCTTTCGAACTGCTAGGTGGGCAGGAGCTGGGACCGAGCAACGGGAGCTCACCCCGTCACGGGGATTCGAACTGCCGACCTTCTGATCGGCAAGCCCTAGGCTCTGTGGTTTAGACCACAGCACCACCCGCGTTTAGGTAGGTAAGTAGAAATTCTGAAGCATACAAACACAAATGTGAGAAGCAGTCTGGGGGGTATTAATCTGGCATAAAATAATTATCATCACCACCATCCAAGTCTTGATTTGCTATTGAGTCATGTTCCAGTTGTATCCTTAAACCCATGTTGGGTGTCTCTATGGACTCGGAGAGCCCCCAAAGCATGCAAGAGCTGTGTTCCAAAATTATTCATGAAATGGCTGGTAGTTTACAGCTTGTTAACATGATACAGGTGAATGGATGAAAGCAATCTGATCCCTAAGTAGCATGATGATAACATGAAAACAAGACATCCAAGTCTCAGAGACCCTCTATATCCCCAGCGGATAAGCATCCTAAGCAACATGCTTACTCTGCACACCTGCAGCCTCCCACTAAATTGTCCAGACCGAGCACTTTACTGTAAGCCAGGGCAGTTAATCACTAGATGGCCCCAGGGCAGCCACATACAGCCTTATTTATGGGGAAATCAAGAAACTGAAATACTCAAGCGTGCCTGATTAGCTGCCCTAATATGCTACTTGTGGCTAATTTCTGAGCTGCTTAACTTACAGGTGTTGCCCCCAGCCAGTAAATCATTCCTTCTGCCTCATCTTTGCACTCCTAGACCTGCCATGCATATGTGAAGCCTGTTTAAGTGACAGGCAGGAAATAATTGATGGAGCATTAAATCATGCTTGTGTTTAGTGAACTGCATCCCTTTGAAACAAGCTAAGCTTCGTTCTCAGGCTTGGACTCATTTCAGGTGTTATTGTAACCCAAGACTTCTGCGCCACTGCTTGCAACCTTTGCAAGGTACAATGTGTGCATTTCCTCATTTTATTTGCTATACTTGTCGAGTGCAACCGTCACATAACATGCTGCTATTAAATTTTCCCACGCCAGGTAGTGATCCGTGCAACACAGCAGAACCAAACTTTGTTTGCTTTGAATCAGAGAGGTACGGTACTTGGAAGTTTAACATTCAGTTCCCCCTCCCTTTTGTTTTAGGCTGAACTCCTATTCCCACTTACCTGGGAGTAAGCCCCATTGAACTTAATGGGACAGTCAATCAATCAATCAATCAGTCAAATTTTATTACGGTCATAGACCAGCATTTTAAATCTGAAAAGTGCTTTACAGAGCTAAAAGAGATTAAAACGCAGAATGAATATAGCAGTCTAAAAATTCTACTAACATGAGTTTGGCCAAATTGCAAGAGGCAGTGAAGGATAGGCGTGCCTGGCGGGCTCTGGTCCATGGGGTCACGAAGAGTCGGACACGACTAAACGACTGAACAACAACAACAAAAATTTAAAAGGGGCTAAAAATATCCAAGAGGAGGGTCCAGCTTGCATTTTCCCAGCTTCTGCTCAAGGTCTTCATTCCCTTCCCGAACAGAAGAGCTGCTACCCACAGCCCAACACCAAGTTCAATACTCTGGGGAGGTCAGGGACTGAACAAGAGATCTTCTACATACAAAGCCACTGAGCAGTGTCTCCTCCAAAGTAAATGGGGGTGTGGAGCCAGAACTGTTTGACCTCCACTGTGCTTCGGAGCTTTCTGCATCAAATCACATACAGATTGACCCTATTGCCCCGGGGGCTCACTGCGACTGTTTTCCCCGCTGACTGGTTTGTTCTGGGAGGATAGACTGTGCCTGCAAATCTGCGTGCAGAATCCTAGCTACCATCCGTGTTATCTTTTGATCTTTGCCTAGTAAAAGGGCATTTAGTTTAGTCTTATCTGGAAGGTCAGCTAACCTCTCCAATAAGGGGGCAATGATGTCTCTGCGCGCCTTATCATTAAAAGGGCATCTAAAGAATAGACGCTACCTACTTCCCCCTAATGGGACACTTCTGAGTAGACATGTATTGGCTTGCCCTGCTACATTTTTAAAGATTAAAACACAGCAAAGGTGAAAGAGTAGTTTCCATGTTGACACATACAGCAGATGATGAGTGTGTGACTGTTCTGACGATTCAGGACCACTCAGCAACTAGTATGGAAGAATGGAAGATAAAATGTAAGTCAATCAATAAGATTTGGAGATGAATTGTTATCAAACTGTGGGACTGTAAAACACTTAAAGGAATTAATTTTTAAAGCAAGGAATGTTTGCCATGTAGGGTATAGATTTCTAACGCACAAAATTCAAATCTCACTAAAACGCAAGTTTCAATTTCAGATATACTCCATTTTGCCTAGAGATGTTGAGCCCCCACGCTCCATCCCCATGGTCCCTTGCAGGAGTGCTTGGGCTGATCTTTGGTTTGCGGGTGGTCCTGGGGGTGTGGCTGTAACCCCCAACCTATAAAGGAAGGCCTGGAGAAGGAAGAGAATGTACAATATATTTCATCTCTGTGGTAATCAGTGGGAACAACCATTGATTAAATAGTTGAAGTGAGAGGTTATAGAGATGGGTCATCAAAGGTCCTGGTCAGTTACATCTGCCTTTCTTGTGGCCTTTGGTTGCCGGAACAGAAAAGGCATTAAAACCTACAAATTTGATATGATGTGATGACCAGGTTTCTTGTAAACAAACTATATCATGTGCCCTTATTAACTTTGTGAACTCAGGGACGCACAGCTTAGAAAACTACCCTGCCATATTCCACGATACCAACTGCAGAGAGGGATTTTGCACCAGGTTCCCAGCCATGGCATAAAGTCAATCTAGGTGCATATCAGAAGGTTGGCTATCACTTGAAGCCCCGGACGGTTCCTGATGTATTTCCTCCACTACCTCTGGGGCGTCTGTTATTAGTCCGTGGACCCTGGAGTCATTTGTTAAGGCATTCAGGGGGTCTTCCTCACTCTGCCCCGTATAAGAATTCCGACAGGCCTTGGGTTGCTGGGCACTAAGTAGATGTGGTGGCTTTGATTGAAGGGCCAACAAGTTGATATGGCCGAGGGGGTCCTCGGTGACACTGTTACAGGTGTCAGGGTGTTCAGCATTTACTTTAAGAGCATAGACTTCACCAGACAGTGTAGGTTGTAAAGGGAGAAGGTCAGCAACTGTATCTTGAGATGGAATATGTTTGTATGTGATGCCAATAAAAAGTTGATGTATGTATGATCTTTGGTTTGTGACCCAACAGGAGTCACACAGAGGAGCCTGTAGCATGAGCTGCTGCCTCTTGGTGAGCCCTAGGGACAAAGATGCCAACAAAATCATGAGGTCCTTTCTTAGTCACATGTGACTTTGCAATCATTGCAGCTTTAAAAAGGCCCCACCTGGAGTCACCGGTTTATACATTTGCTCCTTCCATTTGCTCTCCCACCAAGTCACAAGCCAGAGGCACCTCCATATGTTTCCCAGGGTCGGTCATGTGGGAATTCCTGAGCATCTGAACCAGCCCTAGGAGGACCTTGCATATTTCTTGCACCAATTTTACCCCCTCCATGATTTTCGGAACAACTTCTAATAAATGAGAGGCTCATGCAGAGTGGCACTTCCTTGAGAATGCGTGGTCCAAATCTGACAGGCCTAACACACACTAGTGGCCATATAATTGGTTGTTTTAAAAAAGCAGAGAGGCTTAAGTGGAAGCAAACTATTAAAACTTTTGCTTTTGATAATTGAGAGCAAATTTCTAGTAGCCAGGCATGCTTTCCCTCGCTTTGTTAACAATTTAACAGCAGCCCATTCCACTCTCATGTTACCTCAATATAAGTAAGCCAAGTTAACATTTTGCACCGAAGGCTTAAACTTAATAATTAAGCCATTGTTAAAAGTTAAGAAGGTAACAGTTGCCTTACTGAATCAGAGCAAGGGGCATGTAATTCAGCTTCCTGTTTCCTACAGATGCCAGTCAAAGATGCCTCTGGTAGGGTTACTGGAAGAATTCGTGCTATACAAATTCCAAAGCAAACTCACCTGATCCACACTTCCCAGACTACTGTGCAGACTGGAAACACAGTTTATGTGTCCAGAGGAGGGCAACCAAAATGGTCAAAGGCCTGGAAACGATGCCTTATGAGGAATGGCTTAGGGAGCTGGGTATGTTTAGCCTGGAGAAGAGAAGGTTAAGGGGTGATATGATAGCCATGTTCAAATATATAAAAGGATGTCATATAGAGGAGGGAGAAAGGTTGTTTTCTGCTGCTCCTGAGAAGAGGACACGGAGCAATGGATTCAAACTACAAGAAAGAAGATTCCACCTAAACATTAGGAAGAACTTCCTGACAGTTGGCCTGCTTAGTTGCAGAAACATTAGAAAGAACTTCCTGACACTGTTCGACAGTGGAATTTGCTGCCAAGGAGTGTGGTGGAGTCTCCTTCTTTGGAGGTCTTTAAGCAGAGGCTTGACAGCCACCTGTCAGGAATGCTTTGATGGTGTTTCCTGCTTGGCAGGGGGTTGGACTGGATGGCCCTTGCGGTCTCTTCCAAATCTATGATTCTATGATTCTATGATTCTTCCTCAGAATTTGCACTTGGGCAATTTGTACAAGAGTTGCCCTTCTTAAAAACAGTAAGATTTTTTTTTAAAAAAAAACCCAGCAATGGCTACTCCAAGCAGCAAGAAATCCTGGCTACTGGTTCATGTATTGAAAAGGGGGTTGCCGAATGTCTCTAGGGACAGTAGAACATGAGGACATACTGCCCCTCCCAGAGACATTGTACAGGGAGGAAAGATGGCTGGGTTCATAGGGACACTAAAATCCATAAGTTGTATTGCAACTAGAAGTACTTTTCCTTTCCCAGTTCGTAATCGTACACAAATATATTTCATTGGATGGAGTCCTGTTATTATATAGGAAGGAGGGGTGGGGAAAATCTCTCCACGCTATTCAAAATGCAATTATCATTTCCTCCCTTAGTTGTCTTTTGTTTTTCCCCCAAACTAAAAACCTCCAAATACTTTAGCCTTTCCTTGTAGGGAAGGTGTTTCTCCAACCTCTTCATCATTTTACTTGGCCTTTTCTGCACCTCTCCCAGTTCTTTGAGCTGTCAGACCTGTCAAACATAAAGCCAAAAAGGTAATTCCATACTTTAGGTACAGGTTACTCAGCCTGAAAACATTTATTTCTACAGCTCCTTGTACGATTTGTGATATGTAGTAATTGAAAGCTGATGTTCAAAGTAATATCTCCTGGCCTTAGGATCTAAAGGCCAATTCCCCAACCTGTGATGACTTTTAGCTGGTCTCATCGCAGTGGACACCTGTTCTTGTGTGTGCATTCAACGAATACTGCATCATCACCCCATATGCCCATATGGACTATCCTGTATACCTGGTGTTAGGGTAGCAGGATAACTTGAAGAATCTGAACATAAAGAGTAGCGCCTGCAAGATACCACAAGCTATCGTAGGCTCCATGTTACGTTTAGTTCTGATCTTGCACAGTGCTTCGGTTCTCTGCATGTTGCTGTGTTTTAAAGCAAAATCTAGAATTCAAAGATAAAGGGTGAAGTCTTCCTTCTGCCTATATACAGTGGTACCTCGGGTTACAAACACCTCGGGTTACAAACACTTCGGGTTACAGACTCTGCTAACCCGGAAGTAGTACCTCGGGTTAAGAACTTTACCTCAGGATGAGAACAGAAATCGCATGCCGGCGGCACAGCGGCAGCGGGAGGCCCCATTAGCTAAAGTGGTACCTCAGGTTAAGAATGGTTTCAGGTTAAGAACAGACCTCTAGAACAAATTAAGTTCATAACCAGAGGTTACATAGCTGTCAACTTTCAGATTTGAAAATAAGGGATTTTTCCAAACTTTCGGATTTGAAAATAAGGGATGCCACGAGGGCGGTGCAATGGCACCAAGCAGCCTCACCACCCTGCGCTCCAGAGGCTGCGCGCGAACGGGTGAGCGAAAGAGCGAGCGCGTAGACAGCAGGCAGGCTGTCTGTCTGGTTGGGCGTGAGGGTCTGGCTGCACAAGGCATGCAAGCTCCGCCCCCAGTCGGTCTCAGACTCCTTATTGGCAGCCGAGCAACGCAGCTGAGGAGCCTCCCTGGCCGGCAGGGAGGGAGAGGAGCTGCTTCCTTTGAAATCTGGGAAATTTAAGGGATATCAACAATCCGGTTTAGCAGCGGGAAGCGGCGCTGGAATAAGGGAGTTTCCCACCAAAATAATAATAATAATAATAATAATAATAATAATAATAATACTTTATTATTTATACCCCACCCATCTGGCTGGGTTTCCCCAGCCACTCTGGGCGGCTTTCAACAGAACATTAAAATACAATAATCTATTAAACATTAAAAAGGGAGGGTTGACAGCTATGCTGTAGACTGAACCTCCATTCCACCCCCCCCCCCAGCAAAACCAAACTGCACCCTATTCAGTCTGCAATCCACATGGCACTGCTCCTTTGGAAAGACCCCAAAACCATCAGAGAAGAACTTGGAAGTCCTCCTCCATCTTGTCCCACCAATTGCTACTGCTGAACCTTTCTCCTGAGCAACAACAAGCCTAGCAGCTTGGAGTCATGGCACTTTCTCCTCCCCTCTCACTGTCTTCTCACATTTACAAACTTAACACATAGCCCAAGGAATGGCCACGGGACTTGTGAGCCAACAAAATGCCTAGCAAGATAATTCCAGGCTAGACTTTCTGATGATGTGCTAGCCCTGCTCCAGTAATAGGGGTGGGGGGGGTTAAAATTCCATGCACAGCAAGATTGCCATCTCCCTTCTCGACGAAGCAACAGCGACAACCTTCCCACGGCTATTCTCAGAAATGGCTCAGCTGTGCCAAAGCAGAATTAAAGAGGTGTGGCAGTAGAGCACACTCCCAAGAAATGTCACATAACACATCAGAAACAAGCTGCCTCCAAAAATGGAATATTCCAATTTGAAGCAGCCACAGACTGGCCATCAGATTATTATTTTTCAGTAAGGAGAGAAAAAAATGGGATGTATAAAACACAAGTATGAAGTGGAACTTTCCACTCCCCCCTCCAAGAAAGAAAGAGAGAGAGATTCTGAGACCCTGCAGTAAATGGCTGCTGTGGAAGTGCTAAAAAATGCCTGACTTTGAATGTTGTCATTATGGCATAGACTTCCCAATCTCCATTTGATCCAATGCCTTTGGAGAGATGGCTTCTCTAGTCCTTGGTTGAGAGTATACACAATAAACTTGTGGACATTGGGTTATCTCCTTCTGATCTCTTGGAAAAGGACCTAGTTTCAGCCAAAAGAGCCTTTTCTCAAAAGCTAGAGGAGACTGATTCTCAGGTTACCTCTTTGACAAGTCACGGAACCTGCTCGCCATCCAATTTAGGCTTATTACCACCAATGAAACTACCATACTACTTAACTAATCTCTGTGTTGCGAGGTATAGGTACGCTTTTATAAAAGCCAGATTTAACGTTTTCCCATCAAATGTTTTGCATAATAGACTTTCCAATGGCCAAATCTCCCTCCTTTGCAACTGTAACAGTGGTGCCATAGAATCTTTACAACATATATTTTTTTGCTGTCCTATTCATTCGGCAGCTCGGTCTAAATTTCTGTTTCCACTTTTGAAGAAATCCCATGATGGAATCCAGGATGCTAAAATAATGTATTTATTAAATGACGAGGAACCGAACAGAACCCATACAGTCGCTAGGTTTTTGATTAATGTGCTAGCTACAAAGAAGAGCAATGGTTCTTTGTTTACTTACGATAACGTAGAAAATAACTAAGATCAATTACGGGGCGATTAAACAGGTGATAAAATAATTTTTAACTTTTAAAGTTCAATTGGATTACTCAGATTTCAGGTTGATTTTGATGGAAGGGTGTAAATGGGTTATTTTAAAATTGGTTCTGCACTATTTTGTTTAAATTTGTCAAATTGTGTTTTGTGTGTATTATGATGATTGTGATTTTGCTATGTGTTATGGGCCAATGGCCGAAATAAACTACCTACCTACCTGACTTTGAATGGCTATAGAGCTAAGTTGAAAATGTTATAGTGCCTGTATGTGTGTTTTGCCAAGGAATATTTTCTACTACAGAGATACTTACTGTATGTTCCAATCATCTTTTGAGTTAATAGCTAAGGAACAAGATTCTATTCCTATGACCACTGCTCCTTGAAAACTTCCATTGTATGTTGAGTTATATGCTGAAGAAGACGTACATGAAACAGTGTCAATACCGGATCACTGTCCATTGTCCAGAAAAAATATATATACTACTTTCATTGGCCGTCGTGTTGCTTGTTTTTGGTTTCTGTTTGAAGATTGCAACACAGAGGTTCTTTTATCTTGCTAAGTATTTCCAAGATTCTGCCATTTAAAAAATAAAATAAAAATAACAACAACAATAATAACAACAACACCTTTTGCTATATGTAACATAGGTATTGCAGAGTTTTGCTGTATTGTTCTCCTGGAGACACAACAGAAATCACAGAAACTGAACTTTGGCCATTTGAGAATTAAATGCGTGGCAGCTTTTGCTGTCAGAAGATGCTTTCAGGATGCAGCAGTTGAAGGATTATATCACAAAGGTCACTCAGAGAAAGAAAGTGTCACAAAGTTAAGTATATCCAGGGGAAAAAATCAGATAATAGGGAATATAGCTAACCATGCTGCCCACCCCCCACCCCATCCACCAGCAGGAATGATGGATTGCAAGGAAGGTAAAAATAGAGCACATGGTAGATATAAAAGGAAATCAAGACAAGAAGAAAAAATAAAATAGAAGGGTAATACAATAGAAGGGCAGCTGTAGAAATCATAAACGAAATGCGCAGAAACAAGAGTGAAACTTATTCAATAAAGTTGAATTTATTCACAGCATTCAGATGACGAGATGCAAAGGGAGGGAGGGAATAAGTCACAGAATGGCACCCTGGCTGACTGAAGGATGCTAGAAGAATGCATTTTTAAAATTGTCATGTTTTCATATGACACCATATGAATAATTGAACAGGGATGCCAAGTTTTATTACAAGAGTATTATCAGTGAAATGTTAATGCCAGACTCCAAGTGCTCTTCCTTCCCTTTTTTTATTTTAAGGCAATACCACAGGTTTAATTTCCAGGCACTAATAGCAATTAATTTCATTTCTCTATTTGACAAGGATAACATCGCCTGAGATTCTGATGGCTTCAGCAAAGATTGATTCTCCGCTGTTTTACAGTGCCAGGCTAAGTTGTTGTGCTTGCTGTTGCTTTTCCGTGCAATGTGCTGTTCTGTATAGTGTGTGGAGCCAAAAGGGAGGGAAAGAGTTGGAAGAAGAGGGCCTTTACCTCAACCTTGCCACACACAAACACAAAAAAATGTTGAGGATCAGAATAAAGGTTGACAGCAAAGGTTTACTTCCATTTTGAGTGCCACACTTCTGTTTTGAGTGTTGCACTGAGCTCTGGCTGTTTCTGTTATTTATTTTGCGTTTTTGTTTTTGCGGCTCTTTTTGTTTTGTTTTTGTGACTGTGTGGAACCCAGTTCAGCTACTGATTGCTGATTGATTGATTGATTGATTGATTGATTGTGTGACTGCAGTACATTGTTTGCATGGTCAGGAGGAGTCCCCCCGAACCCCGGGCAGCCCCTGAGGGAAATAACGACACGTAACAACGTTCTATGGGATTAAATTGGCCACAACTTTATTAATATTCAGATGTAGGGAGACCTTGGCTCAGGCATTGGGCGTATATCCTTCCCAGCCCCCCAGCCGGGGTTCTGGGTAATTTTCAGGGTTATCCAGCATGTGTGGGGAGTGGGCTAGCTCTGGAGAACATATGTTCAAGCAGATAGCCCGCCCCCCTGTTCGCCGCCACTGGAGGGGGAGGGCAATGACGACCTCTGGGCGTATGGTCAATGCCTCCCCCTAAGACCCCTTTAACAGGAACCCTGGTATCGCCGCTGCAATGGGGGCGGGGGTCACCCCCATTTCGGGAAAGGCGAAACCTGCCAATGCAGGGAAAGTCCTTTCCGGCCCTTTAACAGCGAACTTGTCATAGCAGCGTCTGCGTGCCTGTGTGGCTGTGGGGGGAAAAAAAGATTAATCTGCATAATAAGCATTAATTGAGGGAGTGGAGGGTGGGGAAGCTCTGAATCCAACGGCGGCTTTCCCAGGTATGACTCCTATTATGTACTGTATGTTCCCTCCTTCTACCTGGCCAATCCCCCTGGCAACACCTCGCCAGCTGGGATTGGGTGGCTGCTGGAGTAGGTGGAGACCACAGGTATCCAACCCGGGAAGGCGGTGCCAGACCCAACTGCCAGGAGCTGCAACGTGATCCCAGGGGGCTACTCGCGCCCATGCAAAATGCGCACCCCCATTTGATGTGGGGGAATGGTCATTATTGCTTTCATTTTATGGATCAATGGTCTCATTAGATAGTAAAATTCATGTTAAATTGCTGTTTTAGGGTTTGTTTTTAAAAGTCTGGAATGGGTTAATCCGTGTTGCATAACTTTCTATGGGAAAGCACGCCTTGGTTTTAGAACGCTTTGGTATTGGAATAGACTTCCGGAATGGATTAAGTTTGAGAACCAAGGTACCACTATATGTGGTTTTATATGAATATGCGGGTTGACAGCTCTACTGCAAAGCACTGAATTTGAGGTGCTCTGCGATGATTTGAAAGTTCTTTCAGTTATGTTATATCTGACTTGTTAGCACATGCAAGCCACCACTGGTTGTTGTTTTACTAATGTTGTTTTATAGATTTGTCAAACATTTAAAAGATTTATGCTGGAACAGTGAGGTTTCCCTTCTTTTGTTAAGTTGCTGGTTTGCTAATATTGGTTTATAGATTACAATTGTTTTACTCAGGGCCGGACGAAGACGTTTTGGCACCTGAAGCAAACCACAGGCTTGTTGGAGAACAGTTGCGTGTCGAGGTCCCAAACCACCCCTCAAATGAAACACACTTCTGACAGAAATTTAAGTTTAAGGTTTTTGGCATGATTTTGGCCACAACTTTATTAAAATACAAAGTATGTGAGTGGTTGCATAGGCATTGGTTCAGACTATCTGTCCCGCTGGGGACAGAACTGACATTTGTCATTAAAGGGAAAACACTTTGGGGAGAGAATGGGAGCCGGGGGTCTGACCCTCGCCTCTCCCCAAATGCTCCCAGGGGCTCTTGCGTGGCCCTGGCCCCTGACCGAGGGATACGGACAAAAGCATGGCGAGCCCCTGGATTCCTTTAACGGAATTCCCTGCACAGCAGCAGCATTGGAGGGGCAGACACAGCCAATCTTTACCCCTCCACCAACGAACACAATAACCAATGCCTAACCGCCAACCTTACAAGTTGTGACTAATTGCTACGCAGTAGGCGAAAACCAAATGTCACCAGCCAATCAGCCAAATGGAAAAAATTCCTACCAGGCCCCTGCCCCAAAAGCAGATGACCCCATGACAGGCATAGCAAGGTCATACACAGAGGCCTAATAATAGGGAGGGGGGCGGGTGATCCGATGCACGCAGCAAAGGGGAACATCACGCTGCGAGACAAGCAGTATATAGTCAGTGGGCTGTCCATCAACAAATTGCACCATAGAAATCTCCCCAACACCCAGGACCCAATCACAGCAGTGGCCATCTATACGATCCCGCCCAGCAACAGAGGGGTGACTTGCTGGCCCCCACCGCAACACATGCTCTCCATGAAGGAGAACCCACTTTCCCATCATGCATTATTGTTGACCATACTGGCAGAGGCTGATGTATTTTGAGATCAACAATTTCTGGAAGAGTGTGTGTGGACAGGTTGCCTATTCCTGAAATAGGTGGACTGGGCTCAGGATTGGGGAGGTGCAATCCTGCTGCCAAATCATGTATGGATTCTACCTGATTTTTAGGTAAAGCAAATGAATAGCGCTTTGCTTTCCCTAATGGGACGCTAATGTATAAGTTGAAAAAGAAAAATGAATCCATCATCTATTTGCACCTCCAGATTCTGGTAACTTAGAAATAAGTGCCTATAAAGACTTGCTCAACTTTGTTAATAATGTTTGAATCAAGTCATTCTTCATTTTCTATAAAAACTAAACAAGCTAGAAGTAATTCAGTAATTTTTTTTTACAAGTACTAATGAATAAAGTAAATGTGTAATTTCCAATAAATTACACTGTTGTGGTGTGAAAATGAGGCACTCCAAAACACATTAAAATGTGTCACCTTTATTTTTATAGTATATCCTTTAGAAGAGACATTAAACTATGTTTATTTTATCCCCTAGCACGGGACAGAAACTTGTAGAATATTTTTCCCTCTCAGGGAAACCTTGTAAAAAGCTCTCCCCTGAAAGAAAATGGGATCTTGTGGTGCTCTCATTCATTTTAGCCATGATTGAAAATCAGGATTATGCATCACGTTCCCTGCTGCAGATGGTCACCACCCAGACCCCGTAATGGCCTTGAGCTGAGTATGGCTAGCATGTTCATCCCCTCCACCACATGCACATACAACCCAGAAGACAAATGCAGGGGCGTAGGAAGTGGGGGGCGGGGGGACGGTTCGCCCCAGGTTCCATCATGGAGGGGGTGACAAATTATCAAGCAACAATCACTGCCCTACTAGGGCGGTTCATAAAAAACTTTTAAAAAAAAATGCCTACTCCAAAGGTCTTATCTTATTACACTAGGGATTATATATGAAATTTCATGCATATCAGTTAATATCTTGACCCTCCTCCACGAAAATAGCTGTTTACTTGGCTGTTTTTCTATGTCATGAAGGCTGAAATTTCAATTCAGTGGAGCCCTTACTGCTCCCAACCCTAACCCTGCGGAAAGCCATCTAATTAGACTTTAATTTGATTTTGACGTTTTTAGGAGGTAATTTAATTATTGTTTGATTTTATACCAATGTTATGTATCTGATGTTAGCCGCCCTGAGCTCGACTTCGGCCAGGTAGGGCGGGATATAAATAAAAGTTTATTATTATTATTACTTATTATTATTCCTTTGTAAGAAAATATGAAATAACGTAAAACCATTTTTGCAGGCAAAAAATAAAATAAAAAATAAATTGGGGGGGGGGCAAGAAATGTTCCACACCGGGTACCATCTGACCTTCCTACGCCTCTGGACAAATGTCAGAATAGTGCAAAAGCAGTTTTCGTATTTGTGTGTTTAAGATTAGGACTGAGGGATTAAATCAGGGGTAGGCAACCTAAGGCCCGGGGGCTGGATGCGGCCCAATCGCCTTCTCAATCCGGCCTATAGACAGTCCGGGAATCAGCATGTTTTTACATGAGTAGAATGTGTCCTTTTATTTAAAATGCATCTCTGGGTTATTTGTGGGGCATAGGAATTTGTTCATTTTCCCCCCTTCAAAATATAGTCTGGCCCACCACATGGTCTGAGGGATGGTGGACCGGCCCACGGCTGAAAAAGGTTACTGACCCCTGGATTAAATTGAAGGATTTGTGGAAGTAGCAAGTTGTTTTGGTGGTTTCATAGAATCATAGAACTGTAGAGTCGGAAGGCACCATGAGGGTCTTCTAGCCCAACCCCTTGCAATGCAGGAATCTTTTGCCCAACGTGGGATTCGAACCCACAGCCCTGAGGCTGAGTCTCTTGCTCTACCACCTGAGCTATGATGTCTGAAGAAATCAGAGATGGTACTATTGGGATCTTCTGAGGGGAGTTCCTGGCATAGCAAGTAACATGGGAGCATGGGCAGAGCCTTCAAAATAAGCATGAGATCTTCTGGAGGTTTTAGGTGGTAGAAAGCGAAGACCAGAGAGCAGAGTTCATTAGACTGCAGCTCAGTTTTTTAAGCCAGAGATGATTGATAATGCATCTAATGCTTTCTTGTTGCTGGTTGCAAAGGCGGAATAATTTCAGCATGATCCAGGTTTTTGGGTTTTTTGTTTTGTTTTTTTTAAATATGGCATTTCAATCAATATATTTTGATCTTTTGCAATAAGATTCATATAGATTTCAGAAGTCTCAGATAAGCACAAACGATGAATATTTGCAAGACTCAGTGGATCTGTCGGCTTCACTGGGTTGTGAATTAGGCCACTTATTATGAACATCTCAATGATGGGAGGCTTTTTGCCCCAAATCACTACATGGGGGGTTGTGCCGGATGGTAAGGAACCCATCCTTCCCCCTCTCCCACTCACATATGGGCTTGAGTTAAGTTATTGCAACTCCTCAGATATACAAAGCCCTCGGGAGAATAAATATCGCACTGAATATTGACAGGGTTAGTGCTATATTAGCTGTGCCACAAACTGTGAAATAAATGGCCATGATGGATGTGAAATATTTATTGCTTTGCTACAAAGCAATTCTGAATTTGCATCTGGAAATGATCCAGCCAGGAGGAATCCAGAGCTGACTGGCCTGTTAGTCTGAGAGCACAGTAAAGTACAGTACTGGAAGAGGTTAGATGCCAAATTGTGAAACAAACGTGTATTTCTTAGAGACTATACAATGCTGAAAGGTGAAGGTAAAGGGAGCCCTGACCATTAGGTCCAGTCGCGGATGACTCTGGGGTTGCGACGCTCATCTTGCTTTATTGGCCGAGAGCCGGTGTATAGCTTCCAGGTCATGTGGCCAGCATGACTAAGCCGCTTTTGGCAAACCAGAGCAGCACATGGCAACACCGTTTACCTTCCCGCCAGAGCAGTACCTATTTACCATATTTTTTGCTCTATAAGGCGCACCTGACATAGGACACACCTAGTTTTTAGAGGGGGAAAGCCCAATTTTTTTGAGGATCAGCTCAAATTTCTGCAGCTTCTTTTGCAAAGGATAAAAGCTCCATTTTTTGAGGATCAGCTCAAAGTTGTTGAGCTTACTTTGCAAAGGGGAAAAACCCTCTTTTATGGGGTTTAACTCACAGTTCTGCAGCTTCAGGAAGCCATTTCTACAGTTTCCAGACAGATAATCTAATCAGCCAGTCATATGTCGCTGGGGAAACAGCCTCCCTCTGCAAGGGGGCTTCCTTTCAACACCCCCTTCTCTCTCTCTCTCTCTTTTTTTTTTTTTAAAAAAAGCACGATCTGCTTTTGCCCCTGGGCAGTTCAGCTCCAGGGACCACACATTTGCTCCATAAGACGCACAGACATTTCCCCTTACTTTTTAGGAGGAAAAAAGTGTGTCTTATGGAGTGAAAAATACGGTATCTACTTGCACTTTGACGTGCTTTTGAACTGCTAGGTTGGTAGGAGAAGGGACCGAGCAACGGGAGCTCACCCCGTCATGGGGATTTGAACCGCCGACCTTCTGATCGGCAAGCCCTAGGCTCTGTGGTTTAACCCACAGCGCCACCTGCGTCCTATACAATGCTGTAGCCACACTTAATTGCATGCCATCTTCACGAAAACCCTGTGAGATGGGTCAAGCTGAGTGGCCCAAGATAAAGGCTAACCACAGGTTTGAACTGGGGTCTCTCCATCCTAGTTCAGCATCCTTGCCAACACTAGCTTGGGCTCTTTGTCTTAACTGCATCACTTCAGATTGCAGGTGTAGCTCACATCAATATGTGAATTCCTATGGAAACCTTGAAATTCTGAATTCTGGCATTCTCCAGAAAATCTCTCGGGAAGATGTACAAATCAAGTAAGTGTTGGAAATGTAAAGAGAAAGAGGGGAGGAAATCCCCCCAAAAGACAGGACTTTCTTTTTGTATGCAACGACAGCAGCGGGACTACTGATTGCAAAGAACTGGAAGACACAAGAAATACCAACAGTGGAAGATTGGCAAATGAAGATGATTGACTTTATGGAACTGGCCGAACTGACAGCAAGACTGCGCGAACAGAGGGAGGATGTGGTGCAAGAAGATTGGAAGAAATTTAAAATGTATTTTAAAAGATATTGTAATATGGAAAGTATTTGAAAATCTAGGGTATAAACTAGAGTTTACCGGATCAAAATTGGGACTGAAAAATATATTTGAGGTTAAAAAAAAAAGGGGTAACATAATGATTAAATGAATAAATGGATAATAAAGGGTTAGATAAAAGGTTAAATTTGAAGATGAACTTGCCTGAAAATAAGAGTTAGATGTGAAACCAGGAAGGGAGGATAGGGGAAAGTCCCAATAAGATGTTAAGGAAAATAGGTGAAAAATGATATACTTTATTGTTGTGTTTATATGTTTGTGTTATGTTTTTCTTTTGTAGTTTATGTGCTTGTTTTGTTTTATATGATAAAATGAATAAAACTATTATTTAAAAAAAGGAAATGTAAAGAGAAAGAAGGTTCTTTTTATCATATGCAGTGGTCTTGTAGTAAGGTTAAAGCTTGCTGGGAAATGATATGTAATGAAATGAAAAGGATGTTTAAAATAACCTTTGTATAAAAACAACAACAACAACCAGAAGCTTTTCTTTTGGGAATTATAGGGACAGAACTACCTAAAATGTATAGAAACTTATTCATGTACAGCAGCAAGAATGTTACTTGCCCCAAAATGCAAGAAGTCCCAGCAAAGGAAGAATGGATACAAAAACTTACGGAATATGCAGAAATGGAGAAACTTACTGGAAGATTAAGAAACCAAGATCACAAACTTTTTATAAAAGAATGCAAATGATTTATTGAATATTTACTGATAAATTGTAAACAGATAAGAACATTGGCAGGGTTATTGTAAATAACCTGCAGTTTTATAAGAGTGTATATTTAAAGCAGATTAATAAATGACCACGGCGGGTGAGCTCCCATTGCTCGGTCCCTGCTCCTGCCAACCTAGCAGTTCGAAAGCGTGTCAAAGTGCAAGTAGATAAATAGGTACCACTCCGGCGGGACAGTAAACAGCGTTTCCGTGTGCTGCTCTGGTTCGCCAGAAGCGGCTTAGTCATGCTGGCCACATGACCTGGAAGCCGTACGCCGGCTCTTGGCCAATAAAGTGAGATGAGCGCCGCAACCCCAGAGTCGGACACGACTGGACCTAACGGTCAGGGGTCCCTTTACCTTTACCTAATAAATGAGCAAATTAAGTTAATTTGGATATGCAGAAGATATTAAAAATAAATTTAAGGAACCACAGAAAGAGGGGGAAGGAAGTCAGGTTCTGAAATGTCAAAATGATTGTAAAATTAGTGAAATGTCTAAAATGAGTGAAATGTATGAACTTGAAAAGTATATTTAAAAAAACCAAAACAAAAAAACAGAAAGTTTCTCGGGATTTTAGAGCTACAAATTACCTGGCCTAGTTTCCAAAGTGGAACCAGGAATGAGCGTTGTTTCTTTGTTTTAATTTCTATCGATATGAACGTGTTCTTAGCTTTTATTCTGTTTTTGTTTTATGTAGGTTTTAATGCAGGCACAATTTTTGGTCAGTTGCTTTGGGTTGTTGTTTTTATTTAAAAGAAGAAGAAAATGTTTATTGAACTAATAAGTTCAGTAAATAGTAACACTGCCACAACTGACAAGAAACCGATACCCAGTTTTGTCCTGGATCAAACAAGTACACATTGTCTACTGGCAAGCAGGGGTAGCTGTTCGCTGTGGCTACAGCTCCAATTTGGATGTGAGACGGAGGTCAAGGGAAGAGCATTGCTGAACAAGGGAAGCAAGTATAGTCTACCCAGTAAAACACAGAGAAGGCAAGGTCACTGTGTTGGCCCCTCTTGCTATTGGAGACATGCCAAAGCTCTTGAACAGATAGTTAAGAAAACCATTGTCTGACAAGCTTGACACAGCAAACAACCTTAAAATATGTTCTGATGGATTGTTCTGTGATTTAAAGAGCAGTTTGCTTTAGTAACTGAATGTTAGGATTTGGCTCCAACATGAGCTCCACCAACTCTCCTTCTTGAAAGCCAATGTAAGTATTCAAAGCCACCAATTGCATTTAAAACCCAAAGGGCAAAGAATACTCCACAGCTTAATCTGTGCTGGTTTTTTTTATATAGGAACTGTGTTTTCATTCTTTACAATATACTGTATCGGAACCATTTTAATGGAGGCTACTCGGAAAGAAGGGACGCGGGTGGCGCTGTGGGTTAAACCACAGAGCGTAGGGCTTGCTGATCAGAAGGTCGGCGGTTCAAATCCCTGCGACGGGGTGAGCTCCCGTTGCTCCGTCCCTGCTCCTGCCAACCTAGCAGTTTGAAAGCACGTCAAAGTGCAAGTAGATAAATAGGTACCACTGCAGCGGGAAGGTAAACGGCGTTTCCGTGCGCTGCTCTGGTTCGCCAGAAGCGGCTTTGTCATGCTGGCCACATGACCCGGAAGCTGTACGCCGGCTCTCGGCCAATAATGCGAGATGAGTGCCGCAACCCCAGAGTCAGTCACGACTGGACCTAATGGTCAGGGGTCCCTTTACCTTTACCTTTACTCAGAAAGAACTTCAATTATGGGACAACTTAGAACTACCACTAATTAATAAATCATCTATTTATTTACTGAATTTGTTCGTCGCTTTAACTTGCCCAGGGCAACCCAAAGTGACTTACAACCAACCAAACAACAGCAATGTAATGATGGTGCCAAGTGAGAGCATTCCTGGGGAGAGCATTCCACAAGCAGGGAGCCACCACAGAAAGGGCCCAGTTGTGTGCTACCACCCTCTGGACCTCTTACGGACGGGGCACAGGAAGGTGGGATTCAGATGGTGATCGCAGGATCTGAAGAAGATGTGATGTGTTGCAGTTATTATTAGTCACATGCCTTATCCATTTCATGCAAATCACCCACTCTCAACTTTACCTCTCAGGACTCGCAGCATCGCATTTTGGATGTGAATCTGAATGGACAGCTGATTCACAGTAGCAGTTCCAAAGGAAAAAACAAAAACCAAGGATATCTGAAGTACTCCAGAAAGTTTCGATTAATATCAGAGTCCAGAGGGCAGAAAACTGGAATACTCAGAGTAGAAATAAAGGAAAGGGATTTGCTCATCCTGAGAAACATGCAATATTATTAATTACTGTCAAGGGTGATGGTGTGAGATTATAGCAACTTCATAAATAATGTTCTAGGGGAAATGACCGCCTTTCACATATTTATAGAATCGGAGGTTGTATATTTATCATTTACAGATTTTATCATTTAAATGTAGGAAGATCGTGCTGCATCTATTGCTGTGATATACAAGAAACTGGGATTCTAAAAAAGCTAGTACAAATGATTATTGTCACAATTGCATTCCTGTTTATAAGTTATATTTCTGCATTCTTCCCTTGATATCACAGTAGCGTAAAGCTCTGTGGTTTCAGAGAAATGTGCCACTCATACATTGACTTTAAATTATTCATTTAAAATGGTGACAATGTCGTTTTATGTTACACATACCCAAAGATCTCACAGAGAACACAAGGGAAAACTGGAGAGACATTGCAGAAAAGGATATCACTTCATAGATATCAATTTTCATTGCAGGGGGGGGGAATAAAAATCCTTTTTTTAACCCCAAAGATCCATTTTTAATTTCACTTTTCAGCATTATTCACTCCAAACAATAGCAAGATCCAAGTGTTGTCAATGCCGCCACATTTTGCTAATGCATTCGCCAAAGTATTCTAGATAGATTTATCATGATTCTTACGATAGCAGAGCTACCAGATGCTTTAGGATACACAATCAGAAATAAAAAGAAAAGAAAAGCAAAATATCCCTGCATGTAAGTCAGAGTCTGAAATGAATGATGATGAGGTCCTTTATGAAACTGATGAAGTCTCTAGTTCAGAAGTGAATTCAAATAATTATCAATCATAGAATTGTGGAGTTGCAATGGAGGAATCTATTTGCGTGTCGAGGTCCCCAACCCACCCCCCTAAATAACTCACACTACACACAGTAATTTAAGTGTAAGGTTTTTGGCATGATTTTGGCCACAACTTTTATTAAAATACAAAAAAGGGAGTGGTTGCTTAGGCATTGGTTCCAACTATCTGTCCCCTCCTGGGGGCAGACTGACATCCGCCCGGTTAGCGGAAGTCAGTAAAGGGAAAACACTTTGGGGAGAGAATGGGGGTCAGGGGCCCGATCCCTCGCCTCTCCCCAAATGTTCCCAGGGGCTCTTGCGTGGCCCTAACCCCTGCCCAGGGGAATAGACAAAAGCATGGCGAGCCCCTGGATTCCTTTAACGGAATTCCCCGCGCAGCAGCAGCATTGGAGGGGCAGACATAGCCAATCTTGACCCCTCCACCAATGAACACAATAACCAATGCCCAACCGCCAACCTTACAAGTTGTGACTAATTGCTATGCGGTAGGCGAAAATTAAATGGCAACAGCCAATCAGTCAGATGGAAAAATTCCTACCAGGCCCCTGCCCCAAAAGCAGATGACCCCATGACAGGCATAGCAAGGTCAACGCCCAAGCCTAAATAAAGGGAGGGAGGGTGATCCGATGCACGCAGCAAAGAGGGCCGCATGCTGCTTGCACTGGGAATATATAACCTCTGAGCTGTCCATCAAAAATTGCTACATAACATTCTCCCCAGCAACCCGCAGGGCCTAATCACCTGCCATGGTCATCTATTCTAACCCACCCAGCAACAGTGGGGTGACTTGTTAGCCCCCACCGCAACACGTGCTCTCCATGAAGGAGAACCCGCTTTGTCCAATGTGGGCCTCATACCCAGGACCCTGAGATTAAGAGTCCCATGCTCTCCCGACTGAACAATCCCAGTTTGATTCATCCGGTGGCAAAAACCAGAACTAAGAGCAGCTATAGATGATGTGACTCAAAGTGAGATCTCTCAGTTTACCAAGCACAATTTTAGCATATATCACTTGCAGATACATGGTAAAATAATAATAATAATAATAATTGTCACATTCTAGTGAGGACCACAACTTGTGTGGAAGCAGGCCTTCCCATGGGCAAAGTTAGCTAGACAGTTGGCTATTTTTTTTAAAAAAGTGTTTTGTTCCAGACCATCTCGCTCACTTCACACACGCACAAACACACATGCTGCATTCCCCCGCTTACTTTTGTTTGTTTGTTTTAAATAATTAAAAAATTCATATAATTTACAGCAGCCCACAGATCCTTGCTCCCATGTATAAAGAAAACTGCTGTAAGATAACCATACTTAGGTATTGGTCACCTTGGTAAGAGAGTAAGATGGCACCACCAGAATTCAACAACTTTCAGGCGTCCTGGTATTTACTTTTTGAATGGTGATGATGGTGGTGATGATATTTTGTTATTTATACCATGCCCATCTGGCTGAATTTCTCCAGCCTCTCTGGGTGACTCCCAACAGAATATGAAAAAGTGGGTTCTCCTTCATGGAGAGCACGTGTTGTGGTGGGGGCTAACAAGTCACCCCACTGTAGCTGGGTGGGTTAGGATAGATGACCATGGCAGGTGATTGGGCCCTGTGGGTTTTTGGGGAGAATGTTATGTAGCAATTTTTGATGGACAGCTCAGAGGTTATATATTCCCAGTGCACGCAGCACCCGGCCCTCTTTGCTGCGTGCAACGGATCTCCCTCCCTCCCTCCCTTTATTTAGGCTTGCGCGTTGACCTTGCTATGCTTGTCATGGGGTCGTCTGTTTTGGGGGCAGGGGCCTGGTAGGAATTTTTCCATCTGGCTGATTGGCTGTTGCCATTTGGTTTTCGTCTACTGCGTAGCAATTAGTCACAACTTGTAAGGTTGCGGTTAGGCATTGGTTATGAATTTGGTTGGTGGAGGGGTAAGGATTGGCTGTGCCTCCCCCTCCAATGCTGCTGCTGCATGGGGAATTCCGTTAAAGGAATCCAGGGGCTCACCATGCTTTTGTCCATATCCCCCAGTAGGGGGCCAGGGCCATGCAGGAGCCCCTGGGAACATTTGGGGAGAGGCGAGGGCCCGGGTCCCTGACCCCCATTCTCTCCCCAAATTGTTTTCCCCTGTACTGACTTCGCTAACCGGGCGGATGTCAGTCTGCCCCCAGGAGGGGCCAGCTAGTTGGAACCAATGCCTAAGCAACCACTCACATTTTGTATTTTAATAAAAGTTGTGGCCAAAATCATGCCAAAAAACTTAAACTTAAATTACAGTGTGTAGTGTGTGTTATTTAGGGGGGTGGTTTGGGGACCTCGACATGCAAACACGATAAAACATCAAACATTAAAAACTTCCCTAAACAGGGCTGCCTTCAGATGTCTTATAAAAGTCAGATAGTTGTTTATTTCCTTGACATCTGATGGGAGGGCGTTCCACAGGGCGGGTGCCTCTACCAAGAAGGCCCTCTTCCTGGCAATCCTAGTTTTGGTACCTGAGGTGAGCAACAAAATGGCGTTCCCCCCTCCCCAGCAGGGAAGAAGGGGTGACAGAAGATCTACATCAGGAGCAAGGGGAGAATAAATATGTACATCGGGATCTGTGGTTCCTGAGGATCCTGCCACTTGAGGCGGTCACTTCACCTTGCCTCATGGGTTGGCTGGCCCTGGGAAATTGGTGGAGGTGCCAATAGGCAGTGAGCTTCTAGTACCAGTTGGCCCATTTTGAATTTTGAGACAGTGCTGTGGGTGCCAGTCACAAAATGGCTGCTGTGAGAACACGGCACAACCCAAAATGGCTGCTATGCTGAGTGACATAACACAACACAAACTACACAACGCAAACCTTTGAAGGTGACCTGGAAACTACAACTAATCCAGAACACGGCAGCTAGACTGGTGACTGGGAGCGGCCGCCGAGACCACATAACACCAGTCTTGAAAGACCTACATTGGCTCCCAGTACGTTTCCAAGCACAATTCAAAGTGTTGGTGCTGACCATTAAAGCCCTAAATGGCTTCGGTCCAGTATACCTGAAGGAGCGTCTCCACCCCCATCATTCTGCCCGGACACTGAGGTCCAGTGCCGAGGGCTTTCTGGCGGTTCCCTCACTATGAGAAGCCAAGTTACAGGGAACCAGGCAGAGGGCCTTCTCGGTAGTGGCACCCACCCTGTGGAATGCCCTCCCATCAGATGTCAAAGAGAACAACAACTACCAGACCTTTAGAAGTCATCTGAAGGCAGCCCTGTTTAGGGAGGCTTTTAATGCTTAATAGATTATTGTATTTTAATGTTCTGTTGGAAGCCGCCCAGAGTGGCTGGGGAAACCCAGCTAATGAGCGGGGTATAAATAATAAATTATTATTATTATTATTATTATTATTATTATTATTATTATTACTTAAGTCTTTATCCACAAATATACATAAAAGCTAAAGTTACACACAGATGGCATCATACACCAGTTCAGATTTCACACATAAATTCTCAGTCTTCTTAACTTTGTTGGAGGGGTTGTTCCCACAAAAACACATTTTCTCATTTATGGTGGGAATGCCCATGGGTCTCGACTTTTTGGATGGAAGTATTTGCAGAAATGTCACAAATATTAAAATCTGAAATTCAGGCATCACCACAACTAGCACTTTTAAATATATGGGATTATATTCTAAAACGATTCACTTTGAAGGAGCTGCTATCCTGATTTCTAGTAGCTGCCAAATTTTCAACTGCACGAAAATGGCAGAACTTAAACGAACTGTCACTTCAGTTATGGTCGAAGAACCTATGGTACAATTGCTGAAAAGACAAGCCACAAGATTCACGTGGTGGAAGGCAAAAAAACAATAACAACCCAGTAGAAAAATTTTATGACATTTGGTGGGACTTTTTATCTTATGTTTCAAACAACGAGCTGCATGACTCTTTACCTGCACCTAAAAAATAAATATGTTCATCCTAAATTATGTGCTACTTTAATATACCTATGTAGAATTTTAGTTGCCATGATTGTATAAGCATCTCTTTGATGCCTTTCTGTGTTCAAATAAATAGAATCCCTGCAAAAACAAAATACAGCAGAATTCCTCTTTGATTGATTTAAATATCTATGTCACTTTTCCACCCTCAAATAATAATCAACTTTAAATAGCAAGATACAAGGGACAGTGTGAGTTGTGAACAGCGATGAATGTTTGGATCCCCAGGTTTTCTTAAAATAAACACGGAAATGGAGGCTGTCCCATCCAAACCATCACTATTACAATTAACCTTGTAGTCCTGCATTCTAAAACAGTACAATTCAGGAAAGTCTCACCAAGATTTGAACTTGGATCTTGTGGCCAACCATTTGCCCTTTATGGTGGTTGTTTCTCTACAGGCATTTGAAAAAAAACAAGAAGGCCGAAACAGTACAAAATACCCCAAAGACTGTTTCGTGGAAAGAGTCCTGCAAAAGTCGTGTCCATGAGTTCTGAGCAGGGGCGTAGCAACGGGGAGGCGGGGGGGGCGGGCCGCCCCGGGTTCCACCCCAGAGGGGGGTGACACTTAAAAAAAAATCAATTTTTTTTAACATTTTTTTTAAATTTTAACTTCATTGAAAAAAAGAGATAATAGACACACACGCAACCCCCCACACCTCACAAAGTGGCACCATCAGAGGGGGGTGACACTTTTTAATTTTTTTAATTTTTTATCATTTTTTATTATTTTTTATTATTTTAACTTTATTGGGAAAAAAGATAATAGACATACACACACACACACACACACACAAAACCCCCACACCTCGCAAAGTGGCACCATCAGAGGGGGGTGACACTTTTTAATTTTTTTAATTTTTTTTTAAATTAAAGTGGTGGGGGGTGACAAAAAAAATTCCGCCCCCGGGTACCACCTGGGCTTGCTACGCCTCTGGTTCTGAGTGCAAGGAAGGAGGGGGGAAACCCCACAATATTTGAGTATCTCTAGGCATTGCTATCTTACATCTTTGCAAGCTGCCATGGTGTAGAATATCCTTGTGTTATCTGTCAATAGCAGAAGGTTCAGTCTTATAGATTTTTATGTTAAGGTGCAAAACAGTGAGACCTAGAGACTCAAACTCCTTGAGCTGGGAGGTGGGATTTTGTACTACATTTGTTTCAACCCCATCTTCATCAAAACACACAGCCGCTTGAGAAACAACAATAGAGGTTTTCATGACCCCATATGAATTAGAATCATCCATGTTAAGTTTGACAGGGGGGAGGTAACCACAAATTGCCAACATCACTTGCAAGCGGATCATATTAGATCACTAAACAGGAGCAAAGTTTGTCTACAGGTGAGACGTGGAGGGCAGTTTCTTGAGAATATTTGTGCCCACCGAGAAACACCCTTGTTTCAGCAATTTGAGGAGATGGTGACCTCAAAAGATGCTGTCTAGGTTTGTCATTGCTTTTCTCCCAAGAAGTAGACGTCTTCTAATTTCATCACTGCTGTCACCATCTTAGAAGACGCCTTTTTAACTGCATTCTATTTTTACATGTTTTTAACATTCTCCTTTCCCTTCCTCCCCCACAACAAACACTCTGTGAGGTGAGTGGGGCCGAGAGACTTCAAAGAAGTGTGACTAGCCCAAGGTCACCCAGTAGCTGCAGGTGGAGGAGCGGAGACGCAAACCCGGTTCACCAGATTATGAGTCTACCGCTGTTAACCACTACACCACACTGACAGGGCTGACCCTATTGTAAAGGCTTCAAAATCAGGAACACATAACAACAACAACAACAACAACAACAACAACAACAACAACAGCCAAATGTCAGTTCTGTTTGCACTCACTGACATTAGTACATTTGTTGTTGTTCAGTCGTTCAGTCGTGTCCGACTCTTCGTGACCCCATGGACCAGAGCACGCCAGGCACGCCTATCCTTCACTGCCTCTCGCAGTTTGGCCAAACTCATGTTAGTAGCTTCGAGAACACTGTCCAACCATCTCATCAGTACATATTACATAGCCAGATCTTATTTGTGTTATCTCTGATTTTCTGGAATCAGTGGGGGAGAGCAAAGTTAGCCTCTCCAAAATAGCACCAGGGTAAAAGAAGATCCGGAACTGTCTGAAAACTTCCTCCAATTTTTTGAGCATGATAATTCAGCACTGTTCTTGTTTGGTCAGCGCTGCCTCTAGCATAGACAAGAGGATAAACACTGAGCATTGGAATCCAAACACCAGGCATTATCCAGGGTTCAATCTGAAGAAGGAGATGCAAAGTATTTTCTGGTTTGTTTTCCAGCGGTAAGCACTTCTCAAATATCAGGTGGCAAAGTTCTTACTTGATGGAGGGAGAAAACAGCAGGAGAAAAATGACAGTCAGCTCTGTCAATCGACAAATTTAATGAGAAACACCACTCAGTTTAATGAATCCTTGGGCTTCACTATCTTTTAAAGCAGCACTGGCGTACACAACTATGTCACCTCAATTTTGGCACTGCATTGTGGCAATGGTGGGACATCTCTCTCATATATATATATATATATATATATATATATATATATATATATGCATGCAAGTATTATTAATTTACAAAGGGAAGGGAGAAGCAAATAGATGATACTAAGGACACATTAGTGACAGTTTGAAAATGCATCATTGGAGATGGAATAACTCATTTTGTACCTCAGCAAAGTATTAGGATGCAAGAAAGAGGCAACCCTTTCACCAGAATTTATTGGGGGAGGAAGGAGGGAAATCACAAGTGACAAGAAATAATAGGCTTGTAGTTGAAGTAGGTCAACATGGAAACAAACATTAAGATAGCTTTTCAGGTAGATTCAGTTTCCGTGAGCTTCTTTTAAACCGGAGGGCAGGAAAACCCGCCACTTGGACTATGCATCCTAAATATGTGTGAGAAAAGCCTCTTCCTCTTTTAATTACTTCTTAGAGACAGTGAATATTTTCTTATTGCAGACGTTAGTTGCATAGGAATTAAAAATCAAGTCATATTGAAACCAGGGGACTTCCTTACATCCAGTGGAACGTTCTTCTGCAATTCATTTTAACTAAGCGTGCAAAATACCGTTGTATTTTGACAATGCAGCAAGACTCTTTTTAATTTATTTTTTATTTAAAAAAACCAAATAACCGTTTTTCACATCTTTAACAAGTCTGAGTTTTCACATTAAAAAGCAAGTGTTTAATGTGACCTTGGTGTGTTCCAGAATCCCCATTGTGTATTGTTAACAGTTTCAACAGTAGCATCTAAGCAGATAATTATCTCACAATGGAAAAAACTGGTGAATATTGTTGCACTTCCTAAACTTTTCCCTAAATCTGAGGTTTTTGAACTGTGTGGGAATAAACTCTGGGGAGGTCCTCAGAAGCCTATCGGGTCTTCTTTAGTAAAACAATCTGCAGTTGCAGACATGCTTCTCTGAAAGGCAGATTAGACAGTCTTTCCCTGGAACCCAAAGTAACAGGGAATTGTGTTTGGTGCATCCTCAGGTCACATGAGATTATGGTGATGCTCAAACTGCCTGATCTGTGCCCCCCATTGAAAAATGTGGGTGTTTTTCATACACTGTGGGAGACCCAAAACGGCTTCTTGGTGACTCCTCAATGTGCAAAATATTCACTGAAGACAGGAAGTCTGAAAAAACATTCTGCCTTAAACTAACAAGGTGTAAATCATGATAAAAGGAACTTTTTGCAGACATCACTTTTGCAAAGTTGAATTGGGAAATGAAGGTTGTGTCATGATGCACCAGGAAAAAGAATATAAAGAAATAAGTGGAACAAATGATTCAGGCAAGTTAACTCTGAATCTAGATTGAAACTATTCAACATTTTGAGGAATATTTGTGGAAGCATTTTTTGTTAAACAACTTTTGACTATTATTTTCGGCAGTTCCTGGGGAAATATTTGTTTACTCGTTTACAATGCTATCATACTACATTAGCTTTATTAATCTTTTCTACTCTCAAATCGCCTATTAAAAAGTGATGCCTGATTGGTTGGGATGTCCCATGCGGTTAATCGAGGAACAACTAAACACTTGCAAGGGGTGAGGGTGCTGTCAAAGCAGAAGGAAGCATGGGAAATGAAGGCACGGAAGAGGATTTATAAAGACGAATATTATTCGAATCAAAGTATTTTTAGAAAACGTTTGCAGTTCCAAGTGGGGAGTGGGGCGTATGTTCTGCACAGCCCTGCCAAGTTGCAAGACTTTGTCACAGGCAAAAAGTCCAAGTGAACCAGGCTATTTAGCTAATGTAGTCAGCAAAGGTTACAAACAAATTCATGGAAGGTCAAGCGACTCCGTATGTTAACTTCCAGTGGGAATGAGATGGCGCTAGACTCAGATACAGCTAGTAGAGCTTTGACAATGCCGCCACCTACTGGCACATTGAGGCCTTCAGCATTTTTTTTTCCCATTTTCCATTTTTAAAGATGCGATTTCCTGATTTCCCCAGGTAATATTCCCAAGGGCCCTTTGTTTGCTGGAAGAATTTCTGCTGATTCACCCAGCACCTCTAATATTTGCAGGACAATTGCCAGTCTTTCGTTGGGTCAGCGTGAATGCATTTTTATGATTTTGTTTTTTACCTGGTGTCTTCTGGAAACCATTTTTAAAGTGTGCTTTCATTATTTGGGGGCAGAGGGGGGCGGGGTTTACTGGAGTGGTCATGGGCTTCTGCCACTGAGTGACAATCAAGGGTGTGAGGGAGACATGAATGTTCAATAGTGAAAGCCTTTTAAAGGTAAAGGTAAAGGGACCCCTGACCGTTAGGTCCAGTCGCGGACGACTCTGGGGTTGCGGCGCTCATCTTGCTTTATTGGCTGAGGGAGCCGACGTACAGCTTCCGGGTCATGTGGCCAGCATGACTAAGGTGCTTCTGGCGAACCAGAGCAGCGCATGGAAACGCCATTTACCTTCCCGCTGCAGGAAAGGGACACTATACACTGTATATGGTATACACACTATACAGTTAGTTCAGGGCATGGGGAAGTACTGTGGATAGAGGTTTAAATGGTGGCATGGCCCCTTTCCAGAAAGCCATAGAGGGAGATTCCTACCAATACCATGACAGTATAGGAGTCTTCTGGGACTTTGGAAAAGGCAGAGTAGTGGGGTAAACAAAATATGGTTTTATTAAAGCACATTGATTATCAACAAGTTATAGCGAGGCCTGCCAGAATGTTTCGTGGCTTCCTGGCCAAGTCGAGTCAAATACTGTAGCTTGACTTCTAAGTGAAACTGGGTCAGAGCTACTCCAGATTCTGGTACGCAACAAATGCTAGGGGGGAAATGAGTTGACTTCTAACTGTTAAAACAAGCATAGCAGAGGAAAGATTACGATGGTACCCTCTTTTCTGAATTGTAGTTTTTTTATATTCCAGGTTGTATTTATTTTTTAATTCACCTGTGCTCTGAAACAGTGCTGTCACCTAAGCAACTTGGACTGAGGCGTGACATTCATTAGAATTTAACAAGTAGCTTAAAGAAAGCAAAATAGCCTTCCCTTTCTTTAAGATAATATGTTTGAACCTACGACTGCCTGTAAAATTCAAAG
Source organism: Darevskia armeniaca (assembly GCA_034641395.1). Classification (NCBI taxonomy): domain Eukaryota; kingdom Metazoa; phylum Chordata; class Lepidosauria; order Squamata; family Lacertidae; genus Darevskia; species Darevskia armeniaca. Next base: position 1,294,012 of record JAWWNF010000026.1, on the reverse strand, counting down.
TCTGTGATGCTTTCTGCTGTGCCATTTCCCAGATAGGTGTGGACAAAGATGTAAACCCAATTAAACTATAAGCCTTTAAAAAAGAATATTCTGAAATGTTAGCATTGTTGCTCTTCTGCGTTGGATGCTTCCTGTTCCCCCTAGGTGTAAAGGTAAAGGTAAAGGGACCCCTGACCATTAGGTCCAGTTGCAGACGACTCTGGAGTTGCGGCGCTCATCTCACTTTATTGGCTTAGGGAGCCGGCGTACAGCTTCCGGGTCATGTGGCCAGCATGACAAAGCCACTTCTGGCGAACCAGAGCAGCGTACGGAAATGCTGTTTACCTTCCCGCCAGAGCGGTTCCTATTTATCTACTTGCACTTTGACATTCTTTCGAACTGCTAGGTTGGCAGGAGCTGGGACCAAGCAATGGGAGCTCACCCCGTCGCGGGGATTCGAACCGCCGACCTTCCGATCGGCAAGCCCTAGGCTCAGTGGTTTAGACCAGTGTTTCCCAACCAGTGTGCCTCCAGATGTTTTGGGACTACAATTCCCATCATCCCTGACCACTGGTATTGCTAGCGAGGGATGATGGGAGTTGTAGTCCCAAAACATCTGGAGGCACACTGGTTGGGAAACACTGGTTTAGACCACAGCGCCACCCGCATCCAGCTCTCCACTGTAGACTTATTTCTAAGTAACTAGGTTTGGGCTGGGTTTCCTTAGTGTGTGGAGAGGATAGAACCAAGTTTTATGGCTGAGATGCTTCATACTCAGAGGATGGCAAGCTTTATTCCTTTAGCAACTCTAACTTCTTCGACAAGGGTGGATCTCAGCAGCCTATTTTACTGATCCTGGTGTTTGAAACTCTGACAAAAAAGGAAGAGGGGTGTTATATTTATTTGGGCAAGGAGGAAGGAGGAAATCTGAGTCAGGCATAATGCCATAACACCAGAAAAGAATTAAGCCACACCGTGATTCCCCCAAAGCAGCTACACCTGTAGCAGAAATCAGCGATACACATACCTTGACTCAGTGATAATATCAACTGTATATAAATTGCACATATTATTGGCTGTTTAAGGTTTGTAATTGCTTGTGCTTCTGCATTAGTCAAGGATGGTGGGGGAGCAAATCTTTTCCTGGTTTGTTTAAATAACAAAATAGAAATCTATCCTGTTTGTTACTTCATATTTTATGTTATATGTATTTGAACTAAAAGGGGGGGGGCGGTGTATGTCAATATTTGTGAAAACAAAGGATGAGGTAGCTGAGAGCATTGCAGTTAGTGGGAATAACAGACCAGTCTTGTATCTAGGAATTAATGAGACATACTCTGTTGTGAGAACATGTGATTAACCAGTAGCGTACAATACAATCCTCAACATGTCTACTCGGAAGTAAAACTAACTGAGATACTGAGATCAATGGGATCTGTTCCCAGGTATGTGCGTATAGGGTTGCAGCCTAATATATTTAGTTACAAAGCCTTGATAGGGTGAAAGAAAAGATGTCCAATGTTGGCATTTCTCTGATCAGGGGACAAAAAGGCTAGAGAAATGTGGTGATTATTTTTTTTAAAAAGAAACATCAGATTCAGATTCAGATTTATTGTTACGGTCCTCGACCAGCACACACAGATATACATAAAAACAATCCAAAATACAATCTAAAATATATACTAGAAATATAAACTTTAACCATTGTATGAAATTATTAGATAAAAGGATATCACTACTTTAGAGGATGGGCTACCGCTAATAGTGGCAGTGATTCTTCTTTAGCTCTATCCTGAAGTTATATGGATACTGCTAATTAAAATGGACCAGATTTTTATGGCTCTAGTGCAGAATTTAGCTACCTTAGCTGTCACATTAGAGTTAACATCTGAAAGAAGCCATTCTATATCAAAACTGTCCAAACGTCCTGGAAGATCGGCCAGCGTTGTGTGGATGAGACCACCTCACACATCCTTGTAGAAACAGCATCGCAGGAGCACATGGTGAATAGTCTCCACCTCTCCGGATCCGCATGGGCAACGTCTCTCGCCCAATGGGACCCGATTGAACTCCCTGGTCCTGAATGGGGTTACTTTGCCCCTGAAGGACCAGGTGCGCAGCCTGGGAGTCATTTTGGACTCACAGCTGTCCATGGAGGCGCAGATCAATTCTGTGTCCAGGACGGCTGTCTACCAGCTCCATCTGGTACGCAGGCTGAGACCCTATCTGCCCGCAGACTGTCTCGCAAGAGTGGTGCATGCTCTAGTTATCTCCCGCTTGGACTACTGCAATGCGCTCTACGTGGGGCTACCTTTGAAGGTGACCCGGAAACTGCAATTAATCCAGAATGCGGCAGCTAGACTGGTGACTGGGAGTGGCTGCTGGGACCACATAACACCGGTCCTGAAAGAACTACATTGGCTCCCAGTACGTTTCCGAGCACAATTCAAAGTGTTGGTGCTGACCTTTAAAGCCCTAAACGGCCTCGGTCCTGTATACCTGAAGGAGCGTCTCCACCCCCATCATTCAGCCCGGACACTGAGATCCAGCGCCGAGGGCCTTCTGGCGGTTCCCTCATTGTGAGAAGTGAGGTTACAGGGAACCAGACAGAGGGCCTTCTCGGTAGTGGCGCCCTCCCTGTGGAACGCCCTCCCAGCAGATGTCAAGGAAATAAGCAGCTATCCTATTTTTAAAAGACATCTGAAGGCAGCCCTGTTTAGGGAAGTTTTTAATATTTAATGCTGTATTGTTTTAACATTTGACTGGAAGCCGCCCAAAGTGGCTGGGGAAACTCGGCCAGATGGGCGGGGTAAAAATAATAAATTATTATTATTATTATTATTTCCTTGCAAAACAGCTGATGGCATAATGTGGTTTCGGGCTAGGGTGAATGCTCGTCTATGCAAGGGTGTTTCGAGATGGAATAGATATCTAGCTGGGAGGGACAGGTATCTCCGTTCAATATCATATCAAGTGCAGAATTATCCCCTTTCCCACCTGTTTTCAAAATCTTTATTGCTGTCCGCCTCCGTCACTCACTTTCTGTCACAGAAAAAGAGAAAGAAAGAAACTGGGAAAACATTTTGACTAAAGGGCAGGTTAGTGTTGAGTCAGTCAGTCAATGTTTATTGCGTTAGCCATTTGGCCATAGCACATACATTTGCAAACATCAGGTATAAAATCATCGCAAGTAAAACAGGTAAGATAAAGACAATAACAATTATGCAAACTGTTGGACTAAACTGTTGGACTAAACTGTAGGGCTAAAAGAGGTTAACCTGTCGCGGAGGCCCTGAGTTTCAGGGCCTGCGGGATATAGATGGCCACGCCACGAGTGACTATGGGATTGGCATCCACCAATAGATATTTCAGGCGGTCATCTTCCGTGGCAATGGTCGGAGGAATTAGTAGGAGGAGCCTCGATCTTATTGAGTCATGGAGAGGGCAGTGGAAGAAAAAGTGGGCAAAGTCCTCTATCTTTCCCCTGTTGCATGGGCAAAGGCGGAGGTCAAGAGGGGTGTTGGAGTATATTCCCTGTAGGATTGCTGTGGGAATGGAGTGAATGCGGGCGAGTGTGAAAGCTCTTCTTTGCATGGGATTCGTCAAATCACTCAGGTAGTGAGCCAGGGCTCTCACTGCCTTCACGCGGGGAAGCCACGTGGATAAGCTGGCCGAGTTGGATATTGCCAGATCCAGCGCTTCGTCCCTGTCTAAAATCCAGTTACGGATTTTGTCTTTGTCCCATGATGTCAGAACGGCAAAATCTGGAAGGGAATACCGTTCACAGATTATCTCCATGCCTTTTAACCAAGTGCGGCTGCCGGTAAAGGCCAAGAAGGCTTGTTTGGCGAGGGACAAGTTTGGGGATTCTGCAAGAGATTTATAGTAGGTGATTATCCTGATATGTGCTCTTGCAACTATGGATGGGAGTCCCAATTCCAATCTTAGTTGGGCAGGTATGGTCCCGTTGGGGAGGCCCAATATCTTTCTTGCCAGTAGGTTTTGCAGTGTCTCTAGGCGCTGAAGTGTTTTCAGGTTCCACCCCCATATTTCCACCCCATATAGCAACATTGGGGGTATTTTGCTGATGTAGGCCTTTCTGATTGGCGCTATGAGCTGGCCTCCTTTTGTGAAGAAGAATTTCGCCAAGGCCCCCACAGTACGGCGAGCAGCCAAGGTGATCGTGTTTAGTGTTGAGTCAGAATCTCCTTTCTTGCAACTTGAATCCATTGGTTCGGGTCCTACCCTCCCGACCAGGAGAAAGCAAGCTTGCTCCATCTTCCATGAGAAGCCCTTAAGATATTTGAAAATGGCTCTGCACAGTCTCCTCTTTTCCTGGCTAAACATACCCAGCTTCCTCAACCATTCCTCATAAGGCTTGGTTTCTAGACCCTTGATCTAGAAGAGCCAGTGTGGTGTGAGAGCAAGTGTGGTGTAGTGGTTAAGAGCAGTAGACTTGTAATCTGGTGAACCAGGTTCGCGTCTCCGCTCCTCCACATGCAGCTGCTGGGTGACCTTGGGCTAGTCACACTTCTCTGAAGTCTCTCAGCCCCACTCACCTCACAGAGTGTTTGTTGTGGGGAAGGAAGGGAAAGGGGAATGTGAGCCGCTTTGAGACTCCTTCGGGTAGTGATAAAGCGGGATATCAAATCCAAACTCTCCTTCTTCTTGATCATCTTGGACTCCCTCCTCTGTACAATATGTGTGTGGGAGGAGCAGGGAGGACATTGAAACCTCCCCTATGTCATCTCACAATCTTTCATGTTTTCTTATGTCCTGACAATGGTAGCCGATGATGTTGAGTGGAAGCTGTGGAGGAGAAATTGGAGCCAGTTTAATTTTGAGGGTGACACTGCCTAACTTGCATTTTCCAAAACACCGCGAGACTCAAAACACTGCCATCCTTCAAAATGTGCACTTCTCTGAATTTTGCAATGCGGTTCTTGAGCCAAGTAATGTCTTCAAGAATGCATGTATCAGGATCAAGTGCGACTAAAAATGCACATATTAGTGAAAACCTACAAAAATGCTTCATGTTACAGAAAACGGTTTTGCAAAAATGTGTAAATTAGGGGAAATTATACGTGAGTGCTCGCTGCATCTAGGTTAGCCTTCAGAGGAAAGAAGCAACTCCTTCTTTACATGAGGAGCTAACTGCTGAGGCACCAGGACATTAAATTAAAAGAGATCATTCAGTATACTGAGAGAATTTGGTAAATCATGCTGTTTGCACCTTGGGATTCTGTTTCAAAATTTCCTATTGACTTTACAGGGTGAGGAGGGAAAACACATGGTTTTCGGTTAGAATGGTTGGTTTCCAAGCGAGTCAATAGGGATTACCCGCATATCTAAAATCTTGCTTTGCAGTTTTCTAAGAGATTTGTTTTTCTCTCCAATTGAGATGCTCCTGTAAGGTTTTTTTTCTCTCTCTCCCTTTAAGTTATTATTCCATTCTCATATACTGAAAGTTCAATGCAGCGTCCTCAATGATTGCAGAAAGGATGCCAACATTTTCAAAAGCCTATATATTGCAAAATATTAATTAATATGATCTTAAACTCACACGAATCAGGCCAGGAAACTGGGAAAAGACACACAGATGCTACCTAATTGCACAATTGATTTGCTGATTTCAGTATCAGGTCGTTCCGTGTCGAGTTCCCTAAACCACCCCTCAAATAATTCACACCTCAGACAGTAATTTAGGTTTTGTTTTTTGGCATAATTTTGGCCACAACTTTGGTTGCGTGGTTGGATAGGCATTGGTTTAGACTATCTGTCCCACTGAGGACAGAACTGACGACCGTCAGTAAAGGGAAAACACTTAGGGGAGAGAAAAAAGAGAGGCCAGGGGTCAGACCCAACGTCTCTCCCCAAATGCTCCCAGAGGCTCTTGCATGGCCCTGGCCCCCGACTGGGGGATATGGACAAAAGCATGGTGAGCCCCTGGATTCCTTTAACGGAAATCCCCACGCAGCAGCAGCATTGGAGGGGCAGACACAGCCAATCTTTACCCCTCCACCAACGAACACAATAACCAATGCCCAACTGCCAACCTTACAAGTTGTGACTAATTGCTACGCAGTAGGCGAAAACCAGAAGGCACCAGCCAATCAGCCAACTGGAAAAATTCCTACCAGGCCCCTGCCCCAACAGCAGACGACCCCATGACAGGCATAGCAAGGTCAACACGGAGGCCTAATAAAAGGGGGAGGAAGGGCGGGAAATCCGTTGCACGCAGCAAAGAGGAACATCACAGGGTGTGCCAAGGGTTATATACCTGCTGGGCTGTCCATCACAAATTGCAACAATTAAATCTCCCCAACAACAACCCAGGACCCAATCGGAGCTGTGGCCATCTATTCGATCCCGGCCAGCACCGGAGGGGTGATTTGCTGGCCCCCATCGCAACATGTGCTCTCCATGAAGGAAAACACTCTTAAGAGCAAGTGAACAGGAAAAGATATTTTAAAAGGAGAACTGAAAAGGTAGAAGAGTCTGAAGTGTTGAACAAAATGCCAGAAACCCATAGAGAAAGATGGAGTAGCCCCTCTGTGCATATACAGAGATGCTCACTTTATTATTGCTACATATGCCATACTATAACGGCTGAGGCCTGCCTCAAATTAAGCCCTGGGCAAGCCTTTTAGAAGTTTGTGCAGCACCAGCAAACTTGAACTTTACACAGTTCCTCAACAGAAATCAAACTCCACCCATGTCTCTCCATTTCCTTCGCCGATCTAATATGTTCTATTATAAACCCACACTTCAAATCACGTCCTTCCTTGTCATGAAGCAATTGTAGGGAAATGATTGCATTTTGACCTAGTTGGCAGTTACAGTACACAGTATCAAAACCCCACACACTTCTCTTTCCAGACAGCGGTGTGATCTGGGGGACACAAATAACAACGGCAACATGAAGGAGGCACATAAAGGAGATTTTAAATTTTGCAGAAATTTCCCTGCGAACCCTTCCTAAGAACTACGAGACGCTGTTACTAACGGCTCGTGCCGTTTAAAATGGAGGGACGTATAGGCATTAAGACGGGTGCTGCTCTATGCGGTATCTCTGACTGGGCCTAATTAGAGCAGAGAAAGAAAAGTCCTGTCACTCTGGGGCACAGCCCCAAGCAAGGCAGAATAACTAACAATGACTTATCCTGAAATGTTGTGGCTGATTTGCGGGTGGGAGGGAATGAATTTCTAAAAGCCCACAAGGCTCCCATGTGCACTGGTAATGTCGATAGTGGGAAATTTCTCTATTTCCCCATTATCATAGACTTGCAAAAGCATCACCCCCATGATGGGAAGGGGTATGTTTGCACTCTGTGGTGTTGCAAACATACATGCTGGTGTGGCATGTTTGCTATGTTCATTTACACCGTGTGACCGGAAAGTTCAGTGAATGGTCACAGAAATCGGACAGCGAGAAGTATTCGAACATACAATCGGCATCAGAAACCCATGAAATGCTCATAATTGTGTACGGAGATGAAGCCGTAACTCGAAAGACAGAGTATGAGTGGTTTAAGTGTTTCTTTTTATATACAGTGGTCCCTGGATTTACGAAGTACTCGACATCCAAATTTTTCGATTTACGAATGAAAAAAGTGGCCACACGCCTACGAATTTTTCGACATCCGAATGGAAATCGTTGCCGGTTTTAGATGTGGTTTCCTCGGCTTACGAATTTTTCCGAATATTTTTTCTCCCAATGCATTCCTATGGGAAATCGCTTTTTTCGACTTACAAACTTTTCGACCTACGAATTATTCCCAATTACATTTCAAATTACAATCCAAATTAATTATACAATTCCCAATTAAAAGAAACATTCCAATTATGCCAATTATATTCCAATTATAAAGTGTTGGTGCTGACCTTTAAAGCCCTAAACGGCTTCGGTCCTGTATACCTGAAGGAGCGTCTCCACCCCCACTGTTCAGCCCGGACACTGAGGTCCAGCGCTGAGGGCCTTCTGGCGGTTCCCTCACTGCGAGAAGCGAAGCTACAGGGAACCAGGCAGAGGGCCTTTTCGGTGGTGGCGCCCGCCCTGTGGAACGCCCTCCCATCAGAGGTCAAAGCAATAAACAACCACATGACCTTTAGAAAACATCTGAAGGCAGCCCTGTTCAGGGAAGCTTTTAATCTGTGATATTTTAATGTTTTGTTTTTTAATATTTGCTGGAAGCCGCCCAGGGTGGCTGGGGAGACCCGGCCAGATGGGCGGGGTACAAATAATAAATTATTATTATTATTATTATTATTATTATTATGCCTAATTATAATAATTTTTTATATATGGACTTCCCATGCCTCGGACGCTGGAGCTTCCCTGATCACCTCCATCGATTGCTTTTCAAAATTCTTTCGAATATTTCCACAGCCGCTGATATATGCCAGCAAGCAGGCTAAATTATAATAAACAATGTCTCTATGTGGAGGTTTAAGCGTTTCTGTAAAGGGCCGCAAACCATCGAAGATGACCCTAGGTCTGGAAGACCGTCAACGAGAAGAATGGCGGCAAATGTTGACAGTTCGTGAGTTATTGATGCGGGATCAGCAATTGCCCATCCAAATTATGGCGGAATAATTGCATATTCCATGTGAAATCATTACTGAGGTTACTGAGTTGTCCCACCCTCCATATTCTCCCAGTCTGGCCCCACTGGATTTCTTTCTTTTTCCAAAACTGAAATCTGCACTGAAAGGGCACAGATTTGCCAACATTTCACACGTCCAAGCTGCTGTGACGAGGGAACTGAAACAGTACGAAACGAGGACTTCTCCAGAAGTTTCCAACAGTTCTACAAACGTCGTCAACAGTGCATTGTATCAGAGGGGGCCTACTTTGAAGGCCTGTAAGGTATGTATGTTCGAATATTTCTCACTGTCCGATTTCTATGACTATTCACTGAACTTTCCGGTCACACTTTGTATATCTCTCAACAAGTTCCCAGGGAAGCTTAGAATTAAGATTACATTGGAGACAAGATGAAAAGGTATGGGAAATGGAGGGCGGGAGGTCTTCACCAGGCACTAAAATAACATTTCAGTAGGTGCTAAGTGACTCTCCCTGGCTGTCCCTCAGTTGAGGTGCCACTACCAACAAACCCAGTAGCCACCTGCCCTGACCCTGGGGGCACCTAAAGATGATGTCAGTGACCTGAGACGAGCATTGGGTTCCCTGCTCCCAAGCTATGAGAAGTGAAAACCATTTAGAATAGAATAGAATAGAATAGAATAGAATAGAATAGAATAGAATAGAATAGAATAGAATAGAAATACTTTACACTCTATGTGCTGTTGTACAACCACCAACCCCTAACGTGAGCTGCAATGTTGCTGTCTTCCATTCAGCAGCCTCACGGCCCACGGGTAGAAACTGTTCTTTAACCTGTTGGTTCGGCTTATCATGCTACTATATCTATATTAAAAAGGTGCTGGCCAGGGTGTGAGTCATCCCTGAGAATGTTCCTCGCTTTTCTGAGGCAATGGTCTTTTGCGATAACATCTAGCGGACTCAGGGGACAGCCCATGATGTCTTGTGCTGTCTTCCCCACCCTCTGTAGGGACTTTCTGTCCATGGCTGTCAAATCAGCATACCACACCGTGATACAGTATGAAAGGACACTTTCTATCGTGGACCGATAGACGGAAGTCATTAGTTGTTGTCTAATATTGTTCTTTCGCAAGACCTATCTGTATTTGCTCAAATACAAAGCTATCAAACATGGATTATGCCATACCCTGTTTCCCCCTTTTTAATACGTAGTCATAAAGTAAGCCATGGCAGGGTTTTTTTTTTACCTTTGTGAGAAGTAAGACGTACCCCAAAAGTAAGCCGTGGTGCCGCCATTGTTCCCGTCGCCTCCTCAGCCCCTCCTGCATGTGCAGGGAGCCAGCAAACCAGTGAGAGGCGGGGGGGAACGCGCCTCTTGCGGAGTTCTGCCCCGCCTACTTAGCGTGCAGGGAGAGGCGCGCGGGGGGGGGGAAGACACCTCTTCCTGCCCCGCCTGTTACCCGTGCGCAGGGAGCCAGCGAACCAGCGAGAGGCGCAGGGGGGGGACATGCCTCTTGCGGAGTTCTGGGGGAGGCTGTACTGTACCATACTGACGTAATAAAAATAAGACATCCCCCTGAAAATAAGCCACCCTGTGTTTTTTTGAGGGAAAAAAATTATAAGACGGTGTCTTAAATAGGGGAAAAGACGGTAGTTTATTTTTGCTTGTTTCATTAGGGCTACCTAGGTCTCCAGACTTAGACCCTGACATATAAAAGTCAGAAGCTGGGTAGTGCCTGGCATATTGAGGGTCTCTCTGGTGGGATGGGGCAGCCGCTAGAGGTGCCTAGGGGGCTGGTCTGGGGAGAACCTTGCTGATGGACATGGAGGTGGTGGGTGAATCGAATGACAAAACCTCTTGTCAAAAAGAAAACAGCCCTCCTTTCAGACATTACCACGTGCATGTGATGGAGTGAAGGCATGCGTCCTTCGCCATGTGAAAAGCATCCACACAGTGGAGCCTGGTCCATTAAGGTGAATGGAGAACTGCCCCACCAGCCACAGCCTACCCTCAGACAGTTCCCACTTGTGGCCCTCCATTCCAGCTTCCTTGTGCTTTGTCTCCATTTGGCCCATAGATAGAGAGGTAGATACTTGTCCAAAGATACGCAAAAGTTCATACCCAATACAAAGTATATACTTTTTATAATACACCAAAGTAAAAGAAATGCTTTTTTAAAAAATCCAGTCTAAAAAGGGATGGAAGCAAAAGGAAAGGAAAAAAGGAGGGAAGGGAAAGGAAAAGAGAGAGAGAAAATAAATAAATGAATGAATGAAAATGAAAAAAGCTAAAAAGACTTCCAGTTCTCCACTCTGCAGCTAAATTCACTCATTAACATCCAATTATTCTACCTATTTTCTACAAGCCAATATTTTTTCAATCTTCAAATGCAGATATTACAAGTTCAAAAAGTCCATAAGAAGTTTCTGATCCTTAATAAATGTCAAAAATTATTTTTCTCTAATGAAGCACTTTGCCATCTCAGCTGAATCAAATATGTTTACCAAGCATTCCTCCATTGTAGGCAGGACTGTATCTGCCCATCTTTGTACATATAACATTATCGCCACTGCAGTCATATAGCAGAATAATCTTCCATAGTCCTTTTCCAGTTGTGTATTCATTAACCCTAAAATAATTCTGGCTTCAGTTGAATATTAACCTTTAAAATCTGCTTTATCAATGTATGTATTTGTATCCATTTTTTTTTTTTTTAGTCTTTTAACATTCTACCAAGCAAAGTAAAATGTCCCTTCATGTTCTTAGCACTTCCAGCAAACATTTAAAACACCTCTATACATTCTCAATAAGTACCAACGGTACATCATTTTATAAAACCATCTCTTTAAGATCATAATGCAATGTAAATTTTAACCCTTAAGTCCACATATATTCCAACTGTTCCATCTGTATATTCTTTCAAAAAAGCCCATTTAATCATGCATTCTTTAACCTGTTCTTCTGTTTTGAATTTCAACAAAGGTTTATACATTTTCGCAACAACATGTTCATCATCAATTTCAAAGTCTGCCTTTCCTTGCTCTGCACCAAAAGCCATTTTATCCAGTTTAAACCCCTCTGCTAATTGCATATAAGAAAACTAAAACTTTCTGGAAATTATAACTTTCCACTCTTAGTTGTTCCCTTGTTTTGCCCTTATAGAACTTGGTGTGGAGGAGGAGGATGGGGACAAAAGTAGAATTAGTGTTGTCTCTCATTGGCTGCGGCTCCACCTACTGTTGACCTCCTGCTTTGCACCCCACCAGTCCCAATGGACACCAACCACCACGGGACCCACTCCCAGGGAGAGTGAACAAACTTGGCCAAAATCTTTGCCCTTATTTGTGTGATTGACAAGCATTTCATTGAAATGAATGACTCTTGCGCTTCCAAAGCAACTTGAGGGTTGCTGCCCATGTCACTGCATCACTGCAAGACAATCTGCACCAAACCCTCAGGGGCAGATGGTTGATTTCCAAAGAGGCTTTGTGGCCTCCCATCTCTAAGAAACAAATAGCAGAGGGCAATAAGACAGAAACAAATGTGCCAGCAATTATCAGCTCAGATTTCTATATCATGCTACATGAATGACAGTGTTTAATGTAAAGGTCGTGCCTGGTCTCCAAGGAATTAATAAAATGAAACCTGGATTTTTTTTTTCCTTTTTTTGGCCAAATCATTTTTATTAGGTTTTCCAATCATAAAAATCACATCATATATTTATAAATATCAATTAGTCCATATAGTCCAATTAGTCCAAATATCAATCAATCAATCAATCAATCAATCAAATCTTTATTACAGTCCAGAGACCCAACAATTCATTACAAAACAATATACAATTTCGACAGCCCGCCTTCAGGTTACACAAGCATTTTGTTCAGGCTTAGGAATAGGGATCATTGGTTCTTGCAACCGCCAATAGAAACTTCGCCACTGCTAATGTTCTGTCATTTGTCCGGTCTTCCAGTAGGAACCTGACATAGTAAGCCTCTGATTTTCCCGGGAAAGGTACTAGCAAGGGTAATATCAGTTCTGCCCTGGCTTGCTCGAATTTCACACAGTGCAGCAAAATATGTTTTATAGAGTCAATGTCTTGGGCACATGAGCAGAGTCTGTCCATAGTCTGGATTAATTAGTCCAAATAAATCCAAATGGATTGCCAAATTATTACTTCTTTTTTTACTTCCCTTGCTTCAGACAATTAGGATTTTAATCACTTCTTAAGTCCGTTGCCTTCTGTAGTCCTGATGTCATCAATCTCCTTTCTGTTGTTATCCGTTGTTCTTTCTTTGTTTTCTTTCACGCCACTGAGTACTTTCGCAAGTGAGATAAAACAGCCAAAAACCATCGTGACTGTGTGGGTTTTAGATCCATACTTTTTTCCACCCCTCCTGGCACGGTGCCTCTCAGCTTCAAATCCAGAGGTCCCATCTCGACAATCGCCATCTTAACTTGACTTTGATGAATTCCATATATTGCGTTTTACTTAAGGATTCATAAAAACTGAAAACAAAAGAGTATCACAGTGCGGTGGGGAAAGGAAAACAGGACCAAATCATACTAGAAGTACAATATACACTGGCATGGAATACTTGGAGGAGGCACGACTTAAAGGTTTATCTTCCCCGCTTTTAAGGGTGACCTTGAAAATGCTTAGAAAAAGCTAGAGAGAAAAGCAATTACATTTTTCAAATTACATACTACTGTTCTCGTTCATCTTGATAAGCACTTTTAAGGAATCCAAAAGGAAGGTTAGAATATAGCTCTTAGAAGGGTTATAGGGATCTCACTACAGCAGAGTCACTTAAATTTAGATGTAGATTTTTTTTTATTTCCATGTTCCACTGAACTGATCACCCCTTTTTCCTTTGGGAACTGAGAATTCATTTGTTGTGATATTTTTGTGTGTGTGGATGCAATACTGCTTGATGTTGTTTTGGGAGAATCACACCATTGAAATCAAGCGATCTTCCCATGTGAAACAGGGTGCCCAGATGTAAAAGAGGATGTAGCTCCTGCAAGTTTAACAGCTGTGGAGAAGAGGACAATGCAGCAGGGGTAGCCTGCATGACAGCCACAGCCGACTTTAGGCCTGGTCAGTTCCAGTCAGTCACCCATATTTACCCTAATAAGAAATAAAAATATTCCTTCCAGTAGCACCTTAGAGACCAACTAAGTTTGTTCTTGGTATGAGCTTTCGTGTGCATGAACACTTCTTCAGATACCTGAAGAAGTATTTACCCTGTCATTCTTATAAGCTCTCTTCCACATTAGGAAGAAGCTGTGAAATCAGTACAACAGTGCTGTACAACACCTTTTTTTTTTAATGACATTATCACTTTAAAATATCCAGAAGGGGGACCTGATTTATTCTTGCAGTTGCTCTCCTGCATTTTAAAGGGTCCCTACCAAGGGTCCCGTATCCGGTGCCTGGGGCAACTCAGTCAGATGGGCAGGGTACAAATAATAAATTATTATTATTATTATTATTATTATTATTGATTTTTTGACTTGACAAGATTCACATGTTATATTGGCATTAGATACCTGCTCCTGAGTACAAGATGGAAAATGGACCAAAATTATATGACTTACATGAAGAAAACAATATGCTGACTAGGTTAACATATACAGTGGTACCTCTGGTTAAGAACTTAATTTGTTCTGGAGGTCCGTTCTTAACCTGAAACTGTTCTTAACCTGAGGTACCACTTTAGCTAATGGGGCCTCCCGCTGCCGCTGCGCAATTTCTGTTCTCATCCTGAGGTAAAGTTCTTAACCCGAGGTAATATTTCTGGGTAAGCAGAGTCTGTAACCTGAAGCGTCTGTAACCTGAGGTACCACTGTACAGTGGTACCTCGGTTTTCGAAGGTCTCCGTTGACGAACATTTCGATTTTCGAATGCCGTAAACCCGGATTTGGTTTTTGAACACACCTCAAAAGTCGAACATGCCACGTGGCTTCCACTGAGTGCAAGATCCTGAGGCCTAGCTGTCGGCTGTTGAGTTTTCGGTTTTCAAACGTTTCAGAATGCAAACTGTTTTCTGGAATGGATTACGTTTGAAAACCGAGGTACCACTGTATATGACAAAGGTGTCATGCGCTTCCTCCACTGTATGCTAACCTAACATCGCGGTAGCAGCAGAACAGTAATAAAGGAATAATATGTTTTTGCCACCACAGGCGCACTACAGGGCTAGTGCAGGGAAGATGAAAAGAATGGGCACAGGAATTTGGTATTGGGTTGAATTAGGCCACAACCTGGGACGAGGATGGCGCTGTGGGTTAAACCACAGAGCCTAGGGCTTGCCGATCAGAAGGTCAGCGGTTTGAATCCCCGCAACAGGGTGAGCTCCCGTTGCTCGGTCCCTGCTCCTGCCAACCTAGCTGTTCGAAAGCACGTCAAAGTGCAAGTAGATAAATAGGTACCGCTCCGGCGGGATGGTAAACGGCGTTTCCGTGCGCTGCTCTGGTTTGCCAGAAGCGGCTTTGTCATGCTGGCCACATGACCTGGAAGCTGTACGCCGGCTCCCTCGGCCAATAATGCGAGATGAGCCCCGCAACCCCAGAGTCGGTCACGACTGGACCTAATGGTCAGGGGTCCCTTTACCTTTAGGCCACAACTTTATTGATTACAGGAAAGAGTAGGTGGAAAGAGTGGGGTTGACCATGTGCTGGGAAGTCACTCCCGTTATGGATCGGAAGAGGTGTTTTGGCCCATCAGCCCCCCCAGGGAATCCCAGAGTCACCCCTCCTGGACCCCTTTAACAGGGTACCCCTGCGACTAAAGATCCACCCCAATGTCTTACCCTCCATGAAATCCTGTGGGGTAGGATGCACAGAAAGAGAGGGCTTCATTCAGTGTCACCTGGTGAGCTTCATGGCTGAGCGGTGACTTTGAACCTGGGTCTTCCTGGTTTCAGCCCACCACTCCAGTCACCAAAGCACTCTCTGAAACTGGGTAAACTGTGTTCGTGCTGAAGATGTTGCGTTTACATGCTACAAGCTCCAAACGTCCAACTCGGTTGTTATAAGAAGAAGAGTTTGGATTTGATATCCCGCTTTATCACTCCCCGAAGGAGTCTCAAAGCGGCTCACAATCTCCTTTCCCTTCCTCCCCCACAACAAACACCCTGTGAGGTGAGTGGGGCTGAGAGACTTCAAAGCAGTGTGACTAGCCCAAGGTCACCCAGCAGCTGCATGTGGAGGAGCGGAGACGCGAACCCGGTTCCCCAGATTACGAGTCTACCGCTCTTAACCACTACACCACACTGGCTCTCAGGGATAGGTCTATATTTGGAAACTGTTGGCAGCTGCTGGTTAAGGTGGGGAAAATATTTTCTTAAAAAATCACTCAGCCTGCTTTTTTCCTGAGGACCCCCTCAGGAGTGCTGCTGAAAAGGATCCTGTCGACTTGCCACTGTTAATGGTCACTCAGCAGCCTAGTGTAAGCACTCTTCCAGAATCAATGTACTTCAGCTACCAGCAGCAGCACTACTCATGCTTGAAAGGATTGGAAACACAGTATATGACAGCTGCTTATGAGTGATAGTCAGAGAGAACAAAAAAAAAGCCTAATGGTTACTGGAATCTTCTTACCCAGTATGCAACAAAAGAAAAAGAAAAAAGGTGTGTGGGGAAGGGCTGTGTGTGTGTTAGTGAGTGACTGATGACTTCTCCTGGTATGTTGGCTCATTCTAGCAGGTAGCTTCCTGTTCTCTGGATTGGCATCTTAGTTTAGTAGCAATTATTCATCTGCCACCTCTGCCAGTAAGGTGTGACATGGCTCTGTACATCGGCACAGCACTGTGCAAAGGCTTGATGGCTGGATACCGAGAGTGGACAAGGGCAACTAGATAGATGGACAGGCAGCAAACACGATGTCAAAGAAATCAGAAATGTTTTATCCGAGAACATCTGGCATCAATCTGGAAAGGGGACTCTTATGTGTGTGTTCGGGGGCTTGATTTGAGAGAGAAGTAAGTCTCGAAGCAACTTCTCAGTGCCAGGACTGGCAAAATATCTGGATGGATGGATGGATACACAGATGAGTGGGTTCTCTCTCATCATTTTATCACGCTGGCCTTCCAGTGTCATGTACGATCATACATTCTGGGATGTGCAGAGACCAGAAGGGTTGGCGTAAGCACAGGAGACATTTTACTACTGAGGCTTATAAAATGATGCCACAGGAGACAGAAGTGTGGAGCAACATTACTTAACACTGTGCTACTCAAGGTGGATACAGATGACCAGTTCACTACGTGGGGTGTTAGGATCGTCCTACTCACGTGTAGGACCCCGGCAGAGACACATGCCTGACTGGCATGTTCTCTCCCTCCTGGTCGATCATTCGGGAGCTTCAAAAGCTTTCTCCAGCCCGAACATCACAGCGACTGATACCAAAAGGCATTAGCACGCTTAGGGATCCTGCAGAGTATTTGCAGTTTGCGTAACAGACTCAATAGCTCAGCATTTTGGCTAATCTACTTTTATTTACATATAATACACTCGGAGCATTCTGACTTAGCTCCTTCCTCATTCTCATCAGACAGCAAAGAGTGGAAAACAAAAGACAATAGTCCTACATTCCGGAAAACAGTAGTACAAAACATCCTGTCTCTGTCACTTCCCACACTGTGGAATAAAAACATACACTGTCATGTGATAGACAACAATCCCATGACTGCAAACACGGAGCAAGAATCCTAACATGGGAAAGCTTTTCCATTTATTAAATGTGCTGCATTACAGATGACTGTGTCTGGCTTTGTAATATTCTGTGGTTTCTCTCACTCCACCCTTAGTTACGGACTCATTCTGCCACTATGGAGGGAAGATACCCATTCTGCCTAGATGTCCATGCATTGCTGAAGGGTTTTGTCACCAATTCGTGGTTCTTTGTTTACAAAAGTGGATGGTCTATGCTGTTCTCGCCATTTAAAAAAACTAACTTATGTGGCTGGAGATGCTGGTCGCATTCCAAATTATTAGATAGAATGCTTTTTAAAAGCATTTTCCTTTACTCAAGTGGATTTTGCGTCATTGCTTAGCGACACCTCCAGTGTGCTCACCCTGCCTTCAAGTGCAGCCCAACATAGAACATATTGCAGCAATCAAGCCTGGTGCTTGGGAGAGATCAACGTTGCAAAGGCCTCTCTTTCTAAGAAAGAGTAGAGCCTGCACAGGAGATTAAGGGAATTGTACCCACTGTAAAAGAAACATGGCTGGTGTTAGGACGCCAACAAGTTGGCGCTCTGAAGAGCAGCAGTCAGAGTCCGATAAAGCCAAGGTCAAACAGTCCGGGTCAGAACCCAGTTAAAGTCAGGCAGTCGCACAGGGGTCAGGAGTAGCCGAAGTCGGTTCATTCAAGCCAGAAGTCAGGAAGCCGAGGACAGGATTAAGCCAGAAGTCACAAAGCCGCAATAACAAAGCCGAGGTCAGGAGGAAGCGAGGAGTCAGGAAGCTGAAGACACGAACACAGGAACCAGGAACAGGACAAGCAAGAACAACCACGTGCTTCAGCACAGCAGTTGCAGGTGCTGGTGAATGGAGCAGCCGGCCTTCCTTAAGTAGGTGGCTCATGGCCACGCCTCTTACGAGCTGCAGCTGCCTCTAATTGTTCCCTACGGCTCTCAGCTCTACGTTCTACAGCTGAGAAGGGAGAAGGGGAGGGAGCCAGCCAGCTCCTCTCCTCACAAGGGCCTGATTCTGGCTCGACTTCTTCCTCCTCCTGTCCAGGTGTTTCTACCTCCCTATCTGATTCTTCCTCTTCTGAGGAGTGCAGCCACCCGTCTTCTTCAGGTAAGAATCCCTCCATTTCTCTGGACTCTTCCGTGGTTGCCGTTTCGCCTAGGGGGGCTTGCCACCACTCCTGCTCATCTGGTGCAACCCTGACAGCTGGATGAGCAGGCAGAGTGCTTTATCTCCTGATCAGCTGAAGAGAAAATAAAGTTGTAAGGCAGGCCACATGCTGTGGCTTGGCATGCTAGCTCCCCTTGTGCACTATAACCTCCATTCCTTGCATAAGAGGTCCTGAATCATGCTTCCTGGTAATAATTTTTCTCCCTACATTACAACTGCTGCCAAAGGCAGACTACATCTACAACAGGGGTGGCCAACTCCCAAGAGACTGCGATCTACTTACAGAGTTAAAAACTGGCAGTGATCTACCTCCCTTTTGGGGGTTCAGGTCAAAGTTGTTGAGCTTTTTTGGGGAGGAGAAAGGCCTGTTTTTTAGGCACTCAGATCAAAGCTGTTGTTGAGCTTTTTTTATAGGGAGAAGGAAAGCCCCATTTCTGGGGGGTGCAGGGCAAAAAAAATGAGATTTTTTTTTAGGGGAGCCAAAGTTGTTGAGCTTCTTTGGGGGGAGCCAGTGATCCACCAGCGATCTACCACAAGCGTCTAGTGATCTACCGGTAGATCATGATCTACCTGTTGGACGTGCCTGGTCTACAAGAACTAAGATCATCTCCAAGACTTCTGATTGAGCAGGTGTTTTAGGGTGGCAGTCTAAATAATAATAATAGCAGCAGCTGTGGAGAGGTTAAACACATAATTTTGTTCTTATCTTTGCTATTAATCACTGGCTGCTGTTAAGTTGTTGTTAAAAGAGCTCTTATCAAGGGCGATAAACTTGTTGGCTTCGAAATGCATTTATTTTCCAGACACTCAGGTCTTATGGAAGTGGAGGTATTCCTGAGAACTGGCACACACCAATGAAGAATTCAAATACCTTCTTCCACTTGTCCCGGCCCTTTGTCGCTCACACGAGCTTGGTTAGGAAGCTTGCAAGGAGAACAGAAAACAGAATCTTTTTTTAAAAAAAAATGGCATCTGTTCCTTTTGAGCTCTTACCTGCAAAAATTTGCACTGTCGTGCACAGATAATATTAATAATAATAATTTATTATTTGTACCCCGCCCATCTGGCTGGGTCAGCAAACATTAAAATACATTAACACATCACAGATTAAAAACTTCCCTAAACAGGGCTGCCTTCAGGTATTTTCTAAATGTCATGTAGTTGTTGATCCCTTTAACCTCTGATGGGAGGGCGTTCCACAGGGCGGGCGCCACTACCGAGAAGGCCCTCTGCCTGGTTCCCTGTAGCTTTGCTTCTCGCAGTGAGGGAACCGCCAGAAGGCCCTCGGCGCTGGATCTCAGTGTCCGGGCAGAATGATGGGGGTGGAGACGCTCCTTCAGGTATACAGGACCGAGGCTGTTTAGGGCTTTAAAGGTCAGCACCAACACTTTGAATTGTGCTCGGAAACGTACTGGGAGCCAATGTAGATGTAGACCAAGGCTCCATAGAGAGCATTCTTATATACTGTATTTGTGCTTGGTTCTCCAGCTGCACAGCCGGGGAGAAGAAGATACTTCAAAAAGTCATAACCACAGCCCAAAATATTATTGGCCATCCTCTCCCATCTCTGGAAGAACTATACAGTTCCCGTTGCCTTAAAAAGGTTAACAATATTTTAAAGGATCCATCTCATCCAGGACATAGCCTCTTTGCACCACTGCCTTCGGGTAGAAGATATAGAACAATTAGATCAAGAACAAATAGATTGAAGAACAGTTTCTACCCAAGAGCTATAACCATCTTAAACGCTGTAACCAGATAATATGACCTTGGAGAGCTGTGATGGGTGTATGTGTGTGTATGTGTGGCTTTCTTTGGTGTGTGTGTGTTTTGTGCTGCTTTTTGTTTTGTTTTTTTCTTTCTTTCTGTTTTTACGGGGGGCATGCAATTTCGTTGCACTTGTATAGCGTTGTGCTTGTACTTGTACAATGACAATAAATTATCTTATCTTATCTTAGATCTCTCAGGACCGGTGTTATGTGGTCCCAGCGGCCACTCCCAGTCACCAGTCTAGCTGCCGCATTCTGGATTAATTGCAGTTTCCGGGTCACCTTCAAAGGTACCCCCATGTAGAGCGCATTGCAGTAGTCCAAGCGGGAGATAACCAGAGCATGCACCACTCTGGCGAGACAGTCCGTGGGCAGGTAGGTTCTCAGCCTGCGTACCAGATGGAGCTGGTAGACAGCTGCCCTGGACACAGAATTGACCTGCGCCTCCATTTTGTGAGTCCAAAATGACTCCCAGGCTGCGCATATGCCCCAAACGGATCATAACTCTCAGGAAAATGAATCCTGGGGTTGTGTTAGAGAGCAAGCTAAATATGTCAATTCCATGTGCATTGGTTGTGAAAAGAAGGCAAACAGTGTTAGGAAACATTAGCAGAATGACTGAAAATAAAACGTTAAGTATAACAGTGCTGTTGTGTGATCTATGATGTGACTGTGTTTGGGATAATAGAGACAATTCTGGTTAACCCATCTCATAAAGGATACCCTCCATCTGTGATGCAGGGCTTGGAAACCTGGGACCCTCTAGATGTTGTGGGACCCAAACTCCCATCAGTCCCATCCAGTATTCCCAATAATCAACCTAGCAAACCTACCTACTGATATTTGGCTCCAACTTGGATCTCCCTTTCAAGGACAGGGAGAGAGCAGCAAAATTTGTTGCCTCGTTGATCTGCAAAGGGCAAAGGGACATTCATAACACTAAGTAAACAAAGCTATGTTGTTTACTTCTCCAGTTTTATAGATAGCATGCAATTTTAATTGGCATGTCCTAACGAGTCAAAGTAAATGGAGGCTCATTTTGACGGTTTGGATTTTAATTGTGTGAAGAATTGAGGGGAGGTGCTTAAGTTATCTGAGGAATTCATGCCCTGACAAGAACAAAAATGACAGCCAGCGCTCATATTGCAACAAAAATGGGGGCATTATAGACAGTTAATTCAGTTTGCTATAAGAAGTTTGGTTATCTTCATTTCCCATAAGCAAAACTATTCAGTCTTCCAAGTAAAAGGGCTGTCTAATCACAGTAACCCTGTGGCATAGTTTATGCAAGGATGTTTTATCCAAGGGAATATTGTTTTGCTATATTGTCTTTGAACTAACCATATAGATTAGTGCAGCATAAATTAAAACCCTATTTGCTTTGCCAGTGAAAGCAACACCAGAACACCTTCAAGTACAACCCATAAAAGGTTGGTATTCATCCATTGACAATGAACCCATGAAATGCTTCTTTAGTGTTTCAATAATATCTACATTTAAATTAAAACTTGGTAAAGAATCTCCTGACAACCCTCTAAAAGGCAGATTAAGTGAAAATGTGTTGAGTTGTTCAGCGCTGCAAAAATTAGCAACCACTAAAAAGTTAGTTGTATCAAGGGGAGGAAAATTGGCAGGCCTCAGATGGGAGCGCAGGATTTCTGGATCTCTCAGACAGAGGAAACAGAGTTAAAGACAACGTGGTTTTCTTTCTTGTCCTTCCTAGTCTAGTTCAGTTTATCTTTGTTGCATTTGACAGAAATCCTGTACATAAAATTCAGAATGGGGGCTTCCTGCTCAGCTGAAACGTTTGACGGTTACTGAGGGAAGCCACACACAAAAAAAGTCCATGAAGACCATTTCTTGGGAGTTTCCCCCCAGATACCTCAGCAGATAAAATACCCGTAATTGCATACAGTGGTACCTCTGGTTAAGAACTTTATTCGTTCTGGAGGTCCGTTCTTAACCTGAAACTGTTCTTAACCTGAGGTACCACTTTAGCTAATGGGGCCTCCCGCTGCCGCTGCCACACGATTTCTGTTCTCATCCTGAAGCAAAGTTCTTAACCCGGGGTACTACTGTACTTCCAGGTTAGCGGAGTCTGTAACCTGAAGCATTTGTAACCTGAAGCATTTGTAACCTGAGGTACCACTGTACTGACAAGCTGGAATGTGTGCAGAGGAGGGTGGCCTAGATGATAAAGGGCCTGGAAGCCATGCCTTATGAGGAATGGTTGAGGGAATTGGGTGTGTTTAGTCTGGTAAAAAGGAGACTGAGAGGAGCTATGCTGCCATCTTCAAATATCTGAAGGACTGCCACATGGAGGATGGAGCAAGCTTGTTTTCTCCTGCTCTAGGGGTAGGACTCAAACCAATGGATTCAAGTTACATGAAAGGAGATTCCGACTAAACACTTGGAAGAACTTTCTGACAATGAGAGTTTCTATTCCCATGAGATGCATAAGAGGTGGTGGACTCTGCTTCCTTGCAGGTTTTTAAGCAGAGGTTGGATGGCCATCTGTCCTGAAGGACCGTCTCCACCCCCACTGAGGTCCAGCGCCGAGGGCCTTCTGGCAGTTCCCTCACTGCGAGAAGCAAAGCTACAGGGAACCAGGCAGATGGCCTTCTCGGTAGTGGTGCCCGCCCTGTGGAACGCCCTCCCATCAGAGGTCAAAGGGATCAACAACTACATAACATTTAGGAAATACCTGAAGGCAGCCCTGTTTAGGGAAGTTTTTAATCTGTAACATGTTAATGTATTTTAATATTTGCTGGAAGCCGCCCAGAGTGGCTGGGGAGACCCAGCCAGATGGGTGGGGTACAAATAATAAATTAGTAGTAGTAGTAGTAGTAGTAGTATGATCTAGATTAGATCCCTGCATTGCAAGGGTTCGGACTAGATGGCCCTTGGGGTCTCTTACAATTCTACAATTATACTCTTCTTCCTTACCCATCAGGTCCCCTCCAGTCTCTGCTTCTCAAAATCTAAAATCATGTTGAGATTGTCTCCTGGCCTTTTGGAACCATGGGTGGAATTCAACTAAGTTTTACTCAGAATATACTTACTGAAATGGAACTTAGTCACGTTCAAGATCAGAAATATTGGGACACTGGGAATAAACAAGAAAAAGCAGGAACAAGAAATAATCTTTCTCCTGGCCATGGGAAGTCCTCCTAAAACGTTTAATTCGGAATGTATAATTGTCTTTATTATTTGTATTATGATGTGGCAAGATTTGATATGTTATTAATTGGAATGTTATTAATGAAAATTAATAAAAAATATTTTTAAAAAATAGAAAAAGAAGGCGACTTATGAAGAATTTCCTCTGAATATTTTCCACCACTGTCTGCGTGTGTGCTACCATTTTGCCATTTTACATTTCACAACAACTGAATAAAAGCAGATAAAGCATGTTGCTTATTTATTGGCAAGATTTATTTCGTTTGGTTGCTATCTAAAATGTATAGAACAGTGGCAAGAATGTTACTTGTCCCAAAATGGAAAGAAGCAGAAGTACCAGCAAAGGAAGAAGGGATACAAAAACTTATGGAATATGCAGAAATGGCAGAACTTACTGGAAGAATAATAAATCAAGTTATTAAAGAATGGAAATGGTTTATTGAATATTTACAGATAAATTATAAACACATAAAAACATTGGCAGGATTATTGTAATAACCTGCAGTTTTATAAGAGTACATATTTAAAGAAGATGAATAAATGAGCAAATTAAGTTAATTAAAAACAAATTTAAGAACCGCTGAAAGAGGGGGAAGGAAGTCAAGTTTTGAAATGTCAAAATGATTGTAATATTAGTGAAATGTATAAAAATTAGTGAAATGTATAACTTGAAAAGTATATTTAAATAAATGAAATTACAAAAAAAAAATTGTTTGTACAGTTGTAAGTACTTCTTTCACAGAGATGGAAATGGCTCCTGAAAACCACTTAAAATGTTTGCTTTGCTGCTGCTTCTGGCATTTTTTCCTCCATCATCTGCCTAGAAATGGTCACATGGATAACCCTGACCAATCCTGGTTCATATAGTAAAAATGATGGCATTGCAATATTTTCTCTCTCTCTCTGTATGCACACACTGTCAGATGTCATCAACGAGAGTATACAAAGCCATTGGAGAGTGAGGGCAATGCTTCTTGGATTACCGCATACCTCATTCTGCACTTGAAAACTGCTGAAAAGGGAGAGCGCATTTCCCTGTTATTCAAAATGTTTATGGAAAGAGTGCCAGCAATGTGAAATTATATTGTACGACACACTGAGATTCAAAATTTCAAAATGTGTTTGGAGATTCTGCTTAGCTGTAGGCAGTGCTTTTTTCGGGGGGGGGGAATACGAAGGGGGACGCATACCCCTAAACATTTTGTCAATCTAAATTCAGCCTCATTGAAGGGCAGTATTTCAATAGAAGTAGGAAAATGAGAGTGCCCCTAAACATTTTTTAAAGAAAAAAAAGCACTGGCTGTAGTGATTTCAAGAGAAATTAAATATTTTCAAAGAACCATCTTTCCCCCCACCCAGGGCAGGAGTTTGTCACAGCCTTATCTTGGGGGGGGGGGCCATTAATACTGTGGATGTCCTTTGCTTCTCAGTAGCAATAGATGTATTCAGTTAAAGGTAGATAGCCGTGTTGGTCTGTCATAGTCAAAGCAAAATAAAATAAAAAAATTCCTTCCAATAGCACCTTAGAGACCAACTAAGTTGTTCTTGGTATGAGCTTTCGTGTGCATACACACTTCTTCAATAGATGTATTGTTGGGAAACCAGACCTGGTGAAGACATGCCCGAACACTCTTGCAAGTCTGTGCAGCGTAATTTTAGTTTCTTGCTTTCATTTCTGGAAACAGGTCCTTAAAAAAAGAAAAAAAAGACCAATCCCCCCACAAATCCCATAATCCTTATTTCTTGGGGAGGGGGGTGTTGTTAGCATTGAAAGTTAACATGACATTAAAAATAAATAAAAAGCATGACATCAAAGGCAAAGGTTAAAATCTACTACATTCTTTGTATGTAGCAAACAAAAGCTCCATTATATCCTTTGATCACTTGAGCTCACTTGTAGGAAATATTACACCTTCCTCCTCACTGCAATTTTTTTTTAAACAACCCACACCGTTGAACTGCATTTTCTTTCTGAACTGGGTGCATTCCTGAAAGGCTTAAGGTCATTAACACCTGGAAGGAATGTTCTCTCCCACCTTTGCTTGTTAGTGCAGAAACTGGGTAGTTTCCCAGGTGAGATGGAAGGGAGATGAAACCAGCAGGAAAATGGAAAAGGAGACATTGCATGGGAGTTGAATGTGAGCTGGTATCCGAGATATGCATTTGGAGGAATGGATAGGCTCTTCTCTTTAGCTGTGGGAAATCTCATTGTTAGAAGGCATTGGGATTCCTTCTTGAACCTCTGCTTTTGGACTATCTAGAACAGTGATGGCTAACCTTGACACCCCAGATGTTTTGGAACTACAACTCCCATCATCCCTAGCTAGCAGGATCAGTGGTCAGGGATGATGGGAGTTGTAGTCCCAAAACATCTGGAGTGTCAAGGTTAGCCATCACTGATCTAGAACAAGGATGGAAAAACATGGTGCCCTCCAGATGTGGCTGAGAGCTCAGCCAGCATAAACAATGGTCAGGGATGATGGGATAGCTCAAAAACATCTGGCAAGCACTGTGCTAGCTACCTCTGAATTAGATTCTAGTGACCATGGCCCAGTTCATCATGCATGGGGCTGTCAATGGGCTCCCAATCCAGACAGGATTGTGTGATGACACCAGCCGTATAAACCAGTACCTGCTGGAAAAGTCCTCTCCATGGAAACAAGAAGAATTACCGACAAAAGAAGAATGGCAGATGAAGTTAATGGACTATGCAGAAATGGATAAGATGACAGGAAGAATTCGAAACCGACGGGACCAGGAATTTCTAAAAGATTGGACTAAATTTGAGATATATTTGAAAGATAACTGTAAACAACAAATCACGCTAATAGGCTTGCAAGAAGTTTTGTGAGGTTAAGTTTAAGAAATATTACAGAAACAATTTTGGATAATAATATTTGAATTTGATTATTAAAAGTAATAGTGGAGTATGAAATACAAGAAGAAGTTAAGAAAAGTGAAAATCCCGAGAAGTGGTTGGTGGAAGTCAGAAAACTTGTATAACATATGAATGTTAAATGTTATTTAAGAATGTATGTAAAAATCTTTAATAAAAATTATTTAGAAAAAAAGAAAAGGAAAAGTCCTCTCCAGCGATACAGGGCATACCAGCAATGTTTAGAAAAATCCACACTGAAGCACACTTCATACAATCAGCATTTTCACGAAATCCCAAGTGGGCAATACATTGGCTGCCTCACATATTTCCTCAAGAGATCAAATGGAGCTTGCTAATAGTCTGAACCAGGTTTAGGTAAAGGTAAAGGGACCCCTGACCATTAGGTCCAGTCATGACCGACTCTAGGGTTGCGGTGCTCATCTCGCATTATTGGCCGAGGGAGCCGGCGTACAGCTTCCAGGTCATGTGGCCAGCATGACAAAGCCGCTTCTGGCGAACCAGAGCAGCGCACAGAAACACCGTTTACCTTCCCGCTGCAGCGGTACCTATTTATCTACTTGCACTTTGACATGCTTTCGAACTGCTAGGTTGGCAGGAGCTGGGACCGAACAATGGGAGCTCACCCCATCGTGGGGATTCGAACCACCGACCTTCTGATCGGCAAGCCCTAGGCTCTGTGGTTTAACCCACAGCGCCACCCGCGTCCCAGAACCGGGTTTATTTCTTGCTTATTTCCCCCATCTCCAGTAATTAATAATGATACCTTTAGCAATGGGACAATTGTTGCCCTGATCTCTAGAGGTGAAATAATTTGTTATATGAAAGGAACCACAGGTTTTAAGAGCAAATTCTTAAATTAATAAGTGTAGTTGTATCTAAAAGGGAGTTAGATTAACTTGGTGATATTTAATTTGATTCAAGACAAAACTGCATGGTCACAAGGGTTTCGATGGGATTTTAAAAGCTGGTTAGTTCTTTTTTATATTTGGATCTATGTTCTAGATTCATGTATGAGATGTGAAAGTAGAGCCTAAAACTGCCTGCTAATTAATTGCAGTGTCTTTGGCAGACATGATGCCATGTCCCTTGTTACATTTAACCCCCAAAACAGCACCACGCTCACTGGTTTATGTACCATATTTCATGATATATGGAATTTCAAAAAGGGTTCTGTATAATCCCTCCACAACTTCAATGCATGCCAGGAGTTTGTGGAGGAAACTTACTCAGTGAGGACAATCTACCTGCCAAATTTCATCCATCATGGGAATTCTCACATGAAGTCACTATATTTGCCATTTGATGGGCCATAATAATAATAATAATAATAATAATAATAATAATAATAATAATAATAAATTATATTCCTGTTAGGCAGGGCCAGCTCAAGACATTTTGGCACCTGAGGTGAATGTCAAAATGGTGCCTCCCTCCCTACCAAGGAGGAAGGGGTGGGTGAAGATCTACATCAAGAAAAGCAGGGGATAAAGATCTATATCAGGATCTGCTGCCCCTGTAGATTCTGCCACCTGAGGCACTCGCCTCACCTTGCCTCATGGATGGGCTGGTCCACTTCTCACAGCACTTTTAATGTTATAAAACAGGAACTTTATACATTTCTTTTTTTCTTTCTTTTTTAATAGTTTTTATTGGGTTTTTTCACACAAGTAAACAAAAACTTAACATAACATAGAGCACATATAAAATACAAATACAAAATACAACAAAAACAAGCATCATATTTTTCCCTTCCTCTTTCCTATTCATCTTGGGGTGACTTCCTCCAGTCTCCCCTGCTGTGTTTCACTGTCAATCATCTTTAGTAATTTCCTCTCATCTTTCCTTGTTTTTTTGTTATCTTACTAATGTTCTTGTCTTATAGTATCTTAACCATACAACATACATTTACTTACTTAATCCTAATTCTATTCTGTAGGCTGTCACTTCTTCCAACTTTTCCCTAACTTTCAATCTTACAATAGTTCTTAATATATACTTTAAATTTCTTCCAGTCTTTTTCCACCGCCTCCTCCCTCTGGTCGCGGAGTTTCCCTGTCAGTTTGGCGAGTTCCATATAGTCCATCATTTTCATCTGCCATTCTTCTATCGTTGGTAGATCCTTTGTCTTCCAGTATTTTGCAATCAAAATCCTCGCTGCTGTTGTGGCATACATAAAAAAGTGTGATCTTCCTTAGGAATTTCTTGGTTGACCATTCCAAGTAGAAAGGCCTCTGGTTTCTTAGTGAATGTGTTCTTCAACACTCTTTTAATTTCATTATATATTTTTTCCCAAGGAACTTTATACATTTCTAACATGGCTGCTTTTGTCAATTTAGAAATGAAAGGTGTGCCTCTTTTTCCCGCCTTTTTTGTTATGTTCTTTTTAACCCTCCATAAATTACATGCCAACCCTGATCCTATGATGCCCCACAGGTACTCGCACGAGTAAACATGTAACATGTAAAAAGCAAGTTATCCCCAAATATTCAAGAGGCATGCAGCAAGAAGCCATGGCTAGTTATAGCTCCCTGACAAGTGTCCATCATGTTTCCTTGAATATTTGGGTGTGTGTGACTCCCTTTTGTGCTTTCACTATGTATTGTTGAAAACAAACTGGTGGGATACTTTATGCACATGGACTAATGCTTGAAGTGTGAAGAAGCTGTTACATTTACACCCAGAACATTGTATAAGTATTTGAGAACCTCTGACAAAGACCATGTAAGTTCGTGTTCATTATTTTTACGTACGAAGAGCTACACATGGATGCGGCTGAAATCAAGGGCAGATCCTTCCCTCCCCAAGGTTCCCCGATGAGCAAGGCCATAAGGGTGAAGTCTATTGTTGTTCCTACATCAAGAAAACTGTAATTTTAATCACAATGTCTTCTGAGGGTCAGGCCATTTCTTAACATTTTGGTATCATCATTTGTGACATTTATGCTAATATGCCAACTGCTCCCAATTAACTTAATTTCCAACTTCAGTGAGAGAATTTTTAGGCATCGTTCAAAAATGGAAGGTCTTAATTAAAGAGTTTTATTCTTCGGCACAAGTTTCCACACTTAGATCAGATAGGAAATAGTCACTTGCTCCTGGTACATCCATTCACATTTTGATGTTTAATGTTGCACAGCTCTCTATACAAAGCACATAATTACCTTTTATATGTCATTGTTGATAGTGCCCTTGACAGAATATTCATTGGGAAGAGAACATTCACACGGTGACAAAGGCATTATCACCCACAGATTAATCTAATGGGATTTGGAAATAGTATTATCATTGGCAAATTCATATCCATTTTGGAAGTCTGGGGAAGTTCTCTTGCACAAGCCCCACGATAATGAATGGGAGTTAAACGAAAGCACAAAAGAGCTCCATGGAGATATTGCAAAACTGATTGAATCAAACATATTTCATTTTTACAAACTCTCTTGCTATTGCTATGTGCCATATGGTTTTTGTTTTTGTTTAAACAGAGTACATTCCAATATAATAAATAACCACTAGATTAATCATCTATAATACTATATAGGAACATGATCTAAAGAAGTCAATGCACTCTCCTTTGAAACAGCCCTCGATATTCTGTTCGCTTGTGTGATTTACTTTTTCTTTCCTTTCTTAGCATCTTAGTGAAATGTAATACAACAGATCCCAGTCTGTCTCCTAAAAACCGCAGCTTGCTTGATACCTTTGTGGAACATTAATCTTTTAACCCCTTGAGGCATGCTGAACATCAATTATACCGTACTGTGGCCCAGGGGTGAGATATGTGAGCTGGAACCGAAGACAGGCTACAATAGAGGCATCTCAAACAGAGATCATGAACAATCAATCTTCTTCAGGGTGTGGGGGCAAGACAACGTCAGAAGGCCATTGCTGGGTAATGTGGTCTTTGAGCGCAGTTGCCGCTTGCACTGGCTTGTCGCACAAGCCAGAACTCGCAAATCATGCCTGACCCTCTTGACCCTCTGCAATGTGCTGCTGGAGAACAGAGGCTATTAAATAGCATTGCGGAGTCTTTACACACAGAACTGAATAAGGATCTATATCATGGTCCTATGGCCGGGCTTTTAAAAAAGAAAGAAAGAAAGAAAACGGGTTGTTTACATGGCTCAGGTTAGTGAAAGAACGAAAGTTGCAACTTTTTGCACCACCACCCCGATTAAAAAGTGCCGTTCCAAGGGTGGTCAACTGACCTAAATCCCCCTTTAAAATTTCCTCTCACTGGAGTCTGATACAACCCAGTGGTTAATTGACACACCCTTGTTGAGATCCTGCCCAAGACATTTTGCTGCCTGAGGCAAAGGACAGGATGGCATACATCCCCGGCCCCCTTCCTTGTACATACATACCTTGGTATGAGCTTTCGTGTGAAGGTATCTGAAGAAGTGTGCATGCACACGAAAGCTCATACCAAGAACAAACTTAGTTGGTCTCTAAGGTGCTACTGGAAGGAATTTTTTTATTTCTTATTAGGGTAAATATGGGTGACTGACTGGAACTGACCAGGCCTAAAGTCAGCTGTGGCTGTCATGCAGGCTACCCCTGCTGCGTTGTCCTCTTCTCCACAGCTGTTAAACTTGGAAGGAAGGAATACTGGAAGGAATTTTTCTATTTTTTATTTTGTTTTGACTATAACAGACCAACATGGCTACCTACCTGTAACTTGTACATACAGGAAATACATACATATTGTACAATCTGCCCTGTTCCCCCTAAACCTAAATCTTGGGTGATGATGCCAAAGGCTTTGTTAGAGCCATCCGGAGCTAGCTGTTTGTTTTTGCAATTAATCCTCCTTTTTAATTACCTACGCTTACTGTGTTATCAAGCTGGGAACCTGGACTCCTGACAGTCATATGTGTTGACTTGCAGCTTGCAGATGACCTGTTAATCCCGGGCTTGACCCTGTCATGCAACAGCCCCTCCACCAGGGGGTTTGTGAGGGATATACACCCAATGCCTAAGCCAAGTCCAACCTACATCTGTAATCAATAAAGTTGTGGCCAACCTTTAAATCCCACAACGTTGTCCTGTACAGTTTGTTCCCCTTCTTTGCTCAGGGGTGTGTCACTGTGAGTTGGTCTGCAATGGCTGGCCACCATCATAACAGCAGTACTCTGGAAACAACATCAAAATCCAGGTGTGCTCTAGAAAATAAGGTCTTCCTCTTGAGCCTTCCAAGTAAGAAAGAAAATAACACCTGAGAAAATAGGTTCTATGCAAGCCAACTTTTTGCTAGTTTTCCTCCTG
This sequence comes from Darevskia armeniaca, assembly GCA_034641395.1. Classification (NCBI taxonomy): domain Eukaryota; kingdom Metazoa; phylum Chordata; class Lepidosauria; order Squamata; family Lacertidae; genus Darevskia; species Darevskia armeniaca. Next base: position 1,262,490 of record JAWWNF010000026.1, on the reverse strand, counting down.
CAGTTTTTTCTGTGTGTTTACACAGAGAAGCAGTCAGAAAAGCTTCCCAAAGGGGCACAGTCTATTTTACTTCAGAATTCTACTACTGCCTTCTCAGTTCATTTTGCTGCATGTGGGAAACTGGGTCAATTGAGAAATATTGTGTTAGAATTGATACAAGGTGGTTCAGAAGTCTGGCTTTCAAACAGAACATTTAATTAGATTGTTCTGCTTTAGCTTCCATCTACTCAACTCGCATTGAGTCCTGTGCCTGCCCTTCAATCATCGCCATGGCAGGACACTGGGTAAATGTGAACCGGGATGAAAATGACAAGTAAAGCTAGATGTCATCGGCATCTAAATGACACCAGACTCTAAACACCACCACCATCTCCCCTGCTAAATGCAATTTCTTATACACATTGAATGTGATAGAATCTTTGTTTCCCCAAAACTTCATGAGCAAGAACCTCATCCAAGGCATTGTGAAGATGGAATGGAATCAACAAATCTTGTCATGAATAAATATCAGTATATTAGCCCTCATCCAGTCCATTACTGCCTACAGGTATTGGTCGATAGTGTGCCAGGCTCACCTGATACAAATGGTATGCAGGGACAGAACCGATCCCAAACCATGAGACCATGAACTCCATCTGGTGCCATAACAACTGTCATCAAGTTCTAAACAAATATGAATAACTAGCTTACCCGGCCGCGCCCTGCTGCGGCTGAATTTGTGAAATAGAAGAAGTTCCCCTGTTCACCTTCCGTCTGCCCCTTCTCTGTCCCCACCCCCATTTTCAATTACTCTCTTCTCGCCCCCCCCTTTTCTATTACTGGTTTGCGAGCTTGCAAATGGCCGACGGAGCTCTGGCAGGGGGAAGGTTTTGTAGCTGCAGTACCAGTATAGCCATTGCTAGAGGGCAAGGTTTTGCTGGTGACGTCTAATAGGTGTGACAATTTTTGTGCTTTTGTAGCTGTAGTACCAGTATAGCCGTCGCTAGAGGACGCTGTTTTGCTGGTGACGTGTAATAGGGGAGCCATTTTTTTTTCATTTTTCCTTTATTTTAGGCATGACAGGTGTGGTTTTTCTGATTTTTTATTATGCCAGATTCTTTTGCCATGGTAATGGAACGCTCTGTCCTAATTTGATGCGATTTGGTCCAGCGGTTACGCAGCAAGGGTGTTTTGGACAAACACGCATTGGGAACATTTTTATATATATAGACTTTGCCCTCAAATTGCTTTGCAAATTTGTCCCATTATGCCCTCACAGGTTCCAATACCTGCCAGGGTTTCATTGTATCTGAATTTATTTAGAGGGTTCACTGTATCTGTCTATGTATAAGCACCAAAGTTATGTAGCACATTAAACATGGATGTATTTATTGTTGCAATGGCTTTCATGGGCAAGATGAAAGCCCACCAAAAATGCCCACAGAAACTTATGGTACAGGGGGTGACCATTTTAGGTGTATCCAATTGATGCATAATCACAATGTGGGGTCTTTTTGGACCCAGAAGAAGGCAGAACGGGGTGGAATGGGTCGAGCCATGTTTATACATGCTCCATCTCTTCCTGGAATCTATGACATTCAGTCAAGCTAAATTTGTGATCTCTCAAAGACTGAGGGACATTGCTAGACAAGAGGACATTGCCCATGTGAAACCGGGGATGTTTTGGGGGGATCAGATATTCCAGATTTCACCATCCCCTTATCTGGTGGAAATCCACTATATGGAATGCCGTAGACTCCTCACAGCCGCTAGCTTAAACGTTCTGGATACAGCGGTTTTGTGGGGAAGATACAGGGGAGTTCCATATGCTCTGAGATTTTGTCCCTGTGCCCTGGGAACGGTTGAGTCAACTGAACATATTATTTTGACCTGCCCATTTTATGTAGATCTTAGACAAAAACTGATAGCCCCACTCTTATGCCAACTTAACCTACCGGTAGTAGACTGAGAAAGACAGGTTTTGTTTTTGCTGAGCAATTTTACTGGTACCACAACCCTCTTGGTGGCCAAATTTCTTTTTTTGGCCTTTAAACGCCGTAAGGTTAAAATTGACAGTATTGACATGGGTCTAAATGTACAATCTAATTCTCATTGTATGTTTTAGTGTAAAGCTTTCCGATATGTTTAGACTTTTTTTAAAATTTTGTATGGATAATGATTGTGCTCTGACTGACGGTCGAATAAACTGTATTGTATTATTATACATGCTCCACTGATGCACCAGGGTGGGAACGGAACCCCCACACGAAATGGTCACCACCCATACTGTAAATTTGTTAGTCTTTATGGTGGCACAAGGCTTAGTGACTTTGCTGCACAATTTCCTCTTTAGTTGTTCTACATTGTTCCACCTGTGGTGTCTGCTCCATTCCCTTCAGCTGAATTTATGAAGCAAGAAGAATGGTGGGGATGGGGAGGGACAGAAACATAATTAATGTTTACTAGTATTGATCAAATGACACTCTTCCATCCTAAACATTGTTGTGATCTAGAGAGGCGTCTCAGTTTCTGTCAGTGATCATGCAGTACAAGTGCTGGTTATGTACCCACCCACCCACCCCTCAATAATCCAATTACTTTCAGATTTTTTTTAAAAAAAAACTAATAATAAAATGGGTGAAATTCACAAAAGACAAATGATGAAAGGGAACTCGCGTGCCATATCCTTTGATCATTAAACAATAAGAACTTCTTCTATATTCACAAAGAGAAAGGTATCTCACGTGAACCAAATATGTGTTTGTGTCCACGGTATCTTTCAATTGTATAATTAAATGTGCATTTTTCATTAGGTAAAATTTACCTTCCTTGACAACCTAGTTTTGATTTACTTTCCCCGTGCTCTTTTACTCTCTGTGTTATTTTTGTACTCTAATACAGACTGCCATGAACACCATATTGGCCATTTATACAATAATAATAATAATAATAATAATAATAATAATAATAATAATAATATATTATTTGTACCACGCCCGTCTGTCTGGGTCTCCCCAGCCACTCTGGGCGGCTTCCAGCAAATATTAAAATACATTAACATGTTACAGATTAAAAACTTCCCTAAACAGGGCTGCCTTCAGGTATTTCCTAAATGTTATGTAGTTGTTGATCCCTTTGACCTCTGATGGGAGGGCGTTCCACAGGGCGGGCACCACTACCGAGAAGGCCATCTGCCTGGTTCCCTGTAGCTTTGCTTCTCGCAGTGAGGGAACTGCCAGAAGGCCCTCGGCGCTGGACCTCAGTGGGGGTGGAGACGGTCCTTCAGGACAGATGGCCATCCAACCTCTGCTTAAAAACCTGCAAGGAAGCAGAGTCCACCACCTCTTATGCATCTCATGGGAATAGAAACTCTCATTGTCAGAAAGTTCTTCCAAGTGTTTAGTCGGAATCTCCTTTCATGTAACTTGAATCCATTGGTTTGAGTCCTACCCCTAGAGCAGGAGAAAACAAGCTTGCTCCATCCTCCATGTGGCAGTCCTTCAGATATTTGAAGATGGCAGCATAGCTCCTCTCAGTCTCCTTTTTACCAGACTAAACACACCCAATTCCCTCAACCATTCCTCATAAGGCATGGCTTCCAGGCCCTTTATCATCTAGGCCACCCTCCTCTGCACACATTCCAGCTTGTCAGTACAGTGGTACCTCAGGTTACAAACACTTCAGGTTACAAATGCTTCAGGTTACAGACTCCGCTAACCTGGAAGTACAGTAGTACCCCGGGTTAAGAACTTTGCTTCAGGATGAGAACAGAAATCGTGTGGCAGCGGCAGCGGGAGGCCCCATTAGCTAAAGTGGTACCTCAGGTTAAGAACAGTTTCAGGTTAAGAACGGACCTCCAGAACGTATTTCCTAAATGTTATGTAGTTGTTGATCCCTTTGACCTCTGATGGGAGGGCGTTCCACAGGGCGGGCGCCACTACCGAGAAGGCCCTCTGCCTGGTTCCCTGTAGCTTTGCTTCTCGCAGTGAGGGAACGGCCAGAAGGCCCTCGGCGCTGGACCTCAGTGTCCGGGCTGAACGGTGGGGGTGGAGACGCTCCTTCAGGTATACAGGACCGAGGCCATTTAGGGCTTTAAAGGTCAGCACCAACAGTTTGAATACTACCCTCCCCCAAAAATAAATGCTTATTGCAGGCAATATTCATCATCATCATATCAGTTTATTGGGAGGACCATGCCTTTACACAAATATCTACACAACAGTATTAAAATTCCTTACATACTATCCCAGCAAAACCCTCATCCCACAAAAGAGAAGTACAACAAGAACGAGTTAAGAAGACGATGAAGGGGTCTTTTCTTTGTCATCCAGAAATCTTTCCCTGGCTTTCATGGCCTTCATCACAAAGACCGCTACCACGTGGGAAATCTGTGGGTTAGCATCAACTAACAAAAATTTTACTCGATCCTCAGGGTTATTTATTGAATTGGGTATGATCTGCAAAATCGCACCTCTAAAGTCCGAGTAAATGGGACAATGAAAAAGGTAAAGTATGAGATTCTCTTTAGTTCTCATGGGGCAAGGGCACAAGCTGTGCTCTACTGGGATTCTTGCACATCTGCCAGTCAGGTATGCAGTGGGTAATGTTTGAAACCGGGCCATAGTAAAAGCTCTCCGAAGGGTAGGATCAGTGATATCCGCCAGGTAAAAAGGTAAAGGGACCCCTGACCATTAGGTCCAGTCATGTCCGACTCTAGGGTTGCGGCGCTCATCTCGCTTTATTGGCTGAGAGCTGGAGTACAGCTTCTGGGTCATGTGGCCAGCATGACAAAGCTGCTTCTGGCGAACCAGAGCAGTGCACGGAAACACATTTACCTTCCCACCAGAGTGGTTCCTATTCATCTACTTGCACTTTGACGTGCTTTTGAACTGCTAGGTGGGCAGGAGCTGGGACTGAGCAACGGGAGCTCACCCCGTCGCAGGGATTCGAACTGCCGACCTTCTGATCAGCAAGCCCTAGGCTCTGTGGTTTAACCCACAGTGCCACCTGGGTCCCATCCACCAGGTAGTTGGCACAAATTTTGACTGCTTTTACTCAGGGAAACCAGTAGGAAAACCCAGAATTTTTATCTTCATGATAGAATAGAATAAAGAATAGAATAGAATAGAATTTATTGTCATTGTCCCCTTTGGGGAGAATAAAATTACTCAGCTGCTCCACCCACCCAGATAGGGAACTCCACGCAAAAACAAAACACTAATTAAAACCATACAGTATGATACAGCATAACAGGTAAGATTAGATGACTTTCAAAGTCCAGGCTTCCCATTCAAGGCCGAGATTGCTCTGGAGGAGAAGCTGTTCCTAAGATGGCTTGTTCTTGTCCTCATCGTCCTGTATCTCTGTCCCGATGGCAAGAGCTCGAAGAGACGGTGACCAGGATGCGATGGATCTTTTACTATGTCCAGTGCTTTTCTGTGGCACCTGGTGGCATAAATCTGCTCTAAGGTGGAGAGTGAGCAGCAAACAATGCTCTCTGCTGCCTTAACAACTCTGCACAACCCCATCCTGTCCTGGGTAGTACAAGAACAGCCTTTCCTACAAAGGTATGTTTTTCCTAAAAGAATGGAAAGTTATATTATTCTAAGTTTAAATTAGCGTTGGAAGCAAAACAGCCCAATTTCCAATTTTCAGGCCTGCACAACTCTTGTTAAATTCCCCAGTCGTTCTTCCCCATCAAAAAAAAAAAACTTCTTTGTGATGCCAGGTTATCTTACTTTGCTATGCAAACATGCTACATTGGATCAGGCCAATGGCATTTGGCAATTTCCCACATATGACAAGCTGCTTGTGATCCAGCGACTCAAATACAGTGCATTGCAGTTCCAGGTTGCATTGCAGAATATAAGAACGTTTAGTGGAACCAGCTATCATATTCTAGCTCTGCACAACGCTCTGTGTAGGCTGTGGGTTAAGGGGAAACTACATGCTATGGGTGTGTGGTTTTTTTTTTTAAAAAAAAACAAACATAAATATCAGCCACAGATGTTCCTGATCAGGACTGGGGCTGCAGTATGGGTGGAGAGTGTTTTTGGACTACACAGCATGATGTTTATATATCCCCTGCATACCCACAGCTATCATTTACAAATAAAAGAGAAAAGCCTGCAGAGGGCCCAGCTGTGTGTTTTGCATGAAGTATAGTCTGGTACTTTAATCCAAAACCCTTTAGGTATACCAAAAACTCCCGGATTTCAATGCAGGCATTCTACAGGAAATACAGGTGTCATCAATATTGTAAATCAGAGCAGCATTTCAAAATAGGACAAAAATAGCCCTTGAACTGTGCAGCACAGCTCTTTCCTTAGCTACTTTCGGGCCATATTAGAATACTCTTTCAAGTGATGCTATGAGTCCATTTGGGATGGGTTATACGGGGACTTCTATGGTGCTGGAGGAGACTCTTGAGAGTCCCATGGACTGCAAGAAGATCAAACCTATCCATTCTGAAGGAAATCAGCCCTGAGTGCTCACTGGAAGGACAGATCCTGAAGCTGCGGCTCCAAGTCTTTGGTCACCTCATGAGAAGAAGAGAAGACTCCCTGGAAAAGACCCTGATGTTGGGAAAGATGGAGGGCACAAGGAGACGGGGACAACAGAGGATGAGATGGTTGGACAGTGTTCTCGAAGCTACCAACATGAGTCTGACCAAACTGCGGGAGGCAGTGGAAGACAGGAGTGCCTGGCGTGCTCTGGTCCATGGGGTCACGAAAAGTCAGACACGACTAAATGACTAAACAACAACAAACAATATGGGGACTTCATGACTCTTAAGGCTAGGAAACTGCCCCCTCCTGCCATAAAACAGTCTGATTTTCAATGACCTGTCTATTCACGTGGTGGGGGAACCTGCCCCATTAAGAAGGCAACAGTTGATGCAAAACAAAAGCATAACCCATAAAAAGCATTCCCTAACAGGAACATAGCTGTCAACTTTCGGATTTGAAAATAATGGATACCGCGAGGGCAGTGCAATGGCACCAAGTAGCCTCGCCACCCTGTGCTCCAGAGGCTGCGCACGAACGGGTGAGCGAAAGAGCGAGCGCATAGACGGCAGGCTGGCTGGCTGTCTGGTTGGGCATGAGGGTCTGGCTGCACAAGGCATGCAAGCTCCGCCCCCAGTCGGTCTCAGACTCCTCATTGGCAGCCGAGCAACGCAGCTGAGGAGCCTCCCTGGCCGGCAGGGAGGGAGAGGAGCTGCTTCCTTTGAAATCCGGGGAATTTAAGGGATATCAACAATCCGGGATAGCAGCGGGAAACGGCATTGGAATAAGGGAGATTCCCACCAAAAAAAGGGAGGGTTGACAGCTATGAACAGGAAGTGGGGAAAAACAGTGTTTTTTCAAACTCCAGTCCCACCCTGCTATACAGCATAGTATATAAAAGGACTCTGGCTGTGACAGTAAAGGTATATTCCCTTTTCATATTTACACTGTGTATATACATGTTGTGCCCGCACGAGAGAGGGAGGGGGAAAGAGGGAGGGAGAGGCGTACTGGTTTGAGTGGCAGCAAGGAAAAGGCCAAGAAGCTCTTGTCCCCACCCATTCCTCCTTCCTGTCAGCAAGACAAGAAAGGCGCTTTCAGGTAAACCGGAGCGCCCTTCTTCTGTTGTCAAAACAGATTGTGCAACCCTTTCTGATGTAGTTTCCCATTTTCTCATCTCCGTTGCCTTGTCAGGGTGTGCCATCATTCCAAATGGTACACAGCATTTTCCTTTTAAAAAATAAATAAACAAAAAACAAAAAGGGGGGAGGGGGGAAAGGATATGGGGCTAAGATGCAACTCTGTCCTCTTAAAAAAAATTGGGATAGATAAAAGAGGAGACTGGCAGCAAAATAATAATGTGTCAGATGCTAAAGGGCTGTTCAGGAAGAATGGCATATGTAAAGAAAAACAACAGATTTTAGCGCTTTGGTTCCTGTGGAGCTGTTTTCGACAAAGGATGATTATATGACAATTTTACACCCAAACGGGAGAGGGTTGGATTGAGGCGTTTGATACAAGGTTATCACAATGCATAAAGGATGAGAATTAGAATGGAAGATTAATAATAATAATAATAATAATAATAATAATAATAATTTATTATTTATACCCCACCCATCTGGCTGGGTTTCCCCAGCCACTCTGGGCGGCTTCCAACAGAACATTAAAATACAATAGTCTATTAAACATTAAAAGCCACCCTAAACAGGCCTGCCTTCAGATGTCTTCTAAAGGTCTGGTAGTTGTTCTCTTTGACATCTGAAGGGTGGGCGTTCCACAGGGCGGATGCCACTACCGAGAAGGCCCTCTGCTTGGTTCCCTGTAGCTTTGCTTCTCACAGTGAGGGAACCGCCAGAAGGCCCTCGGCGCTGGATCTCAGTGTCCGGGCTGAACGATGGGGGTGGAGACGCTCCTTCAGGTATACTGGACCGAAGCCATTTAGGGCTTTAAAGGTCAGCACCAACACTCTGAATTGTGCTCGGAAACGTACTGGGAGCCAATGTAGGTCTTTTCAAGACCGGTGTTATGTGGTCTTGGCGGCCGCTCCCAGTCAGCAGTCTAGCTGCCGCATTCTGGATTACTTGTAGTTTCTGGGTCACCTTCAAAGGTAGCCCCACGTAGAGCGCATTGCAGTAATCCAAGCGAGTGCATTGCGGTAGTCCAAGCGAGAGATAACTAGAGCATGCACCACTCTGGCGAGACAGTCTGTGGGCAGGTAGGGCCTCAGCCTGCGTACCAGATGGAGCTGGTAGACAGCCGCCCTGGACACAGAATTAACCTGTGCCTCCATGGACAGCTGTGAGTCCAGGATGACCCCCTCTCCTGGAACCCTGGCCAATCAGAAGCTGCCTTTTGTTAACCGTTTGCTGGCAGGGAAAACGAAAAAGAAAACACTTGGTGAACCAACCTGTCTAGCAAAACAACCTTTTGCGTGTTGAGACCAGAGACCTCCCCCTTAAATAAAGACACATTTGACTCAAATTTTAGTTTTAGTTTTTGGCGGAATTTAGGCCACAACTTTATTGATTACAGAAAAGTGAGTGGTTGCATAGGCTCTGGTTCAACTAGCTCCCTACACCCTTGCAGGTAGCGCTGACCCAGAGCTATCATAGGTCAGCCAAGGGTGAACACCTGAGGCAGGTGAGAAGCCCGGGAACAGACTCTGTTCACTCCCCAGATGCTCCCCTGGACTCAGGCATGGGCACAACCCCCTTTCGGGGGTTGACCAAACCAAGTTGAGTCCCTGGATTCCTTTAACGGAATACCCTTCACATAGGGATGGTGAGACTGTTCTCCCATCCCTATCACCTGAACCAGTGCCTATCCGCAACCTTACAAGTTGTGACGAATTGCTCCGCGGCAGGCGAAACCCAAATGGCTACAGCCAATCAGCCAAGTGGGGAAAATTCCTGCCGTGCCCCTGTCCCAACGGCAGATGACACACAACGGCATAGCAAGGTCAAGCGCAAAATGCCCTAAAATTAGGGAGAGGTGGGCGGGTGTTCCAATGCATGAGCCGAAAGAGGAATCTCTGGGACATGTGCATTGGCTTATATAGGTCCCTTGATCCGTTTAGACTGCATCCCATTGGCCAGATTAACGACAGAGCAACGAGGGACCTACCAATCGGGTGTTATGGCTATCCAATAGACCCACAACCAGGAGGTTAGTCTCCAGGTCTCACCGCAACATGTGCCCTCTCTTAGGGAGGACACGATTTCCGTCACAGCAGGGAGCAGCACATTTACTTTCTGCATCAGGTTGCAAAACAGGATAAGCTGCCCCTGCAGGAAGGAACAAGAGGGTGAGGCCTATACTTTTATTCCAGCTGTGGGCTGTGAACCCAGTGGTGTAGCAATAAAATTGCTAGCATATTTGCAAAGCTATACCGAAAGGAAATTCACACCAAGAGCTCTGGCCAGAAATTTCAATACTAGGAATAATTCCTACTTGTGAGTTACAGTTAAATAAAAGTATGTATTCTGGTAAAGCGTGTTCTCCTTCTTGGAGAGCACGTGTTGCGGTGGGGGCCAGCAACTCACCCCTCTGTTGCTGGGTGGGATAGTATGGATGGCCATGATTGTGATTGGACCCCGGGTGTTGTTGGGGAGAATTGTATGTTGCAATTTATTGATGGACAGCCCAGCGGATATATATTGATGGGTATGCAACGTGTTGCTACGCAGTAGGCGAAAACCAAATGGCACCAGCCAATCAGCCAACTGGAAAAAATTCCTACCAGGCCCCTGCCCCAAAAGCAGATGACCCCATGACAGGTGTAGCAAGGTCAAACACAGAGGCCTAATAAAGGGAAGGGCGGGGCGGGAGATCCGATGCACACAGCAAAGAGGAATATCACGCTGCGAGCCAATCAGTATATAGTCACTGGGCTGTCCATCAACAAATTGCACCATAGAAATCTCCCCAACAACACCCAGGACCCAATCACAGCAGTGGCCATCTACACGATCCCGCCCAGCAACAGAGGGGTAACTTGCTGGCCCCCACCGCAACACGGGCTCTCCATGAAGGAGAACCCGCTTTGTCACAACTCATTGATGCATTCCAGCCGAAATAAGCTATATTCCTTGGCTTCCTATCCTAGCTTTTGTTTTTAGCCAATGAATGTTTTTAGCCAATGAATGAAGCCACAGCAGTGACTGACATTTAGGAAAGCACAACTAGCCTACTAGGCGAGGAAGTGAAACGCCCCTTATCTAGATATGAAACTTCTTGGCTTGGTTTTAAGTCATTTCTTCAGCCCTTCCCTGATGGAGGAGTGATTGCTGCCCCTTCAAAAACCATTCAGAATTTCCCCCAGTAGTTTAGTGTAACTGTGCTTGGGCAAAAGGTATGAAAAGTAGCAGCAAAGATGGGAACTCCTTCACTTTCTAACTGAGGTCTTATTTCATCCCTCTCTCAAAAGCCGTTGCCCACACACACCCCGTGTTTGTGCTCATTGCCTTGAAATTGCTAACTGCATATACAGTATCTGTTTTTATTTCTCTATATGCCAACCACTCATATGAAATAGCAAGGCAGTGTACAACAATATATGCAGGCACAATCAAATCAAATCAAACTTTATTCACATAGTCAACAGGCCGTAGCAACTGAGATACAGGAAAAAAACCAGATAAAAACATTGGAAAATGACCAGTCGGGAACAGAGGTATATAAATGTACTGATAGATCATATAGAGGTCAGTGAGGCCCCATTTTGGCGGCCTGAGATGGTCAGTGGGGATGGTAAGGTTCTCTCGTTTGTCAGAGCTATAGGGATAAGCCGATTGTGACATATATAAGCCTCAGGTACATGGGCTGGTCATATATGCCGAGTTGTCTTTCAAATTGTGGCCCTTAATCTCATTGCCCTCTCGATGAATCTGGAGACTTTTTCTGTTGTCAGAATGTTCTGGTCCGATAACAAGTGAAACGTTGTGGCCGCTGATGAGCGACCTGGGATAGAAAGTAAGAGGGGAGTGATAATCTCACTCCTCAGGTCTTTATACAGAGGGCAGGCCAGAAGAACATGGGACACTGTCTCCATGTTTCCGTCTCCACAGGGGCAAAGACGTTTCTCCCTGGGGAATTTCTGATATTGGTCTTCAAGCCCGGCAGAGGGTAGCACGTCAAATCTTGCCAACATAAAAGCACGTCTATACTTTGGGATGTTTAAATTGTGCAGATAAGATGCCGAGGTATCGAAATGCGAAGGAGGCAGGTGGGCAAACCATGCACAAAATTGCTTTGTTTTGGCCAGGTTGTTTTGTTGCTCGATATCCATCAGGAGCTGATCAATTAGGCTTTTTGCTTTGGGAAGGCCCAACGTTAGCAAGTGCTGTGCATGTAAGCCACATGAAAGAAGTTTGAGTCTCACCATTTTATGCCACGTGCATTCGTGGGCATCCCGTGTCACGAGGGGCAGTAGTCCTGTTGGATTTAGGTTTAATTTTGCATTGTTTTGTGGGATCTTATGTCTTATTATGCAGGCACAATAAGACATAAGATCCCACAAAACAATGCAAAATTATTATTATTATTTTACCCATGTTGATGGGAATGGCGTGATTGCTGAGAGTAGGTGGGTTATACCAGCCTTGCTAACTAATCCTGCATTGCAAGACCCATTTTTCTGTTGGGAGGGGGAAGTTACAGTTGTGCATGACAACCCAACAGTTCAATGCTGTTTATCGTGGGGTGCCGGGTGCAGAGGGGCGTGTAGAAGTGACTATAACTGAGGTATAAGTGAAAAGCAGACGGGTGAACAACAGCTGTGGAAAAAGAGGTTTGGATGTTATCAGGACTGAAAGAAGATGGCGACTGTCCGTGATTTGGCTTTTGGAATCAGAGTATCAAGGGGCAAGGCGATCATATGGTGATGAAATATGGACTTAAATCCACACAGAGACATTGTTTGTTTTGATCTGTCTTGCTTGCTGGAATACATCAGAGGCTGTGAAAATATAGGAAGGGTAAAAAGCAAGGACAAATAGTTGATTAGATAACTCCGGAGTTTGAAGCATGGGAAACCTCAAAATAAATTTAAAATAATAATTTGGCAGAATTGGAACTTTTCTTTTTTTATAATTGGATAGATAATTTGGAATGTAATTTGGAATGTTTCAATGTGATTATGTTGTATTGAAAACCTTAATAAAAATGATTTGGCAAAAAAAAAAAAAAAGTGACTATAACTGCAGGAAAAACAAGTAATGGTTGAGGGAAGCCAGGGAAAGGAGGGTTTTAGTTGTGGTTGGAGGATGCCAGGCCTGTCCCTGTCGAGAAACAAGGCAGGGTAGAGGCCAGGATCACTCACACACACACACACACACACACACACCCTGAAGATGTTCATGCTTCTTCTATCTGCAGCCATAGTAGCAAATGGTGGGAATGTGTCTGAAAATAAGCAAGGCCTTGCATAATGTGAAGTGTTGGTGTGGGCATCATGGACAATTTTATCTACATGTATTGTCAACCATCCTGAACCTCTGTGATAGGGCAGATTATATATGTAAATAAATTTACCCTTTCCAGTCCCCATAGCCTTTCTGGAGCTCTAATTAAGCATTACTGAGCACTGCAAAACAAATATTCAGAGTCTGCAGAATTAGAGGCCTAAACTGTCATTTAATGGATGGTGCTTAGCACAGATCTAATGTGTAACTGTAATGAGGAAAGCCTATCCATGTAATGAGGACTGCCACTCAAGAAATTCTGCTGTATGTTGCAGACTGTCATCAGCAGTTCTGATGCAGACAGCTAATCTACTGTGCTCCACAATCCTTTCACTTTGGGGTTATCTAAGTAAAGAACTATCCAATTAACTGCTTCAAGCTATAGTAATGTTATGCATGACAAGCAGGAAAATTGCCCTGATTAGCCAAAAGTGCAGAGTCAGACCTCTGAACACTTCAACTGCACTTCCTCATGGATGTAGAGACAACTGAAGTCAAGACAGCTCTTCTCTTTGAGTGTATCTGAAACATGTGCGTGATACTTTCATTAAAAGTTAGATAAATGGGATTTATGCATTGCTAGTGCCATAGAAGGCCAGAAGCCAATCGACAATGAGGGGGAGAAATGACATGGCCTTTTGAGAGCTGGTGCAGCATTGTGGCGAGACAGATCTAGCATGTTATGCGCTGCAATACCATAATGGCTAAGAATGTGTGGAGAAGTCAATGGTTCAAATTTCACATTAGCCATTTGCTCACTAGGTAAGCCACTGTTCTCTCAGCCCAACATTTGCATCGTGCAGGTCGGAGAATGCTACTGGCCCACTTTAATGGGCTATTGCAAGAATTACCGAGATAAAATACATGAAGGGCTTTGAGAAATTATGAAATAATTATCACCACTTATGCCCTGAGTGCTTAAGCATACAAACATATCTTCCAATATTTCATAATTCAATTCAATTAGTTTTATTACGGCAAAAGCCAGCAGCACAGAAAACCAAAAATCCAAACAAGTAAAAATCGGCAACAACATCATCAAAAGTAAAACAATTGCACAAAGGAGCTTTACAATGTATTATTCAATAAAAGAGATTTACGCTTCTCAATAGCTAAAGTGCAAAATCTAGCCACATTATATGATACTAGACTTGAAGAATCTTCCAAGAGATATTTTCGTAAAATTTCGGGGGATGATTCCAAATAATATTGTAGAGGTATAAACTTTGTTAAAAGGGGTAAGATAAAGCGGGCACGTTCTTCACTGTAGAATTCACAAAATAAAAGAATGTGAGTAACGGATTCTACCTTGTTAGACAAGCATGGGCAAAGCCGCACATGCATTGGAACCCTCATAAATTTGCCATACAGCACTGCTGAAGGCATTGTCTCGAAGCGGGCTCTAGAGAAGGCCCATCTATAGGCTTCATTAATGATATTAGTTAAGTAAGGGGCTGCTGCAAAGTTAGGCCAGGATTTTAAACATCTATACTTCTCCGGGAGTAAGGCAAATTCATGTTGTGATTCGACATCGCGAAGTCTCTGAATGATGTTAATTTTTGCCTTATTTAAAGTTCCGTTAAGAAGATTTTCTGGGTTTAGGCCAATTTGTTTGATCTTATTAGTTATTTGCATAAGCCAGGGGGGATAAGGGACTGTGGCCAGGAAGTGAGGTAACAATCCCTTTGGGTTGTAGAGGATTTTCAACCAAAGGGATATTGCTTGCTCCCATATTTTTAATTCCACTCTGGGGAGTCCTGCCTCTTGCCTTAACACTGAATTAGGTGTACACTTTGGGATACCAAACAAAGATCTTAAAAATTTTGATTGTACCATTTCGAGGGTCTTGAAATTGGCAGAAAGAATGAAAATAAGGACATGCTAAGACATCTTAGGGATGAGGGTGGCGCTGTGGGTTAAACCACAGAGCCTAGGGCTTGCCGATCAGAAGGTCGGCGGTTCAAATATCCGTGACGGGGTGAGCTCCCGTTGCTCGGTCCCTGCTTCTGCCAACCTAGCAGTTCGAAAGCACGCCAAAGTGCAAATAGATAAATAGGTACCGCTCTGGCGGGAAGGTAAACGGCATTTCCGTGTGCTGCTCTGGTTCGCCAGAAGCGGCTTAGTCATGCTGGCCACATGACCTGGAAGCTGTATGCCGGCTCCCTCGGCCACTAAAGCGAGATGAGCGCCGCAACCCCAGAGTCGGTCACTACTGGATCTAATGGTCAGGGGTCCCTTTACCTTTACCTTTAACACATCTTAGGTCTGAATTCAAGGGTGGCCACCCAAGATCTCACACTGTTACATGCTGCTAAAGGCAATACAAATACAAGCCCCACTTGCTGTGTTTGTTTACTCATCTTATGCCAGATAAAATTATTTGTCCATCCATTCCAGTTTTGTCTATCTGGAGTGGTGATGGTTTTCCAGTGCTTGGGGAGATGTATTTCACAATATCCAAATAATTGCGAGTCTCTCAAATTAATGTTATTTGCATTTGTTTGTTTGTTTTAGTTTGTTTGTTAAAAAGAAAGAAACAAAACTATGAACACATGTCTTCAACACATAAAGTTTGGCCTTGAATGAGACAGTGTTAGAATGTAGGAAGCCCGTGCCAAAAAACCCAAAAATGGTTTGGGGTAACACACATGTACTTACATGTGTGTTATTCTGGCCTTCACTTGACATGCAAAATTCCTGAGGTTAGTTAGTAAGTTATTAATTTCTATTCCACTTATTTGACAAAATGGCTTCTACATGGTTTGCAACTATAAAACAAAACCATACTTAAAAATACACAGTAGCATTCAAACACTTGTTAAAGTGCAACAATTAAAACAATTTTTAAAAAAAGATAAGATAAGATAATTTATTTATTTATTGTCATTGCACAAGTACAAGCACAACGCTATACAAGTGCAACGAAATTGCATGCCATCCCGTAAAAACCAGAAAGAAAAAGAAAAAAACAAAACACACACACACACATACACCCACCACAGCTTTCCAAGGTCATATTATCTGGTTACAGCATTTAAGATGGTTATAGCTCTTGGGTAGAAACTTTTCTTCAATCTATTTGTTCTTGATCTAATTGTTCTATATCTTCTACCCGAAGGCAGTGGTGCAAAGAGACTATATCGTGGATGAGATGGATCCTTTAAAATATTGTTAACCTTTTTAAGGCAACGGGAACTGTATAGTTCTTCCAGAGATGGGAGAGGATGACCAATAATATTTTGGGCTGTGGTTATGACCTTCTGAAGTATCTTCTTCTCCCTGGCTGTGCAGCTGGAGAACCAAGCACAAATACAGTATATAAGAATGCTCTCTATGGAGCCTCGGTAGAAGGACACCAGCAGTCTCTCACTCAGATTGTTCTTCTTTAAAAGACTGAGGAAATAAATTCTCTGCTGGGCCTTCTTTACCAGAGCAGTAGTATTTGTGCTCCAAGTCATACCCTGCTCTATAATCACTCCCAAAAACTTGAACACAGCCACCCTCTCCACCTGGTCCCCGCCGATATACAGGGGCTGAATATCCACCCACTCCAGTTCAGTTCAAGGGGATGCTTGCTTAAACAGGTAAGGAGCCAGCAAAATACCAACACTGATGAGTCCTCTCTTATTTCAGCACATCATGGCAGGTGAGAAAGGTTCTGGGTGGTTCTGAAAGTACGACAAAGCATTTTTTCCCCCTTCAGTTCCGTGAGGCGGGGGTGTTGTGAGGATAATCACTTAGGTCCAACTGTTGCCCCTCGTTGTTCTTTCTAAGCTGCAGGGCCAGAAGGAGTTGTCCTCTTTGGAGGCCAGTATGGTTTCCCCTGCCGTAATTCTTCATGATTAATGCACTGGCAGCTAGTGCACACCTGCAGCGAGAATGGCCTCAGGCTTCCCTTCAACTGCCATTTCTTGTTGTTACCCGTGTTTCAATTACAGTAAACCCTAGCAAAGCTCAAACTGGATGCGCCACCAGGAATAATGCATTCGGCGCTGCCCTTTGGAACGTCTTTTAATCACCTAGCGTTTTCTCTTGTATTCTCTGCCCTGCCCACACCCTCCCCGAGGCTACCTACCTACTACTGTTTCCCAAAGGCACTTGCCAGCTTTCCTTTCATTAGCCTTCCTTACATCTGTCACGATACATAAACTTAATTTGTTCACGGGATTCACCTCTTAGTGTTTCCTTTCATGAAAACACCTTCCTCAGCTGATTTGGGTACTTTAATCTTATTATTTCCTTTAATCTGCTGCTTATGTCTCTGCACAAAAGGGAAAACAAGAGATGTTTACTTTTCTCATATGTGTATGTCTTGCGAGTATCTGTTCTTGAGAGCTGACATTGTTGGTTATGTATTAATTATTTTGTCAGTTTCATTATTTAGGAGGAAAGGCTCCATAATGATAATTTGGGATCTCTCTCTCTCTCTCTCTCTCTCTCTCTCTCTCTCTCTCTCTCTCTCTCTCTCGTGTGTGTGGCTTAAGAACAAAAGCCTGGTTTCTGCATTCCAGGAATGCTACAGTTGTTATAATAATAATACAATACCTTTATTGGCATAGATAAAGCAATAAGCATAAAACCGTCTGTGTATATTAGAATTCTAGAACATACAATATAAAAGAAGGAAAAGGGGATCGTCAGCACCCGCTATTGTACAGGCCAGAGCTCCCCAGATTTAACTTCAAAAATCCTGGTCAGAAATTGTGCCATAACTCTAGTCACTTCCAGAGAATCGTCCCTCAGCAAGAACTGGGCTACGAGTAGTTTATTAGAGGGGACCCTGAGCCATATAGAGGACATTGAAGGATCTTCATGAAAGGTGTTGAAAAGAGGGCAGTCCAAAATCATATGGTCTATAGAGTCAGGTACATTCTGACCACAAATGCAAAGTCTGTTCTGGAAAGGGATACCTCTAAACCTTCCAAATAGCACAGCGGACGGAAAGGCATTCAAGCGTGCCAACATAAATACTCTACGGTGAAATGGAGTGACCAGATCATAAAGGTAATTAGGCATCGTTCCATGGTGGGGTTGCAGCCCCAGATTGGCAGGGGAGCACACAGAAGGCTGCGCAGGATGTAATTTTTGAAATTCATTGTCTAGCAGCCTCTGCTTGATTAGCATAAAGATGTGTGGTTCCTCAAATAACAAGAGGGAATCCACCGAGAGGCCTATTTGCCTAAGTTTAGAAGTTTAGAAGTAATGTCAGTTGTTGCTTCCACCGTGGCCCTACCCCACACCACTCTGCCAGTGGAATAATGTACAGGACACAAGGGAGGCCAGTTGATCTCATTGCAAGAATCCCAAATCACCCTTTTGCTAACATGGTCACTCCCAGGTACATATGAAGCTTCCTTATATGAAGTCAATACTATGTCAACACCAACTGGCAGAGGCTACTGGCCACCGATGGATTAGCAACAGAGGAGGTTGACTTGAACTGAGTCAGACTACTGGACCATCTAGGTCAGGGCTGTCTACACTGACTTAGAACCAGCTCTCCAAGAACTCAGAAATGATTCTCTCCCAGCCCTATACCTGAAGATACTGGGGACTGAACACAAGATATTCTGCATGCAAATCAATTATTCCACCATGGAACTACAGTCCTTCATCCCCCATTCCTGCCTTCTTGTTTCCCATGTTTTTACACTACTGGTATGAGATGGAGCCATAGGGGAGCAATAAACACATCTTCTCATGATCGGGTCAGCACAGAGAGCAACTACCTGTCAAGAATAGTTCTTCTCTCAGCCATTCAAGCTTTAAACATTGAGGGGATTTTTTTATTTTTATGGAGACATGTTCTGTAATGCAAGCTGTCCTTCAGTCTGAAGTGGTACAGTCCAGGCACCGGTTACCACCTTAGCGACAACAGCTACCTGTAGATGCTAGCCATATGTCTGAGAGTCATCTCTAGGTAGATTCTAGAAGTAGTAGAGCTTCAAGATATCAAATGTTTAAGCATCTTCAGACATCCAAGTGGTAAACAAACTAAGGCTGGCAATCCTTAACAAATTTCCTCAGTAATACTCACTCCTTGAACTTATCTGAAGAAGTGTGCATGCACACGAAAGCTCATACCAAGAACAAACTTAGGTAAAGGTAAAGGGACCCCTGACCATTAGGTCCAGTCGTGTCCGACTCTGGGGTTGCAGTGCTCATCTCACTTTATTGGCCGAGGGAGCCGGCGTACAGCTTCCGGGTCATGTGGCCAGCATGACAAAGCCGCTTCTGGCGAACCAGAGCAGCGCACAGAAACACCGTTTACCTTCCCACCGGAGCAGTACCTATTTATCTACTTGCACTTTGACGTGCTTTCGAACTGCTAGGTTGGCAGGAGCAGGGACAGAGCAACGGGAGCTCACTCCGTTGCGGGGATTTGAACCACCAACCTTCTGATCAGCAAGCCCTAAGCTCTGTGGTTTAACCCACAGCGCCACCTGGTCTCTAAGGTGCTACTGGAAGGAATTTTTTATTTTTTATTTTGTTTTCGTCTTTGAACTCTGCGGGATTTAATTCTAAATAAATGTGTCGGACTTTACCAATCCAGTGCTAGGACTGGGCGATATTTGGTTTTCAACATCGTGATATATCACCAGCTAAACATCGCCATATATCAATATATCGTGATGTCTGAAATAAGGATGGGACTACGTAGAGGTGAACAGTAGGGCTGGGTAATATCTGATTTTTAACATCATGAAATGTCACCAGCTAAACATCGCAATATATCACAATGTCGGAAATAAGGATGGAGCTATGTAGAGGCATTGATTGGCTTCACGGTTTTTCCCACATTGTGATTTTTGCATAACACACACACGTCATGATTCATGATCAATCAATCAATTCTTTATTACGGTCACCAACCAGCACAATAAATTGCATTACAACATCAATGTTTAAAAGAAATAAACTAGAATAACTTATCTAAAAGGATCAGCCATCCTTTGATCCTTATTTTATATCTTAATTATTTACTATACAGTACGCTATAGATTAAAACGGAGTCTGTCTAACTCTGATCAGGAGTTGATATAAGTGCCTCCAGTATAGGCACACCGAATTCTGATAGCATTGGCGCAGAATCTTGCCACCATAGCGGTGACATTTGGGTTAGAGTCCTGATATATTCATGATTCATGATATATTGCCAGGTCAAAAATTATGAACTCGATATCACAGTATCAAACTGGTTTTGGACAATATATTGATTTTTTGCCCAGCCCTATCCAGTGCCCTCCAGATGTATTGAACAAATCACATCATCCCACTACCCAGAGTTGCCAGCAACGTTGTTTGTGGCAAAAACTGCAAAAAGGTAAAGGCATGTGCCTTCTACTCAGCCATACAAAAAGAATTGCCAACCCAGTAAGTATATGACCTAAGTCTATATGTTTCCACCTCTGTCTACCATTTTGCTATTTTGCTGTTGAAAGGTCTTTGGAAAGTTGAGCTATTTTTAAAGTTAATCTTTAATTAAGATTATTAATTGCTTTCCTAATATTCCCTATCATGTAACCAATGCCAATTTTTACCCATACATGTATGCTATTTATTAGCTGTCAAACCAATTATAGTCAGTTTACTGATACTTTAATGACATGAAGAGCTTAGGAAGCTGTGCCAAAGTTTAGAAAAATACAGTCTTGGGGCAGGCAACAATACTAGATTTTCCTCAACCATCCAAGTAATCAAGAAACTTCTGGAAAACACACAACAGTTTGGCCATTGTCACTAATACCCCATGCCGTTTTTTAAGAGAATTTTTAAGTGTCCACAATCTGGCCATTACCCCCTTTGGAATTTTAAGAGAAAAAGATTTGTATCCCACAAAAGCACATTTTTGTCTCACTTTATGCACAGTGTTGATTCTTTTCCATAAAAAGAAAGACAATCTACTACAAATTGGTTTTCGTTTTTTGAACAGGTTGTTAGGTAAATCTTCATGCATTGAACTACACTCTTCATAAGAAGTGTTCAGATCTGAGTGATTACAACAATAAACAGGGAAAGGGGAAATAAAATTTGAGAAAGAATCTCGAACACAAACAAACCTGTATTAATTAAATGTATCATTACTTCTGCAAGATGTCGTTCCAGTGACACCACCACCAGGGAGATCCACTGAATCTATAACACTACCTGCTGCTTTGGAACATGAGAGACAACAAACTATTGTTTGGCTTCTGCTACAGATATATAAGGGACCCAGGTGGCGCTGTGAGTTAAACCACAGAGCCTAGGGCTTGCTGATCAGAAGGTCGGCAGTTCGAATCCCTGCGACGGAGTGAGCTCCCGTTGCTCGGTCCCTGCTGCTGCCAACCTAGCAGTTCGAAAGCACATCAAAGTGCAAGTAGATAAATGGGAACTGCTCTGGCGGGAAGGTAAACGGCGTTTCTGTGCGCTGCTCTGGTTCACCAGAAGCAGCTTTGTCATGCTGGCCACATGACCTGGAAGCTGTACGCCGGCTCTCGGGCAATGAAGCGAGATTAGCGCCACAACCCCAGAGTCGAACACGACTGGACCTAATGGTCAGGGGTCCCTTTACCTTTACCTTACAGATATATAAAGTGAGGAAATACAAGAATTGCAGCCTTCGCCATCAACACAGGAAAACCGAGGTTGGTACAAAGGTAGCAAAATGACTGGTTATTAGTTATTCAGAATCAAAAACACATAAAACCGCAAGATTATTGGAACAACGATCTGAGAATCGTCCATGGGTGAAGACTCTGAAGCAGCATCCCGTACATGTTGCAAATGGCCTTATTTCCTTATGTATTGACTTCTGCAATGATTCTCATATAGAAACACCCACTGCTCATTCATGGCTAGCATGTCCATTAGCGACACTGTAAGCACAATCAATACCAGTGCGGTTAAATGATACCCTCTACGTTGCAGAAATCCAGACATATACAAAGAGATGCTACAGATCACCGGTGAGCTAGTAATGTGGCAAGGCTACCTGAAGAAAGCATATTATTGTACCTCTACCTCATACTTTTATGCCTTATTACTGAAACTAACTCTCTATGCTTTAAAATAAGGGCTTTGTTTAAGAAATCAAGATGCTGTGTCTCACTGTGCCTTATTGCTGCGTTAGCAGAACATGTATATATTTAGCCATGTTTTCAGTCTGGAAGGAAAGACGTCCATCATGCCACATAGGATGTCTGGAGGGAAGGGGCTTTTGGCTTAGTGTGTCAGAAGGGGATTTTTGGCTTGGTTTGATTATATCATAGGAACGCCTAATATGGTCAATGTAACTAAAAATTAAGAAAAGAGAAGTAATCTTTAAAAGGACAAAAGGAAGGGCAATGTCAACGCTTATTGGTTTAATTTTGCTACAATGTATGAATATGTAATATCTGAAGAGATCTATAAAACCTCTGGACACCATTGTTTCGATGTCCAGATTTTTGGAGGTTACTCACTGGACCTTATTGCTCAGCAATAAAAACTTACTCTCAATTTCTCTGAAAACTGTGTTTTAGTAATTATTCTAAGAACTAAGGTTCCCATTCTCATGCAACAGTAATGGGGGAAGTAGCTCAGATCTTGAAAATGGCTATTTGTCTTGCACTTCAAGTTGATGGAAGTCCAGATTGACAAGATGAAGAAAAGAAATTTGTCATTGCTAGGTAAATCCTGAAAGAAAGGCCAGCTGAGATCCCTAATGCCTTTATTGGAGTGATTTATCCTGAGAAATCTGGTTGTGACAAAGGCGTGTAAGTTTGCCAGTGTCCAGTTTGAATTGCTAGTTGGAGTTACAACTGGTGGGGAAACAGCTAATATTGGCTGAACGAGTGAGCTCTGGAAACTTATTGAAGACCATCTCAGACATAGATTAATGACATGATATTTAGTTCTTTTGTTTGCCCCAGCAGTAGGATGGGTGTGTGGGTATGTGGGTGTTTAATGTATTTTAATTGCTTTTTCGCATTTAATAATCATAATTTAAAATACAGTAAACACCAACAATATCAGCTAGTTTGTCATTTCTCGAAAAAAGGCATAACAGCAGTTTAAAGTTACAACCACTACTGCAATATTTTAAAAAGGAATTCTCCCCCTTTCTTCTGAAACTCAAATTCAGTAGGACTTGCTTCTGAATAGAAATGTACATTATTGCACATTTTGCTCCCCCTTTCCCCCCAAAACATCATTGCATGTAAAAAATTGGATAGGAAGGCAAAGAGTTCTAGACTACCCTTCTCCAGGATGCACTAATTTTCTAGGCACAGGGATGATTTTGCATAGGAAATTCAGCTGAATCCACTGCCTGCATTTTGAAGGGGTTGAATGTGGGAACAGTTTTAGCACATGATGAGCAATTTGTCTAGAGAACAGCTTAGATTCCTCATTGAAAGTGGCTTATTTTCACTAAGGATAAAAGGGCTTAAGAATATATATATTGGCCCGGGATGGAGGTAGAAAATGAAGACAAGCTTTTTAATCTAAGGGTTAAAGTTAAAATTAAGTAGTGAGTTAACTGTGGGCATTGATAACATTTTTCAAGTAATAAAATCAATCTCATTTAAAGTTTGAGTTCAGAGCAAGAAGGGCTTCCTTTTTCCTTTGAACTTGCTTTGTTCTCTTAAGCCAATGATGGTCTTTTTCTAAACAGATCTTCTATAATTAGAGGCTAGGCAGAGGAAGATCATTAAATATTTCATCAACCATATGGTCACCAACTGAGAAACTCAGAAGTCCCGTTTAAGCTCCATCTGTGTCAGTAACAGTTTACTAACAATGTCAACGACTCCGTGGATAAGCACCAGATGAAACCTAAATCTGAGGTGACACAGTGCCAGAGGTAGTTACTGGAGAGATCCTGCTCTTTGATGGACAAACCATGACCTCAGTTGGACATATGTAAAACTGGGCATCACATAGGAAACAGAGATATACCATGGTCTGAGCAAGACATATGTAAAATTGGGATACTTATAGGAAATTCATCTGGACTGGTCTAGGACTGGGATAATTTTCTATTCCAAATAATAATAATATTATTATTTGGAATAGAAAATTACCACTGCCACCTTCCTAGGCCTTCATTCAAGTCCTTATGCTTCCATTCCATCAACCTCAGCTCAGGCATTACATTTTTCCTCTCATGAATTTAGTTGGAATTATTCTCAACACTAGGCCTTGACAAAAAGAAATATTCCGTACGATTTGCTTAGGTTGTCAAATGCAAGGTTTCAAAAAATCCATCTTTGTACTTGTGAGACCAGTCATGACTCAGACGGCAAGTCTTCTGGGTTGTGTTGGCTGCTGCCCCATGTGGTGAAGCCCTTCAGACTGCCGAGAGAAGGGGAAAGCGGCCATGTTGTTCTTGCAGTCCAGCTTCCAGCATGGCTCTACCGCTCAAGAAGGCTGCCCCTGACCAGGTCTGCCTATAAAACAGGGCTGGGAAACCTCCGTCTAAATGTGGATTTTGCTGTAGAGCAACTGTCTCCAACCTGGAGCCACCCAGATCATTTGAACTACAGTTCCCATCAGCCCTAGCAACAGGGGCAGCACATCCTGTTTTGCCACTTGAGGCAAAATGGGAAGTGCCGTGCCACTGCAACCCACCCCGCCCTTGCCGAAGCATCCCTTGCCTACATTGTGTGGTGGCGTTGCAAAATGGTGGTGGTGACGGTAGATTAATAATAATAATAATTTATTATTTGTACCCCGCCCATCTGGCTGGGTCTCCCCAGCCACTCTGGGCGGCTTCCAACAAATATCAAAATACATGAAAATATCACAGATTAAAAACTTCCCTAAACAGGGCTGCCTTCAGGTATTTTCTAAATGTCAGGTAGTTGTTTATCTCTTTGACCTCTGCTGGGAGGGCGTTCCTCAGGGCGGGCGCCACTACCGAGAAGGCCCTCTGCCTGGTTCCCTGTAGCTTTGCTTCTCGCAGTGAGGGAACCGCCAGAAGGTCCTCGGCGCTGGATCTCAGTGTCTGGACAGAATGATGGGGGTGGAGATGCTCCTTCAGGTATACAGGACCGAGGCCATTTAGGGCTTTAAAGGTCAGCACCAACACTTTGAATTGTGCTCGGAAACGTACTGGGAGCCAATATAGATCTCTCAGGACTGGTGTTACGTGGTCCCGGCGGCCACTCCCAGTCACCAGTCTAGCTGCCGCATTCTGGATTAATTGCAGTTTCCGGGTCACCTTCAAAGGTAGCCCCACGTAGAGCTCATTGCAGTAGTCCAAGCGGGAGATAACTAGAGCATGCACCACTCTGGCGAGACAGTCTGCAGGCAGGAAGGGTCTCAGCCTGCGTACCAGCTGGAGCTGGTAGACAGCCGCCCTGGACACAGAGTTAAAAAAAGAAGGTGTGAAATCCATTTGATAACTCCCTGCCTGTACACCTTAAAAGCTGAGCCAAATCTGAGGGAGGCAATTTTATGAAAAATATTATCCATAATAGAACACACCCCACATTTCTGATAATGTGTTTTTAATGCATTGCCCTTACCCTGATTCCATTCCATGTCACCAAATCTGACGATGCAACGCAGCCAGTTAAATGAGGTTGATGTCTGCTTCCCTCACTCTGATTTGACTTTATGATATTGCCAGTGTCCTGACAGATCATCATATTGCCTATGACATATGCTTCGGTAATAAATTAATTTTTAAAAAAAGAAAAGGTGCCCAAGCTGGAGGTCAGAAAAAGAAGCAACTGTGAGCAGGTATGCAAAAGGTGCTTGTGAAACTTACATTCAACGTTCTAAGACCCACTTTTTGTTGTGATTTTTGTCCAAGCCGAGCGGCACCAGCTGCAGCGAGGACTGGGTTCACTTTTGCCTGTCTCACTGAACCGTGAGAAAGTTGCCTTATCACTTCCTGCATGGAATGTTTATGTATTACTGTACTGTTGTAATCCGAGCCTTTGGGCTCATACTCTCTTCTGGCTAGTGCTCAAGCTGGAAGGACGGCATTATGGCAGCTCCGTCTTAACGGGCTGGCAGAAGAGAATCTCTCTGCACTATTCCTACAATAAATTAGTTTAGCCTTAATTAATGGCTTGTGTGTGTTGTTCTTCATGCTGGGAACAATCACATATTACTGCGCCACCGGACTCTCTGTAGCCGGGGATGTGCGCACATGGCTTTGCTCTGGCTTTGGGGCAGTCTCACAAACTGCCCCAGGCGGGGTAAACTGTAAATTGTGTAAAAAAAAAATTGTGTAAACCTAATGCCTCCACTATCTGAATCAGCATAAATTTGAATACCACTTGCTGGAAACTGCAGGAGGGGAGGGTGCTGCTGCACTTGGATCCTCCTTTTGAACTTCCCATGGACAATTTATGGCCACTGTGAGAGGAGAATGCTGAAATGGAAGAGCCACTGAAGAAGAAGAAGAAGAAGAAGAAGAAGAAGAAGAAGAAGAAGAAGAAGAAGAAGAAGAAGAGTTTGCATTTGATATCCCGCTTTATCACTACCTGAAGAAATCTCAAAGCGGCTCACATTCTCCTTTCCCTTTGTTGTTGTTGTTGTTCTGAATGATGCCATGGCCTATGGCTAGTGCAATAAAAAGTTTAATTGGAATTGGAAAACTTTCTGGCATCAACACATCTTAACACATATGTTCACACACACACACACACACACACACACACACACACACACACACACGGACTGCTGTGCTGTGGAATCCATTTTTAGGTATGTTTTTAAATTTTAACTCCAATTTTATGTGATTACCCTGTCCACTGCCCTGGGCTCCCATGAGAGAAGAAGCAGTCTAGAAATAATGAATGAATATAAAGCAGTAAGTTAATAATATCCAAAAGCAGATAGCAATGGGCAGGTTCCAGACTCAGAGACAATGCACTCCTGCTCCCTCCTGTCACTACAGCAGTGGAGTGAAGCAGACAGTGCTCCAATGCTACCCACCAACTTCATGAAGCTGGCAGACATTCAGTATTCATTGAGTTAGTTGGATAATTTTAGCTTCTGAACTCATGGTATGATGGGTGTGTGAGCTCTTTAGATGGAAAATATGACTATATTTACTTAAAAACATGGTCACCAGTTTTGATGCATGTGATGGGCTTCTGCACATTCTGCTGAGTGGGGCCATGTATATTTGCAGATAATAGACTAGTCAACCTATTTCTGTCATATGTTGGTTGCTTATATGTACAGTAACGGGTCCATGCTGCCCATCTGGTGTGTCCTCAACCTTATTATCCATAGTAACACACATAAAATGTATCTTGCCATTTTTATGCTAGGTGCCTAAAAGGCTTTTGACTGCATGGAATGGCTGTTTTGCCTGCAGTTTGTATGTGTGTATTAATTACATTTGTGAATTGCTTTCTATAAAACACCTCAAAGCAATTTAACGACAAACTTTTGGTGGGAGAATAAAGGGGGGAAATGTCAACTGAATGCATCAACCTACACCCAGCTTAAATATTTTATCTCTAACATCTCTGTGAATGCACAAACCACTTTGTGTCCCTTATGCCATTTGATGGCTTAGTATTGGAGGGTATAAAGGTCTTGTTTTAAAAATATATTGGCAGTTTCAACTAATCCAGTGCACTAACAGAATCTCCTTAGCACAACAGAGCTATCCCCCTCTCTCATTCTACTGCACCTTCCCCCAATCCTCACCGGAGGGTCGTTAGTTGAATATAACACTCTGGGCTGTATTCAATTAACCCATTGTGCTAGTGGAAGCCACAAGGACCGCTGCTAGCCCAATGGAGCTTTCCCCCACTCTCCTCCCATGCCATCTATTCTGGAGGGTTAGGAGAATCCCCAGAATACAGTGGCGGAGTAACATGCTGCAGCCCCCGGAGCGGAGAACAGGTGGGGCCTTGCCGGTGCACGTCCCAGGGTGTGGCGCGTCTTCTCATGAGGTGGCCAAAGAGGAGAAAAGCAAAGGTTCAGAGGCTGAGGTAAAGGTACCCCTGACCATTAGGTCCAGTCACGGATGACTCTGGGGTTGCGGTGCTTATCTCGTTCTTTAGGCCGAGGGAGCCGGCGTTTGTCTGTAGACAGCTTCCAGGTCATGTGGCCAGCATGACTAAGCTGCTTCTGGTGAACCAGAGCAGTGCACAGAAAGGCTGTTTACCTTCCTGCCAGAGCGGTACCTATTTATCTACTTGCACTTGACATGCTTTCGAACTGCTAGGTGGGCAAGAGCTGGGACCGAGCAACGGGAACTCACCCCATCGTGGGGATTCGAGCCACCAACCTTCTGATCGGCAAGCCCTAGGCTCTGTGGTTTAGACCACAGCGCCACCACAAAGCAGGATATTATGCTAACAGGTAAACTGCACCAAGTTGCTTCAACACTGGTAAAAAGGTAAAGGTAAAGGACCTCTGACAGCTAAGTCCAGTCACAAACAACTCTGGGGTTGCAGCGCTCATCTCGCTTTACAGGCTGAGGGAGCCGGTGTTTGTCCACAGACAGCTTTTCCGGGTCATGTGGGCAGCATGCCTAAGCCGCTTCTGGCGCAACAGAACGCCAAAACCAGAGCAGCACACGGAAATGCCGTTTACCTTCCCGCCGGAGCGGTACCTATTTATCTACTTGCACTTTTGGGCGTGCTTTCGAACTGCTAGGTAGGCAGGAGCAGGGGCCGAGCAACGGGAGCTCACCCAGTCGTGGGGATTCGAACCACCAACCTTCTGATCGGCAAGCCCAAGATGCTCAGTGGTTTAGACCACAGCGCTACCGGCGCCCTCCAATTTGGCTTCTTAGAGCAACTGGGTCTTCTTTGTGTTGGGAGGGAGTGTAAAAACTGTTTTGGCACATGTGGTAAAGTTGCCCTCAGTTGGCAGGCTTTGTTACATAACAGGGAGCTTAGTATTTAGATGCCTGTCCTCAGGGACCTGCTGTCAGTATCTGAGGTTGACAACAGGGGCATTTGTCTTGCCAAGGGGCAATAGGAACCCACATATTATTTTTGATAGATATGTGTACAGGATTGAACTTTCCATTTCATGAAATTGTCTGTTTTTCTAAAGAATAAGATCGCTATGCTAGTGACTGTGACTGCTAGGAAAGTTCAAAGTGCAAAGCGAGTTCTCCTATAGGGAGAGCACGTGTTGTGATGGGGGCAGGAAAGTCACCCCCCCTCCTCCCTCCGGGAGCTCGGGGGGAGGAGTGGGCAAATGGCCACAGTTGGGAGTGGACTAGGTGAGTTGCTGGGGTAAATTGCATGTAGCAATTTTTGATGGACAGCCCAGCGTCCTATATATTGCTCAGCACGCCATGTGACCATCCTCTTTGCTGTGTGCTTCGGATCTCCCGTCCCCACCTCCCTGGTATAGGCCTTTGCATTGACCTTGCTGTTGCCTGTCATGGGGTTGTCTGCTGTTGGGGCAGGGGCCTAGTAGGAATTTTTCCATTTGGCTGATTGGCTGGGCCATTTGGTTTTCGCCTACTACATAGCAACTAGTCACAACTTGTAAGGCGGTTAGGCATTGGTTCATTGGTGGATGGGCGGTCGCCCTCCGAATGATGATGGTGTGATGGGAATTCCGTTAAAGGAATCCAGGGGCTCGATATGCTTTTGTCCGAACCCCCGTTCGGGTTGCAGGGCCACGCATGAGCCCCTTGGGACCGCTGGGGAGAGGGAGGTCTATGACCCCAGCCTCCTTAACTCTCCCCGGTTTGGTTTCCCTTCGCTGACACGTGGTCAGCTCTGTCCCGTCGGACAG
This sequence comes from Darevskia armeniaca, assembly GCA_034641395.1. Classification (NCBI taxonomy): domain Eukaryota; kingdom Metazoa; phylum Chordata; class Lepidosauria; order Squamata; family Lacertidae; genus Darevskia; species Darevskia armeniaca. Next base: position 1,232,843 of record JAWWNF010000026.1, on the reverse strand, counting down.
CTAGTCGGAACCAATGCCTACGCAACCACTCACATGATTTGTATTTCAATAAAGTTGTGGCCTAAAATATGCCAAAAAACCAAACAAAAATTTATGTCTGAAGTGTGAATTATTTGGGGGGTGGCTTGGTGACCTCAACACGCAAAGCTGGAAGTGGTGCAAATAAAATTGTACCATGTCATTTTCTAGGTTCTTATACTCAAAGATTCATTAGCCCCTACTCTTTGTAGCACCCCCCCTTAAGAAGAACAGGTACATATCTAATTATGAAGATGCTTTAAGGTACCGTAAGTGGTGTATTAGAAACAGGACATATTTCCCCAAATACTGTCGCAAGGCAGCTGCCTATGTGATGCAGAGTAGCAAAAGGGTAATGTTCATCATTCTCTGCCTGCAATTACACATCTTCCACCCCATTATAAAGGCCCTCAGGAGGGATTTTGGAGGAAGGTCTTGGAGGCAGAGGTAGGCCTGGGAATTAAAGTGGTGAGTGTTACCATGGGATAATCGCACTACTGGGTATAAGATGTCCCAGTGCATCTTAAGCCTTGTAATACCATAAAGTGTTCTAATCTGCTGTCACATTATAATTTTTAATGAAAAATACGACACATCTAACATCTGTGAGAAAATGCATAGCAACTAGTGAGATGTCCACCAGATTATAGGAATGTATGTGTGTAGAACGGCATAAAGTACAGAGTTTCTTTGCCTCAGGCCTTGTACTTTTTCTCAAGTCCTGCACTTACTATCAGTTGTATTTCCAGACGGTGGCTCCATTGCTTGTTCACTCTGCCCGCCCTCGTTCAATTTTGACCCTTTGCTTAAAGGCCTGCTAAGAATTACCTTTAAATAAAATAATAATAATAATAATAACTTATCCTTGCCACCAGGTGTGTTGGTTTTAAAAATTCATGTCATACCTCAGAGGGTAAGGATTGGAATAAATGGCTGCTCATGCCACAAATGCTGGAGAGCAGTTGCGTGCCAAGGTCCCCAAACCACCTCTCAAATAATTCACACATCAGACAGAATTTTAGTTTTGGTTTTTGGCATGATTTTGGCCACAACTTTATTAAAATACAAACAATGTGAGTGGTTGCTTAGGCATTAGTTAAGACTATCTGTCCCACAGAGGACAGAACTGACGACCGTCAGTAAGGGGAAAACACTCTGGAGATATAAAGGAAGCCGGGTGGTCTGACCCTCCCCTCTCCCCTCAGGCTCCCAGGGCTCTTGCATGGCCCTAGCCCCCGACCGGGGGTTCGGACAAAAAGCATCGAGCCCCTGGATTCCTTTAACGGAATTCCCCTAACACCAGCAACAATTGGAGGGGCAGACACAGTCAATCATAACCCCTCCTCCAACCAACATAACCAATGCCTAACCGCCAACCTTACAAGTTGTGACTATTTGCTACACAGTAGGCGAAAACCAGAAGGCACCAGCCAATCAGCCAACTGGAAAAATTCCTACCAGGCCCCTGCCCCAACAGCAGACGACCCCATGACAGGCATAGCAAGGTCAACGCAGAGGCCTAAAATATAGGGAGGGAGGGTGATCAGAAGCATGCAGCCAAGAGGGGGATCACGTTTCAAACCCACCAATATATATACGCTGGGCTGTCCATCAATAAATTGCAACATACAATTCTCCCCAACAACACCCAGGGTCCAATCACAACAGTGGCCGTCCATACGATCCCGCCCAGCAAGGGGTGACTTGCTGGCCCTCACCGCAACACGTGCTCTCCATGAATGAGAACACGCTATATATTTCCTATACAAATCCTAAGAGAAGTGGGCATTTGATGGGGACAGGAGTGTGATTCTGTATAGGGATGTGGCAAACCACCCTGTTTCCAGGGTTTTACATTGCCAAAAATCCTCAGATAGTGATAGTTGTGAGCTAAGGTCCGTGTCCTGCATAGCTAACTTGAGGAGCTTTATAGAACTTTTTGCTGTAGAAGCCTTGGTTCTCAGCTCTTGTAAGTAAAATGTGCAAACAAACTCAGCCAACAAGTACTGTAGCACCTTCCCGCCCTATTTTCATGCGTTCGCCATCTTGGCCTTGATATGGACTACGGTTGGTCGCCTGTCGAGGGGGCCAGGTAGGAATTTTCCCACTTGGCAAATTGGCACCACCCATGTGGTTTTCTCCTGCCTCGTAGCAATTGTCACAACTTTGTAAGGCATTGGTAAACCTGGTTGGTGGGAGGGGAGGTTGTGGCCTCCATCTGCCCCTCCCCTTTTTAAGGGTATTCCATTAAAGGGATCTGGGGGTGTGGATCTTGTCCAAAGCCTGGGTATGGGCTAGGGCCATGCCATGACCCCATCGGGAACCCTGGGGGAGCTCACAGTTTATGTACATCAGGCTTCCTCAAACTCAGCCCTCCAGATGTTTTGAGACTACAATTCCCAACATCCCTGACCACTGGTCCTGCTAGCTAGGGATCATGGGAGTTGTAGGCCAAAAACATCTGGAGGGCTGAGTTTGAGGAAGCCTGATGTACATCAACAGGGTTCCCCCTACTGGTGGTTGACCCTTATGAGACTACCTGCATGGCGGGCAGGAGTCAGATATAGTCGGTTCAGTTCCAATGCCTAAGCCAATACCGCTCACATCTGTAACCAATAAAGTTGTGGCCTTATTTATCCAATCAACCCAAAATACTGGTGTCTGTGTGTTTCATCATCTAGAAATGGGGTGAGCTTGGGGCCTTCCCATACAACCCACTCAGTGTCTGCGGACAAAATAGAATAATAAAGATTTGAATCTATTGTTCACAGGCGGTTGCACGCCCAAAGAATCTTGATTTTTAAATTTGTTTTAGGTGTATGAGCTTCATGAATGCAACTTTTAAAAGATCTGGTCAGTTTTGTTTTTTGTTTTTTCTTTATATTAATCATGCGCTAAGAGTGAAAAGCAAACAGTCACTATATTTGGATTTTCACAAGTTGACAGGAGTATTAATTCATGGGATTTGATAGCTGATCTGTGAAAGCGAGTTCTCAGAGAGAGCTCCCGTTGCGGTGGGGCAGAAAAGCCACCTCCCTTGGCAGGGGGTTTGGCTTGCTGGCCACAGCAGTATTGACCAGCCTGTTGCTGGGCAAATTTGCATGTTGCAATTGTGATGGGCAGGTCAGTGTCCTTTATATAGATCTGCACGTGATCTATTGCACCTCTTTGCTGCGAGCTTCGGATCTCCCGCCCCCCCCTCCCTGGTATAGGCCTGGTTGACCTTGCTGTTGCCTGTCATGGGGTCGCCTGTCGTTGAGGCAGGGGCCTAGTAGGAATTTTTCCATTTGGCTGATTGGCTGTGCCACTTGGTTTTCGCCTACTACGTAGCAACTAGTCACAACTTGTAAGGTTGGTGGTTAGGCATTGGTTCTGTGGTATGGGAGGGCGGTGCCCTCCAAAAGTGATGATGGTGATGGGAATTCCGTTAAAGGAATCCAGGGGTTCAATATGCTTGTCCGAACCCGGTAGGGTTGCAGGGCCGCACATGAGCCCCTGTGGACCCCTGGGGAGGGGGAGGCTCTGATATACCAGCCTCCGTTAACTCTCCCCAGCTAATGGTTTCCCTTCGCTGACACGTGGTCAGCTCTGTCCCGCTGGACAGCTAGTCTTCGCTGACTGGGTCAGCTCTGTCCCGCCGGACAGCGTGAACCAATGCCTACGCAACTACTCACGTGTTTTGTATTTCAATAAAGTTGTGGCCGAAAATATGCCAAAAACCCAAACAAAAATTTATGTCTCTTGTGTGAGTTATTGGTGGGAGTGGCTTGGTGACCTCCACACGCAAATCCACAACAAACGCTAACTACATTTTTGTTTGTTTCTTCGTTCCGAAGAAGTCAAAGTATGTTAAGACCCTGGCACCCAACATGTTGCAATTCACCTCCGGGCTCAACACCATCGTAAGCATGTTGCACCCTCTAAGGTTCCTCACACATGTCTTCCATCTAGATTCAAACTCCCCCTCATAAATATTCACTAATAATAAAATAAAAATGGAATACCATGTGTGTAAATGATTGCTTCACATGTGGAACCATGAATCAGATGGTGTTAATTGTGAGCAGGATACTAGCAGTGCATTCCTATGCCTGTCTATTCAAAAGTCAATTCCAATGAGTTCAATGGGGCTTACTCCCAAGGCAGTAAGTGTGTATAGGATTACGCAGCAATTGGTGGAAGTTTGCATATCTCAATATGGATTTCTGGACATTTAAGTACAAGTAAGCCCTAAGGGTGATATTTTTAAATTTTATTTTTTAATCAAATATTAACCTGACTTAAGCTCTCTTTTAAAGGTTACATTTGCATTTACAAAGATCCTCCAAACTATTTAACTACAATGAATTTTAACAAGGCAGCTTCCTGTCCTAGCTGCCTACCTATTTTTAAATTTTATGAGGCTAAAGCTCTTCTGGCAGAGTTTTGTAGCTCTTAAGATGAAAGTCTGATGCCTGCGCACTTTAAAAGAAGAGAGGAGGGTGAAGAAATAGAAAAAGAAGAAAGGAAAATAATCAATTTGGTATCAAATTTATTCCAAAGCTGAAAAGTGCATTTTTTTTCCCTTATTGTGAAGGAAGACATGCAGGGAGGTCAAAGGTCAAGCAAAGAGGAGACGGTATTGTGTAGGAACTGTCACGCATCACCACTTATTTTGACATGCACAGGGCCGTTTGTTGTCTGTCGAACATGCAAATTAAGTGCCTACTGTCATAGCTAGCCGATATCTGAAAGTGGAAAATGAGACCACCTGTAACCAGTGAATGGAATGATGGACAAGCATTCAGCGCTCGTCATTTCCAACGCCATTCACACCACCTCCGAATTGCATATGACATGTAAAAATCTTTTCTTAATATTCACAACCGGGAAGTTTGGGGAATTATGGAGGCTTCAACTGCTGCATCTAATGGGTTCTCCAAGCAGACAGCTGTGACTGCGAGCTGGCTTGATAATTAGGTGTCCAGGAAGATTTTATGCTATGAATCAGTTAAAAGGGAGAAAAGGAAAAGGAAAAGAAAATAATGGCAAGCAAAACTCACCAGAATGGAAATAAAATTAACCCTTGAAATATCTGCACAAATGCTCAGCTTCGCAAAATAATAATAATATTTTTTTAATATAGCAGGTTTGTAAAAAGTTGCATTCCATTGCACAAGAAATTGGTGCTAACTGTGACATTTCCTGGAGATTATTCTATTGCAATGCCCATTGTAATGGATTCCTCGTGGAAAACTGGGGAACATATATGGATATTTAAAAAAAAAAAAAAAGCTTTGGAATGTGCACACACATTTCTTAGTATCTCTGGCTGAAGCATTCATGAATTTTAAAAATGAAGATTTGTTTTTTTCACCATACCCTAGCACTACAGCTGAAGCATATGTGATATAATCCCCAACTATGTATTCACAACTGGCTTTACTGGGAGGTGGGATCTACACGCACAAAATGAAATACTCGGAAGCCGCATTTCAGATTTGGGGGAAGGAATGCCAAGAGATTTCAGTGAAGGTGGGGAAGGCTGAGACAAACTTCAAAGGTCTGCTGATGGATATAACTGAGATTAGATTACAAAAACGGTCGTGTATTTAAACAGCGTTTGCGATTATTACTTTTGATACTTTATAATAATGTGGGATGCATTTCTTCCAGAAGAATGGGGACTTGGAACTGATAGGGCTGCCAAGTCTGTATCACCCTCTTCTCCTGTGCCCTTAACAGCAGCTTAATTCTATGACAACAAATCTCTATTGCATGAAAAGCTTTACCTGGTAATCCTGGAAAAACAACCAGCTGCCTCCCTCCATCAGTTGGAAACCCTAGAAACAAGCCCCTTGCTTTAAATAATCCTCCTGATAGTACTGTTCTTTCAGGTGATCCACAATTTAGCAGTGACTTACAGAGCTTCTGTTTCCTTCCTATGAAAGTGACAGTGATCAATTAAAAAAAATAAAATCAGCAAGAACAAAAGATTGGACACATCCACCTTCCCAAATGCTGCCTTTTAATTGGGCCTTGCTAAATTAAGGTTAGCTAAAACAATTCCATTCCATCGCGAAAAGCCCAAGCATTCCAGTGTGCCATTCTTGTTTTCCCCTGCGATATGAAAGGCATTTTCCTAGTTGGATTAATTCAATCTGCGGCACAAGAGCACACAGACGCCCGCACACATGCAGTGTACAGCCAGCATTCAGATTGATTATTCAGCTCACCGAAGATGAATCGCAACTCAACAACAGAGTATTATTTATGAAGGCTTCCAGGCAAACTTAGAGAGGGTTTGTTGAGAGAGCTTAGATCTCAGCTAAACAAGTACAGCGCCTGCTATTCCTGACCCCTGCAGTGTGAAGCTAGCACCTAAGAAATGATCAAATACACTGAGAGGATATTAGCCAAGCACTTCTAAACCCAGACTAGCTGGTTTATAATCCTTTGAACTGTGCCCCTTTTCCGTTTGTGTGTGACACCCTGCTTTTTATACATTACTTCCAGGAGGGTGTTCACAAGTCAGGCCAATCTGATACAGGTGGTGAATGAAAGCAATGCTGCCGAAAAAAGCAACAACCAACCCCTCTACTTGGATAAGATAAATCAGGGATGTGGCTTCCTATTTCCAGTGCATCAGGGGATGAATGCGTCTCCCAACACCACGGAGAGAGACAGACAGAGATAATCAGAAGATGATGGAGGAATTGCATTTTCAATTGGAAGAGGATCCTGGCTCCAAGCCGCAGTTTGCCTGGCAGTCTGGCACTTGCTTCCCCATGGAATGTGAGGGCAGGCAAAGGCACAGGGTGCACACCCCAATCCCATTCCTGGAAGCACAGGTTATCATGATAATTGGTTGTTGTTGTTTTATTGGAGTAAACTACAGGCACATGCTAGAGACGATGAGATAAGAAACTACAAAAATGAACCCAGCTACAAGGATTTAAAAGGTTTGGATTGAGAGCAGATTTCATTCGGTGAAAGAGACGGTGCGGGGAGGGGAGCCCACAGTATGCTTATATCAAAGTTTTTTTCTACATTTATGATACAGCAACCCTCCCCGGAATGCACGTTTTACATATGTATGTATGTATAAGTGAGGAAGGAAGAAATTGGAATATAAATATGGAGTTTAACAAAATCGGAACTGTGTGTGTGAGAGAAAGGAACTGAGAGGGAAGGGGGGAACGCTACGGTTTGAAAATATGGAACAAAGTTGAGGAAGTGAAGTTGGTGATGATACATTGGGCAAAAGATTTTGGTCATAATATTATGCTAGATGGCTGGGAGAAATTGTGGAAGGAAGGAATGAAATTCACTGCATGTAATGCACTAAAAGAAAATGTGTTAAAAATGATGTATAGATGGTACATTACACCGGTCAAACTGGCGAAAATATATAAGGTTGATAAGAAGTGTTGGAAATGCAAAGAGAAAGAAGGTACCTTTTATCATATGTGGTGGGAGTGTAAAAGGGTGAAAGGCTTCTGGGATATAATATACGGTGAAATTAAGAAAATGTTGAAATATACATTTGTTAAAAAACCAGAAGCATTTTTACGGGGAATCACAGGTACAGACATTAAAAAGCAAGACTTTAAGCTTTTCCAATATGCAGTGACTGCGGCGAGAATGTTAATAGCGCAAAAATGGAAACAAGAACAAACACCGACAAAAGAAGAATGGATTGCGAAATTAACGGAGTATGCAGAATTGGACAAGATGATGGGGAGAATCCGCGAACAGCGGGACCAGAAGTTCATCAAAGACTGGACTAAATTTACAGACTATTTAAAGGAAAATTGTATTCAATTGAATACGTTGGTAGGATTGCAAGAGGCTTTGTAGAGTAAGGAAGAAATGTTGTTAGTATGAAGATATAGTGATTAATTTTAGGAAATAATGATATAAAACAATGATTGACTTTGGAAATATAGATATAAGGGATAGATATTAGAATATCATAAGGAAGGTTTGACGGAAGTCACGGCCATAAAAAGCCAAAACGGTATAAGATGTGAAGATAAATGTGTGAATTTATTATTGTATTTTTATAAAACCAATAAAAATGATTATATATATAAAAAAGAAAATATGGAACAAAGTACTTCCTAACCTCTGTTATCCGCAAAGGAATATGTTTTAGATAAGGATAATTGGCCATAAATCAGCAGCAGGGAAGAAAGGAGTCTACCAGCTGTGGGAATAGAAGCTTTTGGATGAATTATCTGCTGTCTGGATTCAGAGCGTTCTTCCTATGCTAAAAATATGGTGAACATGGCTTGTTTACTGGAAGCCAAATCATCATGGGATGAAGTGATGCAGTGACTTTTGGAAACTGTGAGATAACCACTTCTCCCGAGGCATGACTGGAACAATTAACAGTTGTAGGAATTATGGATATAACACCATATATGGATGGGAAAACATCATAGCGGGGGAGAGAACTGTCACAAACAGGAAAGAATAAGGATTACGGTTAGAGTTCCTCACTTGAAACTTTATAAATTACCTAATAAAAAGTAAATGGGTAAAGGGACCCCTGACCGTTAGGTTCAGTTGCGGATGACTCGCTTGCGGCGCTCATCTCGCTTTACTGGCCGAGGGAGCCAGCGTACAGCTTCCGGGTCATGTGGCCAGCATGACTAAGCCACTTCTGGCGAACCAGAGCAGTGCACGGAAACGCCGTTTACCTTCCCGCCGGAGCGGTACCCATTTATCTACTTGCACTTTGACGTGCTTTCAAACTGCTGGGTTGGCAGGAGCAGGGACTGAGCAACAGGCGCTCACTCGTAGAGCTGCAGCAGATCCCAGAAATCCAGTGTTCCCCTCCCTCAACTGTATTTTGGTTTGGACTTCACTCTACCACTAAAAAAAATAAATTATGAAAAAGAAGCCTAGCAAAGTGCTTGAGTGGTTGATGCAGAACTTCTGCTAGCAGGACCCATTAGATGAATCCAACCCACTGGATCCAAGTCTCCTGGAAAATTGTCAGATTTTTTAAAAGCTATAAAATATAAAAGATATTGCATGACAGCATTTCCAGGAGGAAATATGCGGTATCACGTATTTTATAGCTGGTTAAGAGCTGGAAATACAATTGCCAATGTGACTTCACAAAGGAGGTACACCCAAGGGTCACAAAACAGGTCACAACCGATACCTGGAGAGTCTTGGGAAGGCTGGGGGGGTGAAACCTTATTGATATTTCAGGAGCCTGTTGTGTCAGGTGGAAGAACCTAATAAAACTTAATGAGGGGTCAATTTTTTAAAAAAGGTACTAGCCCTCCATGGCTCCGAATTTTGGTTTATTTAACAATGAAAACCAGAATTTATTCTGAACCCAATACCAAAATGCCAAGTTGCATTTAGAATGGTATTGAGAGCCCAAATCAAAATCCCCATACTAAAATTCATCCTACATGCCGTACACTCTGCTGATTTTAAGATCACTTTGTATGAAATCATCTCCAGCAGCAAATAATCCGTGTAAGAAGGGAGCAAATGTGCAGAGTTCTTGCAAGCTGTTTACCTCCCCTCCTGGCTCTGCTCATATATTTTTTTTCACATCAGTGTTTGTTTATAACTTTAGAATAGATCAATTATTTCCAGATGATTTTTATCTTGCCACTTCTAAAGTGGCTCTCTTGAAACCATCCAGAGATTTGTAAAGTAGGTGTGAAAGAAAGCCAGACATTAAACAGTGGGAATGCTTCCTGTCTGCCAAAATGCACTGTCAAAGCAAGTTAATTGAACTAAATAGTATCAACCAAAGGCAGGTATACCACGCATGCTGATGAAGTCTTCAAAACAGAGTTTTATGATGGCAGCTCAAAAGTTGCTGTTGTGTTTTTTTTTAAAGGAGAGAGAGAGAGAGATTATTGGGTTTTAACATTCAGTGAAGCTGTAACAGCTGCACCAATTCTCCATAATTAGACAAGGTCAAATGCTGAAAACGAAGGACATTCCTCGTTTGTCAAGTCAACAATGGAAATGGACCTAGCCCCACTCAGCTGGGGATGAGCGCTAACTAAATTCATTCTGTTGGTGAGAAAAGCATTATGTATGTCCTTTTTGTGCACTGCAGAAAGGAATAACCTGTCTGGAAACTCAAGTGTAAGAGCTAACAAGGCAAAGGACTAGCACAACATCAGATTTTGTTTGAAATACCAAAAAGCATATGTTCGTTGACATAGATTAATTTTTCTGACACTTGGAAGGGTTGGAAACGACAGGGTTCTGTTAAAAGGTGAAAATAAGCATTTAAATATATACTGACACTTATTTCCATGTTCCTCAGTGACAGGGTGATTGAATGTTTATATCTTTCTTTTTCTACTTTTACAGCATTTCTAGGACACAGTCCATCTAAACTGGTCTGATTTCAGCGAGAGAGATTTCAGTGCCGAACGCTTCCACTGAAACCCACGAGACTTAAAGGTGCTTAATTTATTTATTTCATAAAATTTATATACCTCTTTATTGTAAAAAAAAAAAAATCACCTCAGTGCAGTTGGACGATTGCAATATTATGCCCTTAATATTTTGTCTCTGTCTGAAATATAAAGTTTATTTTTTTAAAAAAAGAAAAACCTATGAATATAGCTCAGCAATGCAGCCTGACTTATATGATCATAGAAGTCAGACTGTGTTGCTGAGCTATATTCATAAAAACATCAAACCTGATCAAATGAAAGATAATTATTTAGATAGAAGGGATTTTTAAAAAAAATAATAAAAATGTGATATTGCAACACAAAATAGGGAACAAATTCTTGATTTTTCAAACCCTGAAGTTATTTATAACAAATTAGAGATCTGTGAAGAACATTTGCGGAAAGGGGAAAATAAGATTTCGGTTAAGGACTATTGTTTATCATATAAATTATGATAATTTAAAACAAAGACATGATAGGTCTACACACAAAGTCTCTGGTATGCTCAACGTTTTGGTTAAACACATCCACACTTTTTAGAGCATTCCTGCCTATATGCATATAAATTATTTCCATGTATAAAAGGTAAAGGATCCCTGACAGTTAAGTCCAGTCATGAATGATTCTGGGGTTGCGGTGCTCATCTCACTTTACAGGCCGAGGGAGCCGACGTTTGTCCGCAGACAGTTTTCAGGGCATATGGCCAGCATGACTAAGCCGCTTCTGGCGAAACCAGAGCAGCACACGGAAACGCTGTTTACCTTCCCGCCGGAGCGGTACCTATTTATTTACTTGCACTTTGACGTGCTTTCGAACTGCTAGGTTGGCAGGAGCTGAGACCGAGCAATGGGAGCTCACCCGTCGCGGGGATTCGAACTGCCGACCTTCTGATCGGCAAGCCCTAGGCTCAGTGGTTTAGACCACAGTGCCACCTGTGTCCCGTATTTCCATGTATACTCAGAAAAAACCCACCTCAGCTAGGAATGATGCATACAATAAAGCAGCTTTCTATGTCAGGGTTGAGCCGGACGAGGAGGAGTGGTGGCAAGCCCCCCCTGGCGAGGCTGCACCCACGGAAGAATCTGGGGAAATGAAGGAATTCATACCTGGAGAAGACTGGTGGCGGCACTCCTCAGAAGAGGAAGAATCAGATAAGGAAGTGGAAAGACCAGAACAGGAGGAGGAAGAAGTCGAGCCAGAATCAGGCCCTTGTGAGGAGAGGAACCAGCTGGCCCCCTCCCCTCCTCCCTTCTCAGCTGTAGAACGTAGAGCTGAGAGGCATAGGGAACAATTAGAGGCAGCTGCAGCTTGTAAGAGGCGTGGTCATGAGCTGGCTACTTAAGGAAGGCCGGCTGCTCCATTCACCAGCACCTGCAACTGCTGTGCTGGGGCACGTGGTTGTTTTGCTCGTCCTGTTCCTGCTTCCTGTGTTGTGACTTCGGCTTTCTGTCTCCTGGTTTCCTCCTGACCTCAGCTTTGTGATTTCGGCTTTCTGACTCCTGGCTTAATCCTGACCTCGGCTTCATGACTTCGGCTTTCTGACTCCTGGCTTGGTCCTGACCTCGGCTTCCTCACTTCTGGCTTGAACTGACTTTGGCTGGCTTCTGACCCGGACTGTTTGACCTCGGCTTTATCAGATTGACTGCTGCTCTTCAGCGCGTCAACTTGTTGGCGTCATAACAGTCCCTAACTGGATGGAGAATTATGTGTGCAAATGAGTGCTCTGCCAGAGATTCCTGATACCAATCAACCAATGAGCAGCACATTAATAGCCCCAGACATAGTCTCGATGCTGATCAGATTTACCAAATAGCTAATTGTTGCTGTTGGTTGGATCTTCTTGGTGTTACACTTAGCTGAATGTGCCTCAAGTGAAGAGGCCAATGTGTTGAAAGCGTTTCATACTTCAGTGCCGTCTTAAGTTACCAAGGCGATTACAAGAAGGGTGGCTGGCCATCTCTTCCTGCTGTGGGTTTCCTTAGCTTCACCAAACCCAGAATTCAGCTGCATAAAGGAATTTTTAAAACAAAGGCAAATTCAGTTGACAGCCCAGTTAAAAGAAAGAAAGAAAGTAGACCGCGTTTAGAAACATGGCTGGGCACCGACAATTGGCTTACAATATTCCAATTATTATCTCATTGTTTACAAAGCAATGAATCCTTGACTAGTTCCTTTATCATATTTTCTTTGTCAACTGAATAAATTAGAACCAGAAAATGTCAACGCGCAAAATACTTTTTTCATATCCATTTGGCGTGCAGAGCAAAACAAATGCGTTCCTTGGCGGGGAATTGCTTTGGTCAATTCTAAGAAATAAAAACGTTATTCTAGAGATTGTTAGAGCACAGAGCCATCATCCTTGCATCATCATCATCATCATCATCATCATTTATTTATACTCCACCCATCTGGCTGGGTTTCCCCAGCCACTCTGGGCAGCTCCCAACAGAACATTTAAAACATGGTAAAAGATCAAACATTAAAAACTTCCCTAAACAGGATGTCTTTTAGATGTCTTCTAAAAGTCAGATAGTTGTTTACTTCCTTGACATCTGATGGGAGGGTGTTCCACAGGGCAGGCGCCACTACCAAAAAGGCCCTCTGCCTGGTTCCCTCCAACCTCACTTCTTACAGTGAAGGAATCGCCAGAAGGCCCTCGGAGCTGGACCTCAGTGTCCAGGCTGAATGATGGGGGTGGAGATGCTCCTTCAGGTATGGCCAGAGAAGTCTGAAATTCCGGAAGCCACAGAATGTTGTGAAGGGGGGGGGGGCTTCTCTTGTGACTGCGTTTCATCCAAATGCCAAGTCAGTTTTTCCTTATAGAGCCGGTGTGGTGTAGTGGTTAAGAGCGGTAGACTCGTAATCTGGTGAACCGGGTTCGCGTCTCCGCTCCTCCACATGCAGCTGCTGGGTGACCTTGGGCTAGTCACACTTCTTTGAAGTCTCTCAGCCCCACTCACCTCACAGTGTTTGTTGTGGGGAGGAAGGGAAAGGAGAATGTTAGCTGCTTTGAGATTCCTTCGGGTAGTGATAAAGCAGGATATCAAATCCAAACTCTTCTTCTTCTTCTTCTCCTCCTCCTACATTTGTGATCCATTTCATGTAGCCCTGACCAGGGTTGGCTCCAGACTCTTGAGCAAACTGCACTGTGGGCCCACCATTTCAATCACTGCTGTCTGTTCATTTGCCATTCCCAAATGGGATCCATCCACACCACATACCAGAGGGAGAAACCTGTTCCTTTTCCTTTCTCTTCTTTGTGCTTCCTCGCTTGGTGACTGCAGAACAAGAAAGCAAGACTAAGGAGGAGGAAGGCATTAAGAATGCCGCCAACACAGTTCTACCACAGAAGTTAAAGAGCTTCTGGCTCTATAAGTTGCTTGGTTGAGAGATCATCTGAGCATCCTATGTGCTTCCCAGAGTTTTTCAGGGGCATAAATATAATAAGCAAAGCAACTTAGAAGGGAGCAGTCAGTATTTCCTCCCAAATCCCAGCCACTGATACACTGGGGGGGGGGGGCAGCAGAGAAACAGAGTTTATCAAGTGCTCAGTTGGCTGCATCTGTCATTGAAATGCATATAATGCAATTTTCTAGATATGATAGTAAACGATAAATTATTCATAGAAGGTATTTGCATTTCATGTATTCTGGAAACCAGCGACATGCCAGCATCCTCTCCATCTTGTCAGCACTGTAACCCTAGGAAAGGAGAACTTCTAAGCGCCGTAATATATGTTTTTAAAATCCTTGAGGGTCTGTCCCCTCTTCATAGTTCAAGAAGCAAGACCTTGCAACCCGTATCATTAAAATATAGAATTAAAAACTTCAGTCGGTTTCTGCAGTTTACGGTCAGAAATGACATTTAAAATCCTACCCCCCTTGCCACACGCACTCTCTTTAGTTAGGATGATAGCAGGGGCGGAGCAATGGGGGAGCGGGGGGAGCGGCACGCCCCGGGCAGCGCCCTGGGGGGGTGACACTCTGGGCGGGACCCCAACCCCACTATCGGCGCCTCCTAAGCAGATCGAGCAGCGCGCAGTGGCGGCTGGCTTGCTTGGCCCAGGCTGCTTTCCGTTGCTTTTGCTTTTTTTAAAAGGGCGGAGCCACAGAAGTGAGGGGCGGGCCAGCGAGGAGGGGTGACAGGCTGGCATGATGCCCCTCCTCGCTGGCTCGCCCCTTGTCTCCGCGGCTCTGCCCAGGCCAGTGCATGTCCGTGCGGGCCGTCGTTCCGTGCGCGTGCGCCGTGACGTCACAACGCATGCGCACAGAGCGACGCCCCGCCCCCGGGGGTGCCGCTTGGCTTGCCGCCCCCAGCAGCCAAGCAGCTCGCTACGCCCCTGTATGCTAGAAATAACACTATCAGAATGAGAAGGTTGCTTTGACAGCAATAAGATTGGATTTATTGGAGAGGGAAAGCATTATGGTATGCACTGTTCTGGGCTAAATTGTTTCAATGAACAAACAAATAATCTGTTCTGTGTCAAACCAGATGTTCGGGAAAAGCAAAACACCAAACTGCACTGAGATACATAAAAGAAGGAGCCCCACCAAAGATGCAAGGCGACTAAATAGGGATTATTTTTGTCTCAGTTCACAAAGGGCTGCACCTGTCATCCATCTTGGAGAAGGGTCTTCAAGTTCCAAGGACATGATCAGTCTCGCTTTGTTAAGCAAACTTTTCTTCCTTTTGGCCACTGGGTGGCAATAATCATAAAATATTCAGATCCTTATGACAGATTTGAGATCTGATTCAGGCAGCAAACCAAGCTGTCAGCCGAAAAAGCTTACTTTCCCCTCTCAGCATGAGTATATGGCAGAAAAGTACTACAAAGCTCAGCAGAAGAAAACAAAGATGGTCTACCATGCATTCAATGTGAGACTAGAAAGTTGGTCAACTGTGCAGAGCACTTAGGAGCTGGGTCAGGACCAGCTCAAGATATTTTGCTACCTGAGGTGAACCACAAAATGACACCCCACCTCCCTGCCAGGGAAGAAGGGATGAGTAATGATTTACATCAGGAACAAGGAGGGAATAAAGATTAAGCTAAGCTAAGCTAAGCTAAGTTAAACAAAGCTAAGCTAAACTAAACTAAACTAAACTAAACTAAACTAAACTAAACTAAACTAAACTAAACTAAACTAAACTAAACAACTAAACTAAACTAAGCTAAAATGATAATAAGATAAGATAAGATGATAAGCTAAACTAAGCTAAGCTAAACTAAGCTAAGGTAAACTAAGCTAAGCTAAACTAAGCTAAGATAATATTTATTATCATTGTCCCCTTGTGGGAACAACGAAATTACTTGATTGCTCTATCCACTCAGATAAGGCACTCCACATAAATTTAAAATAACTACAAAACACTAATTAACACAGTACAATACAATATAACAAATAAAATAAAATGACTTCAAAGTCCAGACTTTCCATTCAAGGCCAAAATTGCTCTGGAGAAGCTGTTCCTGAGACGGCTTGTTCTCACCTTCATTGTCCTGTATCTCCGTCCCGATGGCAGGAGCTCGAAGAAACAGTGCCCAGGGTGCGATGGATCTCCTACTATGTCCAGTGCCTTTCTGTGGCACCTGGTGGTATAAATCTGCTCTAAGGTGGCGAGTGAGCAGCCAATAATGCTCTCTGCTGCCTTAACAACTCTGCACAATCCCATCCTGTCCTTGGTAGTACAGCTTCCATACCACACACATAAGCCATAAGTGAGCACGCTCTCAATGGCACAGTGATAGAAGGCAAGCAGCAGCTTTTGCGGAAGATGGTTTTTCCTTAGAATTCTCAAAAAGTACAGTCTCTGCTGTGCCTTCTTCACAAGCCCCCTTGTGTTGACACTCCAGGACAGATCCTCCTGTAACTCAATGCCCAGAAATCTGAACGTTGTTACCCTCGCCACGCAGATTCCGTCAATCAAAAGTGACTGGACATCTACTGTACATCAGGATCTGCTGCCCCTGTGGAGCTTGCTGCCCGAGGCAGTTGTCTTACCTTGCCTCATATGTGGGCCAGCCCTGATCTGGGTGTTACATCTGGTGTGAGTGAACTAAAGGTTGCTTGTTAGCTGGAGTGTGTCAATAAGCATTCTGTCCTATCACAATGACACACCCCAAAGTGACAAGGATAATTTCACCCAACAGGGTCTACCAGCTTTCTTATCCGGCCTTTACTGGCCAGGATTTGCATTGGCTCATTTCAAAACAGATCACAATATTCTCTGTGGTCATTGGGCAGCACTGGCTGGAGCTGAACCATACACAAATAGGATGGCTTTGGGGCAGTTCACACAAAGTACTAAGCCGGCAATTTTTTTCAAGGATTGGTCCACTTCTGCTAAGACAAAGGTGGACACTCCACATCCGGCCCATAAATGCCTATGCCCGGTTGTCAGATCAGGTTCCTGTGAAGTTGAAGGTGGTTTTTAACCATGAAGAATAAGTCTCCTAGTTACTCAAACCGGGGACGGACTACAACCCCCATCATTCCCCGACCATTGATCAGGCTGGCTGGGGCCTTGAAGAGTTGGGGTCAAACCATTTCTCCTTCAGGGATGAGGAATATCCCTGAAGTGCTGGGACCTATGGGTCTGCTATGGCCTACTGGTGACATGAGGGAGGACTAGTAGCAGGTGTGTAGTGGTTAAGAGCAGTAGACTCGTAATCTGGGGAGCCGGGTTCATGTCTCCGCTCCTCCACATGCAGCTGCTGGGTGACCTTGGGCTAGTCACACTTCTCTGAAGTCTCTCAGCCCCACTCACCTCACAGAGTGTTTGTTGTGGGAGAGGAAGGGAAAGGAGAATGTGAGCCGCTTTGAGACTCCTTCGGGTAGTGATAAAGCGGGATATCAAATCCAAACTCTTCTTCTTCTTCTTCTTCTGTCTGTCAGACACATCTGAGGAATAATATCTGCCTTCTGAGATCAAGTCTTGGTCATTTGGGGCAGGCGCAACACCTGAAGTATTCACAAATCTCTCCTTTTCAGGAAGAAGTAGGGCACAAATTAGGTACATGGTGGGAGGAGGATCATGTCCTTCGAGTAGTGATAAAGCAAGATATCAAATCCAAACTCTTCTTCTTCTTCTTCTTCTTCTTCTTCTGCTTCTGCTTCTGCTTCTGCTTCTGCTTCTGCTTCTGCTTCTGCTTCTTCTTCTTCTTCTGCTTCTGCTTCTGCTTCTGCTTCTGCTTCTTTTGCTTCTGCTTCTGCTTCTTCTTCTGGCTCTGAGGGACTGTCTCTGATGGTCACTGACACTCTCTCAGTGTGGTGTAGTGCTTAAGAGCGATAGACTTGTAATCTGGTGAACCGGGTTCACGTCTCTGCTCCTCCACATACAGTTGCTGGGTGACCTTGGGCTAGTCACACTTCTCTGAAGTCTCTCAGCCCCACTCACCTCACAGAGTGTTTGTTGTGGGAGAGGAAGGGAAAGGAGAATGTGAGCCGCTTTGAGACTCCTTCGGGTAGTGATAAAGCGGGATATCAAATCCAAACTCTTCTTCTTCTTCTTCTTCTGTCTGTCAGACACATCTGAGGAATAATATCTGCCTTCTGAGATCAAGTCTTGGTCATTTGGGGCAGGCGCAACACCTGAAGTATTCACAAATCTCTCCTTTTCAGGAAGAAGTAGGGCACAAATTAGGTACATGGTGGGAGGAGGATCATGTCCTTCGAGTAGTGATAAAGCAAGATATCAAATCCAAACTCTTCTTCTTCTTCTTCTTCTTCTGCTTCTGCTTCTGCTTCTGCTTCTGCTTCTGCTTCTGCTTCTGCTTCTGCTTCTTCTTCTGCTTCTGCTTCTGCTTCTGCTTCTGCTTCTTTTGCTTCTGCTTCTGCTTCTTCTTCTGGCTCTGAGGGACTGTCTCTGATGGTCACTGACACTCTCTCAGTGTGGTGTAGTGCTTAAGAGCGATAGACTTGTAATCTGGTGAACCGGGTTCACGTCTCTGCTCCTCCACATACAGTTGCTGGGTGACCTTGGGCTAGTCACACTTCTCTGAAGTCTCTCAGCCCCACTCACCTCACAGAGTGTTTGTTGTGGGAGAGGAAGGGAAAGGAGAATGTGAGCCGCTTTGAGACTCCTTCGGGTAGTGATAAAGCGGGATATCAAATCCAAACTCTTCTTCTTCTTCTTCTTCTGTCTGTCAGACACATCTGAGGAATAATATCTGCCTTCTGAGATCAAGTCTTGGTCATTTGGGGCAGGCGCAACACCTGAAGTATTCACAAATCTCTCCTTTTCAGGAAGAAGTAGGGCACAAATTAGGTACATGGTGGGAGGAGGATCATGTCCTTCGAGTAGTGATAAAGCAAGATATCAAATCCAAACTCTTCTTCTTCTTCTTCTTCTTCTGCTTCTGCTTCTGCTTCTGCTTCTGCTTCTGCTTCTGCTTCTGCTTCTGCTTCTGCTTCTTCTTCTGCTTCTGCTTCTGCTTCTGCTTCTGCTTCTTTTGCTTCTGCTTCTGCTTCTTCTTCTGGCTCTGAGGGACTGTCTCTGATGGTCACTGACACTCTCTCAGTGTGGTGTAGTGCTTAAGAGCGATAGACTTGTAATCTGGTGAACCGGGTTCACGTCTCTGCTCCTCCACATACAGTTGCTGGGTGACCTTGGGCTAGTCACACTTCTCTGAAGTCTCTCAGCCCCACTCACCTCACAGAGTGTTTGTTGTGGGAGAGGAAGGGAAAGGAGAATGTGAGCCGCTTTGAGACTCCTTCGGGTAGTGATAAAGCGGGATATCAAATCCAAACTCTTCTTCTTCTTCTTCTTCTTCTTCTTCTTCTTCTTCTGTCTGTCAGACACATCTGAGGAATAATATCTGCCTTCTGAGACCAAGTCTTGGTCATTTGGGGCAGGCACAACACCTGAATTATTCACAAATCTCTCCTTTTCAGGAAGAAGTAGGGCACAAATTAGGTACATGGTGGGAGGAGGATCATGCCCTCTCCTCTACTGTGGAAAGAGAATTGTAGGCTGGGGGTGTATGTGAGCCAGCCCCTACTCTGTGGAAGGTGAGGAGGGCAGCGAAGTCATCACAATGACCTATAGACCTGAACTATTCACCTTGCAATAAAAAGACATCAACGCTGAAGCTCACTTGACTGCCATCCTGCCACTTCCTTCATTCCTTTGGAGGGTAAAGTATTCGTAGTGGCAGCACGGTAGTATTTAGGTTTTGTGTGCAAGAAGGGGAAAAAATCCATTATATTACTTCTTTTGTTTAATAAGGGTTCTACTAATAGGGTAACATAAACATACACCAGCCAAGCATAGGTGAGACCTCCTTTATAAATCCTGCAGAAGTGAAAGCTGTCATGAGTTCCTTTTTATGGGCCTGCTTGATGACTGTGGCCTGAGGTAACAATTAAAGAGGGCTATTTTATGGCATTATTAGTGCCAAGTGTGTTCAGAGGTGAGCCTATTTGTCATGCTTGATTAGCACCAAGCATGGAAAAAAAGTATTAAAATGGTAATAAACTAAGCTAAAAACTGCTTTCAAAATGATCCAGTCAAATTGATTTGACTTTCACATGTTTTTGTTGTTGTTGGAGGCTCCAATCTCTTGCATTTTTAAGAGCACAGCTTGTTGAAAACAAAGAACACAAACCCCAGCCAGAGTTAAGCCTTTTATTTGAGTGAGATAGATTAAAGACAGCGCTGAACTTCCACCTGGAATCAAGGCATCTTTTAAAAATGCTTGATGTTGGTGGTATGTCCCCCCCCCAAAAAAAAAACACCTTCAAAAGCTGATTGGCTATCATCAGAAATTGAATAGGATGGCAACCCTTAGATATATGAAGCTGATACAATGGGAACCATCCAAAATGCCGAAGGAGTGTAGCTAAGGGCCATGGGATGTTGCAGGACTCATTCTCCCCAGGGAGAGATCTGGGGTAAGGTAATAATAATGTAATTAATTACGTGAAATTTCACTTACAGGTAGATAGCCGTGTTGGTCTGTCATAGTCAAAACAAAATAAAAAAATTCCTTCCAGTAGCACCTTAGAGACCAACTAAGTTTGTTCTTGGTATGAGCTTTCGTGTGCATGCACACTTCTTCAGATACGTATCTGAAGAAGTGTGCATGCACACGAAAGCTCATACCAAGAACAAACTTAGTTGGTCTCTAAGGTGCTACTGGAAGGAATTTTTTTATTTTGTTGTGAAATTTCACGACAGTGGTAAGAGGGAAACGATAACAAGTTATTCGCTGTCAGCTGAACTGCAGCGGAACAGAAACGACACTACGTGTGTCAAACACGTGTCAAAACGAAAATCGATGTCTTCTTAAATCCCTGCTTGTGACTATCAGAAGTTTTTAAACAAACCTTCAAGAGCGCAGCACAGAATTATTATTTTTTTTAACCTATGTTCAAGAGCACAGCACAGCTCCCATTCATTCCAATGGGGCTAATGCAGAAGAAAACACTTCAGTGGACAGCCCCTACTTTTAACCATGAATCCTGTTTGGAAGGCCATTCTTTGACAAGGGATAGCAACTGTATAGTAAATGTGCACCAACACACAACAGATAAATAATTATGGTGTGCACTTCATTGGAACACTCATTTAACCTATGAATTGCAAAGTTATTTGGGTAGCTGTGTCCTGTCTGCCAGGGTAGCGGATGATTTATACTTCGCAGCACAGCTTCATCATCATTGTTCTCACCTTTATTTCCATCACATCTAATTAAGGGGAAGGTCATTGTCACCTTACATTTTAAACCTCCTTTACATAATACATCATCGTGGTACAGTTTAATAACTAAACTTATGAAGGGGTGATGTGTGGAGAGAGAGAGAGAGAGAGAGAGAGAGAGAGAGAGAGATCTTTACAGCATAATCCATCTTGTTAACAATTGCACCTTAGCTTTGCTCATAATGAAAGCTAATAAACAGACAGAGCGAAAGCTACAGCTTGATGTTCATTCAAATCTTGATTAACTGGCCATGTGGTATAATGAAAGAAACCTTACCCAGGTACCGGACTTCTCTGCCCTTTCAGGTACAGTGTTTTGGACTTAGTTAATATTCCCATCAAATATGTAGATGAGATGTTTCGAATTCTGGACTAGAGTGGAGGCTCCCCTATTTCTCAAGACAGGTAACACTTCCTGTCATCTCACCTGCACCATTTGAAAGGAACAAGCAGGAAGGGAGGCTACCCCACCACACCTCACATTCATCATCAGCTCCATTTATCATTTGAAAGCTGCAAAAGAGAGCCACCAAGATGATCAAGGGTTTGGAAACCAAGTCTTAGGAGAAACAGTTGAAAGAGTTGGGTGTGTTTAACCTTTCCCAGTAGTGATGTATGGAAGTGAGAGCTGGACCATAAAGAAGGCTGATCGCCGAAGAAGTGATGCTTTTGAATTATGGTGCTGGGGGAGACTCTTGAGAGTCCCATGGACTGCAAGAAGATCAAACCTATCCATTCTGAAGGAAATCAGCCCTGAGTGCTCACTGGAAGGACAGATCCTGAAGCTGAGGCTCCAAGACTTTGGCCACCTCATGAGAAGAAAAGATTCCCTGGAAAAGACCCTGGTGTTGGGAAAGATGGAGGGCACAAGGAGAAGGGGACGACAGAGGACGAGATGGTTGGACAGTGTTCTCGAAGCTACCAACATGAGTCTGACCCAACTGCGGGAGGCAGTGGAAGACAGGAGTGCATGCTCTAGTCCACAGGGTCATGAAGAGTCGGACACAACTGAACAACTAAACAACATGTTTAGCCAGGAAAAGAGGAGACTGTGGGGAGCCATTTTCAAATATCTTAAGGGCTTCTCATGGAAGATGGAGCAAGCTTGCTTTCTCCTGCTCTGGAGAGTAGGACCCAAACCAATGGCTTCAAGTTACAAAAAAGGAGATTCTGACTGAACATCAGATAGAACTTTCAGACAGGAAGAGCTGTTCAACAGTGGAACAGTCTCCCTCAGGATTTTGTGGACTCTCCTTTCTTGGAGGTTTTTAAGCAGAGGTTGGTTGGTCATCTGCCATGGATGCTTTAGTTGAGATTCTTGCATTGGAGGGGGTTGGACTAGATGACTCTTGGGGTCCCTTCCAGCTCCACAAGTCTATGATTCTATAATTGCTCCAGGCACAGCTGCCTTTGCCTTGTCATGGAAGAGGCAGATCAGTAAGACATATGCTGCTATTTCTGTGTGAATGATCAGGCCACACTGTTCAAAACATGCAGGTAGCTTACAGGTGTGTGGCATTTCGGTTATCCAAGTGGGAAGGCCTCCAATTTTTTCACTGACTGCTAATGGCTATATGAAGAGATTGAGTGGGTATAACACAGGGGTAGGCAACCTAAGGCCCGTGGGCCGGATGCAGTCCAATTGCCTTCTAAATCTGGCCAGCGGACAGTCCAGGAATTAGCATGTTTTTACATGAG
Organism: Darevskia armeniaca; assembly: GCA_034641395.1. Taxonomy (NCBI): domain Eukaryota; kingdom Metazoa; phylum Chordata; class Lepidosauria; order Squamata; family Lacertidae; genus Darevskia; species Darevskia armeniaca. Next base: position 1,210,002 of record JAWWNF010000026.1, on the reverse strand, counting down.
TAGAATGTGTCCTTTTCTTTAAAATGCACCTCTGGGTTATTTGTGGGGACTGTCTGGTGTTTTTACATGAGCAAAATGTGTGCTTTTATTTAAAATGCATCTCTGGGTTATTTGTGTGGCATAGGAATTCATTCAATTCCCCCCCAAAAATATAGTCCGGCCCACCACATGGCCTGAGGGACGGTAGACCGGCCCATGGCTGGAAAAGGTTGCTGACCCCTGGTATAGCATCTCCTTTCAATGCTAATGGTGTTAATCAAGTAGTAGTTTTGTTCTTACAGGCACCACCTTGAGACCAGGCAGTTTCCTTCAGAGCCCACTCCTACGCTTGAGGAATTTATGAATGGAATACCAGTGAACCTGATTGGCACCTCCCAAATTAGTGTGTGGCTTGGAACTTCACTATCCACCAGCTTTTGTGTTTCCCAACTGTACCAGTATATAACCTGTATTTTCAAAAATCTGTATTTTGAGAGAAAATGCATCTAGGGTTATAGCCAATGAAGTCATTGCATTAGCTGTGGGATTTCCTCTTCCTCTTCTTTGCACTGTGCACTCTGAATCTCTTCTGGGCCTTCCACCAACCCTCTAGAGCAGGCATAGGCAACCTTGGCTCTCCAGATGTTTTGGGACTACAATTCCCATCATCCCTGACCATTGGCCCTGTTAGCTAGGGATCATGGGAGTTGTAGTTCCAAAACATCTGGAGAGCCAAGGTTGCCTATGCCTGCTCTAGAGCATGGTTTTCCCCTGGGGGGATAAGGGCACAAGAAAGAGGAGAGGGGGTTCTGCTGCTGAGCTAACGGGACAGTTTCATTGGATACATCCCTTAGAAATTCATATTTTGAAAGAAAATGCACTTCAAAATATGAATTTTATTAATAATAATAATAATATTTTTATTTATACCCCACCCTTCCCAGTTTAAAAACTGGGCTCAGGGCGGCTAACAGCAAATATAAAACATTGATTAAAATGTGACTTAAAAACAGCATAAAACAGCATAGAATACAACGTAAAATGCAGCATCAATATCAATAAAATTCAAAAATTCAGGGGTCATTTTTTTGGGGGGGACGGACGGACCCAGTTAGTAGACATCGAATGATCACCAGGGCTAACTGGCCAAGGTGGTCCTACTAGGGCCAGCAAGGAGACCAGGGAAGAATTTAAATGTGGGGTCCCAGAAAGGGTTTCTTCATAGAAGAGGAAAGGGAAAAGGGAATAGAGGATCAGCCTCATTCAAATTGAAGGCCAGGTGGAATAGCTCTGTCTTACAGGCCCTGCGGAAGGAGATCAAGTCCTGCAGGTTTTTGTTACATTTTTTTAAATTTTTTTAAAAATGGAATTACTGGTATATATTATTGTGGTTTGAGGTGAACTTGGATGTCAAAGGGGATACAAATGTTAAACAAATGGGGGGAACAGAATATGTTATCTAAGTGTCATAATGTTTTATTGTGCTCAAAATGTTTCACAGTTAAGAAATTCCTTCATTGGGGCAACCTAGGAAGACCTAAAAATGCATACAATACTAAAACAAAGACCCATAACAACCTTAATTTTTTTTAAAAAAATTCTCCAAACCATTGTGCATGAGAACAACCATTTGCTCATTATATTACAAGATAAGCACCCGATGAATTTGGATAGCTAGCCTTGACCCATTGGGTTGGACAATGGGTTGGGGGTTTTACCCTCTGTTTAGGAACACATAACAAGAATTCATTGCTGAATGCCAGCATTTAGATTCCTTCAGCCGTATCAACTTGTTTCTTTATGCTTCCCCGGTAGGTAGCCTGAAGAAATCCATCTGGCCCCAAGCAATTCTTCCAGTTAAGTATTTATTTGCCCCAATCAAATGTACTTGAACAACAAAAGACACTCTGGTTTGTCGGATGAAGCAAGTTTCTCTCTAACTGAGGAAACTTCCCAAATCAGAAACTGATTAAAGAACGCCTAATGATAATGAGCAAATAATGTTGAAAGGGATGTTTACTGTTTATAACTTAACAAATAATTCATGGCAACCTGCGGGATTCATGTTTTTACAGAGCAAATTACACAGGCATCTTGTTGTGACAATATGTTTAAATCTGATTTAATGAAATGCTCCCTACTTGATGCCTTTGTTGATAATAAATCTCTGGCTAATGTCACTTCGTTTCACATTTTAAATGATATGGATGAATCTTGAGTTTTTGCAGGACATCTCAACTGCAGAGAGACTTGCCTCAAAATTCAAATGCTCTAGATGTGGATAAAGTACTTCCTCAGCAATGATGGACAAATGTGCCAATTTTGGTTTCTCTCTGTTTCTCATTTTTCCAGTCTTGAATTCAGTTTATCCCATTTTCTTTCTTTTTTTAAAGTCTGCACAAGAATCTACATATGTTTTTATGTGTTCTCCTAATACACACCTTTTTAAACAAATTTGTCCACAGCATGCATTTTTGCAAGCCATTTTCCCTAATATAATGTATATTTGTGTGCCTTCTTCATGAGAGGTCCAGATGTAGCAATGTGAGAACAGACCTTTTCTGAGGTGGCTCCCCATTTGTGGAATGGTCTTCACAGGGAGGCTTGCCTGGCGTCTTCATTACATATGGCGCCTTCTTTATAACTAGGCCTTTAGCTGATTAACATTCTATGCCATTTTAAATGTGTTTATGGGAGGAGGGTTATTGGTTGGTTGGTTTTTTATTATGAACTTTGTGTTCTCATTTTGTATTTTGGGGTTGTGAACCACCCTGTGATCTTCAGAAGAAGGGCAGTATGCAAAATTAATAAAGAAATAATACCTTTCAAGATTATTTTTCCTAAAATATACCAATTTATGTGCATACTTTCTTCTAATATATGCATTTTTTGGCTGGAGAACTGCACCACAAAATTCAGAGAAGTGTTAACTTCGAAGGATAGTTGCATTTCAGTTCACACATGGGGTTGAGAAGTAGCAGTTAGGTGTTTGTTGTTGTTTAGTCGTTTAGTCATGTCCGACTCTTCGTGACCTCATGGACCAGAGCACGCCAGGCACTCCTGTCTTCCACTGCCTATCTATCTATCTATCTATCTATCTATCTATCTATCTGCCTGTTGTTGTTTAGTCGTTTAGTCATGTCCGACTCTTTGTGACCCCATGGACCAGAGCACGCCAGGCACTCCTGTCTTCCACTGCCTCCCGCAGTTTGGTCAGACTCACGTTGGTAGCTTCGAGAACACTGTCCAACCATCTCGTCCTCTGTCCTCCCCTTCTCCTTGTGCCCTCCATTTTTCCCAACATCAGGGTCTTTTCCAGGGAGTCTTCTCTTCTCAAGAGTCTCCTCCAGCACCATAGAAGTCCCCGTATAACCCATCCCAAGTGGATGCAGAGCATCAGTTGAAAGAGTATTCTAATATGGCCCGAAAGTAGCTAAGGAAAGAGCTATGCTGCACGGTTCAAGGGCTATTTTTGTCCTATTTTGAAATGCTGCTCTTATTTACAATATTGATGGCACCTGCATATAATGCATTTTTTTGCATTCTGCTTTCACTAACGTGAAAAAAAAAAGATTTGCAAATTTCAAGGGATGACTGTGATTCGTTTCTCATATTGTTTCAGAAAGTGTGAATTTGATAGATTCACCTTTAAATGCAGACTGAATCATTTCCCCCCCAATCCCTATTTGTGACTACACACAATGTTACTCTGAATGGATTACTCCAGATTAGCTCCTGTTAATTTTGTCTTGGTAAGAATAACACCCTCTTGTTGGGGCACTACAGGCTTTTAGCAAATCAGTAGATAGCCAGCTTTCATTGCTTCTGAACAGCATATCCCTTGAGAAGAACAGTGGTGTTTTTAATCACTTAGGCCGCTATCTTCAAATCATTTACTCCAGAAAAGTTCTTTTCTAAATTAGATGGCTGCCAAGTAAGCTATTTAAGGATTGCAACATCAGATCAGGCTCCAATATTCACTTTTGCTCAGAAGCAATCTTCAGTCATTTTAAAGTATCTCACACCAGTGGAATACTTTGTGGGTTGAAATGTTATACTCTTGGGCAGCTAAGGGAGTGCACTTAATGTATCACAATCCTAACGCTTGAACAAACAATACTTGAATGTGTCAAGCTTATATCTTAACATGAATTAAACAACATCAGGCAATACCACCGGTCTGATTCGATACATCAGCCTCCAGCTAGTTCAGTGTCTCAAACTGCTTAAAATAATAAAACTGTACATAATTCAAGGAAAGTAAACCATAGGCAATATTAAAATTATCTTCTCAAGACACACTGCTGGCACTCAGATGTAGCCCTAAACTATTGTTTAGCATGATGAGACAAAGTCACAGTGAACCTCTGGCTTGGACACTCCACTTTGACTGCAGATGGAGTAGAAGGCTGAATTGCTTGAGATTAACCTTGGTTTTGTTTGTTGTTCAAAATATGATTAGCCTTAGCTATGGTTAGTTGAAGCAAGCCAGCGTAATCAGGTATGGATTGAAGCTGATTTAAGATTAAAGGTAAAGGGACCCCTGACAATTAGGTCCAGTCGCGGACAACTCTGGGGTTACGGCACTCATCTCGCTTTACTGGCCGAGGAAGCCAGCGTACAGCTTCCGGGTCATGTGGCCAGCATGACTAAGCTGCTTCTGGTGAACTAGAGCAGCACACGGAAATGCCATTTACCTTCCTGTCGGAGTGGTACCTATTTATCTACTTGCACTTTGATGTGCTTTTGAACTGCTAGGTTGGCAGGAGCAGGGACCGAACAACGGGAGCTCACCCTGTCGCGGGGATTCGAACCCCTGACCTTCTGATCGGCAAGCCCTAGGCTCTGTGGTTTAACCCACAGCGCCACCTGCGTCCCTGATTTAAGATTAACCACAGTTTATCTGGGTTCAGATTCACAATTACTTTAAATAACCTTGTAACCTCCCTCTTATTGTCACATTTGAGAGAGGGAGTGTGTGTACCTGAGTCTCACTGCATCTCATTCTCATAATACTAAACCATGCTTAGTGCAAGGTGGACAGACTTCAGTCTTGTCATCTACTGCATTTTTTACTAGACTTCTAAAATCAACCAACCAGAGCCAGTTGCAAAAAGCATACAGTTATAATTAAGCAACAAGGTGCCTATGAGCACATTCTGAAGCTAAGAATTGGCTTTCAATATCAATTCACCATTCTTTCCCACAAAAATCCACTCCTGGTTAACTTTGGTCATTTCAGCTGCCTAATTTAGATAACACTAATACTACTCTCAATAATACCAATAAAATCCCTACCAGATCAGCTCATCAGCGCTATGCACAGTGCAGGTGATGACATAGCCTCCCCTCGTCATTTCCTCTGACTTTTCTGCTTTGTTGATCCATGATCTCAGATATCCACCTAAATTTCACAGACTGCCTTGGGTATCCTTTGGAAATCAAACCTGCTAGATTAGCATAGTGTCCTCAAAATACACTCACTTCACAGGTAATATACAGCACAGTCTACACAAAGATATAGATGAGGGGGGAGGGAGGCAGAGAATGGCAACAGGTCTGTAGGAATAGTTCAAAACATTGCCCCAAAATGAAGAAACAAAAAGAGAATTTGCTGTTATGATACATTTAGTTTGTGGCTGAAAGTTGGCAAAAGAGGGTCCAATGCAATCATTATTTAAGTTTTGTATTTCTTCAGGAATGTCAAAAATCTGGATGTTATGTGCTGCTAGGTTTTTCAGTGATTTTTGTTGCCTATGAGACCGGTCCTGGAAGATCAGCAAAGAATGTCGTAAAAAGGGTGTGTGGATTTCAGCCAAACCACACGGGCATGTAAATCCATAGGCCTCAAGTCCTTTTGTCCTAGTACATCTTACCACAACTTAAATAAAATGGGTTTCACTTGGTACCCCTTCAATTATGTATGCAACTAAACTTTCCCCCTCTTTCTCCTCATTTTAAATTCTGGAAACCTGGCTTTTGAGATCAAGGGTTCTTCTGAGATACTCCTCTGAGCTGTCAAAATGAGAACATTTATAAGCCTACCAGGATGTGCTATGGAATTCACGTTCTGATACTGCTCATGTGTCAAGGTGAGGTGTGGAGTTTTTGTTTATTTGCAGGGCAGGACGGGGGAACAGTACTGATTTTATTATGGTTGTATTTTTGTCTATAAGAGGGATACAAAATAGTTCTAAAACAAGAGAGAAGGCAGCTAGCAATCGACCAGTGACATGGAAGATGGCATAGCTGGGACACCTTCCACCCATCAATCTTAAGCCCTGGTATCTTGCTGTGCAGCATACCTAGAACCCTCCTTGCCCAGGGAAGGGGGCAGATGACAGGACCAGGGAGATAAAGGGTGGAGCAAGGATGAGGTCACAGCTATTTCACCCCGTTTCATCAGTGTTTTTAAAGATAAAGAGTGAAATTCAGACTGGAATCTGGAAATTCTAACAGATCATAACCCTCTTCACACATTCGAAGCGATGTAAGAGATATAGAGGGAGCAGGTGGACATGCCCCCAACATATCCATTCACCCTATCTCCATCCCCCTCCCATTTTTAGCTGGAAGGTCTGACTGCAGCTTCTTTTTCTTCTTTGGCGATCACTCATAGCCGAGTAAGATTGTCTTCCATGAAAACAGCCTTAACAGTGAGTCCGTAAGTGACTGTGGAGGCCAATTCTGGACCCACACATCCTTCCACAGTGGGGACATGGGTTTCTGGGCCGGAGTTGATCACAGTGAGGGTTTGCCAGATGTCACTTCCTCTTAGCACGTTTCTCCCTTTCATCCTGAGTTATCAAGCATCTTCAAAGTCCACTTCAGACCTTCCCATGAGACTCAGGAATGTTGGGGTATAACAAGTGTACCTGTGAATGTTGGGGACAAATTGGTACGCATGCAGGCACACCCCATAGACCATAGCTGTCAACTTTCAGATTTGAAAATAAGGGATTTTTCCAAACTTTTGGATTTGAAAATAAGGGATTTTCTGCAACTTTCAGATTTGAAAATAAGGGATGCCGCAAGGGCGGTGCAATGGCACCAAGTAGCCTCGCCACCCTGCGCTCCAGAGGCTGCGCACGAACAGGTGAGCGAAAGAGCGAGTGCATAGATGGCAGGCAGGCTGGCTATCTGGTTGGGCGTGAGGGTCTGGCTGCACAAGGCATGCAAGCTCCGCCCCCAGTCGGTCTCAGACTCCTTATTGGCAGCCGAGCAACGCAGCTGAGGAGCCTCCCTGGCCTGCAGGGAGGGAGAGGAGCTGCTTCCTTTGAAATCCGGGAAATTTAAGGGATATCAACAATCCGGGATAGCAGTGGGAAATGGCATTGGAATAAGGGAATTTCCCACCAAAAAAGGGAGGGTTGACAGCTATGCCCATAGATACGTTATGCCCACATGCTTCTTTTGAATGCATGAAGAAGGTTCATGTGGTAGAAGGAGCAGTAGAGATATTGGGAGAGATATTCTGCAGTGGATGATGTGGAGCAAAGGAGCTGGTGTTAATGCTATGCATACATTACCATTGCTACTCACTGCTTGCTGGCAGCACAGAGTGAACGTGGTGTCTGAAAACACCCCGCGGACCAGCATTTGGACATGATAATGCCCCTCATAAGGAGCCAGCCATGTCCGTAGATAATTCATATATTTCAACAGTGTCCTCTTGGAGCTTTTGTGAGCTCTAGGCTACAACCGCTGTTCTGAAGCATGCTTTGTCAAGCTCACTCTGAATCAAGAGAACTGACAACATAATTGGTTTATCAAGAGGAGAATCTACTTGATGTCCCTTTTTTTGATTCTGCCCAACTGGCTGCTCAGTGGAAAGGAACAAGAGTTCAGAGCAGATGTGGTTGGGTTTAGAACCATGGGGGTCCGACTCTTCCTCCAAATGAGCATGTCAACAATGCGTCTGCCTTGTAGCTTTGTGAATATGATGCTACTCTGGGCTTATGAATTAAATGCCAAGTACATTCTTGAGGCTTCATGTATTAAATATAGGAGAACCAGAAGATGCTTTCAGCGCAGAAGGGTTTCCTGACAAGCTAGCTCAATACCCTCTAAAACTGTTCATTTCTCTACTAATGGATATGCCAGAAGGTACTTTCATTAATATCTATTCAGGTTATTAGATTCATATACTGCCTTAAAATTACCCAATGGATCCTCAGGTTGCCAGAACTTGAGGTTTCCACCCTTAAAGTGGATTAAAGGGCTCTGTCACCTTAGTGCACAGATTCACTGGGAGGGGGGGATTAGACTTTTTTCCAATCAGAAAAGTAACAGAGAAATGCATTGAAATGTGTGGGAGGAATGAACAAGAACAGAAAGACATATGAACACTCCACAAGCAAATCAGGATGAATGCTCATTGTCTTATAACTGCCAATCAGACAAATCGGAACAATTGCTCAAAAAAGGCAGGATATAATCTAAACTCTGTGTAAGCTTTGTGCAAGCGAATCGAGATGAAGTCTCAATAAACAGGTCATCTGGAGAAGCCCAGAGGGTGGCTTACGGCAGTAATGCAAAACCCACACATCTAAAAATAACCAGTATAATCACTGTGAAATTATAATCTACTCAGTACAAACTATCCTCTTTAAATTATTTATATTTATATTTATATTTATATTTATATTTATATTTATATTTATATTTATATTTATATTTATATTATTTATATTTATATTTATATTTATATTTATATTTATATTTATATTTATATTTATATTTATATTTATATTTATATATCCAGAGAGGGATGCAGGTGGTGTTGTGGTCTAAACCACAGAGCCTAGGGCTTGCCGATCAGAAGGTCGCGGTTCGAATCCCCGCGATGGGGTGAGCTCCCGTTGCTCGGTCCCTGCTCCTACCAACCTAGCAGTTCGAAAGCACGTCAAAGTGCAAGTAGATCAATAGGTATTGCTGCAGCGGGAAGGTAAACGGCGTTTCCGTGTGCTGCTCTGGTTCTCCAGAAGCGGCTTAGTCATGCTGGCCACATGACCTGGAAGCTGTACGCCGGCTCCCTCGGCCAGTAAAGCAAGATGAGCGCTGCAACCCCACAGTCATCCGCGACTGGACCTAATGGTCAGGGGTCCCTTTACCTTTACCTTTACATAGTGAAGTTCCAGATTCTGTAAAATTTGACCGGGTTCCAGGTCAGGCAGTGAGTAGAGAGGCTTGTGATTGTCTTCTTCTCCCAGACCCTCCAAGTGTCCCTATTTTCCAGGGACATCCCTGATTTAGAGAAGCCGTCCCAGTTCCTGATTTGATCCTGGAATGTCCCACTTTTCCTCAGGATGTCCCTCTTTTCATCGGAGAAATGTTGAAGGGTATGGAATTCTCTGACCCTCAAGCCATCTGAAGTTTAATGTTTAATGTTTTGTTCTGTTTTTTATTTATGTTGGAAGCTGTCCAGAGTGCTGGAGCAACCCAATAAGATGTGTGGGGTATAAATAGTGAAATTATCATTATGGAATGGGACGCCCCCATTTTCATCAGAGAAATGTTGGAGGGTATGTTCTCCCTGTCCCCCTCCTGACAGCATGCTTAAATCAGCGTTTAAACCCAAAACACTGTGCAAGTAGATAAATAGGTACCGCTCCGGCGGGAAGTACCTAAGGGACCGCCTCTCCTGGTATGCCCCATGTAGGACCTTAAGGTCCTCAAATAATAACATTTTGGAGGTCCCGAGCCACAAGGATGCTAGGCTGGCCTCAACTAGGGCCAGGGCCTTCTCAGTACTGGCACCGACATGGTGGAACGGTCTGTCACAGGAGACCAGGGCCCTGCGGGATTTGGCATCTTTCCGCAGGGCCTGCAAGACAGAGCTGTTCCGCCTGGCCTTTGGGTTGGTTTCAGTTTAACCCTGATGTTTCATTCCTTTATGGTTTGATTGGTGGGCTACTTAAAAATGAGGCTGCATTTTAAACTTTTAATCGTATTTCAACCTGCATTTTAATTGATTGTTTTGTATGTTTTGTTGTGATTTTATTGATGTTAGCCGCTCTGAGCCCGGTCTTGGCTGGGAAGGGCGGGGTATAAATAAAAATTTATTATTATTATTATAAGATTTATGATTTGGTTCAAGGGCCCCATTCTGGTCGAGTCAGCCCAAGGTGAGATTAGGGCTACTCTGAAGCACTGTGCTAGCCACCAAATTGGATCTGCGGGGCCATGCACGGCCCAACTTTAAACAACAAGAAGAAAGAAAGCTTAAAAATAATTACTAGTTATAATTCAGTCACCTTTTTTTTTGGCCAATAAAGATCTCTGAATCATTTATCTATCATTTCAGTCTACTTCAGCTGATAGGATATCTGATACACGCCAACATTAATATTTTATGCATGAGTTTAAAATCCTTTACCAAGAGAATCCCTGTGAGGAGCATTTAAAATAATTGCATTCCCACATTAGTTCATAGTGATTTAAGATACTTATGTCTGTCTCATGGGTGCTTTGATGAGAGTTTTTACATAGCAGAGGCCAATGCTTGCAAGCTGTTCATATGTGGAGCATCTGCAGGCATTCCTGGTGTCAGGGGAGCGGGGAGGGACGCCAAATAATAATGCTGTGAGCGTTGCAACAGTGTTCAGGGAGTTCAGAAAAGTTTTGTCAAGATTGGGCCTTTGCTTATAGCATTTCTTCTACAAGGTGATAAGACCTCAAGGAACCACCAGACTTTTTCAGCCTAGTTAAACCAAGGTACAGTACTGGAAACTAACCGCTCACTTGTTTGGCGAAATTCTGTGTAGAAATGTCATCCATTGGTTTGCAAATCATCAGAAACGTTGGCAAGATTGGTCCTCATAAAGGTGAAAATACATTTCAAGGGAATAACGCATGGATCCAAAAATTCAGTATTCCTAACTTCAGGAGATATCTGTGAAATATTATATGTAACGTTTGGGGCGAGGTGTCAACAAAATGCAGATGACACCTAATTCTGTTTTGCTGGTGTTTTGCCTCATCCTGTTTAGGTGAAGCAGCGATTATGTGAAAACAGCAGTGGGGTAATAATGGGCCAAACAACTGAAGCTTTTTGCAGACGAGATGGAGATACTGAGGATAAGTAGTGTATCTGCCCAGGTTAGTGGTGTTCAGCCTGCCTCGGATGAAGTTTGTCTCACAGATCCATCATTGTCACTAGAGGTGCATGTTGCCTCTCTAGCCCATTTAGGCTGTTCCATCAGCTGCAACTTCCTGGACAGAGATCCATGCCTTGGCAACTTCCACAAATGGTTGGCATCCGTCAGTCTCAGCTACCATAATACATGGGGATGCCTTTGAAGATCAGAAACACCCACTAGTTTGGCATTCAGTTATGGTCACATCGCATGTTATGGATCTATGCATATATTCAGATTTTCAAACAGAGGCTCTTCTTTGGGTACAGTGGGTGGCTACAAGGTAGGGTTGCCATATATCCTCTTTTTCCAGGACACACCCTCTTTTTCAGGGGTAACATTTCTGTCCTGGTGGATTTTTTTAAAGTGTCTCTGGCTATATTTTCCTGGATGAGACATAGACATAACTGGTGGTTGAAGACTTGCTTTCCTTTTCTCTTTTTTATTTTTTATATTATTATTATTATTATTATTATTATTATTATTATTATTTACTTTACATGTAGCATATAATACAAATCACATACAACACAACACTACAATACCATACACTACAATACAATACTATACACCATTATACACTACAGTTTAGTTCAATACAAACCTATATAATATCAACACCGTAATGCAAAACTATACTATACATACTATCTGTTTATCTACTTCCTCTTCTCTTACCCTTCCCTCCTCAGCAATATATCACAGCTTCTATAGCCAACATATAGTAGGGGTATTTAAAATGAGTGTCAGGCTGCTGCCAGCAACTCCCGGCCAGGAACGTACAAAGACAAGGAAATGTTTCTGACCGTCCGCTTTTTATTCAGTATTTACAGAGAGAGGCTATAGAACCCAGCCTCTTGGATAATGCCATTATCCTGAATGAATCTCCACCTCCCGTCTCTCCCATTTCCTCATTCGTCACTTCTACGGGTACGGCTAAGTGCCCTCTGTCTTTGAGCTCTTTGCTCTCCTACTTTCAAGGCTCGCAGGGTTCTGGGAGAGGGGGTCTGGAATGCTTTCTAAAGACACTGTGTCCATCAGCTGTCGCCCCTCTGGTGCTTCCTCCTCTCCCATTATTCCCCAACTTCTCCCCTCATCTGCCTCTGAGCTGTGACCTCCCTCAAACCCCTGTTGTAAATCTAAATTGTCTTCCTCTTCCTCCTCCCTGGAAGAGTCAAGCTGGATCCACTGCCCATTCCTCCTCTGGCAATGACAGTCGTCATACCATCCCCTATTTTGCTTTTCAAAACATGTCAACAAGGGAGAGGGCCTACTTTTTGGTTTCACCCTGACTACAGAAAGCCTACCTTAATGTCATTTCAGAGGCTGCCAAATATCTTCTTTTATTTTCCACAGGCATATTTCCCTCTTCTAATTGCTTTCAGGGTGCTTTAGATAGGTTTTATTTCTTCTGCCTGCCTTTATGATACTCTTTTACATTGTGTTTATTCCATTAAAAAAAAAAAACCCAAGCCACCATTGTTTAAATAGCATAAATCCCTAGAATAAATAAATAGCTAGCCTTTAGAACAGGGGTAGGCAACCTAAGGCCCATGGGCCACAAACGGCCCATGGGGGTCGTTTAACCGGCCCACAAGTCGCCCCTGAACCGAGCCACCTGCTTGGTGAGTCCCCGTGTGCTGCGCTAAACTGTCACAGCGTGGCACGGGGACTCGCTTCTGCAGCGCCGGAAATTGCGTCTCCGCATGCATAGATGACAAAAATTGCGTTTGCGCAGACGCAGACACCGGAAATCGTGTCTGCGCAGATGCAGACGCTGGAAATCTTTGGCGCACATGCTCACACACACACACACACACACACACACACACACACACACACGATCCGGGCCATGGAGGGATCTCCACTGGAGCGAACCGGCCCAGGTGAGGTAAACCTTGCCGACCCCTGCTTTAGAAGCACAGAGCAAAGTTCTTTATGGAACCGTGATGGAAGAGAGGGAGAGAGCAGAACCGAAGAAGAAGAAGAAGAAGAAGAGTTTGGATTTGATATCCCGCTTTATCACTACCCAAAGGAGACTCAAAGCGGCTCACATTCTCCTTTCCCTTCCTCCCCCACAACAAACCCTCTGTGAGGTGAGTGGGGCTGAGAGACTTCACAGAAGTGTGACTAGCCCAAGGTCACCCAGCAGCTGCATGTGGAGGAGCGGGGAAGCGAACCCGGTTCACCAGATTACAAGTCTACCACTCTTAACTACTACACCACACTGGCTCTGACTCTCCTGTGTGGGCAATTTTTGGAGCTACAGGTCAGAGAGCCCCAAAGAGACTGAAACGCTATGTGCATTCCTAATGCTGCACTCCTGGCGTGGCACAATGGTTGTGCGAAACCCAGATTCAAACACACATGCCCTTCAGAGCCAATTTACACTTCATCATGGCAGGCGTGTTTCCAGTGAGGAACGTATGAAGGCCACCATTTACTAAGTTCTTATTCTGTGCACAGGTGGCAATCAAACCACTTGCGGAACGGCAGTGCCCTTGAAGCTAATGGGATATCTCTGGAGAAAGTGGTTTTTGGAGATGACTTCATGGCGACCACTGCACAGAAAGGAAGACTAAAGAGCACGGATCTTAGCCCCAAACATTTTCTCTTCCCATTGTCCCCTTATAACGAAAACAAAAAAGGAGAGATAGTAATGTGAAAGGGTAAAATTTCTATCAGAATTTATTCAGAAGCGAGACACGGGCAGGAGGTTGGAAGCATGTACTAATATGGTCCATGGCACTAAAGTTTAATATTACTATCCAAATGCCATTTATCTTTCCCCTTTTCCCCATCAGAGTAGGGGGTTTATGTTGGAGATAATGTGATATTGCAGCATAAGCCCTCCTCAGATTTCAAACAGGTCAACTTGTCAAAGCTTTTTAAGGGAGCCAATTACATTAATTTTCCACAGCAGAGAAATACATATTTCATTTCCATCTCCCACTAGAGATGGGGCCCAGGGATTCTGTTTCTAGAGGCTCTTATCACTAAGTAACATTCATACCCCCAAAGGAACCTTTGGCAGTCACTGGTCCATTGATATAATTGAGCAAGCTATGCGCCGTCTGACACGGCCATGGCACTCCTCAATGGTCTTGTGCGCTAAGCACTCAGAACAATGAAGCTTTAGAAGACTGCCGCATTGTCAATAAATTTCAATTACACTAATTGCCAAGAGTTCAATGAGTGCATTTTGAAAAAGCAGGGGAAAGGACGAATTTAAAAAAAGGAAAGGAAGAAAGAGAAAGAAAAGCATAGGCCTACGGAGGCTATAGAAAAGGAAGCAATAAAAAAGAAAAAATGAAACTGCAGTTTGTAATATGGGCATCGGTGTGTGTGTGTGTGTGTGTGTGTGTGTGTGTGTGTGTGTGTGTGTGTTTAAAAGCATGATTTAACAAGATTTTACAAGCTGGTACCAGTTTCAGGGATCTTGTTTTACATTTCTTTGTTGCTGTCACCAAACTACACAGGCAGAGAGACACATTTATGTGGCATTGTCTTTCAAGGCAGAATCATTTTCTTAGTTTGGTTTTGCCTTGTTGTTGTTGTTCATGTCCTGTTTAAGACGGATAATGCTCCCGAAAGCAGAAGGCAGCGATGTCAGTTCCATGAGCAAATTAGACGGCTTACTAAATCAGCACAGTGAAGCCAAATGTGTCACCTTATGTCAGGGCAGGCATCCCAAATTAATTACAGCTCAGCAGGAAAGCACAGTGCACAGGCGCATATGTACAGACTGCAGCAGGCATCAATATTGAATGTACAGCATTGTGCACTTTCTGCAGGCAAGTGTTAAGGGCAGGCCGACACAAAGCGTGTTCTCCTTCATGGAGAGCACGTGTTGCGGTGGGGGCCAGCAAGTCACCCCTCTGTTGCTGGGCGGGATCGTATAGATGGCCACGGTTGTGATTGGACCCTGGGTGTTGTTGGGGAGAATTGTATGTTGCAATTTATTGATGGACAGCCCAGCGGATATATATTGGTGGGTTTGCAATGTGATCCCCTCTTGGCTGCGTGCTTCGGATCACCCGCCCTCCCTCCCTATATTTTAGGCCTCTGTGTTGACATTGCTATGCCTGTCATGGGGTCGTCTGCTGTTGGGGCAGGGGCCTGGTAGGAATTTTTCCATTTGGCTGATTGGCTGGTTCCTTCTGGTTTTCGCCTACTGCGTAGCAAATAGTCACAACTTGTAAGGTTGGCGGTTAGGCATTGGTTATTATGTTGTTTGGAGGAGGGGTTATGATTGACTGTGTCTGCCCCTCCAATTGTTGCTGGTGTTAGGGGAATTCCGTTAAAAGAATCCAGGGGCTCGATGCTTTTTGTCCGAACCCCCGGTCAGGGGCTAGGGCTGTGCAAGAGCCCGGGGAGCCTGTGGGGAGAGGGGAGGGTCAGACCACCCGGCTCCCTTTATCTCTCCAGAGGGTTTTCCCCTTACTGACGGTCGTCAGTTCTGTCCCCTGTGGGACAGATAGTCTTAACCAATGCCTAAGCAACCACTCACATTGTTTGTATTTTAATAAAGTTGTGGCCAAAATCATGCCAAAAACCAAAACTAAAATTCTGTCTGATGTGTGAATTATTTGAGGGGTGGTTCGGGGACCTGGACACACAACTTATGAACCACCAAACTGAGCACAGCCTGCCAGTGCCTCAGTCAGCATTCTCTTCCTACCGGTATATGTAAGCTATTATTTACAGTACATTCCTATACATGTCTACGCATGTAGAAAACTTCATTTATTTCTTTGTTTCGCGAATTCTATACCGCCCTTCACCAAAAATGGTCACGTAGCAGTTTTGCAAATAATGAAGTGATACGACACACAACCAACAGCAAAAAATTGCATACTGTACTATTGCATACCTTTACTTGCAAGTAAGGGACATGGGTGGCGCTGTGGGTTAAACCACAGAGCCTAGGGCTTGCCGATCAGAAGGTCGGGGGTTTGAATCCCTGCGACGGGGTGAGCTCCTGTTGCTCAGTCCCTGTTCCTGCCTACCTAGCAGTTCGAAAGCATGTCAAAGTGCAAGTAGATAAATAGGTACCGCTCCGGCGGGAAGGTAAATGGCGTTTCCGTGCGCTGCTCTGGTTCGCCAGAAGCGGCTTAGTCATGCTGGCCACATGACCCGGAAGCTGTACGTCGGCTCCCTCGGCCAGTAAAGCGAGATGAGTGCTGCAACCCCAGAGTCGTCCGCGACTTTTGGGGGGTTCAGGTCAAGGTTTTTGAACTTTTTGGGGGAGGAGGAAAGCCCTGCTTTTTAGGCATTCAGGTCAAAGTTCTTGTTGAGCTTTTTTTAGGGAAAAGGAAATCCCTGTTTTTTGGGGGTGCAGGGGAAAAAGTGAGCTTTTTTTAGGGGAGCCAAAGTTGTTGAGCTTCTTTGGGGGAGCCAGTGATCTACCAGTGATCTACCACAGACGTCCAGTGATCTACTGGTAGATCACGATCTACCTGTTGGACGTGCCTGCTCTACAGCAATGTCCACATTTGGACGGAGGTTTCCCAGCCCTGTTTTATAGGCAGGCCTGGTCAGGGGCAGCCTTCTTGAGCGGTAGAGCCATGCTGGAAGCTGGACTGCAAGAACAACATGGCTGCTTTCCCCTTCTCTCGGCAGTCTGAAGGGCTTCACCACATGGGGAGCAGCCAACACAACCCAGAAGACTTGCCGTCTGAGTCATGACTGGTCTGACAAGTACAAAGATGGATTTTTTTGAAACCTCGCATTTGACAACCTAAGCAAATAGTAGGGAATATTTCTTTTTGTCAAGGCCTAGTGTTGAGAATAATTCCAACTAAATTCATGAGAGGAAAAATGTAATGCCTGAGCTGAGGTTGATGGAATGGAAGCATAAGGACTTGAATGAAGGCCTAGGAAGGTGGCGGTGGAGGGGAAGCGTATAATTTGGAAATGATCACTGAAGCAAGCTACAACATAGCCAGCTCTTGCTACGTAAAGCTTGTTGAGAAGTCAGTTTAATATTTAAACCAGAGACACGGGTGTTAATATAAAATTGCAGATGAGCTTCAGTTGGAAAATGACACGCCCTGTCAGCATAATAATGTCAAAAACTGCTGTGACATTGAAAAAGGATAAAAATAAGTTAGCAGAGTCGAAGGAGTAGCAGACTACATTAAGGGGAGCGGGGCTATTATCAGATAATGTGGAAAGCAGATAAGTCTACTGTGAGAAGTGATGTGGTCGGAGAAGTGATGAATTAAAATCTCCCCCTCGGGTATGATTGCTGGATTTACATACAAGGAGAAAGAACCAGGCAGAAGTGCCTTTCCTGAGGCCACACAGGAAAAATATTTCCGTCTTAGGAAAAGAAACCTGGATTCCTGTAGGGAAACATACCTGTATATGGATGGAAGGATTTCTGATAGGGCTGGCTAAAAAATAGATGGTTTTCCTGTCCCATGTTTTTTTAAAAAATGACAAACAAACAGAAAGAGATAATAATTTCATTAAGGAGATCTTTCGGTTTGATCTTAGACTTTGCATGCAATACAGTGGGGTGCAGAACCCTTTTTTGGCTAGCAGACCAGATCTTTATCTCCCCCACCACATGGACCACTTTGACAGGTGTGTGGTAACACTTACATGTCAATCAATGGACATCATTAGGTAACTGAGAGGCAGGTAGTCCCACCCATCTGTCAAAGGTTGTCTGCCAGGTGGGGGGGGGAGCTAGTGGCTTCAAAGCACCACACCGACTTGATTTGCACCTCCTGGACTAAGGTGTGGATCAGAATATGGCTATTCATGGGATTTTGCACTTGTGTGAACATTGCAATGTAGTTTTCAGTTTAAAAGCCATAAAAAATATTGTTGTGTTTTGAAATGCACTTTTTGAGAGAAAGTGGGTTTATCTGTGTGTAATTTGAAGAAAAATACTGTTGTTGTTCAGTCGTTCAGTCGTGTCCGACTCTTCGTGACCCCATAGACCAGAGCACGCCAGGCACTCCTGTCTTCCACTGCCTCCCGCAGGTTGGTCAGACTCATGTTGGTAGCTTCAAGAACACTGTCCAACCATCTCATCCTCTGTCGTCCCCTTCTCCTTGTGCCCTCCATCTTTTCCAACATCAGGGTCTTTTCTAGGGAGTCTTCTCTTCTCATGAGGTGGCCAAAGTATTGGAGCCTCAACTTCAGGATCTGTCCTTCTAGTGAGCATTCAGGGCTGATTTCTTTAAGAATGGATAGGTTTGATCTTCTTGCAGTCCATGGGACTCTCAAGAGTCTCCTCCGGCACCATAATTCAAAAGCATCAATTCTTTGGCGATCAGCAGTGGTATTTCGGTTGTCAAACGTAATCCGTTCTTGAAGACCGTTTGACTTCTGAAACATTCAACAACCGAAGCGCAATGGGCGGTCGGCAAATTCAATTGAAAAAATTGAGAAATGTGCCTCGGAAGCCGTTCAACTTCCAAGGCACGTTTGAAAATGGAAGCATTCACTTCCGGGTTTTCGGCATTTGAAAACCGAAACGTTTGGCTTCCGAGACACTCGAAAACCAAGGTACCACTGTATATATAAACTTCTTTAAAAGCAAATTTTCAAATGATTCTTGTTTTTAAATGCAAAAACAACAGGCAGATGCAAAAGTTGACATGAACTGCAAATCCATTCTTTTCTTTTTTTAAATCATTTTTTATTGATTTTATATAAATACAATAATAAATTTGCATATTTGTCTTCACATCTTATAACGTTTTGGCTTTTTATGGCCGTGACTTCCGTCAAACCTTCCTTATGATATTCTAATATCTATTCCTTATATCTATATTTCCAAAGTCAATCATTGTTTTATATTATTATTTTCTAAAAATAATCACTATATCTTCGTACTAACAACAATATTTCTTCCTTACTCTACAAAGCCTCTTACAATCCTACCAACGTATTCAATTGAATACAATTTTCCTTTAAATAGTCTGTACATTTAGCCCAGTCTTTGATGAACTTCTGGTCCCGCTGTTCGCGGATTCTCCCCGTCATCTTATCCAATTCTGCATACTCCGTTAGTTTCGCAATCCATTCTTCTTTTGTCGGTGTTTGTTCTTGTTTCCATTTTTGCGCTATTAACATTCTCCGCAGTCACTGCATATTGGAAAAGCTTAAAGTCTTGCTTTTTAATGTCTGCAAATCCATTCTTACCCAGCATAACTCATGGCTAACAGCTGATTTGGAGTTCACTCCTCCATTCCAAACAAAAAACAAAAAAACCCACAACCCAGATACTCTTGGAGGAAGAACAGGATGAGGGAGAACAACCACATACAACATTTGCATGAAAATTAACAGCAATAGATAAGAAGTCTTGTTATTTAGTTCTTGGCATTCAAAGGGGTTAACATTAAAGGACATCTGTGCTGGCTTTGTAGTTCAGGTAGTTTCACAGAAATCAAGCAGAGGTCTATCCTTCCCATTTCATGCAGAATAAGATGAAATAATGTTGCAGTAAATGTTAATTATAAATACGTAGCAGATTGGCAAAATTTAATGGTGGAATATCTGCAGCTAGCGAAAACAACTGAATCATAGAATCATAGAGTTGGAAGAGACCACAAGGGCCATCCAGTCCAACCCCCTGCCAAGCAGGAAACACCATCAAAGCATTCCTGACAGGTGGCTGTCAAGCCTCTGCTTAAAGACCTCCAAAGAAGGAGACTCCACCACACTCCTTGGCAGCAAATTCCACTGTCGAACAGCTCTTACTGTCAGGAAGTTCTTTCTAATGTTTAGGTGGAATCTTCTTTCTTGTAGTTTGAATCCATTGCTCCGTGTCCGCTTCTCAGGAGCAGCAGAAAACAACTTTTCTCCCTCCTCTATATGACATCCTTTTATATATTTGAACATGGCTATCATATCACCCCTTAACCTTCTCTTCTCCAGGCTAAACATACCCAGCTCCCTAAGCCGTTCCTCATAAGGCATCGTTTCCAGGCCTTTGACCATTTTGGTTGCCCTCCTCTGGACACGTTCCAGCTTGTCAGTATCCTTCTTGAACTGTGGTGCCCAGAACTGGGCACAGTATTCCAGGTGAGGTCTGACCAGAGCGGAATACAGTGGTACTATTACTTCCCTTGATCTAGATGTTATACTCCTATTGATGCAGCCCAGAATTGCATTGGCTTTTTTAGAAGGGTAAGCGGGCAAATGAAACAATCAGTCCATAAGGAGTGGAGAAGTTATAAAGAATATTTAATGAATAATGGTATAAGAGGAACTCTCATAGCAGAGCTAGACTGAACCTGGTACTGAACAAATTTAAAACTGAAAGGAATAAAAAGAAATATAAATAAGAAATACAAATATATAACTGTGCGATATAATACATTTATTACACAAAATACAGTGAGAATAATTGGAAGTCATTTTTAATATTTTTTGTTTTATAAGTTGTGGAAAACTAATTCATATGATATTTTGTTAGGTATTCTATACGGAAAATTGTTTATTATGTGTGAATTTTTTATTTTTGTTGTGCTATCTTTTTCTTTGTGAATTATTGTACTTTTTTCTTTTTCTTTTTTCTTCTTTTTTGTGTAAATTTGTTTGTCTGATAAATATTTCAATTTTAAATAAAAAAGAGGGGAAAAATTGGGGGGGAACAATTATAAATACGTAGAATAGAATAGAAATTTATTGCGGCTATAAGCCCATATAAATATATCAACATAAACGTAAACATACATAAAACAACCCATATAACACAGAAATACGGAGATACCACAATAGCAGAATATCGTACCACGGCCGTCAAAAGTAACCATCCCCCAGAGATATTAAAACTGCAATCTAAAATGGCGAAAGACCTTTAATAGTTATGTAATTGGCCATTTCGTCTTTTTTGGGACAAAACGGAGTTTAAGAACCTTGCCACCTGCAAGGTTATGTAAGGATCATTGTCTTGCAAGATTAAGGCAAGATAAGTTATAAATACATAGAGGCCAACATTAAATGACTTTTGTCCATGTGTTTACAAAGCGTCCTGGTCATCCTCACCACATATGTGGCAGAACTGTGTTTTACGTTCCCAGAAATAAAAACAAATTATGGGAGAAATTATGCATAGTTAGCAGCATAGCCAAGCAATATGAGTTGGGCAAATCTCATATTAGGTAATTATGAACATCATCTGTAGGACGTTTCTGAGCAATAATTCTGCTGATAATGATCATAAACACAGGCTGGATCCATTCATCACATAAAAAAAAAGTGCCATAAGTAGAAAAGAGAAGCATCCACTACAGAAAGACTGCTAACAATGTTTCCTAGTATTCTAAAACATAAGAAATGTTATCAGTGGTGTGTGTGTGTGTGTATTCCTTTTTATGAAGTTGTTATCTGGAGTTTAATGGGCCTCTCTGATGTCTCTCACATTTATCGCAACTTCTTTTCTCCCTATACTATATTAGCACTAGTTCGTCGTCATGCAGGTGACGGACAAGTTTCTTGCCAACGTGTGTGTGTGTGTGTGTGTGTGTGTGTGTGAGAGAGAGAGAGAGAGAGAGAGAGAGAGAGAGAGAGAGAGAGAGAGAATGTTGTCCATTCATCTTTGAAATGTAGCTGGAGAACTAGTAATTCCTGGTCATATTACATTAAAATGAAAGTGTGTGTGGGAATCCTTATGGCAAATAAGGAGTTTCAATCATTTCCTGTCGTCATTCATTTGTAACTGCCAATAGCCACTGCTTAAATCAATGGACCTGAAAAATACTGCTTAGCTAGGGAAACCAGAAAAAAACTTAAAACAAAAATAAATAAGAATTTATTAGGAATGGATATTTGTCTTCACTGGTTGCATTCATTTTTCAGAAATGGATTTTCCTTAGTTGTTTTCTGTATGGTTTTATAATTAATACTGTCTTAAAACAATAATATTACTATTATTATCAGTCACACAGAGTACAAGAAACAGTCTACAAGCTGACACAGAAGAGACAACAGAGAAAAAGGAGGAAAGTAAAGGCAGGAATGAACAGAGAAAGAACATGTGTATTTTTTTCAGTTACACATACCTAGCATTACACATACAGGATGGGCGCATACAATTTCTTTCAAGGGGGAGAGACTCTTGAAAGCAATGCATAGTTTGTTTTTTTAATGTCTCTTCTGTGTGGATCAGACAAGATGCCATTATAAATACAGTGGTACCTCAGGTTAAGTACGCTTCAGGTTAAGTACGCTTCAGGTTAAGAATGGACCTCCGGAACGAATTAAGTACTTAACCCGAGGTACCACTGTAGTAATATGTAAGCTGCACCCAATCATCAGGGATAGAACCGTACATAAAATGATCTCTGGAGAGAAGTACACTGGTACCTCTGGTTAAGAACTTAATTCATTCCAGAGGTCCGTTCTTAACCTGAAACTGTTCTTAACCTGAGGTACCACTTTAGCTAATGGGGCCTCCCGCTGCCGCCGTGCGATTTCTGCTCTCATCCTGAAGCAAAGTTCTTAACCTGAGGTACTACTTCCGGGTTAGCGGAGTCTGTAACCTGAAGCGTTTGTAACCCGAGGTACCACTGTATTTGATCAGATGCTATCTCTTCTTCCTTTGCAGCATTACAAAAGCACAGCACTTCCTCTCTGGCCCTTTGTCAAAACTTCTGGTTCCTACCTTGGTCATCTCTTGCCTTGCTCTTGTCATATCTTGGTTCCCTTCCCTCCTCCTAGTACTTCATTCACTGTTCTCTTTGCTCTGGTCACATGGCATCCTCGTACTGGCTTCTCCCAGATCCAGCACAGGCTCCTCATCCTTTAAAGTCCCCATGCTCATACTCCCATTTATGTTGCCACTCTTAAATCCTGATACATTGCTGCCTATGGCCTTCACTGGTCCAGCTCCTGCCCATAAATTTTGCTGTTCCAGTTCCTCCAGCACCACTGTCTTTGGCCATCTAAAGATTATTGCTTGCCAAGATGATGGCATCTAGCCAAGATTACGGCAGCAATCAGAAACACAGCAAAGCAACAAATTAAGGAGGAATGGAAATATGTAGAAGAATTTTTTTAAAAAGAAGGTATAAAAACAGAATTAGTGATTTGTCTTGAGTGAGATACATATGGAAATGGAGATAACTATAGATATCTAGACATTGGAGATTTGTAATAAGTTTATATTTCTGAAGAGTATTATTAAATGAGGTTGAAATGTAATAGAGATAGCAAGAGGAATGAGTAGAAAAAAGAGAAGCGATGTACAAACAAGTTGAAGTCATATTTTAAATGTTGTTCCTTTTTTATGTTTTCTAATATGGTTTGTTTTTGTTGTATAGGGTATTCTTTTTCTTTTTTTCTGTTAGATTATGTTAGTTTGTTTTTGTATATTTTTGTTGGTTTTGGGTTTTTTGTATGTATAATTGTGTTCTGTTTTTAAGAATTATAAAGTGTATTTTAACAAAACAAAAAAATAAAAAATATTGACATTTGATTATTGCTTGCTCCCTCCCAACAGCTCTACTCTTTCTTCTTTCCTGTCCCTTGTGCTTAGAACTGCCTCCCAGAATCTCTATATGGTGCTACCTCTTTTCCTTCTTTAAAACCATATTTTCCTTGAAGCATTTGATGCAACCCTCTCATCCTCATACCAAACTGTAACTAATGCTAGGTATAAAATAAAAAATAAAAAATTGTCCAGTAGCACCTTAGAGACCAACTAAGTAGTTCTGGGTATAAGCTTTCGTGTGCATGCACACCTCTTCAGATACACTGAAACAGAAGTCACCAGACCCTTATATATAGTGGGGTGGGGTTTTCTCAGGAGGGCAGTAGGAGATAGGTGATTGACTCAATGGATATGGTAAGCCTGTTGACGACTGTTAACGGCTGTAATTAGCCCTACAGGGAAAAGCAGGGGATAGTATGCAGATGACCAAAAATAGCTTTAGCATGTGTAATGAGACAAGAATTCAATATCTCTATTCACACCAAATCTCTCCATAGTTTTCAGTTTAGTAATAAGTTGTAATTCAGCAACTTCTCTTTCAAGTCTATTTCTGAAATTCTTTTGTAATAAGACAGCTGCTTTGAGATCTTGTATTGAATGTCCTGGGAGACTGAAGTGTTCTCCTATTGGTTCTCTGTCTTTTGATTCCTGATGTCAGATTTATGTCCATTTATCCTTTGGCGTAGGGTTTGGCCTGTTTGTCCAATATAAAGAGCTGAAGGGCACTGTTGGCATTTGACCGCATACACAATATTAGAAGATGAGCAATTAAATAGGCCTGAGATGGTATGTTTGATGTTGTTGGGGCCAGTAATGGTGTTGTCTGGGTGTATGTGGCAGCAAAATTGGCATCTGGGTTTATCACAGGCTCTGGTACCAGTGTCCATGTTAAGCCTGGTTGTTGTATTATTGTGGGTGACGAGTTGTTTAAGATTGGGGGGCTGCCTGTAGGCAATGAAAGGTCTTCCTCTCAGAGCCTGAGAAAGAGAACTGTCGTTGTCTAGGAGAGGTTGTAGATCTCTGCTGATGCGTTGAACTGTATTAACTTGGGAGCTGTATTACTAGTGGTGTTTTGTTATTTTCTATTTTGGGTCTGTCTTGCAGCAAGTTCTCTCTGGGTATCAATCTGGCTTTGTTGATCTGTTGTTTGACTTCATCAGGCGGATATTTTAGGTTTGCTGTAGCTCTCTTAGGTGAGAATCCCTGTCTGTAGAGTTGGAACAGTTGCGGCTGTAACGTAGAGCCTGGCTATATACAATTGATGTTTGCTATGTTTGGGATGGTAGCTGGAAGCATGTAGATATGTTTGTCGGTCAGTTGGTTTTCAGAATAAGGTGGTGTCTACTGCTTCTTTTTCTTACAGATATTTTTCTTAGGTGCAACATTTGTTTGATTTAGCACATGGGAAGCAAATACCCCATAATAGATGTTGTGTATGTATGTGATGTTCTTATGCCATGATTCACAATGTACAATGTCCAGGGTTCATATGCTATCCCAGTGACCACAGAAGACTGGGCTGCTGTCACCAACAGTATAAATATCTGGCCCATTGATTTAGTACTGGAGAAGCTCAATGCTGCAACAGATGTCATTCTTAAAGCACTTTCTAGACACACACTGGTCCCATCCTGCAGATGGTACCTGTTGCTCCTAAGTGTGTCATATTTTAAGTCATTTGAAATGACTTGTTACTTACAGGAAGCTGTAAACCTTTCGGTTAGTAATGGATGATGAGGCTGGATGGGGGCAGTAGGAGAGGGAGCTAAGATAATGAAAACGAATATATTCTAAAACCACTGTTAGATACATACAATACACAGAAGAGAGAGAACAAGTCTCCTCCCTGCACCCACCAAGAATCAGCCTTGCAAACTTCAAACATGATCTACCTGGGAGGGACTGCTTGATCTTTTCCCGACCTGCGTTTTCTGCTTTCCCACTTGCAAGAGGGAAAAAATTATGGGGTGTCTGGGGTCTCCTCACAGTGGGGAAAAAGACAGTTTGTAAAGGGTGATTTTAAAGGGACAAGCACTAAGCTCCCATGCAGCAAATAATTTAGCCTTAAGGAAGTGCAATAATAATAATAATAATAAATTATTATTATTATTATTATTATTATTATTATTATTATTATTATTTGTACCCCGCCCATCTGGCTGGGTCTCCCCAGCCACTCTGGGCGGCTTTCAGCAAATATTAAAATACATTAACATGTTACAGATTAAAAACTTCCCTAAACAGGGCTGCCTTCAGGTATTTTCTAAATGTTATGTAGTTGTTTATCGCTTTGACCTCTGATGGGAGGGCGTTCCACAGGGCGGGCGCCACTACCGAGAAGGCCCTCTGCCTGGTTCCCTGTAGCTTTGCTTCTCGCAGTGAGGGAACCGCCAGAAAGCCCTCGGCGCTGGACCTCAGTGTCCGGGCTGAACGGTGGGGGTGGAGACGCTCCTTCAGGTATACAGGACCGAGGCCGTTTAGGGCTTTAAAGGTCAGCACCAACACTTTGAATTGTGCTCGGAAACGTACTGGGAACAGCTCCTTGCCTCAAAAAGCTTACAGTCTAGTTCATGGGGGACGGGTGCAGTCAATGGAGAGAAAGGAAGGGGCTAGCATGAAGGTGTATATGAAAATAAATAGTTTTCTGGGATGGAATCATGGGGGAGTGATTTTTCTGGTTGACTGAATGCTGCTACAGTATAGCTAGAGATGAGCCAAATTTCCACGAGCTTTGATTTTCATGCCAAAACATGCAGGTTCAACGAGGAGAAACTTTTTTGTGTGTGAACACCCAAAGTGACCCATTGGAGAAGTCATAAAACAAAGGCTCACCCAATTCGGTGGGTCCAGGACGCCAAGAGGGTGCTGCTTGCGGCAGCCTGGTGAATGGGAAGCAAGAGAACCGCAAACACCTCTGAACATCTGCCCTCCACACCTCCTGCTAGCCGTGCACCTGCCTCCAATTGCCAATTACCACCAAGCAAGCCTCTTGCCACCAGGCAGGCAAGCCTAGCAGCTGAGAGCAATGGTGCCTGAAGACTGTGCAGCTGTTTTCATTTTCAAGGCTCGTCCAACGTGATGGGCTGCCATCTGGCAGGACCATGGGGTTGTCACAAGGGTGAGAGGGAGACATACATAGGTTTGTGCTTTTGGAGTACCCAGTATAAGAAATTGAGGGGTCTTAGAGGGTTTATAACTCCTGGGTGTAGAAAATCTACTGTTTCTGCCCCAGGAGAAAGATGGGATGGGATGCCTGTGTAATATACTGTTCTGTTTTGTTTCCTCAGCTGGCGGGTTGGCATGTTTATGGTGGACTGTATGTGCTCTGACTATTGTGAATTGATGTCTACATGGCCTGGTGGCATGATAAATCGCGCACTGGGTTTTTCTAGAAGAGTGTTCTATACACAAGGTGTGTCTCAGCAGAAGGGTATTGGAGGAGGGGTTTCAATCTCAGTGATTAAAAGGAGCCATGTTGGAAGGTTGATGATAGGTAAGTTAAAGGTAAAGGGACCCCTGACCATTAGGTCCAGTCATGACCAACTCTGGGGTTGTGGCACTCATCTCGCTCTATAGGCCGAGGGAGCTGGCGTACAGCTTCCGGGTCATGTGGCCAGCATGACTAAATCGTTTCTGGCGAACCAGAGCAGCGCACGGAAACGCCGTTTACCTTCCCGCCGGAGCAGTACCTGTTTATCTACTTGCACTTTGACGTGCTTTCGAACTGCTAGGTTGGCAGGAGCAGGGACCAAGCAACGGGAACTCACCCCGTCGTGGGGATTCGAACCACCGACCTTCTGATCAGCAAGCCCTAGGCTCTGTGGTTTAGACCACAGAGCCACCCGCGTCCCACTGATGATAGGTACTTGAGCCTAATATCTCCCATGAAGCTCCCTCCTATCCCTGGTACTAATGAATGCTCTATGAATGGTTCTGCAGCTGAATGCCAAGCTGGTCAGTAATAAAACCACGCCTATCCACGATTTAATTGTAGATAAGCGACCCGACCTGGTGTGTAATACTGAGACCTGGGTAGAGTAAATGGGCAGGTCAGACCTGGCTCATCTCTGCCTACCTGGGTACTCAGCACAACATCAGCCCCGACTGGAGGGCTGCGTGGGAACTGTTGCTGCAGTCCATAGGACTTCATGTCCCATCACTCAGAAACCTCTCCCCCTTGAACTGAGACTATAAAGCAGGGGTTGTCAACCTGGCCCCTACCGCCCACTAGTGGGCATTTCGGGATTCTAGGTGGGCGGTAGGGGGTTCTACGGCACAAGCTGAATCCTCCTTCCATCGAGCACTGGTGGGCGGTAAGGAAATTTTACCATCAAGAAAGATGCATTAGCACTGGTGGGCGGTAGGTATAAAAAGGTTGACTACCCCTGCTATAAAGCCTGAACTGGTGTAGGGCCAAAGCCCCAAACTTCATTGGTTTAGGATAGATATCTTATTTATTAAATTTCAATTCTGCCTTTCCCCCCTGAAGCATCTCAGGGAAGTAAACACATTCGGATTGTTTTTTAAGCATTCTTAAAACAGTTTCGGCTCAAAACATGATTTTATCTAGGGCTCTCAGGGTTGCCAGGAACAGGATTCTTCTGCCATCAAATGCCTGGGTAAACAGAAATGTTTTCAAGCTCCTTATATCTCAGCTCCTTCACTTAGATCACCTGCAGAAGTTGGGTCATTCCCCAAGTTGGCGAGGCTCATCTGACAGCAGCAAGAAAGCGAGCCCAGTTCTGTGGAATGCTCTGCCAACAGAGATTCAGCAAGTGATTTAACCTTTAAATGTCTGCTGGAAACTCACATCATCTTGGTATAGTTGTAACCACTCCTATTTAACGGGGAGAAACTTGGCTTAACACACAATTGTGTTTTGAGTAGCAGCAGCTGCACAGCAAGTTGCAAATGCAACTCTATTCTGTAGGTCCAGAGAACTGACTAAAAAGGCATTTTAAACCAAGCTTCGCAACTCATGCCAAATGCATACCACTGACAATCAAAGCCTGAACAATTATCCTGTTTTTTTTTACCTACGTGGAACTTTAGAAACAGGGGCAAGAAGACATACCATAATAAAACATTAAACCAGGCTGTTTTATTATGTTTTTGTATATGTTGGAACCCGCCCAGAGTGGCTTGGGCAACCCAGTCAGATGGATAGGGTACAAATTTTTAGTTTAGTTTAGTTTAGTTTAGTTTAGTTTAGTTTAGTTTAGTTTTGTTTTGTTTTGTTTTGATTTCATTTGTTTTTTGTTTTGTTTTGTTTTGTTTTGTTTTGTTTTTTGTTTGTTATTACCACCACATGGCAGGTCGGTTATAGGTCCAGCTATGTGTTGCTTAGGCAAGCCTTGGCCTGGTCAATACTTCTCATGTTGGCTACTAGTCCCCTCACTCCCCCTTTGGTCTAATCACGGATGCAAAACTACAAACCAGTCAAAAACAAAATGGAAAATTCTGTCCAAATTGTGTTCTCTGCCCTGAGAAAATTAGTCCTTTGCTGAATAACATCAAACAAGTAAGCGGCGTTGCACTATGGAGTCTGAACACAACACTCTGTGTGATTGTTCAGACAAAGGTCCGGGATTCATCTGAAGTGTTTTCTAGCATTTGCCAGGTCACAGTGCTGCACCTGAAGCTGTCATTTGGAATTTCTCTTCTACGGCAGGCTGAAGCGCATGCAAAATATTGTTTTACACACTGGTTTTTTTTCAAGGCAAAGCTGATTTCCAGTAAAGTCTATAATTGCAAGGAGAAGAGCTTCCATTGCTCACAGCTGCCAGTCAGAAGCGCGTGAGATTCCCTCCCTAGAGACCTTTGGAGCACAAGGCTTGGATTACAGTGCCACCCACCGGCTCTCCAGTGCAAATGGCACAAAGGGAAATGGGGCTTTACATTTCCTTGGCTTAATTCCTACTACAGGGCAAGCCATCCCTAGACAGATATCCTCCCAATTCATTTCCTCTTGCTTGCGATAACTGTGAAATTTACCCAGCTCAAAATGGAAAGGAAATAATTTCTCTAATAGCCTTAATGGGTTTTTAGAGGTCTTGGCTAGCAGCCAAGGGAGACTTAGATATGAATGCACAGGCAAACTGAATACACAGTTTATTCCATGTGTGTGTGAGAGAGAGAGAGACGGGGGGCGGGAAGAGTGTTCATTGTCAGATAAGTTTCAGAAACGATGTATTAATTGAACTCTCCTCTGTCGTGATGCACCCGGCAACAGCTTTGCCTGACAGCATCAATGGATGGAAATGAAAACTAATTGTGCTTCAAAGAAAGAAAGAAAAATCATAAGACTGTTGTAGGGTTATGTTCTCTTTAATAAGAGGAGGGGAGTAAACAGGAATAGTAGTTGCTGCAGAAGTGTTACTTTTTTTGTACTACTTTAGTTCCACTTTCCTATTTGAAAATCAAAAACTCTAATAATGCACAAAAGTAGATCAAAGGACGCACATGCACACACGCCCAAACACACTCCCTCCCTAATGCATCAATTAAGAAGTATTTAATATTTACTCATGTACAGTGAATGGTGTCTTAAGATAGCCTTGGGCAATGGCAAAATGGCAGGGTCTGCAATTGGGTTTTGTGGGCTCTCCCACCTCCATTATAGTGCTGCCTCTGCTGCTCATGGCAGACAAAGCGTGTTCTTCTTCATGGAGAGCACGTGTTGCGGTGGGGGTCAGCAAGTCACCCCTCTGGTGCTGGGCAGGAACGTTTAGATGGCCACTGCTGTGATTGGACCCAGCGTGTTGCTGGGGAGATCTGTATGTTGCAAATTGATGATGGACAGCCCAGCATATGTATAATGGTTAGTGTGCAACGTGATCTCCCTCTTGGCTGCGTGCTTCGAAGCACCCACCCTCCCTCCATATATTTTAGGCCTCTGTGTTGAGCTTGCTATGCCTGTCATGGGGTCGTCTGCTGTTGGGGCAGGGGCCTGGTAGGAATTTTTCCACGTGGCTGATTGGCTGGTGCCACCTGGTTTTGCCTACTGCGTAGCAAATAGTCACAACTTGTAAGGTTGGCGGTTAGGTTATTATGTTGGTTGGAGGAGGGGTATTGTTGACTGTGTATGCCCCTCCTATGGATACTGATGTACGGGGAATTCCGTTAAAGGAATCCAGGTACTCTATATGCTTTTGTCCGAACCCCCAGTCGGGGGTCGGGGCCGTGCAAGAGCCCTGTGGAGAGAGAGGAGGGTCATGTCATCCAGCTCCCTTTATCTCTCTAAAGTGTTTTCCCCTTACTGACGGTCGTCAGTTCTGTCCCCAGTGGGACAGATAGTCTTAACCAATGCCTAAGCAACCACTCACATTATTTGTATTTTAATAAAGTTGTGGCCAAAATCATGCCAAAAACCAAAACAAAAATTATGTCTGATGTGTGAATTATTTGAGGGGTGGTTTTGGGGGACCTCGACACGCAATGGGTGGTGCTCTCCACCACCACTGCTTCAGAGTCAGCAGCTTTTGTAGAGGCTAAAGAATACCACCTGACATGCTCTGGCCTATGGGTGCAATGAGGCTTTCTTGGTGAGTCCCCCGGAATTCGCTCCTTTGGCCGGAGTTGGATGGTGATGCCCAGGCTAGATTTTCCTCAGCTGTTATTCCCCTTTGGACACCAATTCATCTCCTGTGGGTTTGAGTCCATATATTTATTTGGGAGGTGGAGGGAAACAGTGTACTGTTCAGAGGAATAATTAAAACAATATTTGATTCCAAGCTATACAGGCAACTAAACAAAAGCTGTACACTGTAATATCAAGCAACTTGTATGGTCTTGCACCATCGTAAGACCAATACCACAGTTAGCATGGTAGACCTTTTACAGATTCATGTTGAGGCAGGGGATGCAATTATTATTATTATTATTATTATTATTATTATTATTATTATTATTGAAACAGGGGGTGATAACGCTAAGTACGCATCTGCCCAAACATAGAATGTTAATGAAATTGTGTGGGAAACGTTCGAGGGAATAAATAGTTATGGAGCCTAATGTCTCATTAAGTTCTCAGTTTTAGCAGATGAAACAGCAGCTATTCCTGGTAGAGAACAACTATCTCTAGGTGAAAGATTTGTGAAATAAAATAATGAGAAGGCATATGTACATGAGGAATTCTTGGGTTGATTTCAATCTCAGACCAAACTGCAGTAGGCATATCCAAAACAACCATACCTGTTTGTTCTAATTTTTGACCAGGTCTCAATAAGTTACTTGGACAACAATACAATGAGTCTGGAAGCAGGACAGGAAAAGAAAGTTCAAGCACAAATCAAGGCATTCTATCCTTGGCCAATGTTTGCCCCCTACTGCTCATCCCATAGACTTAATCTCTCTGTAAATTATCTGAACAGTGTAAATTATATGTGTAATAAAGTTTACACAATTAAGGTCATCATAAAAAAATGCATTAGGTTATCCAAAAATGACATCTAATACCAGCAGACCAATGCTGTGTGAAAAATGGTGGACTCAGAAATACAAGAGCATCTGTGTGTTTGCAGCAAATCACACAAGCACACAAGGCGGTTAACAGATTGAGGTTGAATCCTGACAAGACAGAAGTACTGTTTTTGGGGGACAGGAGGCAGGCAGGTGTGGAGGACTCCCTGGTCTTGAATGGGGTAACTGTGCCCCTGAAGGACCAGGTGAGCAGCCTGGGAGTCATTTTGGACTCACAGCTGTCCATGGAGGTGCAGGTTAATTCTGTGTCAAGGTCAGCTGTCTACCAGCTCTATCTGGTACGCAGGCTGAGACCCTACCTGCCCACAGACTGTCTTGCCAGAGTGCTGCATGCTCTAGTTATCTCACCAGCTAGACTGGTGACTGGGAGCGGCTGCCAAGACCACATAACACTGGTCTTGAAAGAACTACACTGGCTCCCAGTATGTTTCCGAGCACAATTCAAAGTGTTGGTGCTGACCTTTAAAGCCCTAAACAGCCTCGGTCCAGTATACCTGAAGGAGTGTCTCTACCCCCATTGTTCTGCCTGGACACTGAGGTCCAGTGTCAAGGGCCTTCTGGCGGTTCCCTCACTATGAGAAGCCAAGTTACAGGGAACCAGGCAGAGGGCCTTCTCGGTAGTGACACCCGCCCTGTGGAACGCCCTCCCACCAGATGTCAAAGAGAAAAACAACTACCAGACTTTTAGAAGACATCTGAAGGCAGCCCTGTTTAGAGAAGCTTTTAATGTTTAACAGACTATTGTATTTTAATATTCTGTTGGAAGCTGCCCAGAGTGGCTGGGGAAACCCAGCCAGATGGGCGGGGTATAAATAATAAATTGTTGTTGTTGTTGTTGTTGTCTCACAACTGAAGAAAACTTTCATATCAGTTGTTGCGTGATCATGGAGATCAACTTGTATTGACTGCCTTGGTGTGTTTTTTTTAATTTTTATTTTAAGTTGGTTCTGAAATGTATAAACTCATACAATGCAGTAAATCATCAACAGGCATAGCCCACCATTACTTCTTGTTGCGTCGCTTCAATACCATGTCATGATACATAGGGTTCATAAGTCAGTCAACAACCTTGTTGTTACAAGTCATAGACCACCCCTCCCCAGATCGAATTATGGGATGGACTGTTTTCTGAAACCATGTGATGTTCCACAGCTAAAACAGTCGCTGTACTAAATGGTTCTGGAAGAGCAGCTTTCAGGAGATGATCAGTGCCGGATTTACGTATAAGCTAAACAAGCTGTAGCTTAGGGCCCCACTCTCTTGGGGGCTCCCAAAAATATACTTCTTAATTGTATTTCACTATTAATATACTTCTTCTTAATTGTATTTCAGTTCAACAATTTGATAAAATACATATTTTGTTATGTGCAAATGGCTTTAGATACCTATTAGGTCCATAAATTACCATATAGCATACATTCAACACAAAAAACAGCAACAATTTGTTGTTGACAAAGGACAGCTGGACATATAAAGGGCCCCATTACCTTTAGTAGCTTAGGGCCTCATCAAACCTAAATCCAGCCCTGGATGAGATCCACACCATAGCAAAAATGGAAAGGAATATCCTCTTTTTTAGATTAAACAAACCACTCTGCCACCTGGTACAATGTGGTGAAAACGACACACCCACAAAGAGTACTAATCAGAATTAATATTTTTATGTTTGCAGGTTTTCTGTTAGAAACAGCAGGACCTATAATTCAGGCTGGGCCAGGCCCACATCAAAGAAAATAATAGTTAAATCAACTATATAAAAGCACAAGGTGGTGCTGGACATCTTATGAACTCACTAAAAAATACTCGGCTTAGACAGAAGAGAAAGGCATTTTGCATTTTGGGTATAACTCAGTGGTAGAGCATTTGACTGCATTTACTAGATATCACATACTGCTGTGAATAACCGAAAAGAATCCTTCATTCATCAATATGAATTGAGGTAAGCAAATTCAAACTACAGTGGTACCTCGGGTTAAGAACTTAATTCGTTCCGGAAGTCCGCTCTTAACCTGAAACTGTTCTTAACCTGAGGTACTACTTTAGCTAAGGGGCCTCCTGCTGCCCCGCCGCACAATTTCTGTTCTCATCCTGAAGCAAAGTTCATAACCCGAGGTACTATTTCTGGGTTAGTGGAGTCTGTAACCTGAAGCGTCTGTAACCCGAGGTACCACTGTACAATTACAGGCAAAATGGAGATTTCTGGAGTCAAGGTTTAGTAGGATCTTCAATATGATGCTTTACAAAAAGCAGATGAATTCCATTAGGGGGGGGGATGTTAAATTCAGAATCAGGCAAATGCTTCTGCTAATTAGCTGAAACTGTCACATAAACTGTTGATTCTTTTCATGGCAAGATGTCCAGAAAGCACTTAAATGTTGGCGGCTCATGAGCCAGCAACTCTATCTGCAAATCGTTCTAAAACTCCCTTCCTATGATAACATTCCTCTAGCTCCAAGGCAAACTTGTTTATCACCACCTGGGCCGGGTCTACACTGACCTGTTTGTTGTTATTAGAACAATATTAGAAATGCCGTTCTAAAACGTCACAGAGCATACTTGTAAATTAAAGCGTTTCTTACCTTTGTTTTTTTTTTCCTCATCAAAACGCTGTTTCCCTAATGCTGATTCCTAGTTGCTCTGCAGCTCTCTCTGGTGTCACATTTTAATAATGCGTTATGAACATTGAAAGTAGGACATAATGCATCCAAATATGAAAACCATTCCTTAACTCTTCCTTGACGTTAAAAACCATGAGTGTAGATCCGCCCCTGTTCTGAACATCCAGCCTGACTGTGTCCAGTCTGACTGTTAACTGACTTTCTTGTTGCCAAGACTTTCAGCTTATCTGTTTGTGACATCACGCATGACATCAGAATGCCATGTTTGCATTCAAGCCACCTATCTCTGTGCCAGCTGCAGTGGATATTAGACTTCCCTAGGGAGCTAACCAACCAAACCCAAGCTCTGGAGCGCGACTGCTGCCTCCCAGGTAAGCTACAGCTTCTATTGTGTGGGCAGGGTGGTCCCTCCCCTTACCTGGTCAGTCCCCTGGCAACGCCTCCCCAGGCGGGATTGGGCGATTGGCTGAGGTTGGCGGAGACCTCCAGGTATCCAGCCTGAGAAGGATGAAGCCAGTCCAAACTACCAGGAGCCGCACTGGGATCCAGGGGGCCACGTGCGACCACGCAAAAGTCGCCCCCCATTTGATGTGGGGAGCAGTCATTCTGGTATATTTGCAACCACCCTCAGAACTTTGTGGCTTTAAGCTTGAGCTCACAGCAAACCAACTGTGCCAGACAGCAGTTTCAATTTGCAAGCTATAGAAGTATTTTCCATAATGAACTAATTATTATCTTCTGGCATATAACTAAATTAATTACTGTTCCATGTCAGAAGTAGTTATACTAATGTTTTAAGTAGTCTATCAGGAGCATATCAGTAGATATAACAAGAGATACAATATACTGAATCGGAGTTACAATGAAAGATTAAATATTGGCAGGGACAGCTATATATCTTGTGTTATTTCTGCCCCCTTTAAAAATATCTATTTTTCATTTCAGGGTTTCTCATTCCCTTAGGTACGGAATGAACTTAAAAGCAACCTAGATTTTTCACAGGACTTTTAGAGTGTGTGATAGATCGATAATTTGCTCTTTTTTTGTTTATGAAATATGCCAACTTACTGGGACAGAGTCATTTTTAAGAGGCAGCCAAGATCAATACATGTGTGCATAGATTTATGGGTAGTTTAGTTACAATCAAAATAAGTCTTTCTGCTTAAAGAATTCTAAAAGGGAAACTTGGATTTTTTCACTTCTGTTGAACTGAGGAATGCCAGTTTCACTGGGGCGAGGGGGTATTTTGCTAATTAGGATTCTGACAATGGTACTTGCTGAATTTCACCAAATTGGCACTCATTTTAGGCTGGTAACAGAACAGGTTTTCTGGTACCCCAAGCCCAGTGCTTTTTTCTCAGGGGGTACTCGGCTACACAGTACCAGCACCTTTTTTTGTTGTTGTTAAAAAGTGTGGCACTTGCTATAACATACCTTCCAACATTTCTCCAATGAATATAGGGACATCCTAAGGAAAAACGGGACATTCCAGGATCAAATCAGAAACTGGGACAACTTCTCTAAACCAGGGACGTCCCTGGAAAATAGAGACACTTGGACACTTGCTGTAGCAATTTCATGGTGAGTACCGGCACCTAATTTTCTGGAAAAATTAGCAGTGCTCAAGCTTATAAATAGGTGTGGCTTTGGACGAGCAAGAAGTATTGTATACTCAAGTAGTTAGAAGGACACTGTGTGAGCTGCATGTGACATGCCTAGCATACTCTGCCAATCTCTTTTTAAACTGTATTTTGGGAACACTGGACTGCCATGTGTTGGGAATCACAAGGAGCTAGACTTTGAGAGACCCTTGGATCTGAGTCAAGGCCAAACCAATACATTTTGCTGCTTGAGGGTAAGGGCAAAAGGTGGCCAGTTGAATCCTACTTCAAGGCTGATGAAGGGGCAGCATCCTGCGCTACATAGTGCTAAGGATGTGAAAAGACATCCATTTCTGTCCTGATCTCTGTTAGTCACATGCAGGGCTGTTTCAGTTCCACTGCGGTTCAGCTTCTGACAAAAGCGGTATTACTCACTGTCCACTGCGGCAGAATTTTTCATAATTAATTCTGTAATTATTCTTACCTCTGTTACATGCAGCTTCCTCCTTTCAGAACCCTCTTGAGCCCCAGAGCATTTTCTGTGCTTCATGCTCACTTGCCCATCCTTATTCTTCTCTCTCTCGCTCTGACATCCCACCTCTGTTTATGTTGGTTGCAAAAAAAAAACAAATAAACAGGAATGCCTGAAGCTGATTCCTGTCTTCTAGGCAGTAGTGGTTAGAGTGTTGGACTATAACCTGGGAGGCCAGGGTTCAAATCCCCACTTGGCCATGAACAGGGCCGTCTTAAGCTTATCTGGCGCCAAGGTGCAGGGATCCCTCCGGCGCCCCCCACCCCCATGTTTCCCTCCGGGCGGGCAGCAGCTGGAGGGCGGCTCCCCCAGCGGGACGGAGGCTCTGGGAGCAGAGCGGCACGGCATGGCGGAGATGGGCGAGGGCGGCGCTGCCGGTGGGGCTGGAGGGTGGCTCCTCCAGCAGGGAGGAGGCTCCGGGCACGGCGCAGCATGGTGGAGGCGGACGAGGGCAGTAAGCTGATGCCGGGAGGCGCCGCGTCCAGCCTCCGCCTTTTCCCTGGTGCCCTCCAGAACCTGGCACCGTGGTGCCTCGCGCCACTAGCCTCTATGACTAAGACGCCCCTGGCCATGAAGTTTACTGGGTGACCCCCGGACAGCCACTGTCAGTTTGCATTTCTTAGTGCAGAAAGTATTGATCTGATGTGTAGAGATCTTTCCTATTCTAATTAATTCAAGAGGGTTCCGGAAGCTTCTCTGTGTGAAAGAAACAAGCAGAAGGTTCAGGATATTTGGGTTATTCCTTCAGAGAGGCTGAGCACAGTTGGTTTAAACTGGTTTGCTTATCGTGCGCAAAGGTGAAAGACTTCTGGGAAAGGATTTATAATGAATTGAAAAAGGTGTTGAGAAACACATTTAATAAAAAACCAGGTATTGTAAGTCAGGAAATCCCAAAAGGTGATAGGACTTTCTTTATGTATGCCACAACAGCAGCCAGACTTTTGATAGCAAAAAACTGGAAGACAGAGGACTTACCAACGATAGAAGAATGGCAGATGAAAATGATGGACTATATGGAGCTTGCTGAGCTGACTGGGAAACTTCGTGACCAGAGGGAGGAAGCGGTGGAAGAAGATTGGAAGAAATTTAAATTATATTTTAAAAAGTATTGTAAGATTAAAGAGTAGAAGTAAGCTGGAAGACAAATGAGGCTGTAGAAGTAGAAGATAGATTTAAGGTTTAGGGCTGTTGGAATTAATGAGAAGGATTTTAGATAAGAAGAGATATTAAGGTAATTAATTAAAAATGTTTTTAAAAGATGTCAAGAAATTACTAAAGATGATATACATGGAACGCAGGAAGGGAGGACAGGAGGAAGTCAACCCACAATGAAAAGGAAGGAGGATTAGGCTAAAAGGATGTATGTTTGTTTTTATGTTTCTTATTGTTGTTTTCTTTGTTATTGTTTGTTGGTGTATTTTGATGTTTGTTTTCAATTGTTAAAACTTAATAAAAAAAAATTTGGGGAAAAATAAACTGGTTCACTTATCTTCTTCTTCAAGGTCATGATAATATGAGGCCAGAAGGAGCCTGGGTTTCACTTTCTCTCTCTATCTCTTTTCCTTCTGGTGTGGTGTTCTGTACATAGGCTGCTTAGTCTTAAGGTTTTAGACTTATTATAAGTTATTGTAAGTTTAAGTTTAGTGCTGTAACTGGATTTCTTATGGACAGGGCCAATCCTGAATGTATTGGATTTGTGACCACTATGCTCATTTGCCTTCAGTAGCAGTAAAGCTCTGCTGGATGAAATATTAATTGCCTCTGGTCTATTTTGGGGGAATCCTGCAACGTGTTTAAATTTTTACTCTGCTAACCATACATTGGAGTTCTGCTCTGGATAACTATGGAGTAGAATTCCATGACAGTATCATAGCCTAACCTACTATTTAAATCACCTTCAGCTCCATGGAGGAAAGGTGGTGGTCATCTATGCTCCTTTCATCTTACCCTCTTCCTGCTCCCATCCCTCAATATGCACCTAGCAGCCAAAATGTGCTGCCCGATTGCAGCAAGCATCTTCCCCACTCAAAGATAAGCTCCTCATGTCATAATTTACCTTTTGAGAGAATCCTTGATCATATCAGTAGGCAAGTTATATAAAAATTGATTTTGGAGGTGGCTATTTCACATGGTGTTACTGATTTTTATTTTTATTTTTAAGCATCAACCTTCCTAAGAAACAACCTTTCCAAAAACTGCTGTAAAAGAATACAAAGAAATAGAAATAACTAAAGAAAACCTTCCAAATAACAAAAAATAACAAAAAATAACTCAAGATAAACTAACAAATAACCTTAACGAGTTGCCGGCTAAGATTCTCGTTTCACTGTTATGATCTATCAGTTTCCTCAGAAGGAAAAAGGTTAATGTATTTATATAACTCAAAGTAGCTTGTATGAACAGTTTTTGCAATAGCTTCGTAACAATAAGATCGTGTGAGCTTTCATAGCCCCTTGTCGACGTGTTTTACAAGCCATGGAGCTTGTTTTCGAACTTGAGTTTAGGTTTTTAACCTTTAGGATGAAGCATAATTAGAATTCCTAGTTTGGATCATTACCACTTACTGTTTGGGAGTGTTCTTCTTTTCTGAAGTTTCTTTAATCCTCCCCCTAGATTTAATAGCAAACAAGCTACTTTGAGTTATATAAATACATTAACTTTTTTCCTTCTGAGGAAACTGATAGATCATAACAGTGAAACGAGAATCTTAGCCGGCAACTCGTTAAGGTTATTTGTTAGTTTATCTTGAGTTATTTTTTGTAATTTGGAGTTATTTGGAAGGTTTTCTTGAGTTATTTCTATTTATTTCTTGATTTATTACGTTTTTGAGGATTTTTGCTTTTGAGCAATTCTGCTCTTGAATCATTAAACATTTTGTTTGTTTGAGTATCACTAGATAAATATACGTTCATCTCATTTCAGGGATCTTTCACGGTGTAGATTTCCTTTGTTGTAATTCAGTAATTCCCGTGACTGTATTTTTTGCCTAGTTGTAAAAGAATACCAAGCAATCCAGCAACTATCCCAACCTCCACAAAGGCCTAAACAGTCCAGACCAATGCAGATCATGTACTATAGCAGGGCTCAAAGCAGTGAACAATGAAGGAAACTGCCAGGCTTTGAATCCCAGTGTTTAGGAGAGGGAAATATCATCTCCATAAAAAAAAGAAAAGAAAAGGATAAGGATAAGGATAAGGCATGTACCCAGGTTAAGAAGATGAGTCCAGTTTCAGTTTTGTGATGCCATGGCTTTAAAGGGGAAATAATGGAATCAAGTCTCATTTCCTTGTTCACAAAAGAAACTTTGTAGAATCTCTGTTTGTTCCCGTTCTAACCTTGGCTCTGAGAAGGAACAACATGCACGGATCAATATTATTGCTTTTTGGTTTGTGCCTTAGGCTTTCCTTAACAAATAGTATAAAAGGCAGAATTCGGGTTGATTGAGGTTCTGGAGAGATTTCCTCATTTGCAGGAGGTATGTATCGAAAGCCCTGATGGTTGAGTTAAATAATTACCAGTGAACAACCGTTCCTCTCCAAAAAGACTGCCCTTTTGCATGAGCACAATGAAAGGTGTCCAAGCCCAAACTGCTCATCCAGATACTAGTTCTCTTTTAACAGGGGGTGAGGGACTTCAAACAGGGACAGGCAAGGCAGAGAAAACCTTGCATAGACTCATAGCAGCAGTTTCAGATTGGCTTATTAGTAATTCAGCCTCCCTGGAAACTACAGAAACTGTAATTCTGTGCATGTGCTAAACCATTAAGCATCTTAAACACTGAAGCTGAGACCAGGGCCATCTTTACCTGGGGGTGAAAGGGGTGCAGGGCACCCAGGCATCAAATTCTGGGGGGCGCCAGGCACCTGACGCTGAAACCACCTAAGCTCTTAACTATCTACCTGTTATGAAATACAGTGGTACCTCAGGTTACATACGCTTCAGGTTAAGAACTCCGCTAACCCAGAAATAATGCTTCAGGTTAAGAACTTTGCTTCAGGATGAGAACAGAAATTGTGCTCTAGCGGCGCAGCGGCAGCGGGAGGTCCCATTAGCTAAAGTGGTGCTTCAGGTTAAGAACAGTTTCAGGTTAAGAACGGACCTCCGGAACGAATTAAGTACTTAACCAGAGGTACCACTGTAATAAATAATTTTGATCAAGTTAGAAAAACAAAACACATATATACCTAGGTATTACCAAAATGTATACCTACTGTTTCACTAAAGGACTTTTGACTTTGTGCGCTCATTTATAATAATAATAATAATAATAATAATAATAATAATAATAATAAATTTTTATTTATACCCCGCTCTTCCCAGCCAAGACCGGACTCAGAGTGGCTAACACCCATAAAACCACAACAAAACATACAAAACAATCAATTAAAATGCAAGTTAAAATACGATTTAAAGTTTAAAATGCAGCCTCATTTTTAAGTAGCCCACCAATCAAACCATAAAGGAATGAAACTTCAGGGTTAAACTAAAACCAACCCAAAGGTCAGGCGGAACAGCTCCATCTTGCAGGCCCTGCAGAAAGATGCCAAATCCCGCAGGGCCCTAGTCTCTTCTGACAGACCGTTCCACCAAGTGGACCGTTCCCCTAACACCAGCAACAATTGGAGGGGCAGACACAGTCAATCATAACCCCTCCTCCAACCAACATAATAACCAATGCCTAACCGCCAACCTTACAAGTTGTGACTATTTGCTACGCAGTAGGCGGAAACCAGATGGCACCAGCCAATCAGCCAAATGGAAAAATTCCTACCAGGCCCCTGCCCCAACAGCATTGCTATGCTATGACAGGCATAGCAAGGTCAACGCAGAGGCCTAAAATATAGGGAGGGAGGGCGGGTGATCCGAAGCACGCAGCCAAGAGGGGGATCACGTTGCATACCCACCAATATATATCCGCTGGGCTGTCCACCAACAAATTGCAACATACAAATCTCCCCAACAACACCCAGGGTCCAATCACAACAGTGGCCATCCATACGATCCCGCCCAGCACCAGAGGGGTGACTTGCTGTCCCCCACCGCAACACGTGCTCTCCATGAAGGAGAACACGCTCTACCACGTTGGATTGCATTAAAAGAGGATTAGACAAATTTATGGACGGTAAGGCTATCAATGGCTTCTGGCCATAATGGCTATGTGCTTCTGAATCCTAGTTGCTAGAAACCTCCGGAGGGAACAGTGATTTCACCCTGCAGTCCTGCTTCTTGTGGGCTTGACCGTTGTGAGAACAGGATGCTAGACTAGATGGGAAACTGTCCTGATCCACCAGGCTCTTCTATCTATATTTATATCTATTATCTACATCTACAGATGTCAGGGTTCCTTGAGCCTGCTGCTCCCTCTCTTGGGTGTGGATGAGGCCATTTTAGCTGCATACGGATAAGCACTTGGAGAATGAGTCCACTATTAGTATATGGGATTTATTAAGTTGCCACAAGTAGAGATCAGAATGCATCACAGGTTAAAAGTCCGCAAGGAATAACATTCTTACTTCTTATCACTTTTCTCCCCATTTTTCGGTGCTTGTTGACAATGTCTCGAGAAAAAAAACTACCCAAAATGATTGAAAAGACTGCACAAAACAATTCCAAAATGCTTTAGGCACACTCTGTGTGAGTGACAACTACAAATTTAAGTGCTGTAATTCTTTGATTAATATAAAGAAAGTGATTTAGATTATTTTGATAACAGCCTTTAGGGGGGGAAATGACATTTAAAGGAATATAAAGACTTGAAGTTTGAATTACTCGCCTCCCGATGTGTTTTTATAAATAACCTGTCACTGTCACCTGCATTTTGGAGAGGGGAATAAAATATAGTTGTTTTGCTTTTTACAAAGTTAACTATATATTGTGCACCATGAGATGACATTACACATTTCTTCGGAGCATTCCTTTTGCCTATAAGCGCAGAATTCAGAACACAAAACTTTTGAGCCTTTTCTGAACAACTATTAGGTCAAGTATCCGGACACAGCAATGTGCCTGAAACAAATTCATTTGAATCCATATACAATAAGCGAACAAAAGGCCATCTAACTCAGAGGTGGGGAACCTCAGACTAGGAGTCCAAATGGGGCCCTATAAGCCTCTCTATCTGGGCCTCAGGATTTTTCTTCTCTAGAAAGTTGCCCAGAGAGGAACGCAGCTGAAAGAGATTTCTCTCCACCCCTGATCTTGTTAAATCACCCCTCTGTCAATGTCAGCTTGGGCTGTGAGTAGCTCAGGTCCAGGGTATGTAACCTCTCACTTGCAGTCACTGAGGTCAAGCTAGATGAGTCAGCCTGCGTCCAGGGCAGAAGCTTAACATACAATGGTACTGCTCTGTTGGTCAGGCAAATGGAGAAGACCAGGTTCTTTCCTAGCATTTATCCCAAGCCAGGCCAATAGTTGGACTCCCAGATGGGCGGGAGTAAAGATATAGCCTGGTTTCACCCAATGCCTAAGCCAAACCACTCACATCTGTAACCAATAAAGTTGTGACCTGATGTATCCCATAAACCTAAATACTTGTGTCCATGTGTTTATTATCAAAGGGAACTGCGGGACCCGGGGCCTTGGCATGCAAGGGAGTTTGAATACTGGTGGGAGGGTTTAGAGTTGGATTTGGATGTGTTTGGGTAGTGGTAGGGTTAGCGTGATAGCATAGGGTTGGCGTCATTATTAGTCACTGTTTTATATAAACCAAAGTAACAACTAAGCTAGGACATAGCTGAAACCATGTGCTTCTATGTGCTGAGTGCCTTTGGGACAATATTTCAAAATTGCCATGCATGCCTACAGTAGAGGTTAGGAATCATTCAGTAATGTGGTATCTGTGGTGGCAGCGGAAATAAGGAGAGTTTCAAACACCAGGCAAAAACCCACCTCAGGGCTGTGTGCCTTAGGGTGAAAGAAAAGTGGTGGCACAGGGGAGTTGAGGTAGATAGTTGTTGTTGTTGTTGTTGTTTTGTTGTTGTATTCATACATACATACATACATACATACATACATACATACATACCCCGCCCATCTGGCTGGGTTTCCCCAGCCACCCTGGGCAACCTACAGTACACATAAAAACAGTAAAACATCAAACATTAAAAACTTCCCTAAACATGGCTGCTGTTCGATTTGCTTAATGGTTGCTCATGAGTAAAGACCGAGTCCGTCTTGTCTTTCAGCTATTTTATTGTGCCAAGTATGTACAGTGCGGAGCTATCCTAAAACTTGACCACCTAGTCGGTAGCAGAATCCGGAAGTGCCCCCCTCCTGTTGCGGCGCCAACACAAAAGTCTCGGCACCCTAAAGTGCCGCTTCCTTTCTCCCCTGACCCTTCTGCGTAAAGCAGGCGCCGGAAACGGTGTCTCCCCCTCGGAGTGGGTCTGCTGAGCAGTGCTAGGTCTCTCGGCATCATCCTGGAGACCCCTTCCCACCTGGCTCCTCCCTGGTGACTCCTCCTCCCCTGGGGAGGAGCTGGCAGACTCACTGGGAGATGTGTCCATCGACAACAGACGCTGAGGCTGCCGGTACCCACTCAGTGCCAGACTGGCAGGGGAGGGCACGTCCCTGACATCTGCCTTCAGATTTCTTCTAAAAGTCAGATAGTTGGTTTATTTCCTTGACATCTGATGGGAGGGCGTTCCACAGGGCGGGCGCCACTACCGAGAAGGCCCTCTGCCTGGTTCCCTGTAACCTCACTTCTC
This sequence comes from Darevskia armeniaca, assembly GCA_034641395.1. Lineage (NCBI taxonomy): Eukaryota > Metazoa > Chordata > Lepidosauria > Squamata > Lacertidae > Darevskia > Darevskia armeniaca. The sequence continues at coordinate 1,165,487 of JAWWNF010000026.1, read as the reverse complement.
GCCGTGAGGGAACCACCAGAAGGCCCTTGGAGCTGGACCTCAGTGTCCAGGCTGAATGGGATCTGAGAGCGGTGCCAGAGAACCACAAAGCTGAAGGGGTGACCTCATGACAGATCATTTCACATGCCTGCATGTGTATATAGACCATCACATATTCTGTCAACCTCGGAAACTTCAGTTTTATTTTCTGTAACCTCCCACACAATGATTTCCCATAGAATCTCCTTCCTTGGAGGTTTTTAAGCAGAGGTTGGATGGCCATCTGTCAGGGATGCATTCATTGAGATTCCTGCATTGGAGGAGGTTGGACTAGGGTGCCTCCCAGCTGTACAATTCTATGACTCTAGTTCAGATATTCAGCTCCAAGTCATCAAGTGTGTATGTGTAGAGAAAGCAAGTGATATGCATAGCTGTCAACCTTCCCTTTTTTTGGTGGGAAATTCCCTTATTCCAGTGCCGTTCCACCGCTGTTTCCCTTTTTTGGCGGGAGATTCTCTTACTCCAGCGCCGCTTCCCGCTGCTATCCCGGATTGTTAGATATCCCGTAAATTTCCCGGATTTCAAAGGAAGCAGCTCCTCTCCCTCCCTGCCGGCCAGCAGGGCTCCTCAGCTGCATTGCTCGGCTGCGTTGCTCACCAATAGTTACAGAGAATAGGATGTCATTAGACAACAGCACTGTTTGTGCTTTGCTTGCATGTAGAATCAACCACTCTGGCCCAGCCCACAAATACACTCCTTCCAAAAGAGTGTTAAAGGATGCAAAGCCTGCAACACGTTTGTATAATAAGTCATTCATGGATGCCAGAGAGCCAAAAGAGTGAACCTGATCAATCCCCCCATGAAGAATTGACACTTTGGAATTGTGGGGCTGGAGTCCCGTGGACTGCAAGAAGATCAAACCGATCCATTCTGAAGGACATCGGCCCTGGCTGCTCACCGGAAGGACAGATCCTGAAGCATCGCATGAGAAGAGAAGACTCCCTGGAAAAGAGACCCTGAGGTGGGGAAAGATGATGGTGTGTAGCCTGTTGTAAATTAATTTGTAGCCTGGGGGGATTACCGTGGCGTGGACTGTCCCCGAGAACCGTAGACTGTCCCCAGGACAGGTGAGGCTGCTGATCCCTTATTTTCAAATCCGAAAATTGACAGCACTGCAAGTGATATGCCTGCAAAGGTGAAATGGGAACCTGGCATTAAAAGGATTACCAGCCCTCATGGCAAGTATACGCTAGCATTTGATCAGAGTCAAAGCTGGCCGCCACCCAAGTAGCCCAATTGAGCACCATAGGCAATGCCAAGTTGCATTGGTATGAGCAGCAGCAGATTTTGCCAAGCACCCTGCTGTAAGCAGATCTAAAAATATGAGATCTTCATTACCTGATGGCAACTGATCAAGCAAATTGGCAGGAGGTCTCGGTCATCTATTATTCTGCAGATGGTTTGAATCCAGGTTTTGAAAGGGAATGTTATGGTTTTATACACTTTATCATGTTATGGACCTTCCAACTCAGTTATACGTCAAGCTGGGCCAAATTTTTCAGTGCAGCATTTCTTAATTGGGAAAAAGGGAAGAGGGGGTCGCAAGAAAGAGTTGAAGAATCAAGTGAAATTCAGTACACAGAAGAAATTTTGAAAAGCTAACAAACACTGGCACCTGGAGGGACATATGGGGACAGGTAGTAGTGAGGGCAGAGTGACTTCTGTGTGTAAATGCTTATTTTACACATTGCTTCACCAGTGCTTGCAGAAGGCTATCCTATTCCTCCTCAATGACTCTGTAAGACGGTTGCATCTAGGTGTAGTGTCATTGCAGAAGCATTGTGGTTTAAAAAAAAGGTCCCAGAGAATGTTCTAAAGGCACATTCCTGAAGCTAAGCAGGTCTGAGTCTAGTTACTGCCTGGATAGATGACCACCTGGGAAGCACATGGAAGCCACCTTGGGTTCCAGGTTGAAAGAAATCTCTATATATAAATGCTCCCATTGCGTGTGCGGCGGACACCACCTTGCTCCGTAACCGCTGGATCAAATCCCATCAAATTAGGACACAGCATACCATGACCATCAAGGAAGGATCTGGCATAATAAAAATTCAAAAAAACCACACCTGACATACCTAAAATAAAGAAAAAAGGCACACAAAATTGGCGCACACATTAGACGTCACCAGCAAAACAACGCCCTCTAGTGACGGCTATACTGGTACTACAGCTACAAAAGCAAAAAACTGACGCAGCTATTAGACATCACCAGCAAAACCTCAGAGCTCCATCGGCCATTTGCAAACTCACAAACCGGTAATTGAAAAGGGGGGGCTGAGAAGAGGGTAATTGAAAACGGGGGTTGGGACAGAGAAGGGGCAGACGGAAGTTGAACAGGGGAACACCACAGCATTCACACACATAGCCACAGCAAGGCGTGGCCGGGTCAGCTAGTGTGAGATATAAATGTAAGAACATTAGCAACAACAGATGGTGGGATCCACTGTCAAGAATGCACACACAAAAGCCGCTGTGCTTGTCAAGGTAAGCTCTCTCTGAGGTGCCATTTTTAAAGAACTTCTCCAGCCTCCAGAACTTCTGCTCCTCTTCTGCAGTCTGTGAAAGGGGTCCCAGAAGTGGGGGTGGCAGGTGGAATTTTGGGCACAGTTTTAGTTCCAAACTGTAACATAATGCTGAATACGTTCAGTGCAGCTATAACAAGGAGGCAACCCCTCGTCAAACGCATCTCTTGGCCAGTTGCCAGTGATGGACAGCTGACATTTCCAGAGGCATCAGCAAGGGATGTTTGTTCAATTATTTTTCATGGCAAGAAGATGCTGATTCAATGAGCTTGAAGGTTGGTGTCTACAAAACAAAGGCACCTCTCACCTGAAGCTCTGGTTACGGCAAAAGAGGAAACGTTTGAAATTTGGAATAGAGCCAGTAGATCTCTTTGCAGGTGACTAGAAAGAAGAAACCTAAAAGAGCTTCAAGTCAATGCTATTTGACTGGTTTTGAGCCGATTTGAGCCTGGTTTTACTAAGCCTCCAGTTTGTCACTCCTTCTCAAAGTGACCTCAGGTTGGGAGTGTTCACAGGGTTGCAACTTGAATAGGAAATGTCAGGCTAGGTGGGGGAACCCTGAGGTTTGCAGAAGTATCCAAAAGGTGTTTTTTTAAACACACACACACACACACACACACACACACACACAAATGTGTGGGTGCACACCCTGAGAAGCACTTCAGTGAAGAATGTAGGGTTGGATCCAACTAAGTGGAATGGCCCCTCTGCTTGGGGTGGAGGGGAGCTATGGGAACCCCCAGAGCAGATGGGTCATTGCAGGGGCATGGAGAGGAGGAGGTGGGGAAATTATCTTGCACAAACAGAAGTTATTTTGCTTTGTTGGATACCGGCATGCATAGTAGGCATGGAACACTGATCATCAGTATTGAAGGGGGGAAACAGAAAACAAGAGAGAGAGAGAGAATGGCCTGATGAAAGCAGGCATGGCTGGATAGGTGAAGCCTTATCAGGAGATGATAATGCATTGCAATGTTTTGTTATTGGATCCACTTGTCATATACTTCCTTTCCGAATGTTATCTCCCTGATCACTGAACAGGCAACCCCTTGGTACTCAGAAACCCTACATGAAAACGAGTCACCCTCCAATAGTAGTGAACTTTCATGTGGGGGATAAAAACCCACAAATGACCATCTAATAATAATAATAATAATAATAATAATAATTTATTATTATTATTATTATTAATATTATTATTAATTTATTATTTGTACCCCACCCATCTGGCTGGGTCCCCCCAGCCACTCTGGGCGGCCTCCAACAGATATTAAAATACATTAAAATATCACAGGTTAAAAACTTCCCTAAACAGGGCTGCCTTCAGGTATTTTCTGAATGTCAGATAGTTGTTGATCCCTTTGACCTCTGCTGGGAGGACGTTCCACAGGGCGGGCGCCACTACCGAGAAGGCCCTCTGCCTGGTTCCCTGTAGCTTTGCTTCTCGCAGTGAGGGAACCGCCAGAAGGCCCTCGTCGCTGGACCTCAGTGTCCGGGCTGAATAATGGGAGTGGAGACGCTCCTTCAGGTATACAGGACCGAGGCCATTTAGGGCTTTAAAGGTCAGCACCAACACTTTGAATTGTGCTCGGAAACGTACTGGGAGCCAATGTAGATCTCTCAGGACCGGTGTTATGTGGTCCCGGCGGCCACTCCCAGTCACCAGTCTAGCTGCCGCATTCTGGATTAATTGCAGTTTCCGGGTCACCTTCAAAGGTAGCCCTACATAGAGCGCATTGCAGTAGTCCAAGCGGGAGATAACTAGAGCATGCACCACTCTGGCGAGACAGTCCGCGGGCAGGTAGGGTCTCAGCCTGCGTAGCAGATGGAGCTGGTAGGCAGCCGCCCTGGATCACTGAACAGGCAACCCCTTGGTACTCAGAAACCCTACATGAAAACGAGTCACTCTCCAATAGTAGTGAACTTTCTTGGTGGGGGATAAAAACCCCCAAATGACCATCTTATTCCTTTCCAGTTGTTGTACAGGAGCTTAATCAATCAGCGTCTCATTTAATACTCTCTCTCTCTCTCTCTCTCTCTCTCTCTCTCTCTCTCTCTCTCTCTCTGTCTGTCTTGTAGACCATAACTTGGCTCGGAAGTGGATGAGCTGGGATGGCTACTTATTATGCAAATTATTATTTATTATGCAAGCTTGTTTTACCACTACCTCATTCTGCCCTCCCACATTTATCTGCTTCATACACCTGCTGTGTACAAAAGAGTGCATTCATTGCAATGGCAGGAGTCTCAAGCAATTCACTTCTTCCATTACGACCTAATGTGATTTGCATGTTTGCATTTAATTGGTTGGAACCCAGACCAAAACTGGGCTGAGGTTGGGGTATATATATATACACACACGAAACTGTGCTATCTATCCAATGCTTTTCTCCTCCTCCTCACACCCAAGGATTCATTGAGTATATCTTCTGATGAAGAATAGACCTATTTGCAGTTTCTTCCCATTCATTCACCCACAGCTGAAACAACCGCATATTCTTCCCCATTTTCCTTGGCCTCAATTCCACACCCCCTTCTTCTTCTGTTGTTTCTCCTGTGTCTATTTTTAGATTGCAAAGTCCCTCGAGAGAAGGGATCCATCAAACCAGTAAAGAACATGTACATAGATGGTGCTAGAGAACAAGGATATGCATCAAATGAGGCTACAGGAGGGGGCTGTAGCTTTGCTTTCCCTGCCAAGGGGCCCAGGTTCAGTCCCTCCTATCTCCAGTGAAAGAGTGTCTCAGGTAGCAGGTTGGACATCTGCCTCATAACTTCTGCATGGACAACTTAGGAGATGTATTTTTTAAAAAGCAGTGCCCCCCCTCATTTTGTGGACAAACCTATGCATACAGTTTGCATATGCATGAGAACATAGAAAAGTACCCATCTAGCTCAGAATTGCCTGCTCTGAATGGCAGTCACTGTCCCTGGTCTCAGGTAGAAATGTTTCATATCCCCTATGTTTCTAGCTGACCTGGTAGAGCGGGTTCTCCTTCATGGAGAGCACGTGTTGCAGTGGGGGCTAACAAGTCACCCCACTGTTGCTGGGCGGGTTAGGGTAGATGACCAGGGCAAGTGATTGGGCCCTGCGGGTTGCTGGGGAGAATGCTATGTAGCAATTTTTGATGGACAGCTCAGAGGTTATATATTCCCAGTGCAAGCAGCACGCAGCCCTCTTTGCTGCGTGCATCGGATCACCCGCCCTCCCTCCCTTTATTTAGGCTTGTGCGTTGACCTTGCTATGCCTGTCATGGGGGCAGGGGCCTGGTAGGAATTTTTCCATCTGGCTGATTGGCTGTTGCCATTTGGTTTTCGCCTACTGCGTAGCAATTAGTCACAACTTGTAAGGTTGGCAGTTAGGCATTGGTTATTAAATTGGTTGGTGGAGGGGTCAGGATTGGCTGTGGCTGCCCCTCCAATGCTGCTGCGTGGGGAATTCCGTTAAAGGAATCCAGGGGTTCATCATGCTTTTGTCCGTTCCCCTGGTCGGGGGGTAGGGCCACGCAAGAGCCCCTGGGAACATTTGGGGAGAGGCGAGGGCCCGGGCCCCTGACCCCCATTCTCTCCCCAAAGTGTTTTCCCTTTACTGACTTCCGCTAACCGGACAGATGTCAGTCTGCCCCCAGGAGGGGACAGATAGTTGGAACCAATGCCTAAGCAACCACTCACATTTTTGTATTTTAATAAAGTTATGGCCAAAAGCATGCCAAAAACCTTAAACTTAAATTACGGTGTGTAGTGTGAGCTATTTAGGGGGGTGGCTTGGGGGACCTTGACACACAACTGTCTCTCAGTGTGTTAGAGAGAGTCTGGGGGGACTTTGGTTCACACCTGCTCCCTTGGCTCCCAGCAGCCCTCTGTAATGGTGGAGCTGGCAGCTGAAACCTGTTCCAGCAGAGGTAAGTCTGCAACATCTGGCTTCAGCTTGTGCATCTTGGTGTGGTGGGCTGCCAGTTATGGGTCAGCCTCAAAGGGAGTCATTCCTTTGGTCTGGGGGCGACGGTATCACCCCTATTGTTTTTGGGTTATTGTCAAGAGGGTTTGCTTGGATATTTGTTGCCCTGTGCATGTGAATGTGTGTCTGTTTGGGTGAGAGATGGGTTGTGTGTGGAGGACAAAGCCACCTGACCCTCTCTAGGTGAGAAGAAGAAGAAGAAGAAGAAGAAGAAGAAGAAGAAGAAGAAGAAGAAGAAGAGTTTGGATTTGACATCCCGCTTTATCACTACCCGAAGGAGTCTCAAAGCGGCTAACATTCTCCTTTCCCTTCCTCCCCCACAACAAACCCTCTGTGAGGTGAGTGGGGCTGAGAGACTTCAAAGAAGTGTGACTAGCCCAAGGTCACCCAGCAGCTGCATGTGGAGGAGCGGAGACGCGAACCCGGTTCTCCAGATTATGAGTCTACCGCTCTTAAGCACTACACCACACTGGCTCTCCAGGTGAGAGCCTGTCCTGGGGTGGGAGTGGAGGAGAATCTCCCTTGGTAAGAGACAAGTGACTTTGTCGCCCTAGATCAGAGGTGAGGGGTCTGGCTGGGTTTCATTAGATCCAACTCTTTTAATGTTTGCTTTCCATGGCTGAGACTAGAAATGGTTAACAGAATTGTGTGACAGGTGGGGGAAGGAAGAGGCGAGGCTGCCATCTCTCGAATGGTACATAGGGGGAGGTACAAAGGTGGGCAAAGGTCTTCGGGAGTGGGGAGGACTCATTACACCAAAGTCATTGTCCTCTCTCCTTCTCCTCCAATGTGTCAGAATTTGGAGGTGCCAATCCGCTCATCCCCTGGTCTGGTCGTGGTGTTGTTTGATCACAGACAGGGGCGTCAATCTGGTGTGTATACCTGAGACATGCACAGGTGATCTGGGTGGCCTTGGGTTAATCCAGTTGTTTCCACTCAGCAAAGCACCAGTTCAGGTTGGAGGAGTCGTGATTGTCCATAAACAATTCCTCCTCTTCAGGATATCAATCTCCATTGTGTCTGAGTTCAAATGTGTGGGATATGTCAGTCAAATCCAACATTCTAAGAGAGGACTAACTGCCTCTATGTGACTGTCAGTTTGGTCCGTTGGTCGGTTAGGCTGCTGCTGATAGAAGTGTTAAGTAGTAAATGCTCTGATGGAGTCTTTTTAGGACTCACTAATATCTAATATGGGACACGGGTGGCGCTGTGAGTTAAACCACAGAGCCTAGGGCTTGCTGATCAGAAGATCAGCGATGAGCTCCCGTTGCTCGGTCCCTACTCCTGCCAACCTAGCAGTTCGAAAGCACGTCAAAGTGCAAGTAGATAAATAGGTACCGCTCCAGCGGGAAGGTAAACGGCGTTTCCGTGTGCTGCTCTGGTTCACCAGAAGCAGCTTTGTCATGCTGGCCACATGACCCAGAAGCCGACTCCCTCAGCCAGTAAAGCGAGATGTACCAAGAACTCTGGCCACAAGTTTAAACAGAACGATGAGTTTACTCTCGAGTAAGTTCAAATGGCATATCAATCCTGTTAAGAATTACAGTCTTAAACAAAAATAATATTGTCACAAAGAAAAGTCTTTTGGAGATTGAAGTTAGGGCTTCTGAGATGTGATGCGAAAACCGGAAACCAGGACAGGGCCCTGTTTCGACGCAGATGCCTTCTTCAGCTGGTAATATCAAGATACATCAAAGTACTAAGGTTTCAGTAGTTAAGATCTAACAAAGGTTATGTTTTAACAATGTCAAACAATATACATAAAAGTTCTAAAGTATCATTCATTGCCCAAAATAGCTCTTCATAATGTTTGGTTCCTTACCTTGTTTTCAATCTCCAAAAGACTTTTCTTTGTGACAATATTATTTTTGTTTAAGACTGTAATTCTTAACAGGATTGATATGCCATTTGAACTTACTCACGAGTAAACTCATCGTTCTGTTTAAACTTGTGGCCAGAGTTCTTGGTACATTTATTTCAGTGTATTTTGCAACAAGATCTCCAACTTTTTTACGAGTAAAGCGAGATGAGCACCGCAACCCCAGAGTCGGTCACGACTGGACCTAATGGTCAGGCATCCCTTTACCTTTACCTAATATCTAATATATAGTTCATATCTTTTGTAACCTAAGTATGCAATCAATGAATCTGACAGTAAACTAGTTTATTTTCTTATCATTCAGATTCATGTGTATTTTTCTTTTAAGAGGGACAAAAGTGATTAACAACCAAGAAGGCACGAAGGTAGAAGACATAATTATTAAAAGGACTCAAACGAGTCAGCAATCCGCTTGCTGCTGTGTAAATTTAAATAAGGAAACGTTTAACCCTGCTATATTATATATAAACATTCCTACAAAATGTTGGTTCATGTTGTTGGCCTAGAGCAGGCATAGGCAACCTTGGCTCTCCAGATGTTTTGGGACTACAATTCCCATCATCCCTGACCACTGGTCCTGTAGGCTAGGGATGATGGGAGTTGTAGTCCCAAAACATCTGGAGAGCCAAGGTTGCCTATGCCTGGCCTAGAGGAACAGAAGAGGGGTTTTGTTAGTGTGCCATCCACCCTGCCGCACTACAGGCTTTTTAAACTGAGCTGGCAGACATTGTCTTGGATGTGGTGTTGGAGAACCTCTTCATGGTGGAGTTGGGGGACTGGTAGCAAGGCTTCCTGCAGTGGGCCTGTTGCATTGGCTGGAAAGGCCTATCTTCTGAGCTACGCCAATAAAACTCAGAGACTTTAGGAGCTAGGAGTCCATTATTGTTTATTGCAAAGCAATAGGTTACAGCGGAATCTTTCCCAAATCTGCAACCCCGCCCAAAGGTCCAGGCAGGGGTATTTATAATATTTCAAACAAAGTGTCAGGGGCTGGCCGGGGTCCAAAGCAGGGGCTGAGGACACAGCTGGCCAAGACAGAGCACAGCTGACGCCCGAAGAGTTATTGAGGGCGTGGGACCAAGATCTGACACAGCCCCCGTTAACACCAGAAGCGGTAATGAAGCAATGGGAGGAACTCCCAACCGGGGCTCCAGTGCAGCCAATGGGAGGGGATCAGGAAATGGAGAGCAGAGAGGAGGTGAGGCTAGAAGATCCTGCCAGTGCCTCGGACACCACCAGCATGGAGGATGAAAGTGAAAGGGAAGGGGCGAGCGCCGCCCCCCTTAGGTCCAGAGGACAGAAGTGGAAAGAGGGGAGGCGGCGCCTGGGGTTCCCCAAACTTTTATGCTGGGGTCGGAGCCGCAAACCGGTACTTCGAGGATCTGACTCAGAAGGGTCAGATGCAGAACTGTAACACCTGTCTTCCTTGATGCTGTAAATAAAGCAATTAGTTTAGAAGACGGTCTCTGTGGATGCTTGCTCTTGAGGAGGATGCACATCCCTCTCACACAAAGGATTTCAATTTAACCAATCATTACTTCATATTAGTTTAGTACGCATGTCCATTACCTAATTTAATACGCAGGCGCAATAAGCATTGTCAAGTAAACCTTGATCTTAATAATCGGTTACATTCTGTTAGTATGCATGTATGGGAACCTGTGTTAGCCGTGTGTAGCCATTTTCATGTATCAACTTATGTTCTAGCTAATGAATGGCATCTTTGTGTGGTTGACGTATTCACTGTACTTTCGAGTAGGGAAGGCCTCTTTTGCCAAATCATCAGTTTCTTTAAAGCAACAGGTTATCATAACGTCTCTATAGAAGCATATTCAAGGATTTATAGGGGTTCACATTATCACATTAATTGGGGACCTTTGGGCCACTGCTACAGGCCAACTTTGGACTTCACGGTATGTGCATACTCATTGACCTAGCCTACGTGTCTGAACATATCCTCGAGCTGATCCTTGTCCCCGAGGAATACTCTGTTGATTGGAGGTGAAGCGTTTATCGTGAGACCACTGTCATGGGCGAATCACTGCCTGGTGAGCTTTGGGTTCAATGTAGCTACTCCACTCTGCAGGGGTGGGGGGCCCATTTGTATGGGCTGCCTGTTGAGGTTTATGGAATCATATCGAATCCTGAAGGCTCTGGGGGCTTTTCCACCATTCTGGTTTTGTCCCCATTCTCCTCCCTGCTACAAGGGGCAGCTCTGAGATGAAGCAGCGGGAAGCTGGCAGGCAGGGCCACTCCCTGGACTGGTTGGAAATAAGAAGGCCGGCAAGTGAGGGCAGGGCCCCATTTGCCCTCATGGAGCAGCCCCCACTGGATCATTGCCCCTTGTAATAAGAGAATCAGGGCATTTTAGATATATAATAAATGTTCATAAGTGTGCCAAGCAAACAAGGCCACGTGTGTATTTCTTTGTCTCAGGAACAAAGGGAGGTTGCCCCTCCAGCTACTCAGCAGCCCTCCCTCTGCCTGAGTGATAATTCCTGGCATCCTGATACCTGAGTGCCAGACAGGTAGCCATTCCAGAGATAACAAATCCAGATGAAGACAAAAGGATGTGATTAACTTGGCTGAGAAACAGGGAAATGTAAATACCTCTTTTGTTCCACTTGGTGGAGGACAAGAGGGGGCAGGGTCCAGGATACTCAGATTGCTGCCACCAGACCTCCCCTTCCATGATGTAACCATGATGTATCTGGGGGGGAGGGGGTCTCGGGCTACACCCCTCCTATGGTGTATGCATGGTATTTCTGGGGGGTAGTCTTGGTCCAGGGGGGGGGATTCAAAATGTCTATATAGGGGCGGGCACACCTTTGTTCTAGGTTGCTCCTCCATCCAGCATGTGGTGAGGGAGAACCCTGTTGCAACAGTATTTGTTAATAACAACTGAGATCCAGCGCCGAGGGCCTTCTGGTGGTTCCCTCACTGCGAGAAGCAAAGTTACAGGGAACCAGGCAGAGGGCCTTCTCGGTAGTGGTGCCCGCCCTGTGGAACGCCCTCCCAGCAGAGGTCAAAAATATAAACAACTATCTGACATTCAGAAAATACCTCAAGGCAGCCCTATTTAGGGAAGTTTTTAACTTGTGATATTTTAATGTATTTTAATGTCTGTTGGAGGCCGCCCAGAGTGGCTGGAGGGACCCGGCCAGATGGGCGGGGTACAAATAAAAAATTATTATTATTATAATAAAGATCAGGCTTACTAGCCACCTTGCTTGCCATTAGAACTCTGGTCTGGTCTCTGTCTTTTCTGCGCAGGCAGGGGTTTCAAAATAACGTCCTGCCGAGGTTCAGGATTCCACCCGGAATCAAACTCTTTATCTAGATAACTCTCTTAAATTCTTACAACACCCTCATCTCCCTTTTTTTCTGCTATGGGAGGCCATTGATGGTGGCCATTGATGGTAGGCTGATACAGTTCAAAGGCTACTCAGAGCTGCTTGCACTAGGGTTTTCCTTCCATGTAGCAAAAAGTATGTAAACCACGTAAACTTCTGCAGTCCAAACTCCTTTCCGTGCCCAAATGCAAGCAGTAAATCTTTCACCTTTGCAATATGCATTCAAGTTCCTGTGCAGAGCAAACAGAGGAGAGACCTGGGCTGTTTCAGTTCTTCATTAAAATGATTACTTATCTGGATGGGGAGATTTTGCATTTGTGTACATATAGTTAAGCTTCAGAAAGTCAATTTTGAAAGAGAGAGAGAGAGAGAGAGACCGAAAAGCTTAATCTTAGGCTTCTCCTATCTGTTTTTTTCCAGTAGTCCCTTAAAACCCCTAACTTGGAAATCAACAGTCACATGCTGTCTTCAGAAGTTCACTCAATCAAAGGGCCAAGCTCTGCGTAATCAAAGATCTCAAATAAGTGGAGCTCCGAACATTGGTCGCAGGAGGATTAAAAATCCAGTAGCCAGGAATGCAAGTCTTCGATCCAGCGTGCACCAGCGCATAATGAGAAATCCCTAAAGCCCTAGATCACAGCCGAGCCTGGGCCTGCTGCCAAGCTAAGTGGAAGCCCCCTTTAATTCCTTAGGAGATCTTATCTTGCCAGATGAAAATAGATACTGGCCTCTGTGCATAGGATGATTAGAAGAATGGAAGAGGATTAGGGGGGAAGGGGGGAAGCTCAGAGTGGCTCATTTACATGGTATTACTGCTGACAGATAGGTGTTAACAGAACAGAGTAACCTGGAGGCAAAACTGTATCTGAATTAAAGCTGTATTTATTTACCCAAGTTATAAAGGGATTAAGTCCTGTTTATTTTACCACATCCAGCACAGTTTTATCTGTCAGGCACTTTGATCCTTCCTCAATTGTTCTGTGTCATGCGCTGCTCAGCTGTTTGAGGACGCATTTATCTTAATTTAAAGCAGAAGCTTTTAAATGTTCGAAACAGAGAGCAGACAAGCTAATGGCAAGCGAAATATCCACAGCTGCCTCCCTCACCACCAGCAGCAAAACGTAAAGGGACCCCTGACCATTAGGTCCAGTCGTGACCGACTCTGGGGTTGCGGCGCTCATCTCGCATTATTGGCCGAGGGAGCCGGCGTACAGCTTCTGGGTCATGTGGCTAGCATGACAAAGCCGCTTCTGGCGAACCAGAGCAGCACATGGAAACGCCGTTTACCTTCCCGCCAGAGTGGTACCTATTTATCTACTTGCACTTTGACATGCTTTTGAACTGCTAGGTGGGCAGGAGCTGGGACCGAGCAACGGGAGCTCACCCCGTCGCGGGGATTCGAACCGCCGACCTTCTGATCAGCAAGCCCTAGGCTCTGTGGTTTAACCCACAGCGCCACCAACAAACTTCCTTCCTAAAATGGAGAATATTATTTAAGTGCAAAGGCTCCCCGCCCCCATTTCCTAGGCCAGTGACAAAACTTGGACAACCACTTTTCACTGGGACACACAGGGAATTTTGGGGCCGCTTTCCATCGAAAGCTGCTGCGCATTTGTCTCAGAGATGCGATGCAGTTTCCTAACAATTGTTGAGCATCACGTGTTTCATGTGACACTTTGTATATCTAAAGGAGCAGCTGCTACAACTTAATATAAGCAGTGTAATTTTTTAAGATGGTTTTACACAGAGCCATTCTGTGTAAAAGAGAGATTTCACTTTCTTGGGTTCAATGATCACTGCAGATGGTGACAGCAGTCACGAAATTAGAAGACGCCTGTTTCTTGGGAGAAAAGCAATGACAAACCTAGACAGCATCTTAAAAAGCAAATACATCACCTTGCCAACAAAGCTCCGTATAGTTAAAGCTACGGTTTTCCCAGTAGTAATGTACGGAAGTGAGAGCTGGACCATAAAGAAGGCTGATCGCCGAAGAATTGATGCTTTTGAATTATGGTGCTGGAGGAGACTCTTGAGAGTCCCATGGACTGCAAGAAGATCAAACCTATCCATTCTTAAAGAAATCAGCCCTGAGTGCTCATTAGAAGGACAGATCCTGAAGTTGAGGCTCCAGTACTTTGGCCACCTCATGAGAAGAGAAGACTCCCTGGAAAAGACCCTGATGTTGGGAAAGATGGAGGGCACAAGGAGAAGGGGACGGCAGAGGATGAGATGGTTGGACAGTGTTCTTGAAGCTACTAACATGAGTTTGGCCAAACTGCGAGAGGCAGTGAAGGATAGGCGGGCCTGGCGTGCTCTGGCCCATGGGGTCACGAAGAGTTGGACATGACTGAACGACTGAACAACAACAACAACACACAGAGCCATTACAGGTGCAAAAGAAGGGGAAATTGGGAGAAGACAGCCTGAGACGAAAGATGCTCCTTCGCACAAACTTAGCGTTCTTCCTTAAATGGAAAACACTTTACACCCACAGCAATCCTTTAAGGTGAATTAGTCTGAAAGATAGTGACTGAGCAGCGTCATCGTGGCTGAATGGAGAGCTGAACACAAACCGCTCCTGTTCAAGTCCAACACTCTGCCAACTCCAGGTTTTCAAAAATTATTGGTAAACTACCATAGAGGGATGCGGGTGGCGCTGTGGTCTAAACCACAGAGCCTAGGGCTTGCCGAACAGAAGGTCGGCGGTTCGGATCCCCACAACGGGGTGAGCTCCCGTTGCTCAGTCCCTGCTCCTGCCAACCTAGCAGTTCGAAAGCACGTCAAAGTGCAAGTAGATAAATAGGTACCACTCCAGTGGGAAGGTAAACGGTGTTTCCGTGCGCTGCTCTGGTTCGCCAGAAGCGGCTTAGTCATGCTGGCCACATGACCCGGAAGCTGTTTGTGGACAAATGCTGGCTCCCTCGGCCTATAGAGCGAGATGAGCGCCGCAACCCCAGAGTCATCCGTGACTGGACCTAACGGTCAGGGGTCCCTTTACCTTTACCTTTACCATAGATTAGACAAGAGCAATGCAATGGCTGAAAGAAAGATGTCTTTATTAATCTTCCTTTTCAAGTTTTAAGCATTGGCTGGTTGGAGTCTGAAGATTGGTTTCATAGTTCCACCGCGCATTTGTGTCTGAAAACAGCAAGTTTCTACCCCCACAACACATAACTTGTGAAGTTTCCCAGATTCCATTTTGTGATTTGAGGACTACGTTTTACACCAGCTACCAGGAAGAAAACAGAAGGAGAGTTACCTATTTTGGTTTTCCTTGCCTTTGGTGCTGATATTAATGCCAACAAAATTAGTAATTTGACAATTAGTTCACCACTTACCAGAAAAGAAATGAAAGGCAGAGGGTAGTTTAACTAGATTATAATGTAGCTCTGACAAGTCAGGTTCCTGTCATGTTGTCACCTTCCGCTTCCCCGTTTTCATGTCTGCTTGGCAGGTTATTAAAATAAATGAGGGTGGCTGAACCGCTGTTGAGCTACCCTCTAATGGGAGTTCAGGAATTTGCAAGCCCCGGCTGCAAATTGACCGATTGTGAAGTCTGAAAGAAGTTGGCTAAAGTGGACAATTAGGAACATTTCTGCATAGTTGAGTGAAATATTCCTTGTTATTTTAATAATTCAGTCACAGGCTAATTTTCAGAGGCTGGGTTTGTCAAGATAATGTGCTTTGTGCTTGTCTGCTTGTCATTTTTAACTCAATCCCACATGTTACAGGTGCAGTCTAGCTTACAAAACAGGCAAATCACTCATTGGAGAATTTACATATGAAATATAGATACACTATACTTAGTGTGTGTGAGAGAGAGAGAGGGGGGGTAGGTTCTGTGAGGTGAACAAGCCAAGAATTTGACAGCCATTCAAAGATGGGAGGTCGCATGATGGTAAAACCCTGTGATGTTTGATAGTTGATGGCTCCTTATTTATGCTGAAATAATTACAAACCTTATTTAGCAATATGAATACACCAATGCATATAATGTGTAACATCAAATACATTCGCCTGCCATCCCCCCACAGTCACAAATTTCCCAAGTGCCAGAGGAATGAACTCCGTTATACCTCATTGCTTTGAAATAAACTGTTTCCCAATAAGCAACATGGTTCATCTTCAATCAGGGTTGCCTCAATAGTTATCTCTAGGGGATTCCCACCTGTAGGGAAGATTTCACATTTTTTGTTGTTGCTGTACTGGAAAGATCAAACCAGTGCCAATTTAGAATACAGTATATTCATTTAGCTTTCGATAGGAACAGAACTTGGGCACAAGTAGAGAACTTCTCTGGAAAGAGGTTGCAACGCAATGTTATGCTGGGCGGGGGGACATGCTCACCGAGATCCCTGGCCATTGTACCCCCACTTCAAGTACCAGCCTATCTATCAACTCTTTCTATTGCTAGTTATCATTTCGCTTTTATTAAAGCACGGTTTAATGTATTCCCCTCAAACACCCTTTTTCATAGATTTTCTAGGGGCCAAGTTTCGGTCTTATGTGCCTGTGATAACCGTTCGATTGAATCTCTTCATCACATAGTGTTTGTCTGCCCCTTGTATTCTGCCGCCCGAAAGACTCTATTACTTCCATTAACTCAAAAATTACCGGGGTATTTGGAAGAGTCTTCCTATCCTTCACTGCCTCTCGCAGTTTGGTCAAACTCATGTTAGTAGCTTTGAGAACACTGTCCAACCATCTCATCCTCTGCCGTCCCCTTCTCCTTGTGCCCTCCATCTTTCCCAAAATCAGGGTCTTTTCCAGGGAGTCTTCTCTTCTCATGAGGTGGCCAAAGTATTGGAGCCTCAGCTTCAGGATCTGTCCTTCCAGTGAGCACTCAGGGCTGATTTCCTTAAGAATTGATAGATTTGATCTTCTTGCAGTCCATGCTTGACCTAGAGGGTCACGACAATAGGTTCGGGTGGCATGCCTATCTGATAAAGTGAAACATCATAAAGGTTTTTTAAACCATGTAATAAGAAGATCACTATATAAAATCTGGGGGGAGAATAAGAGACTGCTCGAACCCAAAATACCATTATGGACCTCTCCAGCAGAAGCCGTAGCAGTTAAAAGAAACAACATGGGTAAGAATTGGCCAACATACCTAATGTTGTTGGAGGAAATCAAAAATCAACCAGTATTAAAAAAATATGAAATGATTAAGGATAAATTAACCGATTGGTTCCAATATTTTCAAATAAACCAAAGATTTAATATGGATAAGAAAGAAGGATTGACAAAAGAGAGCTCAAAATTTGAGAAACTGCTAACAAATGAGAAAAGGAAATATATTTCTAAAATCTATAACTATCTGCTGGAGTGGGAAGTAATGGAAGAACAGGTGAAAGGAGTCATGGTCAGATGGGCCCAAGACTTTGGCCATAACATCCTAATGGTCCAATGGGAAAGACTATGGCGAAAGGATATTAAATTCACATTATGCAGTAATCTAAGGGAAAACGTGATGAAGATGATTTACAGGTGGCACCACACACCAGAAAAACTGGCGAAAATGTACTCAGGAGTATCACCAATGTGTTGGAGATGCAAGAAAGAAACAGGGACTTATCTCCATATGTGGTGGAACTGCATAATAATCAGGGATTTCTGGGATAAATTATATAATGAACTAAAAAAAATATTTAAATTTACATTTAAGAAAAGACCAAAGACCTTCCTTTTAGGAATAATGTCGGGAGAAATAAAAATGGAAATAAGACCATTACTTATGTATGGAACAGCAGCAGCCAGGATCCTAATAGCCAGGAATTGGAAACGAGATACAGCCCCATCAATAGCCGAGTGGCAGATCTTAATGATCGAATACTTGGAGTTGGCAAGATGTGAGGGAAGATGAGAGGAGTTATAAATCAAAATTTTTTACAAGGAATGGAATATATTCAAATTATATTTAGATACATATTACCCAAATAATAACCTTTTAACGGACCTGAAGTGAGACTTGAAAAAGAAAAAAGAAACAGGAAATTAAATAAAGATATTAAAATATAAAAGAGTAAAAATTGAACAGAATGTGTGTTAAACTGAGCCAAAATAAGACAATACAAATACAATGTGGGAAATTGGAAGTGGTTTTATTGTTTGTGGTTTATTCATAGTTGTCTATCGGAGATGAAGTGGTACAACACAGGAAAAAACGGAATTGTTGTTTTGTCATTATACAAATCGAATATGGTATAATTTCTGTGCGACTTATTCTTTGTTGGTAGGCAATTTCTCTGTTTGTTCTTTGTTCTTTCTTCTTGCTCTTTTTATTTGTTTTTTCTTTTCTTTTCTTTTTTCCTTTTTTCCTTTTCCTTGTGTGATTGATGGGATGATTGTATATGTGATCTATTTTTAAAATTAATAAAAATCTGATTTAAAAAAATAAAAATAAAAAGAGTCTCCTCCAGCACCATAATTCAAAAGCATCAATTCTTCGGCGATCAGCATTCTTCATGGTCCAGCTCTCACTTCCATACATCACTACTGGGAAAACCATAGCTTTAACTATACGAACCTTTGTCAGCAAGGTGATGTCTCTGCTTTTTAAGATGCTGTCTAGGTTTGTCATTGCTTTTCTCCCAAGAAGCAGGCGTCTTCTAATTTCGTGACTGCTTTCACCATCTGTAGTGATAATGGAACCCAAGAACCTTAGAACCTTAGAAGATATACTGGAGGGCAAATCTCTCGCACAAAATAGAGAGTGGCCCAATTTGAAAAAGAGTCCAAAATTAAACAATTTCAGTTGAGCATCACAGGGGGCCAGACTCAACTGAATAGCTGCACTAGTGGGAGCCAGCACAATGAGTCCCCCTAGCAAAACAGGATTTTCCACCTTCTCCCGGCCCCCACCCCATACACACATTCCTGCATCCCCTCTCCAAATCTGCTCAGAGGTGCAGGCAGGAGAACCCCGAGAACAGTGGAAGCAGGAAAAGAGGGGAGGCAAGCCGAACTGCTCACACTGGCAGAGCAGAGATCTCCTTAGTGCTGTTTTGAATTCCACCCAGGGCTGTTACTGCTCATGCCTCCACAAGTGAGCAAGCACCTTCCACTTGCCCCGATGGGAGGATAAAACAAGAGAGCTCCTTGGAGACTGGGCAAGACACAAATATAATAAATAAATAAAGAATGAGTGTAACATAGCAGCTGCAAGACGGAGCTGTGAACTGGGAATGCCCTGGTTCCGATCTTGCCTGTGCCATGAGTTCACTAGGTGGTCTTCGGCAAGCTGCCGCTTCTGCAAAATGGGGATAATAATGCTGGCTTGCCTTGTATGGTTGTTGTAAGGATTAGCCAGATAATGTACGGAAAGCACTGAGAAATTACAATACTGAATGAATGACAAAATTAATGCCGTGTAAAATATCTTTTCCAGGTTTCTGTTGCTATAGTATTTCCTGAGCTCCTTGGATGAGGAAGATTCCAAGTCTGAATGATAAATAAAAAAATGTGTGAATGATCCAAGGGAGACCAACAACATGTTTTCAAGAGTTGAGCCCATTAACATTTTCAAGGCTAGTGAGAGGAATTATGGCGAGGGAAGCTGGTGATCTGAATACTCAAGCTATTGTACCCACAGTCCTTATCCTCTGTTTCTTCCAGCAGGAATTTCTAAATGCTGCAGCTTGCTGAAAAATGATGTGGATATCCACATTTTCATGCAAGCCAAACTATTCATGTGTGAACAAGACTATCTGTTATTCATTATTCATCATGTGCTCTGTTATTCTGTTTCAGAAGTTCCAGTCGGGGAGCAGAGACAATGCTATACAATTTAGGTGGCCAATCACACAGCACAAAGAAGGATTGGTTAAAAGGAATGGTTAATAGGGACAGTTTTGCAAACAAAATTGAGTTTAAAGGAGATCAAATGGAAGCTGATTCACTGAAGTTAGCAAACAGAACTTGCCAAAGTTTGGCGAGGAAGCTAATTGCTATGGAAATCATGGCTGCCATCAGTGGAGACTGGCGGCCTCAGCATGGGCTATGGTGGAGACAGGGGACCTGGCCCAGTGACATGGGGGGCAGGGCAGGGGTTAATGCAAAAGACCCTGTCCTTGTAGGAGGAGGCGTCACTTGAATTGCCTTCCCAGGAACTGTCATGGAGAGGAGCCACACCTTGTGATCTTCCCACACGGCCCAGGGCTTCTCAGATTACCCCAGATATACAAGAAGAATGTCATTCCGCAAGTGGAACAATTACAGGGGCTTCTAAATGGGGAAAGCATGGCGCAGCATCTAAACCTGGGGTGGTAAGCCTGCGGCCCTAGCTCATAACTGTCAACTTTCAGATTTGAAAATAAGGGATTTCCCCCAAACTTTCAGATTTGAAAATAAGGGGTGCCGCAAGGGCGGTGCAATGGCACCAAGTAGCCTCGCCACCCTGTGCTCCAGAGGCTGCGCGCGAACGGGTGAGTGAAAGAGTGAGCGCGTAGACGGCAGGCAGGCTGGCTGTCTGGTTGGGCGTGAGGGTCTGACTGCACAAGGCATGCAAGCTCCGCCCCGTCGGTCTCAGGCTCCTTATTGGCAGCCGAGCAACGCAGCTGAGGAGCCTCCCTGGCCGGCAGGGAGGGAGAGGAGCTGCTTCCTTTGAAATCCGGGAAATTTAAGGGATATCAGCA
Source organism: Darevskia armeniaca (assembly GCA_034641395.1). Taxonomy (NCBI): domain Eukaryota; kingdom Metazoa; phylum Chordata; class Lepidosauria; order Squamata; family Lacertidae; genus Darevskia; species Darevskia armeniaca. Next base: position 1,145,100 of record JAWWNF010000026.1, on the reverse strand, counting down.
ATCCGGGATAGCAGCGGGAAACGGCATTGGAATCAGGGAGGGTTGACAGCTATGCCCTAGCTCCAGTTTCATATTGCCACTCTTGCTGCTCAAGACCACCCTTCTGGGAATTACTTCGTCTTCCGCTTTGGGGGGGGGTATGATTGTGTGTGCCCAGGAGATAGCCGTGCAATCCTGTAGTGCTGCAAACTCTGTCTGTGTTTGGCTCTGGATCAGTCCGCCGTCTGCTGTGACCCCAGTTGATTTTTCCTGTGGGTCAACAGCCCTTCATAAGAAAAGTGTTATCCACGTCTGTTCTTAACAGCAGGACACAGGGGCGAACTGGAAACACTGATTACTTCTTCAAAACCCAAAAGGGTTGATGGAAGAGGACATGATGGGATGAATATGGATTCATATACGGAGGAGGAGACACTCATATTAGATTTGGTGTTTTGTCCGAGATCCAGCGCCGAGGGCCTTCTGGTGGTTCCCTCATTGCGAGAAGTGAGGTTACAGGGAACCAGACAGAGGGCCTTCTTGGCAGTGGCGCCCCCCCCCCCCCCCCGTGGAACGCCCTCCCACCAGATGTCAAGGAAATAAGCAGCTATCCTATTTTTAAAAGACATCTGAAGGCAGCCCTGTTTAGGGAAGTTTTTAATATTTAATGCTGTACTGTTTTTAACACTCGATTGGAAACTCAGCCAGATGGGCAGGGTACGAATAATAAATTGTTGTTGTTGTTGTTTGTTGTTGTCCTAGATGGATGGTGGTTGAGGGCCAGAGAGCAGCAGTAATAATTTTGACCTATTGAAAGTATGAGTTTTACACACCACAAGCTATCCCTATCTGCTGTTCCCATATGAATGTGCGCAAAATCACTTTTTTTGAACGTAGCATCCATCTTCCGAACTGAAGCAACACAGACACATTGAGAGGTATTTTGATGGCTGTTCCACATTCGCAGAACCTCCTTCCTAGAGAAATCCATCAAATGATGAGGCATTGTCAGACTTCTTTTACTGGACTTTCTTTCCAAAGAGTGGGGTAACAGCCATGTAGGTAGGTATGTGTGTAAATATATTCTGTTTTTATTGAAAGTCTTTTCTTAAATCTTTGTTACTGACGTTGAACTCTTGGGAAGAAAACGGTTCAAAATATATAATACACTAGCTGACCCAGCCACGCCTTGCTGTGGCTGATTTTATGCTTATTACCATCAGCAGCAGCCGCAGCCAAAATAAACCCCCACCTACCCCCACTGGTGTCGTGTGCACTCTGCACGCGCTCAGGTACCCTCTCGCAGCATGTGGCAGAAAAAGCCGAGACAGGAGGCCTCTGACGCCGTCTGAGGGAAAAGCACTATGGAAACGCACAGATAAAAAACACACATTGGGAGATCACTGAGGGACAATCACGTTGGCCATTTCCCGGCGTGCCTTGCCTGTGGCCTTTTCAAGGGGGAAAGTGCTAGTAACCCTCTAGAGAGGATTTGATTCCATTTCCCAGAGTGCCTTGAGCGCGCGGTTGGTTGGGATAAATAAGCCCACTGTTTCCCAGCATGCCTTGTGGTTTGGGCGAAAGAGCTTAGTTCACCCACAGGGTGCCTTGACTCCATTTCCCAGGATGCCTTGCTGGTCCGGCCTAGTTAACTGCGAGAGGAGGCGGCCTCCATTTACCAGCGTGCCTTTGACAAAAGAGATATTTACATTTCCCTGTTTCCCAGCCAAGTTAATCACACCCTTTTGTCTGGCACTCAGGTATCAGGAAGCCACTGAGACAATCACCCCCTCCTTCCTTGCAGAGAAACAGTCTGTCAGTTTGGGAGTGAAAATGGAGACAGGCCTGCCGTTGCTAGAGGGCGAGGTTTTGCTGGTGATGTCATATGTACGCGCCAATTTTTTGCTTTTGTAGCTGTAGTACCAGTATAGCCATCGCTAGACGGTGCTGTTTTGCTGGTGATGTCATATGTGTGCACCATTTTTTGTGTTTTTTCTTTATTTTAGGTATGTCAGGTGTGGGTTTTATGAATTTTTATTATGCCAGATTAGTATGCCATGGTAATGGAACGCTGTGTCCTAATTTGATGCGATTTGGTCCAGTGGTTATGCAGCAAGGGTGTTTCGGACAAACGCGCAATGGGAACATTTATATATATATAGATGTAGTTGAAGGAATCATGTTTGACCCCCTAAATGCTTAGAGAGACAGATATTCAAAACAGCTTGTTCTTCATCCATCGAAAACGTTGTTAAATATTATTTACCTGCCCATCTGACTGGGTTGCCCCATCCGCTCCAGGCAGCTTCCAACAGAATATGTATATCAAAAGAAAATATAACATAAAACTGTTACAAAGCAGTTTGAGTTTTTTAGTGTTTTTGCATGGGCCCTAGGAGAACAATCTGAGGATATGCACACACAAACACTCCCCCCCTTTTCCGGCAATCGATATCTATTCAGTACATTCTATGGAGTCCAATGGAGCTTACTCCCAGGTAACCGTGTATAGGATTACAGCCAAAATACTAGTTATGAATCAGCACTTCCATGCTAGGTTTCATTTCCACATCTCCAACGTTTCAGCTAATCGTTCTGATGAAAAAAACAAACATGTAAACAATATTTTCCCGTTTTGCAGAATTTATAAGCTGATCACTTTGCTATTAATAGTCCTCTTTTTTGGACTCGCTGTGTCAATTTTATGCTTTTTAAGCTTATTATCTAATTGCATGCTTCTACTGGCTTCCGAAATGGCATGACATTAAGTCAGACTTTGTGCCGCGTTCTGTAGTAGCGGAATATTCAATTATTTGTTCTGGCTCATGTAATTCCCTGTATTCCAAGCTTGTTAATGTCATTACAGGCCTGAAATAAAGTGATTACTCTAAATGAGTATTTATCCAATCGGCAACTTGGTTCTTGCACGCTCCGGCTGACAATATATGATGGGAAGGTTCTTCGTTGTCTCTCTCTGTTTTTTTTCCCTCACTGCCCCAAACACCACCTCCGTGTCAAAGAGGCGCCATAACATTGTGGGTGCTCTGTGAAAAACTGTCATGCAGTGTTAAAAATAGGACCTATATATATTATACAATAAAAAAAGAATTGCAACCTCCCCCTGCAGAGTTAAAGCTAATGACCACTGCTTCCACTTCTAGGCAGAGATGACAGCTTGAACTAACTGAAAATGGCAGGCCTGCTGTTGAGCCGGCCACTTATGTTATTTCTCTTGACATGGTTCTGGGGAAGACCTAATTTTTTTGACATTTGACCATGCAAATTTGAGTCCTGATACATTATTCTGCATTTACATCCTCCCAGTGTTGCTGTTTAAAATGTGCTACAAGCTCCAGGAGCTCAGCTAATAAAGGCCACGGAATGAAAGGAAAGTTAAATATGAATGTTAAGAGGAGACCTAAATGAAGGGGGCTAGCTTGTACATCTCAAAGATGACCTTCTGGAAACGAGCGAGTGGAGGATGCTTAAGGGGCGGGGGAAGCAAATGGCAAAAAAGTGTGCAATCATCTTTGCTTTTTCCTAAAATATTTAAAGAAGGTACTAAAATATTCACCCCAAAATGGAGAAACATTCAGTTTTACATGGAAATTTCTTTATTTGGCGATTCTGCTGGATGTACGCTAAGCCTTCAGTTCGTTCTACGCTTTTAGTAGTACACCTTGCCCCAAAAGCTAAGAAAGCAGACTTGTTATTCATTAAGCAAAGAGGTTACGTGGCCACACGTCTTCCATTTATTCTCCTCCTTCTCCTCCTTCTTCCTCTTCTCTTTCTTCTTCTATGTCGCCTTGCACTTGCCTCACCTTATTCATGCCCTGCAGTTGTGTAGAGGCAACATTACTTAGTTCATGTCTTCTCTTCAAAAAGTTCTTTTGAACCTAGGACTTTTGAAAAATGTCCTTTGGGCAGCCATCACATCTGAATGAAACTTTCTCTTGAGCAAATCCGCGACCAGAAGGAGGAGACGGTGGAGGAAGATGAAGTTATTTAAAGAAATATTGTAATATTTAATTTAGGAATGTTTTGGAAGGCTAAAAGAGGCTCAGATTAGAAATAGATGTTTAGTAAGTAGGACAAGTGTAATTAATTAGAAATTAGAAATTAAGGAGTATGATGAATAAGCTTAATAACAAAGATAATATGAATGTGAAGTGGAAAAATGGGATTAAAATAGGAGTGAGGTAAATAAAAGTAAGGGTTTGGACAACTGCTAAAGAAGTAAAGCATGGAACTTCAGATAGGGAGGTTCAGAGGAAGTCAAGTTTTAGGTACATTGGATATTTTTATGTTTTGTTTTGTGTGTTTTTTGTATTGTGTTTTATGTATTTGTGATTGTTATATTTTGTTAAAAATTGTGGAAAACCAATAAAAAAAATTGGGGGGAAAAGAAACTTTCTCTTGAGCAGACTAGCTTTCTGAGCCATTCTGTTTCTGCCCAGCAAATATTCCTTTGACCCCCAGATTAAGATGCATGTTTGGGAAACAAAGGCTGTGTAGCAGCAGCATTCTTCAATCTTGGCTGCTCAGATTTTGTTGGACCACAGCTCCCATCATCCACGATCATCGGCTAAGTGGACTGCAGATGATGGGGGTTGTAGTCCAACAACATCTGTGTTGCAGCAATAGACTTACACACACATACAAGGGATAGCGGCTGGCCACTCTTGGTTTTGCACCAACATTGTTCAGGGAATATCTAAGTGCTACTGCTCATGTAAATTACTACTCCTGTGACATGGGACAGCTCATGCCTTAGGGATGCAAACCTTTAGAGTGATTGGCATGGGAGCAACTTAGGGACCAGAAGCATATGGCCACTAAAAGGCACTTAAATAATGGATTCAATAAGGAAATAGATGCAAATTCTTTGGCGGACAGAAAGACAGAAGCAATTTGTTTAGTGTATGGCTTCAAAGATGAAAGAAGACATAGTTATTGTCAGGTTCCCTTCTCGGTTGTTCAATATAAAAGCCAAGCCATTTGTCTTTTAGTTCTTTTATTCAGTGCCAAGCTATATACAGTGCAGAGCTTAATCTTATCACATCTGTTCACAGCAGAATCCGGAAGTGCCTCCCTCCGGTTTTGGCGCCAACACCACAGTCTTGGCAGCCTAAATTGCCTCTTCCTCCTCCTACTTAATCTATGCGCCGGACCTGACGTCTCTCCCTCCGATTGAGCCTGCTGGGTGGTGCCAGGCCTCTCACTAAATCCCTGGAGCCCTGGCACTCCTTCTCTCCCAGCCACTAACTGCTTCTCCCCCAAGGGACTGCTGCTTTCACTCAAAGATGTATCTGTAGTTAAAACAGGTGGCGGCTCTCTATAAACACTAAGAGCTGGACTGGCAGGGGGAGGCAGATCCCTGACATCCATGCATAGCCTCTTAGTTATATCAGGATTAGCTCGGTCAGTAGAGCACAAGACTCTTAATCTGAGGGTCATGGGTTTGAGCCCCGTGTCGGGCAAAATGATTCCTGCATTGCATGCAGTTGAACTAGATGACCCTCATGTTCCCTTCCAACTCTGTAATTCTACAACTGGGTAAGCATGCCAACTCAAATAGACTACCAACCCTTTAAAAAAAGGACACATGGTGTAGTGCTGTTCACCAGTTATAACCTCTATTACTACTTTATCACCTTTGAAATACCCACGCAGGTGAGCCATGAGTCTAAAGAGTTTTAAAAGCCAATCTTTTCTCATTTCTCAACGATACCGGTTGCTGTAGGAGCATTGATTTCTGAATGGCAGATAACACATCTTCATTAGAAGACTCTGTTCTTCATGTGAAAATGACCTCACAATACAAAAAATTGACATGTTTCTCTGTTTATAGTTAACCTATTGGCTACCACCTTTGCAAGATGGGATTAGATTTACTCTGGGAAAGTCTTTAAAAATCAGTGCAACAAGGCATCTTTTCAGAGCCAGTCAAATAGTTAAACTGGAGCAAAGTTTTAGACATATCTATATGCATCAATAGCTTTAAAGAACACTCGCTTCAAATAAAATTTCCTCTGATCAGAGAGCATTGTGTAAACATATAAAATATATTCAAAGATGGATGGCATGGGCAGAATCTACCTTGGGGAGTTATAGCAGACAGCAAGGATCGGAAAGTCTGCTGGTTTAAGATGGTGAGAAGTAATGTGTCTACAAACTATACACCATGACTGCAACAACATGCCCCTAAAAACTAGGTACTGTCAAAAAAGAAATAACAAGCCCAACCTATATAGGTTTACATTTTCCTAATGGGAAGAAAACATTAAAAACAAGGGAAAGGTGAGGAGAAAATTGGAGGGACTGCCAACTCACCGATGAAAATGCTCAGATGGAGTCTAGTTTAACGAAAATACATCTGTGATATTTTTAAAGACAGGAAGAGAACAAATAGGTAGATAAAAGGTAAAGGACCCCTGGACGGTTAAGTCCAGTCAAAGGCAACTATGGGGTTGCAGCGCTCCTTTCATTTTCAGGTTGAGGGAGCCGCCGTTTGTCCGCAGACAGCTTTCTGGGTCATGTGGCCAGCAACGGAACCAGAGCACACGGAAACACCATTTACCTTCCTGCCACAGCAGTACCTATTTATCTACTTGCACTGGTGTGCTTTCAAACTGCTAGGTTGGCAGGAGCTGGGACAGAGCAACGGGAGCTCACCCCGTCACGGGGATTCGAACCGCCCACCTTCTGATCGGCAAGCCCAAGGGGTTCAGTGGTTTAGACCACAGCGCCACCCGCGTCCCTAGAACAAATAGATCATACCTCAGGTAGCCAAGCATTCAAGTCAGAATGGGCAGCAAGAGAAAACGAGAATTGACGCCTGTGCCAGAGACCCACCAAGATATGTGGAGCTCCATTTGGCGGGAATGACGGAGGCACTCTCCATTGCCGTGCCCAGGCTTTGGAATACCTTGCTCCAGGGAGACTCATTTGACTCCCTTGTTGGCACATGTCCTTGATCGCATGTGCACAAACTGAGGGATGTATAAATGTCGCCTCCAGGGGTGCACTCTTCTCCAGGGCGCCACAGGGGAACAGGATACCTTTTTCAGGGGTTGCCATATTTCAAAAAGTAAAATTCCTGACACCCACAAAGTTGTTGAGCTTCTTTTGGGAACAAACACAAATTGTTGAGCTGTGTTGGCCAAACCTCCCCCCACCCCCATAGTGATTTTAAGCTTTTTGAGCTGTTTCTGCTGCTTTTTCCATCACGTTGCCATATATCCGGGCTTGTTGTGGGGGAGGAAGGGAAAGGAGAATGTTAGCCGCTTTGAGACTCCTTCGGGTAGTGATAAAGCGGGATATCAAATCCAAACTCTTCTTCTTTGCGGGGCCTGCCTGGTGTTTTTACATGAGTAGAATGTGTCCTTTTATTTAAAATGCATCTCTGGGTTATTTGTGGGGCATAGGAATTCGTTCATTTCCCCCCGCACCAAAATATAGTCCAGCCCACCACATGGTCTGAGGGATGGTGGACCAGCTCACGGCTGAAAAAGGTTACTGACCTCTGCTCTATGTGTAGGTGAAAAGAAGAGAAACACATCCCATTAGCAGCCCAAACTAGCTAATGTTGAAAGCTGAGAAAATTAAGTCTTTCTAAATTTAAAAAGGCAGGCTAAACCCAAATGCCTTTTTTGCATCCAAAGGATTGATCAGTTTTCTTGTGATTAGCAATTGTGTCAATATGCAATCTGATCTGATAATATCCATGAAAATGCAAGATAAACCCTGTTTGATCTTTGTGTATTAAACAAAGTAGCATATGAAGATGATCAGAAATGTAATTTGAATATGAACACATTTGGGAAATGATCCACAGAAACTTAACTGCACCTGAGACCCACTAAAATAAATTACTCAGGGGTAAACTGCTTAATCCTTTGATTTCAACAGTGTGTGTGTGTGGCCTTCACTGAATTGTGCCCACTATTCTCAATAATAAAAGCGGGTGGGGAGATAATGAAATGAAGAAGTATAACACTTTCTGGAAATATCTACCTATTGTAAAGATTACAGGTATCTATGTGCAAATTTTTATTATGCCCCTTTTCTTCTTCTTTTGCTTTTTGTATATGTAAAGGTAAAGGGACCCCTATCCATTAGGTCCAGTCACGAACGACTCTGGGGTTGCAGCACTCATCTTACTTTACTGGCCAAGGGAGCTGGCGTACAGCTTCCGGGTCATGTGGCCAGCATGATTAAGCCGCTTCTAGCAAACCAGAGCAGCACACGGAAACGCCGTTTACCTTCCCACCAGAGCGGTACCTATTTATCTACTTGCACTTTGACATGCTTTCAAACTGCTAGGTGGGCAGGAGCAGGAACCAAGCAATGGGAGCTCACCCCGTCACGGGGATTCGAACCGCCGACCTTCTGATCGGCACGCCCTAGGCTCTGTGGTTTAACCCACAGCGCCATAAGAGCTTGACTCAAAAAACCTCTGTATACAGAAGCATCGAAACTTCTAGAACTGAGTATGCCTCCTTCTTCGCAAGAGTAATCTGAAGTAAGTTGACTACACAGCTAAATGGATATGTGTGATTCTCTTGATGAAAATTCCAGTGCATGCAAACAGACTGACCCTGCAATCCTACACATGCATACTCAGAAGTAAGTATTGCTTAGTTCAGTCCTCAAGAAATCTATATGAAGGAATTCTGTTAGCAGGAAGGACATCTGCAGAAGGCACTGGAAAGCTTGCTGACAGGCTGGTCAGACAGTGCAGAACTAATGGACAAGGCAGCTTTGTAGGCTCAGGTCACATCCTGATTTGACCCTGCCCACATGTACATACATTCTACTTAAGATGGCTCATGCTGGTTCCTGTCCTGATTCCAGCGTCTCTGAGGGCTGGTAGTGGTGATCTCATTAACAGCATAGGCTCTGATTCGACTAGCTCCCTGCCATGCAGGTAGCGCTGACCCAGGGTTCCAGCATAGGTCAGCCAAGGGTGAACACCTGGATAAGCGGAAAGCCAGGAGCAGGCTATCTCCACCACCCAAATGTCCCCCAGGCACGGGCACAACCCCCCTCTCAGGGGTTGACCAAACCATTGAGTCCCTGGATTCCTTTACCGGAATACCCTTCACATAGGGATGGTGAGACTGTTCTCCCATCCCTATCACCTGAACCAGTGCCTATCCGCAACCTTACAAGTTGTGACAAATTGCTCCGCGGCAGGCGAAACCCAAATGGCTACAGCCAATCAGCCAAGTGGGGGAAATTCCTGCCGTGCCCCTGTCCCAACGACAGATGACACACGACGGCATAGCAAGGTCAAGCGCACAAGCCCTAAAAGTAGGGAGAGGTGGGCGGGTGTTTTGATGCACAAGCCGAAAGTGGAAGCTCTGGGCCACTTGCATGGGTATATATCGGTCCCTCGAAACAGACTGCGCCGCATTGGCCAGATTGAGCCCAGCATTGAGGGACTTTCCAATCGGGTGTTGTGGCTGACCAATCTAACCCACCCACAACACAGGGTGTCAGTTTCCAGGTCTCACCACAATACCAGGTCTCACCACCTCCTCTTTAAGGGAGGACCCGATTTACGCAGGCACCATTGCTGGTTGCAAATGAGCCCCCATGACAGGGACCCAAAAATGTAGGTCTGCCACTGCTTCAAGTGGATGAAGCTCAAAATGTGAAGCTATGCACACTCATCAAGTTGGATCCCATTTTGAATTAGGCTCCTTTGAGCTGGATGGGTCTAACTCAAAATGGGGATTTTACCACAGTTCCCTGCAAGTTTCTAAAAAAGGGTTAGCTTGAGGGGGCGGGGATGGCAATAGGTAGAGATTTACCCCTCCTCTAACCTGAATCTTTTTTGTTTCCATTTTTGCTTACAGAAAATGGGGTTGTTGTTTTTTGCAGTGACAGGAAAGGAAAGGAAAGCAATTTTTTATTTTTTTAAAAACCTTAAATTATTTGGGTGGCAAGCTGTGTTCAGCTCACTCATCACTGCAACTGAGAGAGTAACATAAACAGGCAAATATTTTCACAAAGAGTGCCCCGAAATCACTGAAAACACAAGCCATTTTTGACGTTGGCCAACAAGATCCTGAATAGCAGTATGGAGCTCCAGGTAAGCCTATAAAAATTATACTATATGCACTTTGGGAATATGGACGAAATATTTAAATAGAGCGTTCTTTTCTTTCAGTAAATGCTTTCAGAATGCATATTCTACACTCCCCACTAAATTATGACAGAAGACAGGTCATAATAACTGATGTAATAGGCAAGGAGGGAGAATGGAACACAATTCCCTAAACTCAATAAAATAAGCAATTACTCCTGTTATCTGAACGGCTCTGTCAGTGGAGAAGTTGTCTGTGTCATAACAGAATCTAACAGAGCCGGTTGCCTTTAAGCATCAAAGGCTTTGGCCTTATTATCTTCTGGAGATGTGCATGTATAATAAGCTTCTCCGACAAATGGGGAGGAAATGTCTCTGGCAAAACTCTAAAATGGTGATAAACTATGTCCAAATGATTAATTCAGAGAAATTCCCCATCACGCTGAGGCAACATGTGCCCGTCTCTTCTGTCATGCCCTTGGAGATTTTCCATGCTAAATGTATGTGCATATTTTTCATGGCCAATGATATTTGAATTGCAGCCTGCTACCATGCAGAACATAAAACACTTCAAACTGCATAATGCAGACTAAATTATAAGTTCTCCAGTGGCCTGAGGTGGCAAGGGCCATAATAATGAGTGTGCTTAAGTGACTTGGTAGAGGGGTTTTCCCCCACTTTAATTTAATACCTTGACTTGCTGCTACCTTATTTTAAAAAGGATTGTTTCATAGCACTATGAGAACAATATCATAATAGAAAATAAGAACTTTTTCCCTTCACTCTCTCTCCTTCTCCTTAATAAATACAGAAATCTAGCACGGTGATGGCCAATTCAGACACGTCAATCAGATGGAATATGAAACTGAAACCCCTATACATATGTGAAATAATTCCATTTCTCACTATTGTATATGTAAACTAATTCCAGGTTCCTTTAAGAGGACATGCATTGTAATTTCCACTAACAAATTGCTATTTTGCATGCAACCCCCCGATTAGAAATACAGACACATGGACTCTTACTTCACTGCAACCCTATATTAACACTCAAATAACAAGACTGTCCTGGTGTTTTCTTTCACTACCTTAGAGAGCAAATATGACCTTTTCTGTTTTATGGGAGATGGGTGTAGTAGTCTAACATGGGTGTGGCACAAGCCCCCAAAACTGGGTAATGGGATTGCATTAATGGTTACTAAACTGATTTTTTATATCCTATAATTGTTTGTTGCTATTGCTGTCTTTGATAGAAATACAGTCGTACCTTGGATCTCAAACGCCTTGGCTACCCAACAAATAGGCTCCGTCCTGAACGATAGAAACCTGGAAGTGAGTGTTCCGGTTTTCTAACGATTTCCTGAAGCTGAACGTCCGGCACGGCTTCCATGGCTTCCGATTGGCTGCAGGACGCCCCTGCAGCCAATCAGAAGCTGCGCCTTGGTTTTCAAACGGTTCCAGGAGTCGAACGGACTCCCGGAACGCATTCTGTTCGAGAACCAAGCTACGACTGTATAGCCAATTTTGATGTTAATAACTCTAAGGGTCATCCACACATCTGCTTGTCCTGTACCAAAAAAAAAACATGGGTCTGAGCAGTTTTGCACTTGTCTCGTGCTGTCCATTATTATTATTATTATTATTATTATTATTATTATTATTAATAATAATAATTTCTATGCTGCCCATCTGACTCGTTTGCCCCAGCCACTCTGAGCAGCTTCCAACAAATTAAAACACATTAAAGCATCAAGCATTAAAAACTTCCCTATACAGGGCTGCCTTCAGGTGTCTTCTAAAAATCAGATAGTTATTTATTTCCTTGACATCTGACAGGCATGGGTCCCATGGCTTGTGCCTTTGCCCCACAGCTTTTCCTTAGAAAACCCTCTCTTTAGCACGAAATTGGAATAAACAGCAATTCGTGGAAAACCCAAATGCTGTATGTTCCAATTCAGTGCTAAATTGTGGGTTTTCCAGGGGTGAAGCAGTAGGGCAAACAGGAATCTGGATGAGTCCCAACTGTGTTGTTGTTGTTTTTTTAATTATATTTATTGGGTTTTCAACAAAGAAAAACAGAAAAAAGAAAACTTAACATATTACATAATACATAATACAATACTAAACACAAAAACACAAACATACATCATAACTTCCCTTTCCTCTTGTCTAATCATGTTGGGGTGACTTCCTCCAGTCCCCCCTGCTGCGTTTCATTGTCAATCATCTTTATTAATTTCCTCTCATCTTTAATTATTTTTTCTTATATTACTTATATTCTTGTTTTATAATCGTTTTAACCAAAAACCATACATTTACATTACTTAATCCTATTATTCTAATCTGTAAGCTGTCATTTCTTCCAACTTTTTTTCTATCTTTAAATCTTACAATAGTTCTCTAAATATACTTTGAATTTCTTCCAGTCTTTTTCCACCGTCTCCTCCCTCTGGTCACGTAGTTTCCCGGTCAGTTCGGCAAGTTCCATATAGTCAAGTCCCAACTGTGTTGGAAGGTTGAGTGGTCAACTCAATAATGGGGTGCTGTCGTCCATCAGCAGTAGAGGAGGCATAACCCCTGATTTCTAGCTTTTGTTTTAAAGAAAAGAGTAAGTTTCTAGCATTTGAAGAACCTGAGATAGGAGGTTGCCAGTTATGTATATATGTAAGTATGTATATTTACCGGTATTTGCAGTACTTACATACACACACTCAAAATTTCTGTGGCTGCCCATGGTTGGGAGAAACCCAACACTGTTGGCTAGATTCTCACACAGGTGCAACATTTCAATGATTGCTCGGTTTTTGTTCTCCAACAGTGTTAATAATAGTAATAGTTAATCATAGTAATATTATTACTATTAGTAATAATAGTAATATTATTACTATTACTACCAGGGCTTTTTTCCCCCAGCCAGAACTCGCCAGTTGGATTACATAAGAGACTGCAGATTGAATAGATAGAAAAAGGTGTTAATGATAGATGATACAGGTTTATGATAATAGTTTAAGGAAATAACAATAGTCTAAAATATAAAGGATATTTAAAGATGTTAAGAGATTACTAAGATGTTACAAAATGAACCGCAGCGGGGGGGATGGGAGGAAGTCCCCCTAAAGATGATACAGAAAAAGGAAAGGAAAGTATGATGTATGTTGTGTTTGTCTATATGATCAGATATCTGAATTGATGTTCAAGAAAATGATGATTTGTGTTTGTGTAGTAATGTTTGTTTTTTGTTTTGAAAAAACCAATAAAAATTTTATTAAAAAAAAGAAAAAAGAACTCAGTTCTGGCACCTCTTAGGTAGGCAGCATTATAAGAGAACAAGGGCGTTCATGGTGGCTCCGGCGTCCGAGGCATGGGAAGTCCATATATAAAAAATTATTATAATAATTAGGCATAATTGGAATGTTTCTTTTAATTGGGAATTGTATAATTAATTTGGATTGTAATTTGGAATGTAATTGGGAATAATTTCAATGTGATTTGTTGTGATTTGTATTGGAAAATTTAATAAACAGATTATTTAAAAAAAAGGCGTTCATGGTGATTTCTGGCATCTCTGTTTCTAGAAACTATTGTTTAAGTTTATTGGTCGCTTCACACAAGCATCTCAAAGTGACTTACAAATAATAAGCAGTACAAAATGGGGGAAACAAATCTGATTTAATTAATTAAAAGCCAAGCACAATATCAGTTAATCAAAGCATTAAAAATAACCCTCCCATGCCCTAACAGAGGTTTGATCACCACATACATCACTTAAGAGAACACACATGCACATTTATACCATCAATTACGGGAAAGAAATAAAATTAACACCCATCAATCACTGTGGCCTCCTCATTATTATTCTTGTATGCTTGTTACAACTGGTCCACCAGCAAAAAGGTCTGCAAGAAGGTTGCATTGCCAAACAGTCTATGGATGATCTGTTTATTGAGCATTCACCCAAATTTGTTTGCACAAAGCTTGCAGGGTGGTTAGGCGGCATCAACTATTTATTGAGCATTTGCTCCGATTTGTTTTCATGGAGGTTATGCAATGTTGCATCAAGCAGACCTTGTTTTCACACTTCTGTTCATACATTTAATTGTGCCTTAAATCTGAAAGCACAACAGGCCGGCTTTCCAGCATGTACGATCTGAGCACACTGCGGTCCCCTTTATTTCGACGAGAGAGTTAAACGCATCTGTAATTCTTTCTGACTGAAAGAAGTGGGGCTCAAAAGTGCTTTTGACAGGATCTTGCCCACAGGGGCGTAGGAATTTGAAATCGGGATTTGTATAATTAATTTGGATTGTAATTTGAAATGTAATTGGGAATAATTTCAATGTGATTTGCTGTGATTTGTATTGGAAAATTCAATAAATAGATTATATATATATATTTAAAAAAACACCACGAGACCATAACAGTGATGGCTAACCTTGACACTCCAGATGTTTTGGAACTACAACTCCCATCATCCCTAGCTAACAGGACCAGTGGTCAGGGATGATGGGAGTTGTAGTCCCAAAACATCTGGAGTGTCAAGGTTAGCCATCACTGCCATAGAACATATGCAATATGTTAGGAATTCTTCTCACCAAATAATGATCATTTTGCTCGAAGCTTCTCCTCTCCCTTAGTTGTCTTTTTTTCCTAGTTTAAATTCTTTTTGGATTTTAAAAGGCTCTTCGCATCCGTGGTTTAAGGCTGTGGAATACATTTTTCGCCGCTGAAGTGCTTCGGGGTATTCTGAACCTTGAAGGTAGCCTAGCACTACCATCTTCCTGCATTTGAAGGCAGCTCATTCATTCCAAGTGGACAGCTACTCTTCAAAGTTTTCTTTGGAGGAAAGTGCCAATTCTGATTTGTATGCTTTTTCACAGAGTCACTGAGCACTGTGCTGAGACCTCCTCTGTGGCTCCAGGCAGATTTAACCTAAAGCAGAGGGAGGGAGAAAGAGAGAGAGAGAGAGATTTGATGGTAGCTTGGAATTTTCCTATCATAGAATACATCTGAAGAAGGCTTTCCAACTCGTGCAACTTTGTGAAATCCTGCGTTTTTCAAAGCAAAGCTGGTCTTTCTCTGGGGGGTTTAGAAAAAACTTGATAATAAAGGCAGCTACAGTCAAGCTTAATTTACAAAACATTATGTAAAACAGTCAGGTTGCATTATTCTTTAATGAGCAGGTAGGTTCTCTTTAGTCTTGGCCTTGAAAATTGAATATTTTTATTACCTTACACAGTGAAACAAGGCGTCAGTTTTCTCCGGAGCATTCACACACATGAGAATCTTGTCAAGATTTATTGTCGAGCTCTTAGTATCTTTTTTTAGATGAAAGATTCATACAAGAATATCTCACAACCCAAGTTTCACACGCTGATTGATGTCTGTGGTCTCCTGCTGCGAGTAATACTCCGTATTTGTTCAAATTAGTTTACAAGACTTCTCATTTTGGCTCATTAAAAACAACTGATGCAGGATGCTAATGATTTATGGAACTAAGGTGAATTTCATACATCCCCTTGGAACAACGCTCAAGGCTACAATCCATACTGCCCAGCAATAGCTTTTTAATAGGTACAGCATCAGTTTTCTCACTATACATTTCTGGTGTGTAGTGAACTTGTGCCTATAACAGGAACTTCCCTGACAGCTCTCCCTGTGTGGATGGCATGATGTTCTCTCTAGTGTGGACCAGTTTTATCTATGGCTTTAGCATGAAACTGAAATCTCAAATTCCAGCAGCTTTAATATTGTGGTGTGAGAGTTTGCATGACCACCCAGATGTAGAATCTTAGCACATCTTGTTGTGGTCTCCTTTATACCGTATATTCCTAGCAGGAACATGGCTGTTACTGCCCAGCAACTGCTCCTATGCTACTTTTCATCTTATAGTTGGTGCAGATGGCATGGATGTGTATCATGATGATGGCACCCACATCCTTAGACGATATGTCACCAGAGAGGTGTGTTCCTACCCACATGCGTGAAAGCTGTATATTGTCATGAGATTGTGCCGCTGCCAGCAAAACAGACAAAATGTGCTTTCTATAAGCTGTCTTATACATTTAGTAGTGGGTAAGCCTCAATGAACTCAGTAGGACTTACTTTTGAGTAAACAAGTACCTGATATTTAGAAGACACCTGAAGGCAGCCCTGTTTAGGGAAGTTTTAAATGGTGGCGCTGTGGGTTAAACCACAGAGCCTAGGGCTTGCTGATCAGAAGGTCGGCGGTTCAAATCCCTGCGACGGGGTGAGCTGCTGTTGCTCGGTCCCAGCTCCTGCCCACCTAACAGTTTGAAAGCATGTCAAAGTGCAAGTAGATAAATAGGAACCGCTCTGGCGGGAAGGTAAACGCCGTTTCCGTGCGCTGCTCTGGTTCGCCAGAAGCAGCTTTGTCATGCTGGCCACATGACCCGGAAGCTGTACGCCAGCTCCCTCGGCCAATAAAGCGAGATGAATGCCGCAACCCCAGAGTCGGACACGACTGGACCTAATGGTCAGGGGTCCTTTTTCCTTTACCTTTTTTATTTTAATGTATTTTTAATCTTTGTTGGAAGCTGCCCAGAGTGGCTCTCTTTTCCAATGTAAAATCCGAACAGATATAGCTAATGCACTTCTGCGTTGCCGGGGGAGGGGCTTTTCTGTGTTTCTGGAATAGTCCTGAAGAACTCAACCATTTCCATGAGATAACTGGCGAGGGGGGAGTTCAGAGTATCATGCCGAGCATCCGTTGCCCCACCCTTCCTTTGTGAAACTTCCAGGGGACTGGGGGCACTGGTTCTGAATGATGTACTGGGTGGCTGCCTCCAGTGCCCACAGACAATTTCCCAATATTCGTTTCAAGTCCATGGATCATGGCATGCTGTCTGTCTCCCTTCCCTGTTCCCCCAAAGTTTGCCATCATACTCAGGGTTCGGTTCGGTCTGGCCACAATATTTGGCCAGCTCTCAGACATGCATAAAACTGTCACCATAACCTCAGGTTTGATTTAAAGATCTGGGTGGCTCTTTAAAAACCCGCTGCTCTGTCTGTACAGCCAAGATTCTCTTCCAAAAAGGTCAGTTTGTGAGCACCTAATGCTCAGTGACATTCAGAGCCATTCTTCAAACTGAGAGCTTTATGCAAAGGTTTGCAGCCATATAACTTTGCATTTACACCAGAGATGACCACCCTTTCCTCCCGAACGGACAACAATAGAAAAGGGAATATATTTTATTATTATTATTTAGGCTGGCTTTTGCTTTGAATATGTCATTGAAAGCTGCAAAAAAAAGGTTTAATCTCCCAAATCCCAAAATTTAGCTCAGAGTGCCCTCTGCTGTTTCGTGTTATTTTAAATAAAGAAGACCTCATCGAAGGATTGTTATATGTAGGAGGAAGGGGCCCAGATGTTTAAAATACTGCTTCCCTATAAACAATGTAACCGCGATCATTTTTCTCTCTTCATTCATTTTGATACAATTGTGACATTCAGTTTTTCACTTTAAACTTTTCTGGGAGAATGTGAATGAATCTGGCATAGTGTGTTGGCATCCATCTGTCTTGAGAGCCAGTGCAGTGTAGTGGTTAAGAGCAGTAGGCTTGTAATCTGGTGAACTGGGTTCGCTTCCCCACTCCTCCACATGCAGCTGCTGGGTGACCTTGGGCTAGTCACACTTCTCTGAAGTCTCTCAGCCCCACTCACCTCACAGAGTGTTTGTTGTGGGGGAGGAAGGGAAAGGAGAATGTGAGCCGCTTTGAGACTCCTTAGGGTAGTGATAAAGCGGGATATCAAATCCAAACTCCTCTTCTTCTTCTTGGGTGAAGATAGAGGAGTGGGCCTTTGGGGGTGAAGTCAAACTATTGGAAGGTTACAGCGCCTCCTGTGGCTGTAGAGTTAGATGCAGGAGAGACAGGTTTTGTTGCAGCTGGGGCAGGTGAAGGTGTCTGGTTGTGCTGCTGCAGACGCACTGTGCCATTTCTTCTGTCTCTGCTCCTTCCCAGCAGTCGTTGCTCTTGTGGTCACTGCTATGGATACACAACCTGTCTGTCTGTCTTTAAGCATTGCGGTCAGTGCCGGATTTACATATAAGCTAAAGAAGCTAGAGCTTAGGGACCCCCTCTCTTGGGGGCCCCAAAAAAAATTTAAAGGGAAAAAAACTGGATGTACATTTCCAAAATATAAGATAAAAAACAAATAAAATAAAACCTACATACAGCAACAGTGTTTTGTGTTGTGTAGGCTCCTATGATGTAAATAATGGGGGGGCCCTGCTAGCCTGCTCGCTAGAATATAACTGGTTTGCTCATTTCTATATATAGGCTGAGTCTTTGTAAATTATGTTTCTAAAGGAACTTTTGTTATTGCCAAATGCCAATGTGTTTGTATTATTAAGTTTGTTATGAATAAAAAATCATTTTAAGTTAGAGCTTAATACTTATTTCACTATTAATATACTTCTTAATTGTATTTCAGTTCAACAATTACTTTGATAAAATACATATTTTGTTATGTGCAAATGGCTTTAGATACCTATTAGGTCCATAAATTACCATATAGCATATATTCAACACAAAAAAACAGCGACAATTTGTTGTTGACAAAGGACAGCTGGACATATAAAGGGCCCCGTTACCTTCAGTAGCTTAGGGCCTCATCAAACCTAAAACCAGCCCTGACTGTGGTCATCTGCAAGGTATTCCCACAGGGCAGGGTTCACGTTGCCAGACTTCATGTCTCGTTTGCAGACATCTTTGTAACGCAGAGTTGGTCTGCCAATGGGCCTGGTGCCTGAAGCCAGCTCCCCATAGAGGACGTCTTTGGGGATCCTGCCATCTTCCATTCTGTGGACATGACCGAGCCAGCGTAGATGTCCCTGAGACAGGAGTGTGACCGTGCTGGGAATGTGGCCTTGGGAGAGCACATCTTTGTTTGAGACTCTGTCCTGCCGTGATGCCCAAATAAACAAAAATAAATATGTAAGCACAAAGTTTGTATTGATGATACAAGGTTCACAGTTCATGAAGAATGCAGCAGTCTACTCAGAAGTTAGTCCTGTTAAGGTCAACGCAGCTGACTCCCAAGTACCATATTTTTTGCTCACTTTTTTCCTTCTAAAAATTAAGGGGAAATGTCTGTGTGTCTTATGGAGCGAATGTGTGGGCGATCGCTGGCTCCCTTTCTAGCCCCGGCCCCTTGCCCAGGCCTCCATTGTTAAATGTTCTGCAGACAGAGGCTGTTTGTTTCCCCAGGGACATGTGAGTGGCTTAGATTATCTGTCTGGAAACTGTAGAAACGGCTCCCTTTCCTTTCTTAAAGAAGCTGCAGAACTGTGAGTTGAACCCCATAAAAACAGGAGTTTTTCCCTTTGCAAAAGAAGCTGCACAACTGTGAGCTGATCCTTTAAAAAAGGGCTTTTTCTCTTTGCAAAAGAAGCTGCACAACTGTGAGCTGATCCCCCCCAAAACGAGGCTTTCCCCCTTTCCTCCTCTAAAAACTAGGTGCGTCTTATGGAGCGAAAAATATGGTAAGTGTTAGCTTTGATACCATAGGCCAGGTGTGGGGAACCTTTGCCGCCCCGTCCCCCACTGTAGTTGAACTACAGCTCCCATCAGCTTCAGCAAGCATGCACAATGGCCAGGGATGATGGGAATTGTAGTTCAGCATCATCTGGAAGGCCAAAGGCTCCCCCTGTCTGCCAAAGCCAAACATACATGATTGTAGTGTAAACCTTTTGCCCACAACTTAAGACTATGCAACATCTTGAAAATAGCATTATTTATCCAAAAGAATTTCAAGCAGTGAGTGCTGTGCTGAACATTTTCCAGTTTCAGTTTTGGAGTGTAAGTTAGCAAAGAACATAAGAAAAGGCCTGCTGGATCCGGCCTCATTTCTGCATCACAGCCGGATAGATGGTCATGAATACAACAGAAGTTTTGTGCAGTACACTGTTTTCCCCCTCAAAGAAACATTTCTGGTGAACCAGAGCAGCACATGGAAACGCCGTTTACCTTCCCGCCGGAGCGGTTCCTATTTATCTACTTTGACGTGCTTTCGAACTGCTAGGTTGGCAGGAGCTGGGACCGAGCAACGGGAGCTCACCCCGTCATGGGGATTCGAACCACCGACCTTCTGATTCGCAAGCCCTAGGTTCTATGGTTTAGAACACAATGCCACCTGTGTCCCGCGTAATGTAGTGCATTAGCTGTTTGCCATGCTACAGTGATCGAAAAGAAGTGGAAGGAGCAGTAAGACAGCACTTGACGATAGCACCCCCTTCCTCCCACGAATTAATGCTGATCAGGGAAATATTCAGGGTGGCAGGAGAGGATATATTGTTTGTGAATATCCTTCCTAACTTGCACTAGCAAGTTCCTTTACTTAGCAGAGTTTACATTCCCCTTTTTACATGCACAGCAGATAGCTGGTTGCAGGCTCGTGTGAGCCTCTCAGATTGAATTGTACGTTCCTGGTAAATTCCCTTGAATCCCTCTTAAAAGAATAAAGTCGCGACAATCTTATTCATAAGTCAATAAAAGAAGTTTACTTATATCAGTTCACAGTTGGATCCCTGAAGGCAGACTTAGTTACAAATACAGTGGTACCTCTGGTTAAGTACTTAATTCGTTCTGGAGGTCCGTTCTTAACCTGAAACTGTTCTTAACCTGAAGCACCACTTTAGCTAATGGGGCCTCCCGCTGCCGCTGTGCCGCCAGAGCACGATTTCTGTTCTTATCCTGAAGCAAAGTTCTTAACCTGAAGCGTTATTTCTGGGTTAGCGGAGTATGTAACCTGAAGCGTATGTAACCTGAAGTGTATGTAACCCGAGGTACCACTATATGTACATGTGGATCTACCCCATATGGGGGAATAATCCCAGTGCTGCTGCTAGCTGAGAGCTAGCAGAGCGGTCCTAGATAGAAGCTGGTCAAACGAAGAAGGAAGTGAAAATGAGAGAGAGTGATGCGTGACTCATCCTTTTGTTACCTGGACAGGTTAGGTCATGCCCACCTTCTATCACATGCAAAAGGAAGGATGCTCCAGTCCAGGAAGTTTTGACTGGCTGGACCAAACATCCCCTTGCATGTCCACTCTAGGAAAACAAGGAATGTTGTATTTGACTGCTCCCAGTGGATTACATCCCACAAAAAGGGGTACAAGAGCCTGCATTGTTTTGAAGCTTGGTTGATGTAGATCAGGGGTCCCCAAACTTACCAGGCTTCGGGCCGGTTCCTCCGGCGCCGATCACGCAGTGGGCCAGATGGCGCGGGAGCACAAGCCCATGCGAGCGTACGCACACGCTATTTCCGACGCGGCTGCCCACCTCCGGGTTGGCGGAGCACTGGAAATAGCTTGTGCGCAAGTTCAAACGTAATTTTCGGCGCACTTCCGGGTTGGTGGAGCGCCGGAAATAACTTGTGCACATGAGCATGGGCCTCCTCTGACCCGGAAGTGCACCGGAAATGATGCTTGCGCATGCGCACAAGCTATTTCCGGTGCTCCGCCCAGGGGCGTAGCAAGGGGGGGCGGGGGCGGGCCGCCCCGGGTTCCACCCCAGAGGGGGGTGACAGTTGGGCTGGCCCCGCCCTGTGCGGGGCCCGTCCACCCGCGCCGCTGCTCCGTCCAGCGGCACCCTTGCAAGCTGCCGCGCCAAAAGCAGCAGTGACAGGGCACCCCCCCCAGCCGCCGCACACGATCGGCGGCTGGGGGGTGCCACCGCCGCTGCTTTTGGTGCCGCAGAAGCACCGGTGCCGGTTTGGTTGGAGTGCGCACGCACGACTTCGCGCGTGCGCACTCCATCCAACCCGGAACTGCTGCTTCTGCGCCCAAAGCAGCGGCAGGGCACCCCCCTCCAGCCGCCGATCCCGTGCGGCGGCTGGGGGGTGCCGCCGCCGCTGCTTTTGGCACGGCGCTTCCCGAGGGCGCCGCAGAGGCAGCGGCGTCGGCACCCCCCAGCCGCCGCATGGAATCGGCGGCTGGAGGGGGGTGCCCTGCCGCTGCTTTGGGTGCAGAAGCAGCAGTTCCGGGTTGGATGGAGTGCGCACGCGCGAAGTCGCGCGTGCGCACTCCATCCAAACCGGCACCGGTGCTTCTGCGGCGCCCTTGTGAGGCGCCGCACCAAAAGCAGCGGTGGCGGCACCCCCCCAGCCGCCGATCGTTTGCGCGGCGGCTTGCAAGGGTGCCGCGGGGCACCCCCCCAGCCGCCGATCGCGTGCGGTGGCTGAGGGGGTGCAGCCGCTGCTGCTTCTGCGGCGCCCTTGGAAGTGCCGCACTGAAAGCAGCGGCGGGGCACCCCCTCCCAGCCGCCGCACACGATCGGCGGCTGGGGGGGCGCCGCCGCCACTGCTTTTGGTGCGGCGCTTCCCAAGGGCGCCGCAGAAAGCGCTTTTAAAAGCGCTTTTTAAAAAAAGGGCTCCCCCCCAGCGGGGGGTGGAGCCGCAGTGACGTTGCGTCGTGACGTCACGACGCAACGTCACGACGCCCCGCCCCAGGGGGGTGCCTCCTCCGGTCCCCGCCCCGGGTACCGAGGAGGCTTCGTTCGCCACTGGCTCCGCCGACCCAGAGATGAGCAGCCGTGCCGTGCCGTGTCGCGTCGCGCTGGTAAGTGCAGGCGGCGGGGGGCGTCGCGGGCCGGATAATTGGCTCGCTCGGGATGTATCTGGCCCGCAGGCCTTAGTTTGGGGACCTCTGATGTAGATCTCTTTAAGGTGGGGCTCAGATGCAAGAATAGAGTTTGCAACAGGATTTCATTGCAGCCAGGCTACTCAGACAGCCAAGCTTCAAACCCCACGAGATCAGTGGTGATGTCAGTTCTCCCATGTCTGAGTTAGGCCACATCTCTGCTCATGGGGGAAGAACAAGGTTCAGAAGTTCCGTTCTTTTATGTACGTTTGGATTTGTTCACCTAATGTATTTCCCACATGATAGCCAACAAAATAGGACCAGACAAGCGATGTGGAATTAAAAGAAATAGAGGTGCATACGACAAAACCTACATAAGGAAGTGTCAGCATACCTCTGTGGGGAGTAAACCCCTCAAATTTTTTGGGTTTTTTTGAAATAATTTTTATTTGATTTTACAAGAGTAAGGTTATAACAATACCAAGTACATACCCATATATAGAGATTTCTCTGAATCTCCAGAATTCCCACCCTTTCCTCCATGGGTCCTATTGTCAACATCTTCAACTGCACATTATTTTGCAATCCATATATTGTATTTCTTCATATTGTCCACAGTATTTGTTGCATTACAAGTGTTGTTAAAATCCTGCTAATGTTTTCATCTGATTATAGTGGTCTCCTAAACAGATTATAAATTTCCCCCATTCTTTCTTAACGTTTTTGTCTCCTTCGTTCCTAAGATTTCCGGTCAGTTTTGCCATTTTGGCATATTCCAACAGCTTGGTTTGCCATTCCTCTCTGGTACGGACTTTGTCTTCTTTCCATCTCTGGGCTAGTAGCATCCATGCTGCTGTTGTCCTGTACATAAAAAGTCTTTCCTGGTCCTTTGGGATGTCGGTACCTACAATTCCTAATAAAGAAACTTCTGGGTTGTTGGTTTTTTTACAAAGGTTATTTTGAACATTTTTTTTCAATTCATTATATATCATTTCCCAGAATGCTTTTATTACCTTACACGACCACCACATATGGTGAAAGGTACCTTCTTTTTCTTTAAGGGACGCGGGTGGCGCTGTGGGTTAAACCACAGAGCCTAGGACTTGCCCATCAGAAGGTCGATGTGTTTCAATAAATTTTATTAACAGAACTCGGCAATATGCGCACTGACCTCGTGCCAGCATGATGACTTCTTACCAAAAGGGCTTTTCCTTGCCATGATAATTTTTCTTTTATGCTATGATGTCATCACATTGGGTAGCTCTGCATGAGAATCTGATGAAAAGCTCAACTGAAGAAGTGTGCATGCACACGAAAGCTCATACCAATAACAAACTTAGCTGGTCTCTAAGGTGCTACTTAGCGGGTGGCGCTATGGGTTAAACCATAGAGCCTAGAGCTTGCCAATCAGAAGGTCGGCGGTTCAAATCCCCGCGATGGGGTGAGCTCCCGTTGCTCGGTCCCTGCTCCTGCCAACCTAGCAGTTCGAAAGCACGCCAAAGTGCAAGTAGATAAATAGGTACCGCTCCAGCGGGAAGGTAAACGGCGTTTCCGTGCGCTGCTCTGGTTCACCAGAAGCGGCTTAGTCATGCTGGCCACATGACCTGGAAGCTGTACGCCGGCTCCCTCGGCCAATAAAGCGAGATGAGCGCCGCAACCCCAGAGTTGGTCATGACTGGACCTAATGGTCAAGGGTCCCTTTACCTTTACTTTTACCTTCTTTTTCTTTACATAAACCCCTCAACTTTTAATTGAGTCAGTGTTTTACAGTCCTTTAGTTTGTTGCTATTGGGGCCAGAGAGACAAGGGAAATGCAGTTGGAGGAGTTATTTGACTTGGGCAGATAACATTGTTGTCATTATTATACATATTATATTATATTATATTATATTATATTATATTATATTATATTATATTATATTATATTATATTATATTATATTATATTATATTATTATATTATATTATATTATATTATATTATATTATATTATATTATATTATATTATATTATATTATACATGAATAACCACAACAAACACTCTTTCATTTCACTGCTTGCTTTTATACTATTTAACTCTTAATTTATTTTGATTTTTGCCCGAAATGGACATCTGGACCTTGGTTTCTGCAAAACCTAAATAGCTTTTGACCCTTGCCACCCCACCCTGCCACCTGAAATCCCACACCTACTCCTGC
Organism: Darevskia armeniaca; assembly: GCA_034641395.1. Classification (NCBI taxonomy): domain Eukaryota; kingdom Metazoa; phylum Chordata; class Lepidosauria; order Squamata; family Lacertidae; genus Darevskia; species Darevskia armeniaca. The sequence continues at coordinate 1,120,233 of JAWWNF010000026.1, read as the reverse complement.
ATAGGACGCCATATTGCCAGCCTGAGATCACTAGATGAAAGACCTACAGGAACATAACTTCACAGCTCTCAAAAATCCAGTTCTTTGCAGAGTTTAGTGCCGGCAGTTGGGAAGAGCGGGCCCAGAAATTTTGTTGGCACCCCTGAATTGAGACAGAGTACTTGGAGCTAGCTCTGGAGAAGAGATTTACATGAGAAACAACTACACACAGAAACACAGAGAGAGTACTGTTTTATTGTTCCAGTAATACTGTTCCTGCAATCATTCTTCATACATCACTCATATATCCTATTTATGCATATACTTCTTCACTCTCACAGACAATTCTAAATCCCAGAATCTGTGCTGGAGCTTTTGGCAAACTGGAACTTATATTTCTCCGTTAATGGTAACTAAAAAGGTAAAGGGACCCCTGACCATTAGGTCCAGTCGCGGATGACTCTGGGGTTGCGGCGCTCATCTCGCTTTATTGGCCGAGAGCCGGCGTACAGCTTCCGGGTCATGTGGCCAGCATGACAAAGCCGCTTCTGGTGAACCAGAGCAACACATGGAAACGCCGTTTACCTTCCCGCCAGAGCGGTTCCTATTTATCTACTTGCACTTTGACGTGCTTTCGAACTGCTAGGTGGGCAGGAGCTGGGACTGAGCAACAGGAGCTCACCCCGTCGTGGGGATTCAAACCGCCAACCTTCTGATCAGCAAGCCCTAGGCTCTGTGGTTTAACCCACAGTGCCACCTGGGTCCCATACCTAATGGTAACTAGGTATCACTTATGGTATATGCTTGTTTATTTCATCCATACATAGTTACAGTTTTCTTTCTTTGCTTGTTTGTTTTGAACAATGCTAGTTTTGCAACCTGTAGAATAGAAATATTTTCTATCATTATGAGAAATGTTTGCATACATAGTGAAGTAAAAATAAAATATTGGAAGATTGGATAGTAGACAGTTTGACAAGCCTGCTGAAGTACTTTGAAACAAGATCACTAGGTGGCAGCAAGTGGTTGCTCTTTCAAAAGAGAACTGGTGTCCGATTTAGTTTCTCTGTGAAGCGTTTCCACTAGTCGCACAACTGCAGCGGTACATGCAACATATTCAAGAATTGCAAGCACGCTTACGTCCACCAAGTCCACTGTAATGGAGAAGATTTGCTTCTGCATAGAGGGCTTTAGCAGAGTCTCTATGAAATTTATCTTAAATTGGAACTCGAGTCATAGCTGGGACCATCTGAGGAATTTTCAGAGTAACTAGAAGAGCTTCGATAAGACTACCAAAATTCACAGTGTGTTTTTTTCACATTTGTATCAGGCTGTACAGCAAGCCATAATTCAGGTTCTTAGTCAGCATGGCAGCAATCTGTGGTGGGCAAGCAGTGGGCAAATCTAGGACTAAGGAGCTGCCATGGAACTGCACATGAATCAATATTATTATTATTATTATTATTATTATTATTATTATTATTATGACAGTTTTGGAAGGCTGCAGACCCTCCAAGTGTCCCTATTTTCCATGGACAGTCCCAGATTTACAGAAGCCATCCTGGTTTCTGATTTGATCCCGGAATGTCCCGCTTTTCCCTAAAAGGTAAAGGGACCCCTAACCATTAGGTCCAGTCGCAGACGACTCTGGGATTGCGGAGCTCATCTCGCTTTACTGGCCGAGGGAGCTGGCGTACAGCTTCCGGGTCATGTGGCCAGCATGACTAAGTTGCTTCTGGCGAACCAGAGCAGCGCACGGAAACACCGTTTACCTTCCTGGCGGAGCGGTACCTATTTATCTACTTGCACTGGTGTGCTTTCGAACTGCTAGGTTGGCAGGAGCAGGGACCGAGCAACGGGAGCTCACGCTGTTGCGGGGATTCGAACCGCCGACCTTCTGATCGGCAAGTCCTAGGCTCTGCGGTTTGAATGTCCCTATCTTCATCGGAGAAATGTTGGAGGGTGTGGAGTTATCCGATCCCTGAGCCATCTGAAAGCAGCCCTGTATAGGGAAGTTTTTAAGTGTTTAATGTTTTATTATGTATATATATATATATATATATATATATATATATATATATATATATATGTTGAAAACCGCCCAGAGCGGTTGGGGCAACCCAGTAAGATGGGTGGGGTACAAATAGTAAAATTGTTATGATTAATATTGTTGTAGAATAGGGCGTCCCTATTTTCACCAGAGAAATGTTGGAGGGTTTGAGACTGCATTATAGCTGTCAACCCTCCCTTTTATTGCGGGAAACTCCCTTATTCCAATGCCGTTTCCTGCTGCTATCCCGGATTGTTGATATCCCTTAAATTTCCCGGATTTCAAAGGAAGCAGCTCCTCCCTCCCTGCCGGCCAGGGAGGCTCCTCAGCTGCCAATAAGGAGTCTGAGACCGACTGGGGGCGGAGCTTGCATGCTTTGTGCATCCAGACCCTCACGCCCAACCAGACAGACAGCCTGCCTGCCGTCTACGCGCTCGCTCTTCCGCTCACCCGTTCGCACGCAGCCTCTGGAGCGCAGGCTGGCGAGGCTACTTGGTGCCATTGCACCGCCCTCGCGGCATCCCTTATTTTCAAATCCGAAAGTTTGGGAAAATTCCTTATTTTCAAATCCGAAAGTTGACAGCTATGGACTGCATACGGGAGAGGAAGAGCAGTAGCAGGAGAGGGAGTGTTCAGCCCTTCCCTCTGCTGCAATTTCGCCACGAAAAGTCCCCCACGTCTAAAGCAGCTTTTCCACACACTGGGCATAAGAGACTGGAGACTTTCCCTCAGGAGAAAGTAAGGACCTGAGAAAAATGCTTAGTGGAAAAACAGTTCGCAAGGATAAACAATACCTTCCCCCATATGATGATTTATGATTCCATTTTGGTGTTGATTACCCAGTGTATTTTTATATGCTGGAAACTGCCCTGTGAGGTCCTTAAAAGCCTTAGAAGTTCTTAAATGACTGCAAATGTATCTCCTTCCATTATCCGTACAGTGGTACCTCTGGTTACGTACTTAATTCGTTCTGGAGGTCCGTTCCTAACCTGAAAATGTTCTTAACCTGAGGTACCACTTTAGCTAATGGGGCCTCCCACTGCCGCTGACCCGCCGCTGACGGATTTCTGTTCTCATCCTGAAGCAAAGTTCTTAACCCAAGGTAATATTTCTGGGTTAGCAGAGTCTGTAACCTGAAGCGTCTGTGTGATGGCCTGGGATTCAGACTCAGATGCTGAACCTGAGGGATCCCAGCCTGCACAGGATTCCCCGCCTCCAGAACCAGCAGAGCCGGGGCTAGGGCCTGAGTCGGAAGGGTCCTCACCTGTGCTGGATCCTCAGGTGCAGGCATCTGCTGAGTCTGCTCTGGCTCCTGATGGGATGGAGGACCCATTGCCTGCAGGTGCTCCACTCCCAGCCCCGTCAGGGGAAGCTGAGGTTGCCTCTGGGTCCGGTAACCCTCCAGCCTCTCCTGAGCTGCAGAGGCGAAGGGCAGAGAGGCGAAGGGAACTGAGTTCCCGCAGGAGGAGTGCTCGCCTCCAAGCCAGGAGAGGTGAGTCACCAGAGGATCAGGGCCGCCCTATGCCTTGGGGCAGATAAAAGCTGGCCAGCCCCAGCCCCAAGTTGCAGGAGCAACATTGCTGGATACCAGTTCCTGCTTGAAACCTGCTTTCCTGCCTGACCCGCCCTGGTTCCCTGCTTACCTACCTGTTCCTGACTTTGCCTGACTCCCTGCCCTGCACCCAGCTTCAGTGACTACGGACTGCCTTTACGTTGCACCTCTGACCACGGACCGGACTTGGACCTCTCCTTTCGGGTAACCCACGGGACCAGCACAGTCTGTAACCTGAAGCGTATGTAACCCGAGGTACCACTATACTGGTACTCTTCCTAACATGCTCTCCATCCTCTGTTCCTCGGGAGTACCAGGATGTGAGGATAGCTCACAGTAAAAGAATGACAGAGGCTTCAGCGGGGGGGGGGGCATGCACTGGAAAAGTGTACAGCATTAAACACTCTGGAGCCAGACGAAATGATACAGATTGTTCCGAAGTGGGTACAGGTGCCGTCATGAGGGAGGAATCTCTTCTTCTCTGTAATGGGAGGGAATTGTGGTTGGGGGTAGAATCCAGCTAAGATTCTGAAATGGAATCTGCACCACCCAAACCAGTATGTGGATCGGATCAGGAGTACCACGTTGCAATGAACACTGCCAGATTCCTTCCAGTCAGCTGGATTTACTTACTAGGTGGTCTGCCTCTTCCCCTAGTTTGTTTGCATTGTCACATGTCATTTTTAAAACGAACCTTCCAGCCAACCTGACTCCTACGGCCATGTGTGTTAGCTTAGCTTATTGAATTTATGAATCACTTCCCACAACCAAATGTCCTCAAGAGATTGAGGAGGGAGAAAAGAAACCCCCACAAAACAGTAATGCAGAAATAAAAACGCACAATGTATTTTTTAAAAAAAACATAGTAAGAGCAAAAAATAAATAAAACAGGGACCCAGGTGGCGCTGTGGGTTAAACCGCAGAGCCTAGGGCTTGCTGATCAGAAGGACGGTGGTTCGAATAACCTGCGACAGGGTGAGCTCCCGTTGCTCAATCCCAGCTCCTGCCCACCTAGCAGTTCGAAAGCACGTCAAAGTGCAAGTAGATAAATAGGAACCGCTCTGGCGGGAAGGTAAACGGCGTTTCCGTGTGCTGCTCTGGTTTGCCAGAAGCGGCTTAGTCATGCTGGCCACACGACCCGGAAGCTGTACGCCGGCTCTCGGCCAATAAAGCGAGATGAGCGCCGCAACCCCAGAGTCGGACACGACTAGACCTAATGGTCAGGGGTCCCTTTACCTTTTAAGAGCAAAAACATACAGTATCATCACTGGAGCTGTTCAAACACTTGGAAGAGCAAAAGTGTCTTTTCCTGGTGCCGAAGCAAAGTTGGTGTCAGGCAGATCTCCCTGGGGAGAGCATTCCATTCCGTTGTGCCAGAACCATTTTAGTCCTGTTGGCCACATGACCCGGAAAGCTGTCTGTGGACAAATGCCGGCTCCCTTGGCCTGATCGCGAGATGAGTGCTGCAACCCCATGCTGTTGTTGTTGTTGTTTAGTCATTTAGTCGTGTCCGACTCTTCGTGACCCCATGGACCAGAGCACACCAGGCACTCCTGTCTTCCACTGCCTCCCGCAGTTTGGTCAGACTCATGTTGGTAGCTTCGAGAACACTGTCCAACCATCTTGTCCTCTGTCGTCCCCTTCTCCTTGTGCCCTCCATCTTACCCAACATCAGGGTCTTTTCCAGGGAGTCTTCTCTTCTCATGAAGTGGCCAAAGTATTGGAGCCTCAGCTTCAGGATCTGTCCTTCCAGTGAGCACTCAGGGCTGATTTCCTTCAGAATGGAAAGGTTGGATCTTCTTGCAGTCCATGGGACTCTCAAGAGTCTCCTCCAGCACCAGAATTCAAAAGCATCAATTCTTCGGCGATCAGCCTTCTTTATGGTCCAGCTCTCACTTCCATACATCACTACTGGGGAAACCATAGCTTTAACTATACGGACCTTTGTCGGCAAGGTGATGTCTCTGCTTTTTAAGATGCTGTCTAGGTTTGTCATTGCTTTTCTCCCAAGAAGCAGGCGTCTTTTAATTTCGCCGCAACCCCATAGTCACCATTAACTGGATGTAACCATCCAGGGGTTCGTTACCTTCTACCTACTTTTGAGCATAGGATTGCAATATAACTGACTAGACATTGCAAGCTATCATAAAATGCTTAGCTTTTGCTGGATCGTGCCCAGAATTCTTTTTTCAACTAAAATCTCAAATATCGCTTTAGCTTCACATTCTTACTAACTTTATCATGTCTTTTTACTGTGTATGAGATCATTTCAGTCTCAACAGAAGCTTCCCCCCACCCCCCATTGTACAGTTTTCTTTACGGTGGGAAACGTTCCCATGGCTACTCTTCTGTGGATGGTTTGTTGTTCAAAAAAAATTCCATATATGAAAATTGCATAAAAGAAATGCCTTCTAACAGAGGACACCTGTTGGGCAGAAAATTGTTCTTCAAGATATAGAAAATTAAGTCTTAAACGTACCTGGCAAATTAATTCAATGCATTTAATGTATGGAGTGAGTTCCTTCAAAATCTGTAGAGAGGAAGGGATTCATCTGTTCTTTAGGCTGAGACCTAATTCACATTTGCCTGGGACCAATTCCATTGAACCTTGGGAGCTTTACTTGTGAGTAAACATGGTTTCGATTAAATTGAGTGTAGTGCTAATTTATACAGGATACAGCATTCCTCCTTTGTATGTACACCTTAGCCCTTTTCACACCTTTAATAAAAGGTTTTTTTAAAAAAAAAAAAGACAAAGGACACCTGGACAGTTAAGTCCAGTCAAAGGTGACTATGGGGTTGCGACGCTCATCTCGCTTTCAGGCCAAGGGAGCTGGTGTTTGTCCACAGACAGCTTTCCGGGTCATGTGGCCAGCAGGACTAAACCGCTTCTGGCGCAACAGAAACCATGACAGAAGCCAGAAGGCACGGAAATGCCATTTACCTTCCCACCGCAGCGGTACCTATTGGCATGGACAGGCAGAGTCCCCCAAACCCCAGGCGACCCCCGAGCGGAATAATGACACAAGGCAACGTGCTATGGGATTAAAATTAGCCACAACTTTATTAAGATTCAGATGTAGGGAGACCTTGGCTCAGGCATTGGGGTTTATCCTTCCCAGTCCCCCAGCCGGGGATCTGGGAGACTTCAGGGTTATCCAGAATGTGTGAGGATTGGGCTGGCTCTGGAGAACTTATGTTCAAGCAGAGAGCCCATCCCCCGTTCACCGCAGCTGGAGGGGGAGAGCAATGACAACCTCTCGGCGTATGGCCAATGCCTCCCCTCAAGACCCCTTTAACGGAGAACCCTGGGATCACCGCCACAAGGGGGTGTGGGTCACCGCTTCACCCACCCACCCACACCCATTTAGACTAAAGGATTCCGCCCAGGGCCTGACACCACCAAAGTTGTGACATATTGCTATGGGAAAGGCGAAACCTGCCAATGCAGGAAAATTCCTTTCCGACCCTTCAACAGCAACCATGACGTAGCAGTGCCTGCGTACCTGTGGAGAAGAGGTTAACCTGCAAAATAAGACTTAATTGAGGGAGTGGAGGGTGGGAGAAGCTCTGGAGCCCGACTGCCGCCTCCCAGGTAAGCTACACCTTCTATTGTGTGGGCAGGGTGGTCCCTCCCCTTACCTGGCCAATCCCCTGTCAACCCCTCCCCAGGCAGGATTGGGCGATTGGCTGCGGTAGGCGGAGACCTCCAGGTATCCAGCCTGGGGAGGATGAACTACCAAACTACCAGGAGCCGCACTGGGATCCAGGGGGCTGCGCACACCCACCCAAAAGTTGCCCCCCCCATTTGCTGTAGGCAGCGGTCATTATCAACCTGCACTGGCATGCTTTCAAACTCCTAGGTGGGCAGGAGCTGGGACAGAGCAACGGGAGCTCACCCCGCCGCGGGGTTCGAACTGCCGACCTTCTGATCGGCAAGCCCAAGAGGCTCTGTGATTTAGACCACAGCACCACCCTCATCCCTTTAATAACAAATATACTGAAATATACTCGGAGTCGAGTGTGGATTTCATGCTCTTTATTCAGCTCATAGTAGCGAGGAATGAAAGTTCCCCCAGAACGTCTGCTTTATATACATTATTTACACAATGGGCCCCATGTGATTGGCTAATTCCAGGATATTCCTGTAGGCCAATCAGGTTGCGGATTCATTTCCCCCTGGAGCTGGATTGGGTGGCTCCTGCGGACCAATCAGTCTGCTGCATTCTGAATCCTATTGTTCTAGGACCATTCAGACTGCTGCATTCTGAATCCTATTGTTCTAGGACCAATCAGACTGCTGCATTTTGGATCCTATTCAACTCAGTACATAACATATACCGAGTCTGTAAAGGGGTCCCTCTGCAGACCTGTGCAGAAAGTTTGACAGGGCTCATATACACTTACAGCTGCAAATCCATAGGATCCCTTTCTACATTTTCTGCGAACCCAGAGGCATCTGAGGAACGGCCAGGGGCCATGATCTCTCTCCCACTTTTACCTTCCCTGTCTCTCTCTTGGTCATGGTGGTAAGTCGGCATAGAGAGAGAGTCCAGAATTCTTCACAGTGTTTATCTCAGTAATCTTTACAGCAACCGCATAAGGTAGAGGGTACGTTTCCCTGAGTAAATATTCTGGTGGTGTACATTTTTTAAGTTTAGGGCTCTGCTGGTCTTTCTGTTTCAATATTTTTGTCTCAAAAAAGAAAAGAAAAGCCCTCTTCCGACAGGATTTGATCCCTTGGAGACGAGCAAACAACTTTTATAGTCTTTTCTTGTTGCATTGGAAAACTCAAATAGCACACACAGCAGGGGGGAAAGAGAGGGGCAGGGAAACACAGAAGGCCAAACATCTGTTCTTGCTGCAGCTGGACTTTTGGAGAGTCATAGGCTGTCATCCACTCAGATAATCGTTATGTTTGTATGTGACTGCATTTGTCACGTTAAAGCTATAAAGGTAAAGGTAAAGGGACCCCTGACCATTAGGTCCAGTCGTGACCGACTCTGGGGTTGCGGCGCTCATCTCGTTTTATTGGCCGAGGGAGCCGGCGTACAGCTTCTGGGTCATGTGGCCAGCATGACTAAGCCGCTTCTGGCGAACCAGAGCAGCACACGGAAATGCCGTTTACCTTTCCGCTGGAGCGGTACCTATTTATCTACTTGCACTTTGATGTGCTTTCGAACTGCTAGGTGGGCAGGAGCAGGGACCAAGCAATGGGAGCTCACCCCATTGCGGGGATTCGAACCACCGACCTTCTGATCGGCAAGCCCTAGGCTCTGTGGTTTAACCCACAGCGCCACCTGGGTCCCCTGTTAAAGCTATACTGTCTAGCATTTCTTCCCTTTACCCTCTAACGTTTCCTCCGTTAAAATCTACAAGTTTGTAAGAAATTAAGGAAGGATGTGCCTGCCTTCCAGTTGGAAAATGGTTTCACAGATTGATTTTAAAACTTGGCAGCACAGGGCAGCTGGGTTTGAAGATGGGCCATGCTGAATTTGAGGCGGAAAGGATAAGAAATGCCTTATTTGGAATGAGTTGAATGCATTATGAGTGACATTGGGCAGTTGACAGATGCTGTGTATTTCGAGACTTTCCTGGGGGTGGTTTGGGGAGGGGGGAAGTATTTCCGTTTGTGCTTGCCCTTTGGGAAATGGTTGTATTAGGCCAAGGGGAATGTCTAGTTCAGAGGCGGGGAAGCTTTATGCCCCAGTGGCTAGTTCTTTATTTCCCTACCCACCTCCACTCAGCAGGTCTAATATATATATATATATATATATATATATATATATATATATATATATATATATTTAAGATTCAAGATTTCTTTATTGTCATTGTACAAGTACAATGAAATTGGATAAAATAATAATAATAATAATAATAATAAAATTCATTTTTCATTTAAACAATTGTTTCCCTCAACCAAAAGTGTACTCAACACGAGTAACAGCACGAGTAACCCTTAAAAAAAAATAAGGGAGAGCACTGAGCACCGCTGTGTCTATGCGCATATATATATATATATATATATATATATATATATATATATATGAATTTTATTAGTTTTCAATTACAATCCAATAATAGCCTCATAATAACAATACCAACTTATAATACAATTATAATACAATCGTTCAAATACCAAATTATATAATTAAGATAAAGTGGCCCCCAGCATGCTAGAATTGATGGCTTGATTATTTGCTTTTTATTTCTGCGTTCCAAAATCTTATTAATTTCCATTACCTTCTAGCCATAATTATTACAGCCTCTTATACAAAAACAGCAGAATTAATAACTTCTATTCGTGTTGACACATTAAAAGATTTATAAAACTACAAGTGAGCAACTCATACTATATCCTTGTACGTTTCTGAGCACAATTCAAAGTGTTGGTGCTGACCTTTAAAGCCCTAAACGGCCTCGGTCCAGTATACCTGAAGGAGCGTCTCCACCCCCACCGTTCAGCCCGGACACTGAGATCCAGCGCCGAGGGCCTTCTGGCGGTTCCCTCACTGCGAGAAGCAAAGCTACAGGGAACCAGGCAGAGGGCCTTCTCGGTGGTGGCACCCGCCCTGTGGAACACCTTCCCTCCCAGCAGATGTCAAAGAGAACAACAACTACCAGACTTTTAGAAGACATCTGAAGGCAGCCCTGTTTAGGGAAGCTTTTAATGTTTAACAGACTATTGTCTTTTAATATTTTGTTGGAAGCTGCCCAGAGTGTCTGGGGAAACTCAGCCAAATGGGCGGGGTATAAATAATAAATTGTTATTATTGCTGTTGTTGTTGTTGTTCCTGTGTGTGGCAATTATTCTGTCCATGGTGTTTCTTCCAGTCCTTGTAAGATGTCATGTCTTTCTTTTCCCCGGTTGTTGCCATTATCCATCATGCCTTCGGCGGAGCTCGGCATGTAGCACTCACCTGTCAAAATTGGACCATTGGGAGGGGGGATAACGACACCCCTCCTTGCCTGAAACTATATGATGTATGGTTTGAGATTAGATGGGGGACCGCATTGCAGGGGCTTGGACTAGATGACCCTCCAGGTCTCATCCAACTCCACAATGCTATGGTTCTATGGTGTGAGATGCGGGGCAGCTGTGGGTGGTCTGTGGAAAACTGCCCTGCAAGCCGGGTGTGTGTGTGTTGGGATACACAGAATGCTGTGTAACACAGTAAGTCTACAGGCTTGAGCTTGCTTGTAAAGTAAAAGAGGCTGATGCAACAGGCCTGCAGTGACTCAGCAGGAGTGTGCTGACAGATGATTGGCTGTTGTTTTGTATTAAAGGGGAACCTGTTAAGCAGGGTGTGTGTGGATGTAGAGTGTGATCAGAGAGAGTGTGAGTGAAGTCCTACTTGTCTTGCCTTTTAGTGCAGCCAGGTGTTCTGCTGCATGAACTGTCTGTATGTATATAGCTCACAATAAAAGAATACTGCACTAAAGAACCTGTGGCTTTTGCACAGCTCTGCTACAACGCCGTGGAGGAATCCGCGACAGGGGGCTGGCAGGGCACATTTGGTCCTCCTTGCATAGGCTCCCCTTCATTGAACTTGTGTGCGCCTTTACTGCCCCGGACTCTGAACTCATCATCCGAAGACCTTCATGTGAGGTCTGGTGGGTGGCAACATGTTGTTGTTTAGTCGTTTAGTCGTGTCCGACTCTTCGTGACCCCATGGACCAGAACACACCAGACACTCCTGTCTTCCACTGCCTCCCGCAGTTTGGTCAGACTCATGTTGGTAGCTTCGAGAACACTGTCCAACCATCTCGTCCTCTGCCGTCCCCTTCTCCTTGTGCCCTCAATCTTTCCCAACATCAGGGTCTTTTCCAGGGAGTCTTCTCTTCTCATGAGGTGGCCAAAGTCTTGGAGCCTCAACTTCAGGATCTGTCCTTCTAGTGAGCACTCAGGGCTGATTTCCTACAGAATGGATAGGTTTGATCTTCTTGCAGTCCATGGGACTCTCAAGAGTCTCCTCCAGCACCATAATTCAAAAGCATCAATTCTTCGGCGATCAGCCTTCTTTATGGTCCAGCTCTCACTTCCATACATGACTACTGGGAAAACCATAGCTTTAACTATACGGACCTTTGTCGGCAAGGTGATGTCTCTGCTTTTTAAGATGCTGTCTAGGTTTGTCATTGCTTTTCTCCCAAGAAGCAGGCGTCTTCTAATTTCGTGACTGCTGTCACTATCTGCAGCTACCAACATGAGTCTGACCAAACTGCGAGAGACAGTGAAGGATAGACGTGCCTGGCGTGCTCTGGTCCATGGGGTCACCATGAGTCGGACACAACTGAACGACTGAACAACAACAACAAGTTTCATGTGAATTTCTAAATGCAATTGTTTATTAATGAGGATATTCCTTCTTTCCTTATTTATTTTTGGCACCTCTACCCTGTTTTTCAGCTAATAAGACTCCCAGAGTGACTAACATACAAGAAATTAAAACAAGAACACCCCAGCATGCAGGGCACACAATAAAAAATGCACAGTTAAATAGTAGTTCCCACGCTCTAGCATGTATTTATTTAATTAATCTGATCATTTTAGGCTGAAAGCACATGATAGGAGTTTGTTTCAGATATTGACAATCATGTGGTGTACACACTCATTCATCTGTTCAGGGGTCCGTCCGTCCCATTTCACCAGAGCCAGCTGTACCACATCTCCATCCTCCCAATTCTCTTAAAAACCATTCTCTTTCTCCAACTTTAAATGAGCCAATCTCACATTTTCCCTCCTTGGAGAACTTCATCCTTGAGACTTTCCACATTGTAACAATGCTGAAGATATTTCCTTGAGCTCTGGCCAGAAATTTCAATACTAGGAATAATTCCTACTCGTGAGTTATAGTCAAATAAAAGTACGTATTCTGTTAAGAATTACAGTCTTAGGCAGAGAATGTCAGTTCAAATAAGAAAAACAGTTTCAAGTTCACAATAATATGTGTAGCTTCAAGTGAAAAATACAACTTCAAATTCACAGTAGTATGAGTAGACAATAATTCGTTACTTGAAATTTCTTATGTTCTTATACTGTAACAATAAATGTACAGTGGACCCTCGACTTATGAAGGTAATCCGTTCCGACGGATTCCTCGTAAGTCGAAAAAATCGTAAGTCGAGTCCCCATAGGAATGCGTTGAAGAACACATTTGTATATCGAAAAAACCTTCGGGACTCGAAAAAACCGCATCTAAAGCGGCCGCGGCTTCCGATCGGAAGTCGAAAAAATTCGGAAGCGGCGGCCGCTTTGATCCCTCATAACTCGAAAAATACGGAAGTCGGGTTACTCGTAAGTCGAGGGATCACTGTATATCAGTTCGTATTCAAAAGTATTCAAAAGGATCGTTTTATAAGTAAAGCCGGAGTGAAGAGTCAATTCAGGAAAAGCAACCAGGATAGGGCCCGGTTTCGGTGTGGATGTCTTTGTCAGCTAATTTCTGAGTTCGTGTTAGTTTGTAGAGTGCATTTGGAAGTATCATGTAACTCTGTTTTTCAAATGTAGTGTCTGAGAATGAAGAGATCCGCATGTATCTGAGTTTTTCTGTGCGTTTTGTGTATTTCCTTTCAGTTTAACTAATAACAAGAACTCCAATTTATTTAACGAAGATATTTCCTTGCCTGGAAAGGCGGTTATTATTCGGCTCCCTTAGCCCCGACCAGTAGAAAATGCCATTTTCCACTGTTTGCCGCGGAACAATGGACACAAGGCTCGTTTGTTTCCGTGGCCCTTTCCGTGCCCGCTGCTGACTCCACAAGTCGAATGTCACCACGGCTTCACCTTTTCCCTAACGCCGAGAGACTAATGATCTCCCACTTGAGAGAATGAGAGAGGCTCATTTCCTCGCCACTCGATCGCTGCCCACACAAAAATGCAACCTTTTCATAAGAGGCAGAGTTGGATTCAAAGCCCCCCCCCCCCAGCCCTGTGGTCTGATCTGCTCAGCTTCGCCACCCATTCACCAGCTCGTTGAATGAAGGCTTTGGGGAAGAAAAGAGGGGTGAATAGCTCCCCAACCCAACAACCGGCCCCATCCTTGTTGTCCCTTTTTATCCCTTGAGCTTGGAAATTGAGCTAATACCATAAGAAAAAGGGGTTGTGGCACCGCTTCTTGTTTTTGTGACCCCCACATTGTTATTGCATCGGGGTGAGAGGAATGGGGGGTGGGGAATAAATGCATAAACAAGGACCTTTCAGCAGCCATGAGCTGCTGGAGCCTCAAACTATGACGTTCTTTCTGATGTAAACATTACAAAAATTATTAGACCGATATCTAAATATGCAGCGGGTCACATTTTTTTTTTAAAGCAAACCTCTTTTGCACAGCTCTTTTATATGTTTAGATCAGCTTTCAACTTTTAATTAGTTTAATAAGCGAATTAATCAATCATTCTTAAGTTAAATAATCATTGGGGGCAATTTTAATTGATGGGGCTGCAAATTAAGGGCATGTGTGTTTAACTTTCGAAGGCCCTTTTGTCTTTGGTAAGTTTCATTCTCCTGATGGTTAAGTTGTAAAATAAAAAGCACCCCGGGTGAAAATCACTCCTGATGAAAATCACGCAAGGTATTTAATTTTGGAAAGATATGGTGAATAAGTAAATATATGAAGTTAAAAGAAAGACAGGTAATTATATAAATATGGACGTCAGTGTCGTATACCTTTTTCTTTTTCGATCCCTATTTGACTTAATGGAGAGATGTACAGGGAAGTCTACGATGAATATGATAATATACATTGAAATTTTTCTTTAGTATTGATTGGAAATGATATATAATCTTGATTATGTAAGAATTTTAGTTGTTAATTTGTTGGTATGTATTTTTGTTTGGTTGTTTGTTAGTATGTACTTTTGTATGGTTGGTGGTGAAGTGATTGTGGTATGTGATTGTGGTAAAAGTTCAATAAAAACAATTTTTTAAAAAAGGGGGGAAAGAAAATCATGCAAGGTAGAAATCTAGGCTGAAGTTTTCCATCTGAACATTCTAGTTTTCTATGTGGTGACAGAGAGATTCAAATGTGTGGGAGCATTACAAAATTCAGTCCAGGAAATATGTATTTTTCGCTTTATTCTATTGATGCTACTAACTGATAAATGGGTTTCTCCTGTTGCCTCCATTTTGCATACATGAGTCCTCTGGTGTCGTGTGGAATGAAAACCTAAAACAATATGGTCTTGACGCTGTGGTTTAACGCGGGTGGCGCTGTGGTCTAAACCACTGAGCCTCTTGGGCTTGCCGATCGGAAGGTCGGCGGTTTGAATCCCCGTGACGGAGTGAGCTCCCGTTTCTCTGTCCCAGCTCCTGCCAACCTATCAGTTCGAAAGCACACCAGCGCGAGTAGATAAATAGGTACCACTGTGGCGGGAAGGTAAATGGCGTTTCTGTGCGCTATGGTTTCCGTCACGGTGTCCCGTTGCACCAGAAGCGGTTTAGTCCTGCTGCACATGACCCGGAAAGCTGTCTGTGGACAAACGGCGGCTCCCTCGGCCTGAAAGCGAGATGAGCGCTGCAACCCCATAGTTGCCTTTGAGTGGAATTAACTATCCAGGGGTCCTTTAACTTTACCTTTAACAAAGCTAAGCAGGAGCCCATCAAGACCAAGGCAGGTATCGTGGTGTTTCCTACATATCGGCCAATGCCTCTTAATCCTGAACCATTGTACAATATGGACAAACTATTCAAGCCCTCGGTATATCAATTGGTTCATTATGTGGCATCTTCCCAGTCAGAAGAGAGATGGGGAATTATTTCATTAATCTACAAATCCCGTGGAAGCCACCAAATTGTAAGTCTCCATCCAAACTATGATTACATTTACTTCTCTTGCCCACCCATTGAAAGGGAATGGCTCCTACGTTAGCGAAACAAAGAGAATCGGAATAAAAAAAAAATTCCTTCCATTAGCACCTTGAAGGTAAAAGGTAAAGGGACCCCTGACCATTAGGTCCAGTCGTGACCGACTCTGGGGTTGCGGCGCTCATCTCGCTTTATTGGCCAAGGGAGCCGGCGTACAGCTTCCGGGTCATGTGGCCAGCATGACTAAGCCGCTTCTGGCGAACCAGAGCAGCGCACAGAAACGCTGTTTACCTTCCCGCTGGAGTGGTACCTATTGATCTACTTGCACTTTGACATGCTTTCGAACTGCTAGGTTGGCAGGAGCTGGGACCGAGCAACGGGAGCTCACCCCATCGTGGGGATTCGAACCGCCGACCTTCTGATCGGCAAGCCCTAGGCTCAGTGGTTTAACCCACAGCGCCACCCGCTAAGTAGCACCTTAGAGACCAGCTAAGTTTGTTATTGGTATGAGCTTTCGTGTGCATGCACACTTCTTCAGTTGAGCTTTTCATCAGATTCTCATGCAGAGCTACCCAATGTGATGACATCATAGCATAAAAGAAAAATTATCATGGCAAGGAAAAGCCCTTTTGGTAAGAAGTCATCACGCTGGCACGAGGCCAGTGCGCATATTGCCGAGTTCTGTTAATAAAATTTATTGAAACACATTTGCTGTTTAAATTGATTTTAAGGTCAGGAATCACTTCAGTTTTTCATGCAGAAAAATCTCCCTTTCAGATGGTGCAAGCTACGTTTTAGTTAAGTATATCACGGCTGTAGACAATATCCAAAGTGCGGCACCAGTTTAGAAACGTAGAAATAATAGAACCAGATTGAAAACAGTCAGTAACAGGTCCAAAGTTGCCAGCTAAACCACATCCATTCCATCATAAATAATAATAAAATTTTATTTATACCCCCCCTTCCCGATCAAAACCGGGCTCAGGGCGGCTAACAACAAACATAAAAATATTGATTAAAAACGATTTTAAAAACAGCTTTAAAAATTGCATAAATACAACATAAATGTGGCATCACCAGGGCTAACTGGCCAGATTAGTCCTGCTAGGGTGTGTGGGAGATGAGTAGGAATGTGGATGAGGGAATATTGTTTAATATTTCCTATCCCAGCTTGTGCTAACAAGCTCCAAACTAGCAGAGATTCTCATCCCCAATTAAACGCAGCAAAACGTGGCGATTAAGTTCCTATGAACTTCTATAACAAGGCAGTTCCTGGCATATAATTCCCCTGGCTCCCTCTTAAAAGTAAATACACGACACAATGCTTTTAAAAGTAAAAAGGTTTTACTCACAGACATTCCAAGCTTTTACAAGTCTCAGAAGGCAGGCTAGCTTAGATTAAATGTATGTACATGTGGAGATTCTCCTTAAGGGAGAAGGCTCCACCTAGGCCCTCTTGGCTGGAAGCCAAGAGTGCATCTCTTGAGATGTTGCATCCTCGAAGTCCTGATGAGAAGAGAGAGGAGAATGGCAGCTGACCTGTGTGCTACAGGTAAGGCCACTCCCACCTCTGGTCACACAAGGAAATGATCTCAGTCCAGGCACAGGAAACTAGCTGGAGGACCAAGACCCCTTGTGTACACTCTAGGAATGTTGTGATTTACTGCACCAGTGTTATACATCCTACAGGGTGAGCGAGGAGACCAGGGAAGATAATTAATGTGGGGTCTCAGTAAGAGTTTCTTCATAGAAAAAGGGGACGGGAAAAGGAAAGAAGGGTCAGGCTAAGTTGAAGGCCAGGCGGAATAGCTCTGTCTTACAGGCCCTGTGGGAGGAGATCAAGTCTTGCAGGGCCCTAGTCTCGTGGGACAGAGCATTCCACCAGGTCGGAGCCATCACTGAAAAGGCCCTGGCCCTGGTGGAGGATAATCTGGCTTCTTTAGGGCCCGGGACCCTTAAGCTATTATTATTCGTGGACCTTAGAGTCCTCTGTGGGGCATACCAGGAGAGGCGGTCCCGTAAGTATGAGGGCTTTAAAGTTCAAAACCAGCACCTTAAACCTGACTCGGTACTCCACCAGGAGCCAGTGCAGCTGGTAAAGCACTGGGTGACTATGCTCCCATGGCAAGGATCCTGTCAGAAGCCACCTCCTGAAAAAAAGATGATGTTATTACTCATTTATGGAAGGCCATTAATGAGGGAGCCTGAATGATCTCTCTAGGAAGCATATTGCCTTACCAGTGGTGGTTGTTTCTTTGTTCTATTTATTAACTGGATTTTGCAAGCAGTACAGCTCCACCCTTGGTGGCCCAACCATGATTCCTAATCTCAAAAATGATCCAGACATAGTGTCACTCTAGGATGCTTAGGGGAAAGCGGCACGGCAGCTGCCATTGAAACACCAGACAGGAGGAGACCCAATCTAGCAGATCTTAGAACAAATTTCAAGACTAATGCAAGGAAAAGCTGACATAGGAGATCCGTGTTCTTCAACCTTAGATCCCCCAGATGTAGTTGGACTACAATTCCCATCAGTCACTTAGTCAATGGTGAGGGTGATGGGAGTTGTAGTCCAGAAATATTTGGGAACTCACGGCTGGAGAATACTGCTTTAGACACTGTATCCTGGTCCTAAATTGTTTAGGCCTTTAAAAGTAATAACCAGTATTTTGAAGTGGGCCGAGAAATGAACATGAACCCAAGGAAGCAATTGCAAAAGCACCATTATTGATCTTTTCATTGAGGAAACCCAAAAAGTTTCCAAAGGAAACTTGTAATCTGGGGAACCGGGTTCGCGTCCCCGCTCCTCCACATGCAGCTGCTGGGTGACCTTGGGCTAGTCACACTTCTCTGAAGTCTCTCAGCCCCACTCACCTCACAGAGTGTTTGTTGTAGGGGAGGAAGGGAAAGGAGAATGTGAGCCGCATTGAGACTCCTTCGGGTAGTGATAAAGCGGTATATCAAATCCAAACTCTTCTTCTTCTCAGAGTCCCTCAGACCATACTTTGAAAACCACTCGGCTAGATCCCATTTTTTGCGGGAAACTCCCTTATTCCAATGCCGTTTCCCGCTGCTATCCCGGATTGTTGATATCCCTTAAATTTCCCGGATTTCAAAGGAAGCAGCTCCTCTCCCTCCCTGCCGGCCAGGGAGGCTCCTCAGCTGCGTTGCTCGGCTGCCAATGAGGAGTCTGAGACCGACTGGGGGCGGAGCTTGCATGCCTTGTGCAGCCAGACCCTCACGCCCAACCAGACAGACAGCCTGCCTGCCGTCTATGCGCTCGCTCTTTCGCTCACCCGTTCGCGCGCAGCCTCTGGAGCGCAGGGTGGCGAGGCTACTTGGTGCTATTGCACCGCCCTCGCGGCATCCCTTATTTTCAAATCCGAAAGTTCGGAAAAATCCCTTATTTTCAAATCCGAAAGTTGACAGCTATGGGCTAGATATATGCATATGAATACATAATGTGCATCCATAATAGAAAAATAATGACAAGAAGTGAGAGGGAAGATTTAAAAAAGAGAGAGGCTGGTGTTTATTGGCAGATGTTTGAACTCAGACCTGTATAAAGAGGAAATTTAATTCCAGACTTCGATCACAATTGTTCTTGGACGTTATCATTCTTAAATGCTCGGAAAGGGCGATCAGGCTGACTTTTATTACCCCAAATAAGAAATGCACAAGCTCAACTCATTTATATGCTACTGGTGTGCACTGAAGCAACTGCTTTCTGGGGAGGCTTTTATGAGGAGGTGGAGGGTGAAAGGCCTTTCTGCCTGAGCACCCAACAGAGAAGAAATCTATTGTGCGCCCTCTCTCCGTGGCTGCCTGCAAAAAGGTTCAGGATGAGGTTTCAAATTTAGCATGATGTCATCCTGCGATATATTCTCCTGAATAAAACACTGGGGGTTTCTTCTAAAGCAGTTTAGTCTTTCAGAATGTCCATGGAGTTCAAAGGTTCAAGGGTCTTTTTTTATTTTATTTTATTACCGCCATGCCATTAGGTTTCCATCTATCCACTCGAGGAGAGAATTCTTCCTTCGCCAAATGAATTGAACCATTAAGGAAGGAGATTATACCAAACCATTAATTAAACGCTATGTAAATCTACCAGCTTTTCTGAGAAAGAATGAGCAGTGTGTGGAGCGAGGGAAATTTTTCTTCCTCTCTTATAATACCTAGAACGCAAGGTCACCCAGAGAAGCTGAGTGGCAATAGGCTCAGGACTGACAAAAGGAAACACTTCTTTGCACAATGCGTAATTAACTTCTGGGATATGCTGCCACAAAATGTGGGAGATTGCCAGCAGTTTGGGTGGTTTAAAAAAAAAGAATTAATCCCATCTGTCGAAATCCTGCTTATACTCAAGATCTCTAAAAATTGCTCAAAGCACCGTGTATTTGTGGCATACGATTCCAAAGAACATACCATAGCTATAGAAGATATAAAATACCATAGATATGATTAGGCTACTTTAAAGGGAATTGACAAGTTCGTGAAGGGAAGTTCTACCAATGACTAGTAACCTTGATGGCTGGACAGAACTTTAGGGAACGTTGGAAGCTGCACAGTATAAAAGTAAAAGGTTTGGAAGAACTATACAGTTCCCGTTGCCTTAAAAAAGTAAACAATATTTTACAGGATCCATCTCATCCGGGATATAGTCTTTTTGCACCACTGCCTTCGGGCAAGAGATATAGAACAATTAGATCAAGAACAAATAGATTGAAGAATAGTTTCTACCCAAGAGCTATAACCATCTTAAATGCTGTAACCAGATAGTATGACCTTGAAGAGTTGTGATGTGCGTGTACGTATGAGCATGTGTGGCTGAAAATGTGTTCGTTTGTTTTGTTTTTTGTTTTGTTTTTATGGCACGGCATTCAATTTCGTTGCACTTGTACAACGTTGTACTTGTACAATCACAATAAAGAAATCTTATCTTATCTTATCTAAAGGACCCCTAGACGGTTACGACTATGGGGTTGCAGTGTTCATCTTGCTTTCAGGCAACTATGGGGTTGCAGTGCCCATCTTGCTTTCAGGCCGAGGGAGCAGGCGTTTGTCCGCAGACAGCTTTCTGGGTCATGTGGCATGACGAAACCGCTTATGGCGCAATGGGACACCGTGACGGAAACCAGAGCGCACGGAAATGCCATTTACCTTCCCGCTGGAGCCGTACCTATTTATCTACTTGCACTGGCATGCTTTCAAACTGCTCTTCAGTGTATCTGAAGAGGTGGGACAGAGCAGCAGGAGCTCACCCCGTCGCACGGATTCGAACCGCCGACCTTCTGATGGGCAAGCCAGCTCTCTGGAATGTCAAAGATGTCTCTTTCCCAGCCCTACCCGGAGGTGCCAGGGATTGAAACTGGGACCGTTTTCATGCAATGCGTGTGGTCTGCCAATGAGCTATGGCCCTTGTCAATATTCAGAGGCAGAATAACTCCACATAGCAGATGCTGAGAAGAAATGAAAGGGCAGCCATCATTTTCATGCTTTGCTTGTGAACTTCCAGAGCACCCTTGTAAATAACCCCACAAAGGTTGCTAGCCTGCTAAGAGGCTGGTAGCTACACTTCCTTGATAGCCACAGCAGAGGGGAAGCTCCATTCAGGGGCAGAACAAGGGGGGCGTTGGGGGCAGTGCGCCCCGGGTGCCACCCTGGAGGGGGGTGACACTTGGCACCACCCCCCGCGACTCCCAAGCCGAGCCCCGCCGCCCGGCACCCCGTCTGTAGCTCGTAAGGTCACCATTCGCGCGGCAGCCCAGACAGACTGCGCATGTGCGGAATGTCGCACATGTGCAGTCCATGCAGGATGCCGCACTTGCGTGGTCCATCCGCGCTGCAGGGTGCGAGCGGCACCCCATTCGCACGGCAGCTGATCGCACGGCAACTCGTAAGGTGTGATTGTGTGTGTAGTGTGGTGTAGTGGTTAAGAGCGGTAGTCTCGTAATTTGGTGAACCGGATTCGCGTCTCTGCTCCTCCACATGCAGCTGCTGGGTGACCTTGGGCTAGTCACACTTTTCTGAAGTCTCTCAGCCCCACTCACCTCACAGAGTGTTTGTTGTGGGGGAGGAAGGGAAAGGAGAATGTGAGCCGCTTTGAGACTCCTTTGGGTAGTGATAAAGCGGGATATCAAATCCAAACTCTTCTTCTGCTCACGCCCAGCAGCTTTGCAAGCAGCAGCACGGACAGACTGCGATTCGTAGCACGCATGCGTCGTGACATCACGACACATGATGCATGCACACTACGGAGCGACACCCTGCCCCCAGGGGGTGCCCCCGCATTTGCCGCTCTGGGAGGCCAAGCGGCTCTGTTCTCCAGTGGCTCCATTCCCCACAGTCAACATGAATAAGACAGCTATTGCCTCTTAGCAGACTAGTCAGAAACCTCTCATTCTACCAAGAAGGCTAGTGGAGGAGACACAGACCGATTCATCCCACCTCCATCAGGCAGCACTGTTCTTGTACTGGTTGTGCAGAAATGGTTTTGCTTCCCCAGAGCCAGTGTGGTGTAGTGGTTAAGAGCGGTAGACTCGTAATCTGGGGAACCGGGTTGGCGTCTCCGCTCCTCCACATGCAGCTGCTGGGTGACCTTGGGCTAGTCACACTTCTTTGAAGTCTCTCAGCCCCACTCACCTCACACAGTGTTTGTTGTGGGGGAGGAAGGGAAAAGAAGATTGTTAGCTGCTTTGAGACTCCTTCGGGTAGTGACAAAGCGGGATATCAAATCCAAACTCTTCTTCTTCTTCTGCAGCTAGCACAGAACTCAATTTGCAGATAAGGGATGCAGCAATGTGTTCCTCCAACAACAATTTGCTCCCTGACCTCCATAGAATTCATTGTAATTGATGGCTGCCAGGTAAACCTTGGAGCCCTGCCTCTAAAACTAGGGGCGAACGAAAGCTAACTGACACCCGGGGCGGGGAAAACTGCCGGCTGCGCACGCGTTGTGCTGCTACATACAATGCATGCGTGGCATCGCTACATAGGGCACATGTGCAGCGTCGCCACGTACAGCGCATGCGTGCGACGCCATGCATGCGGTGTACGTAGCAGTTTGCCGTCAGCACTGCCCGAGCGCTGCACGGGCGGTGGTGGGATCCTCCGCTTGTGGCTGTAGCAGTGACGGAGGGATCCCACCGCCATCCGTACCGCGCTCGGGCAGCGCCGGCGGCAAACCACTATGTACTAGCGCATGTGCTGCATCGCTACGTACAGCGCATGCAGGCGACACTGCGCATGTGTTGTATGTAACGGTTTGCCACCAGTGCCGCTCGAACGCTGTACGGACAGTACGATCCTCTGTTTGTGGCTGCAGCCGTGAACGGAGGATCCTCCACAGGTAGTGCGATGGCTGCTTGTGGTGGGGCGAGCACCCCGCAGGGTGCCTTCTTGTCACACACACCCAGACATGGCACCCAGGGTGAAACCCCCCGCCCCCCGCCCCCTTGCAACTCCACTTTCTAAAACATTTCCATTCCAGCCTTTGGGGCTACTTTATAATCAGCTCTTATGAGACTGCAGGTTAAAAGTCTCCAGTCCCTTTGTCTTTCTGAAATTGAGCTATGTTTTTTGCAAAACCTTCAATACTTTTCAGGCATGAGCTCTTCATTAAGCTTTCGGTGGACATCCCCTCTATTGTAGAGCACTTGAAACAAGTTGAAGACTTAAGACATTGCCTGAGAAGAAACCAGCCTTGTAAATCGTTCCTTGCAATGAGCAATGGGGATTCAAAGTAGTGTTAAATTAAAATGTATGCTCTGTCTATCTATGAAGCCCGGCTCTGTCAGAATAATAGGGGGGTCATTCAAGGCTGCATCTTGAACACTTGCCAATATCACATATGTTTCTCTTTGGTAGCCGCTGTGTGCTGTTGTTGTGCATTGAGCTTCATAAGCAGGAAAACCAGGCCACAGAAAATGGAGATTGAGCTGCTATTTTGACTACGTTGCAAACGTTCCAAACAGTAATTGAAAGGTTGAGTCATAGCTGTCAACCCTCCCTTTTTAAGCGGGAAACTCCCTTATTCCAATGCCGTTTCCCGCTGCTATCCCAGATTGTTGATATCCCTTAAATTTCCCGGATTTCAAAGGAAGCAGCTCCTCTCCCTCCCTGCCGGCCAGGGAGGCTCCTCAGCTGCGTTGCTCGGCTGCCAATAAGGAGTCTGAGACCGACTGGGGGCGGAGCTTGCATGCCTTGTGCAGCCAGACCCTCACGCCCAACCAGACAGACAGCCTGCCTGCCATCTACACGCTTGCTCTTTCGCTCACCCGTTCACGCGCAGCCTCTGGAGCGCAGGGTGGCGAGGCTACTTGGTGCCATTGCACCGCCCTCGCGGCATCCCTTATTTTCAAATCCGAAAGTTTGAAAAAATCCCTTATTTTCAAATCTGAAAGTTGACAGCTATGGGTTGAGTTGAAAGGAGACAAAGTGTGAAGTCTTAAATTAGTACCCGTGTTAAAAATGTAACAGTTTGGTTCTAAAGGTTCTAAATGGCAGATAAACCATTTCAGATTTTGGGGGAAATCTCTGAAAGGTATACCCTATATACTCGAGTATAAGCCTAGTTTTTCAGCACATTTTTTGTGCTGAAAAAGCCGCCCTCGGCTTATACTTGAGTGAGGCAGACAGTGGCTCCTATGAAGCTTTCCCAGTTTTTTTGTGGTAAAATTGGGTGCCTCGGCTTATATTCGGGTCGGCTTATACTCGAGTATATACGGTATGTATATGCGCACACACACACACACACACACACACACACACACACAGGTGCTTGTATGAAATTACCCAAAGCAGTAAGATTCAAGAGCTTTTTTTAAAAGCGTAAAATATATGTGCCTTTGCCATGCATATATTAACTGTGCATGACAATCAGTGAGAAGAAATAACTGCATGTGGCCACAGGGCATTGCCTTGCCTTGATTCCATCCCCCTTCAGATGTGAGCTGGTTTTCCACCAATTCTATCCTTACAGGCCCTAACCTCTTCAGGCCCAGGTATAGATCTGTGGAGACCAGTCTGGATGCATCGACCATGGGAGGAGAGCAATGTTAATAACATATTGGGCATTTCCATAGTCGAAGGTTCAGTTCATGGAGTTTCACATTTGCGATAACATTCCTACATTTTTATTACATATGGAGATATTGAAAGTAATTTATTATATATATTGTATTCCCCCCCCCCCCAGGTCTTGTGGTCTTCCATGCAGGCACTGATCCATCCCACACATTCTTAATAGGGCTGAAAGGTTAATTTGTAGATTAGACAGCTAATAGATTAGTTAGCTAATAAGCAGGGGCAATGTGGCTTCAAACTAAGGCAGGCATAGGCAAACTCGGCCCTCCAGATGTTTTGGGACCATAGCTGTCAACTTTCGGATTTGAAAATAAGGGATTTTTATAACTTTCGGATTTGAAAAGAAGGGATGCCACGAGGGCGGTGCAATGGCATCAAGTAGCCTCGCCACCCTGTACTCCAGAGGCTGCGTGCGAACGGGTGAGCGAAAGAGCGAGCACATAGGCGGAAGGCAGGCTGTCTGTCTGGTTGGGCGTGAGGGTCTGGCTGCACAAGGCATGCAAGCTCCGCCCCCAGTCGGTCTCAGACTCCTTATTGGCAGCCGAGCAACGCAGCTGAGGAGCCTCCCTGGCCGGCAGGGAGGGAGAAGAGCTGCTTCCTTTGAAATCCGGGAAATTTAAGGGATATCAACAATCAGGGATAGCAGCAGGAAACGTCATTGGAATAAGGGAGTTTCCCGCCAAAAAAAGGGAGGGTTGACAGCTATGTTTGGGACTACAACTCCCATCATCCCTAGCTAACAGGCCCAGTGGTCAGGGATGATGGGAGTTGTAGTCCCAAAACATCTGGAGGGCCGAGTTTGCCTATGCCTGACCTAAGGGGATATACTTAGATATTACAGAATATTTTGTTAATATTACAGAGGGTGTGAAAAGATAGTCTTCCTTTTAACGAAGAGTATTAGCTTCTATTTATTTAATCAGAAACTGTTTTACACCTCCTTCAATATCTCAAAAGGACACAAATATCGATTTCTTTTTGCATTGTGTTAATTAATTCTTTCATTGATCGCAGCAGTTAAACGGCAGGTGATTAATCAGCTGACAGTCCTATGCTGCACTTTCTCCACAGCTAAAGAATTAGCTGCTCCCAGGTGCCCTTGTAGCTTTGAAAGTGAATTGATTTGCATGTGCAGAACTTCAAATTTAGTTCCTAGCATCGGGATCTGAAGGAAGGACTTGGAAAGACCTTGACTTGAGACTTGAAGAGTTGCTACTTATTGAAGCAGGCAGTGCTCAGCTATGTGGAGCAATGGGGCTATGATCCAGTAAAAGACAACCTCCTGTGTTCAGAAATGAACAACTTAGAAAAAGTGTTTCTTGCTGTTTTCAGATCTTATACCTGTATGGTGTAGCATACAGCGGTAAGAGCGGGTGGGGCCAGTGGGCAGCGGGGGTCGGCAGGGGCCGGATAATTAAGTCTCCAGCCCGCGGACCTTAGTTTGGGGACGTCTGCTGCAGACTGATATTTTGTCTGGAAGAACTCCCCAATTCACTTGGAGTTAAAAACTCCAAATGTTCAAAAGGTTGCTTGTATGGTGCCACTATCTATCATCTATCTACACTATCTATCTATCTATCTATCTATTCATTTAACCGCCCTATATCCAAGGATCACAAGGCAGTTTACAGTATAAAAACACAAAATACGCAACATAGTAACAAACAAAAAACAGTAACACACCCCAAACATCCACGTGAAGCTGCATGGCACATCACAGCACATATGGAGCTCTGGATCAGAGCAAATGCATTTCAGGAAGGCAGATACATACATAGACAGATAGAATATTCTTCAGCAGGTCACCCAATATTGCAGCAGTTTCTGAATTTCCACAAAGCCAAGTTCTTTTTTGTTGTTCTTATTTTGTAAGCTCTTTTCCTATTTTATTAATTTCCTATGCATATATCAGACATTTTCTCGCAGCTGCACGCTGCATCTAAAGATAAGACCATTGAGATCAAACAGCCACAGGTCAGGGCAATGGTTAATAATAGCCCTGGACATTTTAGCAAAGCTGCTCTCTCATCCCAATAAGGGTTTAGTCACATGAGCTACGGTAATGCAAACAGCCTGTTGCTTTACTTGCTCCCCAATGTAATATATTTTCTCAATGGCTTGATAAAATCTCTTAAGAAGCGTGGGAGTCTGGGGCATTCTCAGCAAAGTTATCCTTGCGGATTAGCACAAAGAAAACATCTTCAGTAAGAAGATACTATTAGGGACAAAGAAATATACTTACCCTTGATAATTTCATAAATATATACCATTCAGTTGCTGAAGTCTGCCCTGCCCTGTACTGCAGCCTCCTAATATTTAGCTTCTTCTTCCTCTTTGGCGATCACTCGTAGCCAAGTAAGATTGTCTTCCATAAACACGGTTTCCCTGTGCTGCCCTCAGCGGTACTCGAGGGCAGATTTCAAAAGATTCCAATCGAAAAAAGACTCTGCCCCTGCGGAAACGGCAACTTGGAAACAGTGGATCGTGTCCTCCTGTCATGCTCCCTCTGTAAAGATCTGAGATCCGAATTTATTACTCCACTCTTACTCACTATTCCAGGCCATCCATCTGCGAACACGTTGTTCTTCCTCTTATCAGATCAGATCAAATCAAATATTATTTATTGCATTAGCCATATGGCCATAGCACACAATGAGAAACCAGGCGGAAACCCGCCGCAAACATACACAAAATACAACAGATACACCCTGCACACTTTGCACAAATACATCTAAAAACTTTAAGTATAAAATCATGCTGAGTGAAACAAATAAAACAAGAAGCAATAACAGGGCAAAAAATGAGCTGACAACAAGCGTTGCCAGATTTATTTGGGGGCGTAATGAGATTAAGGGCCACTATTTGAATGACAATCATAACCATTTGATTGATCTTTTTATCAACTATTGCTTTTAACTGTATATTGTGTATCTTTTGTTGCAATGGCTGCTGGCTATGCGAATAAAGTTGTTATTATTAAAACAAAAAACAAAAAACAAAACGGTTTCCCACAAGGGTCCCCAATACGATTGTGTATACAGTGGTACCTCAGTTTTTTAACGTCACCGTTGACGAACTTTTTGGTTTTCGAACACTATAAACCTGGAAGTAAATGCTTCAGTTTTCGAACTCGCCTCAGAAGTCAAACATGCCATCTGGCTTCTGTACTGAGTTTTCGGTTTTCGAACGTTTCGGAACTCGAATAGTCTTCCGGAACGGATTATGTCCGAAAACCGAGGTACCACTGTAATGTTATTGTTATGACAGAGGAAGGGAACTGATGGCCCTCACCTGTCATTCGGAAGACACTTCCAGAAGAAACAAAATAAAAAATAAAAAAATTCCTTCCAGCAGCACCTTAGAGACCAACTAAGTTTGTTCTTGGTATGAGCTTTCGTGTGCATGCACACTTCTTCAGATACACTGAAACAGAAGTCACCAGACCATTATATATAGTGAGAGGGCCTGAGTAATACCCCTCTCCACCCTCTCACTATATATAAGGGTCTGGTGACTTCTGTTTCAGTGTATCTGAAGAAGTGTGCATGCACACGAAAGCTCATACCAAGAACAAACTTAGTTGGTCTCTAAGGTGCTGCTGGAAGGAATTTTTTTATTTTTTATTTTGTATTGACTATGACAGACCAACACGGCTACCTACCTGTAACTTCCAGAAGAGTAGCTTTAACCAGCTTCTATACCACTAATGTGTCTCACTTTGGATCCAGGGTTTTGACCTTTGAACTATTTTTAAATCCCTCTTTGATTATTTGCTATCAAAACATATATCTGTGTTTTTTTACTCTTTCTTACCTGACATTCTTAACAATCGGTCCCTTATCTGATTTTGGGTTGGTGATAAAACTGATGAACAGCAGAACTGACTGGAGAAGATTGTTTCCCGTGATGGAAATGCTGAAGTTTGACCTTTGCTGTTGTGTCTGAGCTGGGAAGGTTCTCTTGTGTTTATCCAATGTCTCCAACGCTCAAGTGAAAGGCATGGGGAAATTTTATAAATGCACAAGGGTCAGTGACTCTCTAAAAGATCCTTGGCAGACCCTCAGGGAGAAGCGATTAGATGGAATTGCACAAAAGAGCAAACTTCTGCTATAATGTCATCCATATAGATCACACAAACATATGAATATGCCAAACAGAAGGATTATTTGCAGAGCAGTGTCAAAAAATATTATTTATTCAAATTTGAAATTCAACAATAGTTCAGAATATCCATGCCTTCAGGTGTGGGGATTACTACATTAGTTTCCCTGGTTGGGGTGTATCAGGTGTTAGGGGAGGGGTAGTACCTCTGGTGGGGGGCGCATCATGCTCCTTTGGGGGTATTTTGTCAGCCTTTGGTTGCCACCCTGCACTCAGCTCTTACCCATGGCTCCTAGAAGCATGAAAAAGCACAAACAGCTGTGCCTGTGGAATATTTCACATGTTGTGCTAATCAGAATGCTTAACCTGAACTGATGAAGCTATATAGCGAAACCTGTGAGTAATCCGGAGGACAGGGCTTCTTCGTCCTTCTCATGTGCCACTTGTGTTGATTTTGGCTGGATGGTGATGTTGCAAGACTCATATAAATATGCTTCATCTACTATTACATCCATGAGATTTTTACTTTGAACCGTTGAAGAATTCTACTATCTACTCACCATCAACCAATTGTGAACG
This sequence comes from Darevskia armeniaca, assembly GCA_034641395.1. Taxonomy (NCBI): domain Eukaryota; kingdom Metazoa; phylum Chordata; class Lepidosauria; order Squamata; family Lacertidae; genus Darevskia; species Darevskia armeniaca. The sequence continues at coordinate 1,091,079 of JAWWNF010000026.1, read as the reverse complement.
TTTTTGTTGGCACCAAGATTTTGTTGCTATACCCAACCTGTTGCTGAATGGTTCAGTCACGTGAACATTATACATTCTGTTATATCACGCATATATGGCTTGTTAATCATGTGGCTTTATTGAAAGACTATTAGTTTTTCAGAAGAGGATTCCAGTAAATCTTTTATTATAGTTTCGGCCATTGTGTGGTGGTTTTGGTTGTTTATAGCATGAAAAAGCAGCCACACCCCAGAAATGGCTTCAACTGGCTGGCTAAACCAGGTGAGGGTAGCCGATGGGTCTCAAACCCTTGGTGTGTTAGGGACTTGCAAGTTAAGGCCATCACACAGAAGAGGGAACAAGCTTGTTTTCTCCTGCTATGAAAGGTAGGAATCAAAGCATTGACTTTAAGTCAGGCATAGACAAACTCGCCCCTCCAGATGTTTTGGGACTACAACTCCCATGATCCCTAGCTAACAGGACCAGTGGTCAGGGATGATGGGAATTGTAGTCCCAAAACATCTGGAGGGCTGAGTTTGCCTATGCCTGCTTTAAGTTAAGGAGATTCCAACTGAGCATAAGAAAGAACTGATAGTAAGAGCTGTTTGACAGTGGAATGGTCATCCTCGGGAGGTTATAGACTCTCCTTTCTTGGAGGTGTTTAAGCAGAGGTTGGGTGGCCATCTGTCATGGATGTTTTACCTGAGATTCCTGCATTGCAGGGGGTTGGACTGGGCTGGACTTGGGGTCTCTTCCAACTCTACAATTCTATTGTTGTATGATTCTATGGCTCTAAACAAATTATGGATTCACAAAAAGCTGACAAGATCTTCAAACGCTTTCCTAAAAACAAATACATTTGGGTGAAACTAGATACATATTCTAAGGCCTGTGGAAATTATTTTCTATAGGCCTGGGGGCACTGTTATACAGTGGTTCCGCTCCTTCCTCCTGGGCCGTGTTCAGAAAGTGGTGGTGGGGGATGAGTGTTTAGACCCCTGGGCTCTCACTTGTGGGGTGACTCAGGGTTCCGTCCTCTCCCCCATACTTTTTAATATCTATATGAAGCCGCTGGGAGAGATCATCAGGGGGTTTGGGCTGGGTGTTCCTCAGTATGCGGATGATACCCAGCTCTACCTCTGTTTCAAATCAGAACCAGTGAAGGCGGTGAAGGTCCTGTGTGAGTGCCTGGAGGCGGTTGGAGGATGGATGGTGGCTAACAGATTGAGGTTGAATCCTGACAAGACAGAAGTACTGTTTTTGGGGGACAGGAGGCGGGTGGGTGTGGGGGATTCCCTGGTCCTGAACGGGGTAATTGTGACCCTGAAGGACCAGGTGCACAGCCTGGGAGTCATTTTGGGAGGGCCTTCTCGGTAGTGGCACCCGCCCTGTGGAACGCCCTCCCATCAGAGGTTAAAAGGATCAACAACTACATGACATTTAGAAAATACCTGAAGGCAGCCCTGTTTAGGGAAGTTTTTAGTCTGTGATGTGTTAATGTGTTTTAATGCTTGCTGGAAGCCACCCAGAGTGGCTGGGGAGACGCAGCCAGATGGGCGGGGTACAAATAATAAATTATTATTATTATTATTATTATTATTATTATTATTATTATTATTATTACAATGTGTATTATTAGTACACATTGGCGGCATTTTGAGACATTTGTATTCAGGCCCAGAAAAAACACTTCTAGTACACGGAGGGCTCATCTACACTGCTGCTTTCCTCTGAGAAAACCCGCTGCTTACTGCTGAATCAGAGCAAACGTCAATCGGGTTTTCTCCAGATTGGCGTTTGCTCTGATTCAGCACTAAAGAGTGAGTTTTCCAGGGGGATGTGGAATGGCAAAGGCAACAGTGTGCCTAGACAGCACAGGGCAAGCAGAAAACAGATGCTCCAAAATGCAACGCATGTGTGTTGAAAAGAAATGGCCTAATTAACTAACAATTTAAGAGGAGAATCGAGACAAAAGTTTCAAGGGAAATGGGCCAGATATACAGAATATGTTCAAAAATACAGTAAGGGTCAGATCGGATTGCCAGCTTTTAAGTAATTCCGGAAGGAAAAGAACTATAAAATTGGGATAAAAAGGGATGCCGCCAGATATTATAGTGTGTTAAAAACTTACAGGAAGCAATGTAACTGAGTTGAACTACACTCATAGGTAAGATCGAAGTATACAATGGGGAAGGATGGGAAGTCGGGTGGGAAGGGATGGGGATGTTGAGATTGTTTTCTTTACTACTTTGTGTATCTGTTTGCTTTGTATTGACTATGCTTGTATGCAATGAAGAAAAAATGATAGGGGGAAAGAACAAATGGAAGCAGACACAGAAAGGTATATTTTATCTTTTTTTATTTTTATTTTTTCATTATCTCTATTCAGGTTTATTCGTTTGTAGTTAGACATGAGAAGAGGAATAATGTACAAGATTTACAGAATGAGGAATTATGTATCCAGTTAATAATAATTAACATTTAGTTCTGCTGTGTAAAATATGAACATACACTGTATATAAAAGAAGATGGAATTGTACATGTTATAACGAATAACCAATCAATAAAGTGTATTTAAAAAAAGAAAAAAAGGGGGGGAGGAAAAAAAGAAAAGAAAGCAATTCCGCCACACTCAAGGCGGCATGTTTTCCTTTGCCTCTAAGAATGACTGAAGGCTTAGGAATTGAGAACAGAACAGAAGGGTAGTGACACCAAACATGATTTTGCTGCCAAAGCCAGCAACCTTCTAGCCAGAGTCCCCTTCTCCCTGGAATATTTTCTCCCTGCAACGTGTGCCGTGCTGTTGTCATCTTGTGCATTTCCCTGTCCCTGTGCCTACCCTTCAGAGAAAAGAGGAAAACACATGGTATCTCAGAATAGAATGCATTCAACAAGTGTGCAGCAGTACACCCAATCTGTACTTCACATTTTTTTTGGAATGCTCCTAAAACCACTGGAGAATCGCAGCGCCTGCTGTGGCTGCAGAGACTGGCAACTCGTAACTGCTGCCTCCCGCGTTGTTTTTGCTGTGTTGGCAAGCACCGAAGTAGAGCTGCACAAATAATCAAGGAGTTAGTATATATACAGTCATACCTCGGGTTACAGACGCTTCAGGTTGCGCATTTTCGGGTTGCGCACCGCGCCGAACCCAGAAGTACCAGAATGGGTTACTTCCGGGTTTCGGAGCTCGCGCACACGCAGAAGCACTAAATCGCTCTTTACACATGCGCAGAAGCACCAAATCGCGACCCCCGTGTGTGCAGATGCGGCGCTGCGGGTTGCGAACGCTGCAGATTGCGAACATGCCTCCCGCACAGATCATGTTCGCAACCCGAGCAACAACTGCGATTGGGTTGAGAGATTTCTGGAGCAGCTGCCTCAATATTATACTTAACACGGGCGAACCCCCTCCCCCCCCGAAAAAACCACTTTTACTTGGAAATAGCAAGCGGACTTTAAAGACTGAGATTGATTTTGGCAGAAAAGATTTGATTTTATATTTATAAACTGTGGAATGAAAAATAAGACTCTGAAAGATTTATTAGTAATGGAGGACCTCCGACTTCCGACTTCGCAAGTAATGGCGCTGCAAGAATTGAATCGGTGTGGGGAGCCCGTGAGGCAGAGCACTACTCCATAGGGAGAAGCCAGTTCTGGTTGTTTATTGAAATTTGATTTATATTAGAGACTGGCACTCCTGGAAAGGTGTATGTGCAAAGCAAGCGGGGGAGAGTAGCAGCGTGAAGAAATTTGGTGAACAACAGGACGAGAAGATGGCGACGGTCGGAATGTGGCATTTGGAATTAAGAAGATCGACCTCATCCACACAGAGACATTGTTTATTATAATTTAGCCTGCTTGCTGGCATATATCAGCGACTGTGGAAATATTGGAAATAATTTTGAAAAGCAATTGATGGAGGTGATCAGGGAAGCTCCGGCGTCCGAGGCATGGGAAGTTCATATATAAAAAAAATTACTATAATAATTAGGCATAATTGGAATGTTTCTTTTAATTGGGAATTGTATACAGTGGACCCTCGACTTACGAAGATAATCCATTCCGAAGGAATCCTTGTAAGTCGAAATCACTGTAACTCGAGTCCCCATAGGAATGTGTTGGTAGAACGCATTCGTAGGTCGAAAAAACCTTTGGAACTCGAGAAAACCGCATCTAAAGCGGCCGCGGCTTCCGATCGGAAGTCGAAAAAATTCGGAAGCGGCGGCCGCTTTGATCCCTCGCAACTCAAAAAACTCGTAAGTCGGGTCATTCGGAAGTCGAGGGATCACTGTAATTAATTTGGATTGTAATTTGAAGTGTAATTGGGAATAATTTCAATGTGATTTGCTGTGATTTGTATTGGAAAATTCAATAAATAGATTATTTTTAAAAAAGGAAATATTTGGGCAGGAAGTAGGTTGGTATCACAAATAAAATACAATTTGAATTTTAAAAAGAGAGAGAGAGAGAGATTTCTGGAGCAGCTTATGAGTGTGTCGTCACTTTTTGTGTAATTTCTGAAGCTGTTCTGTGGCATGCAATCCATGGCCTTTTGCTTTGAGGACTGAATAGTCGGCAATGCTAAAGCTATTCATCATAGCTTTTCTCGAAATGGGAGGTAAGGTTAGCGTGATTAACCCACGTCTTCGATTCAGAAAGCCAAACGCCTGCTAGGAAATCCTGACGACAACAAAGGTGCCACAGCCCAGTGTGAGGAGTTTAGGATAAGAGTTACAAAACTTCAAACAGAGCGGGAGGGTGGGGGCAAAGCGGGGAGGGGCATGTCAAATTGAGAGACTTGACCTCTTCGGTTTCCCCTTAGACTGGTGTAACTGAAAGACCTGGGAACAGCCTCTGAATTAAGAGGCTTTGCAGAGCTCCAGGGGCAAAAGTCTGAGACAAGGAGGGAGATTCTTCTTTTTTTTCATTTTGAATCGCTCTTTATAAATGGCCCAGGGTAGGGCCTGCAGCTTAGTGCAAAGGCGCATCCATCGCAATGCAGAAGGTCCCAGCTTCAGTATCCAGATAAGAGATCAAAGGAAGCAGAGCTGGGAAACACCCGGGTTCGAGAGACCTTGCCAAGCCAGAGCAGGCCCTGCAGGGCTGGATGGAACAATGGCCTGACTCAGCATCCACAGGCAATTTCATTTGCTCTTAATAATAATAATAATAAATTTTATTTATACCCCGCCCTTCCCAGCCGAAACCGGGCTCAGGGCGGCTAACATCAATAAGATTAACGGTTTTTTTCTTTCTTTTATACTTTATTGTAATTAAAATACAGGTTAAAATACAATTTAATATGCCGCTTCATTTATCGCCCATAATCAAAACCATAAGGGGAGGAAACATCAGACTGAGTCCAACCCGAAGGCCAGGCGGAACAGCTCTGTCTTGCAGACCCTGCGGAAAGATGTCAAATCCCGCAGGGCCCTGGTCTCTTGTGACAGATCGTTCCACCAAGTTGGGGCCAGTGCTGAAACGGCCCTGGCCCTAGTTGAGACCAGTCTAACAACCTTGTGGCTCGGGACCTCCAAAATGTTATTTGTGGACCTTAAGGTCCTCTGCGGGGCATACCAGGAGTGGCGGTCCCGTAGGTACGAGGGTCCTAGGCCACATAGGGCTTTAAAGGTCAAAACCAGCACCTTAAACCTGATCCTGTACTCCACCAGGAGCCGGTGCAGTTGGTAAAGCACTGGATGAATGTGGTCCCATGGCAAGGACCCCGTAAGGAGCCTCGCCGCGGCATTCTGCACCCGCTGGAGTTTCTGGGTCAGCTTCAAGGGCAGCCCCGCGTAGAGCGAGTTACAATAATCAAGCCTGGAGGTGACCGTCGCATGGATCACTGTGGCCAGATCAGGGCGAGAAAGGTAAGGGACCAACTGCTTGATACGTCAAAGATGGAAAAATGCCACCTTTGGGTTGCCTCCTAGTGTTAGTTTTATTTGCCTTGTTTCTTCCTCGTCTTTAGCAGCCTGGCACACAGAAATTAAACAGGTGAATCTTTTCCTGGCATGGAGATAAGTGGTGGGAGAGCTCCACTTCTTTGGCTTTTGTATGTGAGGACTTTGTTAAAGTGTACAGCCCTTTCCAGGTGTGTCATCTGAGCAGGCAGAATACGCATCGGAGGAGGAGGAGAGGAATGGTGGACGCAGTCTCCATACACTCCCATCTAATGTAATTTGGTCTCATTTCTAAACCAGGGGTCACCAACCCAGAGCCATGGCGCCCATACAGAAGCTGGCACCTCCTGCAGCCCCCGCAAAATGTATATTTGCTTCTTTAACGGGATTTCTACACCCATAACATCTAAGCAGTTGACATAGAATATACAACATCCATTAAAAATACTGATAGAAGTTGAATTTTGAAAGCAACTTGACCTAAGTTCATGTTGTTGTTGTTGTTTAGTCATTTAGTCGTGTCCAGTCGTGACCCCATGGACCAGAGCACCCCAGGCACTCTTGTCTTCCACTGCCTCCCGCAGTTTGGTCAGACTCATGTTGGTAGCTTCAAGAACACTGTCCAACCATCTCGTCCTCTGTCGTCCCCTTCTCCTTGTGCCCTCCATCTTTCCCAACATCAGGGTCTTTTCCAGGGAGTCTTCTCTTCTCATGAGGTGGCCAAAGTATTGGAGCCTCAGCTTCAGGATCTGTCCTTCCAGTGAGCACTCAGGGCTGATTTCCTTCAGAATGGAGAGGTTTGATCTTCTTGCAGTCCATGGGACTCTCAAGAGTCTCCTCCAGCACCATAATTCAAAAGCATCAATTCTTCGGCGATCAGCCTTCTTTATGGTCCAGCTCTCACTTCCATACATCACTACTGGGGAAACCATAGCTTTAACTCTATGGACCTTTATCGGCAAGGTGATGTCTCTGCTTTTATGATGCTGTCTAGGTCTGTCATTGCTTTTCTCCCAAGAAGCAGGCGTCTTCTAATTTCGTGACTGCTGTCACCATCTGCAGTGATCATGGAACCCAAGAAAGTGAAATCTCTCACTGCCTCCATTTCTTCCCCTTCTATTTGCCAGGAGGTGATGGGACCAGTGGCCATGATCTTAGTTTTTTTGATGTTGAGCTTCAGGCCATATTCTGCGCTCTCCTCTTTCACCCTCATTAAAAGGTTCTTTAATTCCTCCTCACTTTCTGCCATCAAGGTTGTGTCATCTGCATATCTGAGGTTGTTGATATTTCTTCCGGCAATCTCAATTCCCGCTTGCGATTCATCCAGTCCAGCCTTTCACATGATGAATTCTGCATATAAGTTAAATAAGCAGGGAGTTCATGTAGAAACCTCCTTCTTGACCGTTGGACCCACTATTGGTCCACTCAATCTGCAGGGAAAAGTTGAAGCTGTTCGTAGAGTGTGGCTGATGTCCTGTGCTTCTAGGAGCCACAGGTGAGAGCTGAGTGCAGGGTGGTGACCAAAGGTGGACAAAGTACTCCAGAAGGTAAGGGACCCCTGTCCATTAGGTCCAGTCATGTCCGACTCTGGGGTTGCGGCGCTCATCTCGCTTTATTGGCCGAGAGCCGGCGTACATCTTCCAGGTCATGTGGCCAGCATGACTAAGCCGCTTCTGGCAAACCAGAGCAGCACACGGAAACGCCGTTTACCTTCCCGCCAGAGCGGTTCCTATTTATCTACTTGCACTTTGACGTGCTTTCGAACTGCTATACATCAGAGGGGGGTTATAATAATTTATAATAACAGTTATAATAATTTAAAGTAAAGACACCTGAGATGACAGTAAGAGGAAGCCAAGCAATCAAAGTTTTATTTCTTTATGTATGTTTTTGTTTTTAGGTGTTGTTATTTTCTTTTTATGGAGAATTTCAATGTCTATTTAGTTTGATTTAATATATGACTTGACTTAATAGTGTATATGTATATGTGTGTATGTATGCTTTTTTTTGTTTTAATTTTAAAACTCAATAAAGATATTATCCTAAAAAAAAAAAAGTCTCCTGCTCTACCGACTGAGCTTTGGAAGATCGTTGGAGTCAGTCATCATCCAGCTATGGAACACGTAACATTGCATCAGGCCTTCCTGTGCTTAAGCTCTCTGGGCAAACAGTCAATTCCATCACCCCTGGAGGTATTCGGAGTTCTACTGGAGTGTGCCAGAGAAGGACCAACCACCTATTCTTTCTTATCAAGATTTATCAGCGATTTTGTTGCTAATGCTTGCTGGGAGGCAGTAAGTGGATGGAAGGGCAGTGGGGACCAGGGAGGGAGGGGGTGGGAGGAGATGGACAGGGTTTTTTATTTGATGATATGCGTCATGCTCCCCCCCTTTCTGTCGAATTGCATGCCACTGTAAGATGCTACCTGTGCCAAAAGCTGTCATCCTGCAACCAGATTGAGCAAAAGCCAAACTGAAACAGAGGCCGCTTGGCCTCCTCTTATTGGCTAGTTGCCATGAAGAAATTGTCAGGTCCTGAAAATCTCAGGCTGCTAATTAAAAGGGACCACTCTGCGAAAGCTGCTTGGCTCAGGAGGACAGAGGCTCAATTGTGCATTGCATCATTCTGGTCAGCCGGAGTTAACCCCAGCTTGGCCCTTCACCGTCTGAAAATGTTATGCTGGATAGAGGAGAGGGAGCAGAATGAAAGCCCCATTTGTTATGATTTATCTGAAGTTCTCATCCTATGCTTCAGCACAGTCACAAGTTATAGATTAGTTATGATGTTGGACATCTTTTTCATTCCTTATCATAGGTGAGATTCAACAGCAGCGAGCTCATTTAATACTGCCTATACTGCCACAAAGGTCCGTACAGTGGACCCTCAACTTACGAAGGTAATCCGTTCCGACGGATCCCTCGTAAGTCGAAAAAATCGTAAGTCGAGTCCCCATAGGAATGCGTTGGAGAACGCATTCATAGGTCGAAAAAACCTTCGGAACTCGAAAAAACCGCATCTAAAGCGGCCGCGGCTTCCGATCGGAAGTCGAAAAAATTCGGAAGCGGCGGCCGCTTTGATCCCTCGCAACTCAAAAAACTCGTAAGTCGGGTAATTCGGAAGTCGAGGGATCACTGTAATTAATTTGGATTGTAAATGAAGTGTAATTGGGAATAATTTCAATGTGATTTGCTGTGATTTGTATTGGAAAATTCAATAAATAGATTATTTTTAAAAAAGGAAATATTTGGGCAGGAAGTAGGTTGGTATCACAAATAAAATACAATTTGAATTTTAAAAAAAGAGATAACGTGGTTTTAAAAAAAGAGATAGACGTGGTTGATGGAAGTCAACAAATATTAAATGATGTTTGGAAAATATATGTAAAAATTTTAATTAAAATATATATTTTTTAAAAGAAAAATACTGGAGAAAAGCACAAAACAAACAGTTAAACAAAAACAAAAGGAGCATTGCAACAGTCAAAGGAAGGGTCCTGTACTCCTTGTGGAGGCAAAATGCATTTCCATGTGGCTAGTTTTGATGAGGTTTGGGAATTCTGGGGAAAACTAAATTGTCTTATCTTGTGAGTCCCCCCCCCCCCCCGAAGACTTTTGTGTATAACTGCTACCCAGAATTGGAATTATTATTTCATTTCAGCAGTATAACAATTCACCTTTTCATCCTAGCTACTGGAACATTTTAAACTCAAGAGTACAGCGGTAACTTCCGTACCAACCCCTCTCCAGCCCCAGCCTGGAGGGCAATCAACAATTTTCTGGGTTTGAAGAAAAGAAGTTTATAGAGGGTTATTCGCATTTGTTTATAACTGCACTTCATTGTGGTCCAATTTCATGTCATCAGTCCAACAAGATGAGTAGGGCAGCTGGGACTGTGCGCACGGAAGCATATTTTTAAAAGATGAAATCCTACAAACCAGCTGTTTGGCATGGGAGGGGGAACCTAAATCCTGAGCATCTGATCTGTGGCATTTCAGCATTTTTTAAAAGGGTTACATGCACACATCTCTGTCTACTGTATTTGGAAAAGAAACCACCAGGTGTGGAGGACTCCCTGGTCCTGAATGGGGTAACTGTGCCCCTGAAGGACCAGGTGCACAGCCTGGGAGTCATTCTGGACTCACAGCTGTCCATGGAGGCGCAGGTTAATTCTGTATCCAGGGCAGCAGTCTACTAGCTCCATCTGGTACGCAGGCTGAGACCCTACCTGCCCGCGGATTGTCTCGCCAGAGTGTTGCATGCTCTAGTTATCTCTCGCTTGGACTACTGCAATGCGCTCTACATGGGGCTACCTTTGAAGGTGACCCGGAAACTACAACTAATCCAGAATGCGGCAGCTAGACTGGTGACTGGGAGTGGCTGCCGAGACCACATAACACCGGTCTTGAAAGACCTACACTGGCTCCCAGTACGTTTCCGAGCACAATTCAAAGTGTTGGTGCTGACCTTTAAAGCTCTAAATGGCTTCGGTCCAGTATAACTGAAGGAGCGTCTCCACCCCCATCATTCAGCCCGGACACTGAGGTCCAGCACCGAGGGCCTTCTGGCGATTCCCTCACTACGAGAAGCCAAGTTACAGGGAGCCAGGCAGAGGGCCTTCTCGGTAGTGGCACCCGCCCTGTGGAACGCCCTCCCTTCAGATGTCAAAGAGAACAACAACTACCAGACCTTTAGAAGACATTTGAAGGCAGCCCTGTTTAGGGAGGTTTTTAATGTTTAATAGATTATTGTATTTTAATGTTCTGTTGGAAGCCGCCCAGAGTGGCTGGGGAAACCCAGCCAGATGGGCGGGGTATAAATAATAAATTATTATTATTATTATTATTATTATTATTATTATTATTATTACTGTGCATCACTTACCTGGAGGGCCACAGGTTGACCACACCTGTGCTACATCAACCTTTTCCACTGGCTATTGAGGTAAAAAGCAGAATGGAAATGCAGTGCGGGAAATAGTGGAGTTTGCTTGTCAACCTAAAATATGTGCGTACTCCAGTTTTGGGCTATTTATCACGGAACAGGATACAGGTCTCCTCCCTACACCAGGTACAACCTCCTTGTATTTTTCTGTATACTTAAGGTGAAATCCTATTTTTGTTTTTTGTAATGACAGGCTTTTGAGGGGGGGGAAAGACCCCTGATTCATTTTTGTCACTGTCTCCCAAGTGATTATGAATAGGACTGGAAACAATTTAATATGAAAGTAATCCACAGGGGCTTAAATTAAAAATCCATAGTGCCACTGAACATCTCTGAAGCAAGAGCTGAAGAGTGGGAAAGGGCTCTGTTTCCCAGGACCTAGGCCTGCAGAGAATGGGCAGAGTTAGCATTGCCCCTGCTGCCTCTTGAAGATTTCCCAGGGAAACTGTGTCGTGCTCATTTGAGGAGAGCATAAAGACTCTCTTAATTCCAGCCTCGGTCCACTTCAAGCCAGCTGACTTGGACTGGAACCCATAAAATCTCACTGAGGTCAACAGGCAAAACTGATTAATCAAAAACAAACAAACAAACAAACAAGCTGTGATTTAACGAGAGTGCATCTGTATGGGGTGTTAGAGGGGTAGTACCTCTGGTGGGAAGGGACATGGGTGGCGCTGTGGTCTAAACCACTGAGCCTCTTGGGCTTGCCAATCGGGAGGTTGGCGGTTCGAATCCCCGCAAAGGAGTGAGCTCCAGTTGCTCTGCCCCAGCTCCTGCCAACCTAGCAGTTCAAAAGCACACCAGTGCAAGTAGATAAATAAGTACTGCTGTGACAGGAAGGTAAACGGTGTTTCCGTGCACTCTGGTTTCTGTTGCGCCAGAAGCGGTTTAGTCATGCTGGCCACATGACCCGTGAAGCTGTCTGTAGACAAACGCCGCCTCCCTCGGCCTGAAATCGAGATGAACGCTGCAACCCCATAGTCGCCTTTGACTGGACTTAACCGTCCAGGGGTCATTTACCTTTTACCTTTTACCCTACCTCTGGTGGGGAAATACATCATGCTCCTTCTGGAGTGCTGTGGGACCCAGGTGGCGCTGTGGGTTAAACCACAGAGCCTAGGGCTTGCTGATCAGAAGGTCGGCGGTTCGAATCCCTGCGACGGGGTGAGCTCCCGTTGCTCGGTCCCAGCTCCTGTCAACCTAGCAGTTCGAAAGCACATCAAAGTGCAAGTAGATAAATAGGTACCGCTCCGTCGGGAAGGTAAACGGCGTTTCCGTGCACTGCTCTGCTTCGTCAGAAGCGGCTTAGTCATGCTGGCCACATGACTTGGAAGCTGTACACCAGCTCCCTCAGCCAATAATGCGAGATGAGTCGGTCACAACTGGACCTAATGGTCAGGGGTCCCTTTACCTTTACCATTCAAAGAGATGAAGAGCACCTAACAATATTCTGAACAACTTTCCCCCCATGCTGCTGAGGAGCTACAACAAGAGGAGGGCATGTAGGGTTTTAATTCCTTTGGTACAGAGCACCTGTAAGTCAGCAGGAGACTGCAGAAGCCACCAGTTCCAAATGACTGATGGATGCTTGAGCAGCCTCCAAAGCCAACAGCAACAGCAAAAATAAAAAAATAAAAATGCTTCATGGCTGACAGTTAAAGATACGTTAGAATGTGGCTGGTCAACAACGATGTTTGGTAGATGAGGTGCCAAGGATAGCAACGTCATGCATTAATATGCATAGATGGAAACAAGCGTTCATGACAATTCTTTCAAACAGAGTGTGTGACATTCTGGAAAGGGCCACCCAACAACATGCCCAAAGACCTGCCACTATTAAGCTTCAAACTGTCAGGCGTCCTTGAAAAGCATCTCTGGAAGCGGAGGGTTTGCCGTCAGCTTCTGCGGTTTCACCGGGCTAGAATTGCTAACAAAAGCCCAGTTCATACACTTATTGGGGCAATGGTCCTCTTTGTGCAGTGGAGGAGCGGCCACATACCAGTGCTCTCTGCTATGTGTATAATGGATTGTAAGAGGAGGACACTCCATGTGGCCGCTGGTATGCACAGAAGCCCCAGTTTGTACCATCCTCACCTCCAAAAAAGTGTGCAGTCGGGTGCAGAGGCGTAGGAAGGTCAGGTGGTACCCGGTGCGAAAAATTTCTTGTCAACCCCCCCACACACACACACACATTGATTTTTTTTTTTTTTTTTTGGCCTGCAAAAATGGTTTTGCGTTATTTCATATTTTCTTACAAAGGAATATTAATAAGTAAAAAAAAACCACTTTTATTTATATCCCGCCCTCCCCGGCCAAAGTCGGGCTCAGGGCAGCTAACAGCAGATACATAACATTGATATAAAATCAAACAATAATTAAATTACCTCCTAAAAACATGTCAAAATCAGATTAAAGTCTAATTAGATGGCTTTCCGCAGGGTTAGGGTTGGGAACAGTAAGTGCTCCACTGAATTGAAATTTCAGCCTTCACGACATAGGAAAACAGCCAAGTAAACAGCTATTTTCGTGGAGGAGGGTCAAGATATTAACTGATATGCATGAAATTTCATATATAGCTATATAATCCCTAGTGTAGTAAGATAAGACCTTTGGAGCAGGCATTTTCCAAAAAAGAAAGTTTTTTATGAACCACCCTAGTAGGGTAGTAATTGTTCCTTGATAATTTGTCACCCCCCTCCATGGTGGAACCTGGGGCGGCCCACCCCCACCGTCTGCCCTTCCTACGCCCCGGTCGGGTGAAAGTCTCTGCAAATTTGGGTTCAGTACCTGTGTGCTTTGGCACAGAGCAGCCAACTCACATGTTCTGTCTGTGGTGGAGGGAAGGATTCTCTGGAGGACGCTGTGACAAAGTGACAGAAAACCAATTTAGGTTTGCAGCACATCCCAGGTATATAACAAGGACCTGACCATCTCACCTGTGACTCTCATCTGCAACTCACCTGGCTGCCACAGAGGGAGAGAAGAGAAGCAGGGCCAGTCCATCTGCTCTGCTAAGAGGCCAACTCTTTTTGGTTCCTCTGCTCTTTGACCTGTTTTCATTCAAATAACTTGAAAGCTTTAAGAGCTGGTGCTTGATTTTGCTTATTCTCCTCTCCTCATCCTTTCCCCCTTTTCTGTCATGTATTTTAGGTTGTAAACCTAGGTTGTTTGTTATTAATCTTTTGTAAGCTGGTCTGGGATCCTTTTCAGCTGAAGTTGGGTAATACATATCCAAGTCCCCAAGCCGCACATTACAAGCATTTGCTTATTCTCCGTTACTCAGCACATTTCTCAGTTAAATTAGGGCTGAGCCAATACTCATTGTATTTCAAGAACATCTTTGAAAGTGCTCTCGATCAGCAATGCCCGCAGAAAGGTTTGTGCAGTTATTTCCATTGTCCCTCTCTTACTTTCTCTTGCAATTGGTTTTGTCTGCCCTCAGTGAAATTGACACCTGGCACGCATAAGCCGCATGTTTGGCCACTTTTCCTACCTGAGTTTTGAAACGTTTCCCTCAATTATGGGGTGGCGGGGTGGGTATGATAGTATGGCTATCATGCTATGCCATGTTTCATTTGAGTCAGTTCAAGAGCTGGAGTATATACCATAACATTCCTTTAGAGATATAGCTCAACTTTGGGGTTTAGTCAGGAATCTGACTCTATTTGGTTGGGTTTGCTGTGCTGGGATGGGTTAATGTTATGGTATGAAGAAGACTTCACCCCCAAAGGCCCACTCCTCTATCTTCGCCCAAGAAGAAGAAGAGGAGTTTAGATTTGATATCCCACTTGATCACTACCCGAAGGAGTCTCCAAGCGGCTAACATTCTCCTTTCCCTTCCTCCCCCACAACAAACACCCTGTGAGGTGAGTGGGGTTGAGAGACTTCAGAGAAGTGTGACTAGCCCAAGGTCACCCAGCAGCTGCAAGTAGAGGAGCAGAGACACGAACCCGGTTCCCCAGATTACGAGTCTACTGCTCTTAACCACTACGCCACACTGGTATGGGTTGGGATGGGTTGGGATGGCTAATACAAACATAATCCAATGAATCCCCTCCCCCCACTCTTTTCAGATTGAACCCTATTTATTTATTTACATACTGCCTTTTGGCCAATGCAGTGTTAAAACACCAGAACAAATATATTATATAAAATGTAGATTAAGAGTCCTCTCAGGCTAACAGGGAGCTGATGGTATGTATACTCCCTGGTCTGGGTCAGGGGCGTAGCAATGGGGGGCGGGGGGGCGGGCCGCCCCGGGTTCCACTCCAGAGGGGGGTGACACTTTTTAAAAAAAAAAATTAATTTTTTTTTAATTTTAACTTCATTGAAAAAAAGAGATAATAGACACACACACAACCCCCACACCTCACAAAGTGGCACCATCAGAGGGGGGGTGACACTTTTTAATTTTTTTAAATTTTTTTTTAATTTTTTTTTTAAAAAAATTATTTTAACTTTATTGAAAAAAAAAGATATAATAGACACACACACACACACAACCCCCCACACCTCACAAAGTGGCACCATCAGAGGGGGGTGACACTTTTTTTTTATTGTTTTACCCGAGTACGCTTTGAATGGTAAGAAGCTCCAAAGACTCCAGTTTTAATCTCATTTAGCTGTTACACACACACACACACAGAGAGAGAGAGAGAGAGAGAGAGAGAGAGAGAGAGAGAGAGAATATTTCAATATATCTGTTCCCCTTGGAAGCTCAGGTCAATCACACAGATTTTATCTTCACAACAATCCTAGGGAGTAGGTTAGCCTAAAAGACTAAAAGATGGTGATTGGCCTAATAGTTCACCTAGTAAGCCTCATGGCGAGCAGATCCAGACCTCTCCAGTCTAAGAACAACAAATAATAGATTAAGAATAGCAAACTATTTTCAACATATAAATCCAATAAATCATAAAATTGCCACATCTCTGCTTCATAGTAAGTGGCTGATCCAGCAAAATAAATCAAAACATGGCAGGTCATGTTTAAGTAAATTATTTTGGTGTCATGGCTGTGATTCACGAGTGTCCTTTGTCAACTGTAGTAATATTTTTAATTAGATGAAGGGGCCTGGCAATTTCACTGGGCTCTGACACCAAATATCATTTCAGATGTACGACATCATTCTTATCCTTTATGTTTCTGTAGGAAAACCCCATGATGCAACTCCTTGGCAGCAAGGCAAATGTCTAAGAATTTAGTTCCAGTCTGCTAGCAGAGGGCCTGTTCTGATGGTTGCCAACTCCCATGTGGTATAAACACAGTATGAATCACTGCTTAATTTTTCTCCTGGAATCCTGTGTTTTCCTGAGTATATTTTATATATCTTCCAACATAGATACAATAGGCTGGCCTCCATCTAAAATACTTCTTCTGTTGGGGCAGTGCTGAATCCCACTCTATAAGACGCTTGACTGAGGCAAAGGCCTTTTTCAAAATGGAAGCAAGGCTGGGCGGTTCCAGGCCAGTTCTGACTAGCTGGAAGCTACAGTGCAACAGCATAACTAGGCCCAGGTGTCCTAAAATATCAGAAAAGGCATTACCTACCTTTTCGGGAAGGTATCACAATACAGGTTCATGTTAGGAATACCCAACCCCCTACTCTGGGTTCACATGTAAAGCAAATATCTTCCAAGCCTAGCTCTTTTTCCTCTATGACAAAATCCCTCAGTGAATTTCTTCCAGTGTTTTAACTGCGTGGGCTGCAGATCATCCGGGAGGGCCTGAAACCAATATGCTTGCTTTGGGAGGAATATCTTTTTTATTGCTGAAATGTTTCCCAGCCATGAAAGTCCTTCAGGAACAAATTTCCTCTTTCCGGCACATTATGAGAGGTTCATAATTTCACTTTTTGTGCCGATATATATCTTTGGTAATGATTATCCCTGGATATTTAAAACAGTTTGCTTGTAATATTAGATCAGGCAGCTTGCAATGTTAGATTAGACAGTTTCTGTATTGCTAATTGCTGTTTCCATGACAAGTTAAGACACATAAACTGGGACTGAGTATAATTAATCTACAAGCCTTCTACATGCTAAAATAATCTGCTGGTGTCACTTTGAATTCTAGGATTCCCTCCCAAGGGTCAGGAAGAATGAGGAGGAGTTCTACAAATAGATTGATGACATGTGCTTGGCTTTCAATTTCTTACACATTGTTTTAATAATCCTTCTGGTTTTATCAGCCAAGACTTTGATTGCAATAGCAAACAGAATCCCCAACAGAGGGCAACCCTGCTATTAGATGAGAATGTCTAGCATTCACACACACACTAGTCTCCAAACCTGAATCGAGTTGTGAATCCAAGGCCATGAATTTTTCTCCAAATTGAAGTCTCCTGAGTAGCCTCAGCAGGAAGAGCCACTCAAAGGTGTCAAATGCCTTGAAGGCATCAAGAGATAGTTGAGCCATGGGCTCTTGTTGACATGTCCTTAATGCAATACCTTTAGGATCCATCTGATTGAATCTACAAGATCCTACCCAATGTAAATAAGTTTATTGTACTAGCCATTGGCCATGACAAATCTGAATCAAAAATAAATACAAGCAAAAGGGGTGCTGTGCCACAAATAGAGAATCTACAACATGTCTACCTGGCACAGTTTAAGGTTTTCTAATATAATGAAAGCACTTAGCTATTATGTCAGTAAGGAACTTTGTGTCCTGATTTACCTGTGCTATGGATGAGTAGGAACCCATTTCTACTGGATCTTTATCTAGTGTAGGGACTATGGTCAATCTAGCTAGTTTCCATGAACTGGGTATCTCCCCCCTTCCAAAATGCACTCACAGCTGAGAGATAAGCACCTCAGAGAACACTTTATAACAATTGCTTGTGAAACCACCCTCTCATGGGACTTCCTGTCTTTTCAGCCCACCTACCAGTTTTATTTCCTCATCTGACACAAGCTTGTTCCAATAATTTCCATGGCCTTCCAGAAGAGGAAGAATGGAGATATCATTTAAGCATTTGTCAATGCTTTGTACATCCCTCGAGGTGTATTGTTGTTTAGTCATTTAGTCATGTCCGACTCTTCGTGACCCCATGGACCAGAGCACGCCAGGCACTCCTGTCTTCCACTGCCTCCCGCAGTTTGGTCAGACTCATGTTGGTAGCTTCGAGAACACTGTCCAACCATCTTGTTCTCTGTCGTCCCCTTCTCCTTGTGCCCTCCATCTTTCCCAACATCAGGGTCTTTTCCAGGGAGTCTTCTTTTCTCATGAGGTGGCCAAAGTATTGGAGCCTCAGCTTCAGGATCTGTCCTTCCAGTGAGCACTCAGGGCTGATTTCCTTAAGAATGGATAGGTTTGATCTTCTTGCAGTTCATGGGACTCTCAATCGAGGTGTATAGTTTCTTGTAAGAGGATTCAAAAAGATTATTGGTGTTGCTTTATATGTCAAACTCCATCTTTCTTCTCTTGTACTTTATACCAAGGGTAATGTTCCTTTCAGCTTCCTTTCTCGAAGCCCTCACAAGCAGTTTTGAACTCATAATGTCGATTGATACGTGTCATTTGAACATTAATTCCCACCCACCCCACCCTCAGGCCTTCAGCTCATTTGTTTTACTCAAAGTACACAAAACACATTGGCATTCCTGTTTCTTTATACCTACTTTATAGAAGACCGATTTCCTAAAGGAGCTCATTGCGCTCTCATTCTGTACATTTCCACAGTGCATTGGATTCACTTATAAACTGCCCTCTCAAGCCAGCTTTCAAAGAGTCACACGAGAAAAGTGTTATTCATACCACATGACCTGCATTAATGAATAGGTGGTTAACAAATTTGGTGTATAGAATCAACTCTTTTAAAGTGGAATATAGGAATGTAGATAATGATAACCCTATATAGACCATATGCCTGCAGGAGATTGTGGTTTTAAAGTATAATAATAATAATGTATTATTTATATCCTGCCCATGTGGCTGGGTTTCCCCAGCCACTCTGGGCGGCTTCCAACAGAACATTAAAATGCAGTAATCTATTAAACATTAAAAGCCTCCCTAAACAGGGCTGCCTTCAGATGTCTTCTAAAAGTATGGTAGTTGTTGTTCTCTTTGACATCTGGTGGGAGGGCGTTCCACAGGGCAGGTGCCACTACCGAGAAGGCCCTCTGCCTGGTTCCCTTGGTATAATCCAGCCCAAATGATTTCCATACAAGCAACTGAAGCATTTGCTAAACCATCCCACTGACATTTTTTGGGATTGTGCCCCTATTTCTTATTTAAAGCATTTCCTGTCAACATGATTGTTGCTGCAAATGATTCAGTTTTGAATTATATACTCAAAATAGTGACAAATTCCTTGTAAGTGGGAAAGCAAAAGAAGGTTTTTTTTATACTAAAAAAAAAAAAAAATCACTGACTTGTACCGCATATCTTTATCCCATAGATTCCCTGTTAAACCCATTATTTTATTATCAGAGGAAAAGTTTAGAATCAGAATGTTTAATTTTCTTGAAAAGGTTCCAACCAGGGTCCTGAGAAGGAAGTCCCTAAGGCAATACTGTGGCTTTCAGAATTCATTCCCGCCAGTAGAAAACAAAAACCCTGTATATTAGTTTATTTCAGACTGAAATTTAAAACATTTATTAGGGGACTGGAAAGTAAAGAAAGTTCCATTGGTCCCGTAGACAATGAAAACTTATTCCATTGGATGTCCCATCTCTATCAGGCATAGGCAAGTTTTATGTCCTACCTCTACGAATCTTTCTCTGGATGTGTTGAATGCACACCAAGTTTTGCAACATGACTTGCCATGTCCCGGGTCACCTGTGGGTGCCCAGTGGGTATCTGCACCCCAGCATGCCCTAAAATCCTTAGCAATGGTCAGAAGAAGAAGAAGAAGAAGAAGAAGAAGAAGAAGAAGAGTTTGGATTTGATATCCCGCTTTATCACTACCCGAAGGAGTCTCAAAGTGGCTGACATTCTCCTTTCCCTTTCTCCCCCACAACAAACACCCTGTGAGGTGAGTGGGGCTGAGAGACTTCAGAGAAGTGTGACTAGCCCAAGGTCATCCATCAGCTGCATGTGGAGGAGCAGGGAAGCGAACCCGGTTCACCAGATTACAAGTCCACCGCTCTTAACCACTACACCACACTGGCAGATGTTCAGTGAGAGGTGTGGAGGGGTCCCTGAAGAGTCTACTCAATGTGAAATGTGTGCCTCAGGGACTTGGTCAGAAATAGTTGGAGGGGAGGAGGTTGGCAGGGCTCAGCCATGGGCAGCAGTCTGAGGTGAACCACGGGACAAACCATTAGCCAGAACCATAGCTGACAACCCTCCCTTTTTTTGCGGGAAACTCCCTTATTCCAATGCCGTTTCCCGCTGCTATCCCGGATTGTTGATATCCCTTAAATTTCCCGGATTTCAAAGGAAGCAGCTCCTCTCCCTCCCTGCCGGCCAGGGAGGCTCCTCAGCTGCGTTGCTCGGCTGCCAATAAGGAGTCTGAGACTGACTGGGGGCGGAGCTTGCATGCCTTGTGCAGCCAGACCCTCACGCCCAACCAGACAGCCAGCCTGCCTGCCGTCTACGCACTCGCTCTTTCGCTCACCCGTTCGCGCGCAGCCTCTGGAGTGCAGGGTGGCGAGGCTACTTGGTGCCATTGCACTGCCCTCGCGGCATCCCTTATTTTCAAATCCGAAAGTTTGAAAAAATCCCTTATTTTCAAATCTGAAAGTTGACAGCTATGGCCAGAACTGAAGCACAAAGCAGGAGGCAAGCTGGAGGAGCCAACCGGAAGTCAAAACTGAACCAGAGAGTAAAACAACATAGCTCAGGAAGACCATCATGCTCAAGAAAAGCTGACCAGGAGCAAGAATCTGGAGTACGTATTTCCAGAAGGAAAGTGGAGCTAGTCCAGGATCTGTAGCTACTTCACACAGAAGCCTGCCACATGTACTTGTTGGAGATTCATTCCCTGTGTCTGCAGTCATGGGATTATTATCTATCACATAACGGTATGTATTTTCATTCCACAAAGTGGGAAGTGACGGAGACAGGATGTTTGTGTTACTGTGTTCCGTGAAGTGGGACTATTGTCCTTTGTTCTCTCTCTTTGCTGTCTGATGCTAAAGAGAGAGGGAGCCATGTTGCAGTGCTCCGTGTGTGTTTATATGTAAATAAATATAGATTAGCCAAGATGCTGAGTTGCTGAATTCTGTTACGCAACTGCGCAAACTCTGCAGATCCGTAAGTGTGCTAATGCTTTCTTGGCATTAGTCACTGTGATGTTCGGGCTGAAGAAAGCTTTTGAAGCTCCCAAACGATCAACCAGGCAGGAGAGAACATGCCAGTCGGGCATGTGTCTCTGCCAGGGTCCTACTCATGTGTAGGAAATCCTAACAGTATTTCAGTGGTTCTCTACATGGGACACAGTCCTTGCAGAAGGTGATGCTCCCTGGCCTTCCCTAAATGAGTCAACAGTGTGATGCAGCAGCTAAAAAAGCCAATGCAATTCTGGGCTGCATCAATAGGAGTATAGCATCTAGATCAAGGGAAGTAATAGTACCACTGTATTCCGCTCTGGTCAGACCTCACCTGGAATACTGTGTCCAGTTCTGGGCACCACAGTTCAAGAAGGATACTGACAAGCTGGAACGTGTCCAGAGGAGGGCAACCAAAATGGTCAAAGGCCTGGAAACGATGCCTTATGAGGAACGGCTTAGGGAGCTGGGTATGTTTAGCCTGGAGAAGAGAAGGTTAAGGGGTGATATGATAGCCATGTTCAAATATATAAAAGGATGTCATATAGAGGAAGGAGAAAGGTTGTTTTCTGCTGCTCCAGAGAAGCGGACACGGAGCAATGGATTCAAACTACAAGAAAGAAGATTCCACCTAAACATTAGAAAGAACTTCCTGACAGTAAGAGCTGTTCGACAGTGGAATTTGCTGCCAAGGAGTGTGGTGGAGTCTCCTTCTTTGGAGGTCTTTAAGCAGAGGCTTGACAGCCACCTGTCAGGAATGCTTTGATGGTGTTTCCTGCTTGGCAGGGGGTTGGACTGGATGGCCCTTGTAGTCTCTTCCAACTCTATGATTCTATGATTCTATGAAATGGCACCACTGAGAGAGAGTGTTTGGAGAGAGTTTATCGCCAGGGGGCAGGGGACTGGATTCCAAGTAGCCAGTACATTTGTTACCATCTGTAAGATGCAGACCACACACACACACACACACACACACACACACACACACACACACACTGTTGTCCTAGGTAGATAAAAAGAAGAATATGTTATGGCTATTTGGGTGCTAGAAAACTGCCCTGCCCCCTACACAGCACTATGGTTTTCAGATTTTTTTCTATCTCATCAGGAGGAGCATTTGTGCTGGGTTTCTCCCCCCCCCCCCCCGCCCCGCCCCCCACTTTCAATCCATGCAACTCACTGAACTGCTCTTAACTGCTCTTTCACCTTTGACCCGGTAGTAAAAACTAGTTAACCATCCCAAGGGGTTTTGTTTTAACAGGTGAGGGAACGTGAGCATTGTGGCACTTTGCTTACGTGCAGCAGTCCAAACAAATAGATCTTACTCGTTTTACGATACCATTCATGTGTAAATGCAAAGGCATATGACCGTCCTTTTGCTGAAACATGCTGGGGACTGAGGCATGATTGGCAGGCTTGTAAGGGCGCAAGGCTCTGAAATGGTGAGGAGAATTCCTCAACATCTTTCCAACTCTACATAGAGTTCGGCTCAGGCACACCTAAGCCTATTTACTTCACTGGGTTTAAACATCTCTAACTTTTCAAAAGATTGGGCAGATGCATGCCTAACCAAAATCTTGGGGATGAGGGAAGTGACACAGATATCCATCTTATCAAGAGGTTACGCACACAGCATGGGAAGGTACCACTAGGGTGGTCATGATGCCTACTTCACAGAGGGTAGACTGGCATTTGAAGGGAAGTCAGAGAGGATAGACCTCTGCTTGAAGGTGTCCTTTATTTGAAGGGCTGCCCAGTTGAAGTCTGGTTTATAGAAGAAGAGTTTGGATTTGATATCCCGCTTTATCACGACCCGAAGAAGTCTCAAAGCGGCTAACATTCTCCTTTCCCTTCTTCCCCCACAACAAACACTCTGTGAGGTGAGTGGGGCTGAAAGACTTCAGAGAAGTGTGACTAGCCCAAGGTCACCCAGTAGCTGCATGTGGAGGAGTGGAGACGCGAACCCAGTTCACCAGATTACGAGTCTACCGCTCTTAACCACTACACCAAAGAATCCTAAGAAGGACAAACAGGGGCCTTGAAAGTTGCCCATCCAGTTAGTACATGCACAACAGACACACAGGTAACTGGGTCACAGTCTTCCCCACTATGGTAAGATATACTGTATTTCTATTTAAAGCATAACAGTCATTTCTAAATTTGCCCATACAGTGGTACCTCGGGTTAAGAACTTAATTCGTTCTGGAGGTCCGTTCTTAACCTGAAACTGTTCTTAACCTGAGGCACCACTTTAGCTAATGGGGCCTCCCGCTGCTGCCGCACTGCCGCCACACGATTTCTGTTCTCATCCTGAGGTAAAGTTCTTAACCCGAGGTACTACTTCCGGGTTAGCGGAGTCTGTAACCTGAAGCGTTTGTAACCCGAGGTGCCACTGTTTGCATATAAATTAGTACAGTGGTACCCCGGGTTGCGCACTCAATTCGTTCCGGGGTGCCATTCGCACCCCGAACAGTGTGCAACCCGGGCGGCGCTTTTGCGCATGCATGAGAGCGTGCGAGAACTCGCGCTTCTGCGCATGCACGAACGGCGCAGAACGCTTCTGCACATCCACAGACCGCGCGGACATGCGCAGAAGCATCTGCGCGGTAAAAATCTACTTCCGGGTTGTCGGCGTTCACATCCCAAAGGTACGCAACACAGAGCATACGCAACCCGGGGTATGACTGTATACTGAATATATGTTTTTGCATAATCTGTGCCCCCTTTATGTCATCTTTTTTAGGCTATGCAATTCCTCTTTTCTAGCAATGTGTAAGTGGCAACCCAAGCTATCACTAGCACTACCTCCCAAAGTGACCTTGAGAGGTGTGAGACCTACTGCACACCACTCACTCATGCCAGATGTGTGAGGCCCTGTACCACTATAGCTTCTTCTTACATTGTGTGAGGTGCTTGCATATGATCTAAGACTTCTGAAAGGTCACCGGAAAGAGCTATGCTGAAGCAGCTCTCTTGCCACTAATATGGTAACGTTGGAAGAAGCTCTAAGTTAATGGTTGTCTCATTTCAACAACCCTGTCAATAAGAGTTCTAGTTACAGGTAGGTAGCCGTGTTGGTCAGTCATAGTCAAAACAAAATAAAAAATAAAAAAATTCCTTCCAGTAGCACCTTAGAGTCCAACTAAGTTTGTTCTTGGTATGAGCTTTCGTGTGCATGCACACTTCTTCAGATACACTGAAACAGAAGTCACCAGACCCTTATATACAGTGAGAGGGTGGGAGGGGTATTACTCAGAAGGGTGGTGGGAATGGGTGATAGGCTGATAGCTGTGGTAAACTGGTTGACGCCTGTTAACGACTGCAATTAGTCTTACAGGAAAAAGCAAGGGGTGAGAAGGTTAAAAATAGCTTTGTCATGTATAATGAGATAAGAATCCAATGTCTTTGTTCAGACCAGGTCTCTCCATGGTTTTAAGCTTGGTAAAGGGACCCTTGACCATTAGGTCCAGTCGTGTCCGACTCTGGGGTTGCGGCGCTCATCTCGCTTTATTGGCCGAGAGCCGGCGTACAGCTTCCGGGTCATGTGGCCAGCATGACTAAGCCGCTTCTGGCGAACCAGAGCAGCGCACGGAAACGCTGTTTACCTTCCCGCCAGAGCGGTTCCTATTTATCTACTTGCACCTTGACATGCTTTTGAACTGCTAGATGGGCAGGAGCAATGGGAGCTCACCCCGTCACAGGGATTCGAACCGCTGACCTTCTGATCAGCAAGCCCTAGGCTCTGTGGTTTAACCCACAGCGCCACCTGGGTCCCTTTTTTTAAGCTTGGTAATGAGTTGCAATTTAGCAACTTCTCTTTCCAGTCTATTTCTTAGGGAGATTGAAGTGTTCTCCTACTGGTTTCTCTGTCTTGTGATTCCTGATGTCAGATTTATGTCCATTTATCCTTTGGCGTAGGTCTGTACATTCTAGTGTTTTTTCCCTTCAGCTAAGCAAGCTTCTGTAGCCCTGTTCTGTATAAGGCAACAGCAAGGTGAGAAAGAAACTTATTTTGTCTTCTTCAATCAGTCAACCAACATTATCACCAGAAACTTCTTCCATGAAGCAATTTGCTGAGGAAAGCAAGCACACACAGACTGCAAATGTTATCAAATGATCAGCCTTTCCTTGGAGATGAACGAGGAAACTCCCAATGATTTAAGCACAGGACCACACAGATGGTTGGGAGTGGTGAGATCAGTTACAAAGAAGGATAAGGCTATAAATTTCCCATGGCTATCGCACACAGTCTGCTACACCTGGCCTTTGCAGAGGTCCTGGGAGATGGCGATCAGTTCTGCTGTTGGTGGAACTTGTTCCTTATCTAAGGATTAAAAGAATTTGACCAACTGCAGAGAGAGAATGAGAGGGGGAGCATGCAGAATGAGAGACAAAGCAGCTGCTAGATGAGTTCAGTAGAGGAAATGTGTAACTGAGGTCAGAAATTGGCAACATGGTTTCAACCTAGGTCATTTTTGTGCACCATTTAGTGATGAAAGATGAGGAGTCCTCCTGGCAGGCCTGTTCTTTTAGAGCAAACACAGGAAAGTAGAGAGTGAAAGTGTAAAGCAGGCATGGCTGATGCCTGCAGTTGACGAGGTTGGGATCTTAATTCCTCCGTCGTCTCCTGAAAGTCCCCACCTGTGTGAGCAATGCGGCCATACGTGTGGAACTGAGCATGTCTTCCTTGGAGACGCTCTTGTGGAAACGTGTTTTTATCTATTGGTTAACACTCTGGCACAGATTACCTGAATATTATCTGGCCTAATGCTTATGGCGCAATGAGTTCATAAGCCCCTGGGCTGGTAAGATTCACGCCAAACTTTTGCTTATTGGAATTTCGCCCTTAGAAATGCTGAATCAAGATCTAAATACAGCAAAAATGACCATCCCTCAAAGATTGGATGATATTGAGTTGCAACGCAATGTTATGCTGGGCGGGGGGGACATGCTCACCGAGATCCCTGGGCATTGTACCCCCACTTCAAGTACCAGCCTATCTATCAACTCTTTCTATTGCTAGTCATCGTTTCGCTTTTATTA